>OW445486.1:4729707-5434707 GCA_918226075.1 Microctonus brassicae | reverse complement strand
CTCCAGTTTGCAATTACTGTACCTTCATATATATATATGTATAAATATCATTTGTTTGTTGAATCGAATCTGTAAATGAAGAGAAGAAAATTAACTGATGATTAAGAATAAATTTTAGTTTGGTTTACTTTTTATTTTTTAATGAATAAAAAATGTTTTTATATAAAAAAAATTTAAGAAAAAAAGAAAATGATAATAAAATGATTCGAAAGTGACAGTTATAATTTTTTTTTTTATCAATTTTTTCATTGTGTGGATGAGGAAAAAAGAACGGAAAGAAAAAAAAAATTTAATGAAAATTGATGAAAATTCTTGTAAATATTTATATATTTAAGTCGTAGATTATTTAGTTGGTGTGAATGAACAAAATAGACGAAGATAGGGGTGAAAGAAAGAGTGAGAAATGAAAAAAGAGAAGAAAGAAAAAAAAAAAGAAGTGAAAAGAAAATATATATATTTTTTTTTTTTTCGATTAGTTTACTTTTTGACAAGAAAATAAATGAAATTGTTACAAATTAAACACAGCACACGAATTTATTAGTGAAAAAAAAAGAGGAAATATTTAATTATGATGAAATTATAAATTAGAAGAAAAAATTTTATTGAGCTAAACAGAAATAATTACTCTCCGAAAATGAAGAAATTAAAATTGCTGCGGTAATTAACATCGTTTTTGTTTTTTTCTAAAGCATTTGACATGAATAAAAGTACATATTGGATACACATATAAAAAATGTGTTGGCAAAAAATTATAAAATTAATTCAATACATCACGAAGAAAAAAATAATAATGCTGTTGCTACTTTCTGATGTGCTTTTAATTTTTTTTTTATTTATTTATTGTCTTTTTGTATAATTAATATCATTTACTTTGAAAATCATTCCCAATTACATAATTTTTTTGTTTGTTTATTTCGAACTATTTATATGAGAGCAGATAAATTTTCCTCATAAAATCGTCAAATATTTTTTCATTTTCAATTCGAAAATTGATTTTATTTTTGTACAAGATGAAAATTAATTTTTTCTTCAGAAATTTATCGTCATGTTACGTAATTTTGCCAATTAACAAACTCAAAAATCCAAAATTAAATAATTCTCATTAACAAAACGAAAAAAAAAAATTTTATTTATTTTTAATTTTTTTATTGTAAACAATTGAATAAAATAAAATCAATTGAATCGAATAAATATAAATACGGACGAATACAAAATGAAATTCAAATCACCCACATATACATAAATATTCCAAAAAAAAAAAAAAGAAATTGAAAAAGAACAAAAATGAAAAATCCGTTATGAAAACAGGATAAATAAATAAAAAAAAATAATACAAATGAACAAAACAAAAAAACCCTAGCATTGATATTCGTAATACTGTTATGCATAAACTAAAAATAATGAATTATTATAGTAAAACAATAAATAAAAAGAAAAAAGTATGATATATTTCTGTATCCATTAAGACGAAAAAATGAATACAAAAAAAAAATGCAATTGTTGTTTTTTTCTTGTGAAACGAATGCACACAGAAAAAAAAATGAAAGAATGGGAAATAAATATTGAAAAAAAAAAAAAAAAAAATATAAAAATTGAAAAAATAAAAAAAAGTGTACTACGCATGAATACAAAGCAGCCCCGCAATTATTACCCAGTGAGCACGTCATTTTGTACGCTTGGGAGTTGTGAGGTCGTCTGAATAAAATATTGTCTGGTGAATTATACATAAAAAACAAAAAATATTTAAATCATTTCTATCATTTATTTCTCCCTCATTCCCCCTAATATAATATAATTAATACAATATCTAAATTAATCCCATAAGTAAAATATACAATTTTATCTTGCTTGACATATATTCATAATTAAATATATAAATATTCAAATTTATTATCTATTTTATTTTTTTAATAATAATTCAATTTATCGTTGAAATTTTCGAAATGAATTTCATCTTCTCACGATTATTTTTTGTCACTAATTTTTATTTATTTATCAAAACATCAAATAAAGGTTAACAAACTGCGCATTAGTTTTTTATTGATAACAAATCATATTCGTTTTATCATCAATAGAAAAAAAAGAAAAAAATAAATAAATATATAAAATAAATAAATCCTTTTTGCAAAATGATAAAAATAATTTATTGAATAATTATTTTGAAATTCTTTAAACTTAACATCATCTTTAAATCTGGCTATCGATCGATATATATACAATATACATATGTGTGTGTTATGTAAACTATTAGTCACACTTACAATTGTGTCTAGTTGGAGTCATTCAATTTGAACACGTCATTTCCTGTTGAAAAAGTCAACGACAATAAATTTTCAGTTTATTATAATACATAATTTTTCTCAAACTATCGATAAAATTCTACGGATTCGACTTGAAACATATCTCATCTGCAAAAATTCAATCAACAATCATTAAAGTAAGTGATATAAATAAACAAATAAAATATATATATCCATAAATAATTTTTTTTTTTTTTTTCATAGAAAAGAAAAAAAATTTGTTTCTTATTATTTCGTCACTTTCTCAATCCAACACGATTTTTTTTTATAGTTTATAATAATTTATTTATCAATAAAACGATCTTCTATTGTAATAAATAAATATTCATTTTAATTGTTACTGATTTTTAAAAAGAAATTATGATTGAAGAATAAAAGTGTTGTTTGAAGTTTTAAGTAATGGTTTGGTAAATTATTATTAATTTATTATTTATTCATGCATGAATTAGAATTTGATTATTTTGTTATTTTGTTTGATGATGCTCTTTTTATTTATTTATTTTCTCAATAGTTTTACCACCCACGCAGGAAAGGGGGGGTCGTGTGTATTTTTTTTTATACAAATAAAAATGAAATGGCGCGTGCCAACTCGTGGGCGTTCAGTTGCTATCAGCAACCTGTCGCTACTATGAGAATTTTACTTCTAATTATGTATACGTACATGAGTACATACTATATATATATGTATAAATACATATAAATGGATATGAATATATTTATTAGAGAATATAATCAACTACAGTGAACTTTGGTCTTTTAATATGAAAATATTTCATGGAAAATTTCTGATATTTTTATGTTGCTTTCATTAATTATTATTCTGATTATATATAAATTTACAAAATATTTTTTATTCAGGGAATTGGAATATAAACAATGTATAGAAAGAAGTTTAATTGTTATAATTATTTTATATAATAATATGATGAATAATTTATAAATATCAATTTGATATTTGATAAAAAAAAACTTGGAAAATTGGTCAAGAATTTATTTTTTGATCATGATTTTTTTTGGAATAAGTTGCAAAAAAATTATCATTGTAAATATTTTATATTGTTTATGGATATTTTAAGTGAAGAGAAAAATTGATCAATAATTTTTTTGTAATGATTTAATTACTTGTTTTTATTATTAATTATAAGGTGAGAAAAAAAAAATTTTTCTTCGCAGTTCATGTTACAATTGTTTAAAAAATGAATCTAAGATATTAAAAATTATAATAAGAATGTATTATAATAATAAAAAAAAAAACCCTTGCTCTATATTACTGATGAAAAATTCGTTGACAAAATAGTAATTAACAGTTCAGTAATTTATTTTGTCGTAGCAGCATAAAAAAAAAAGTTTTTTTTTCAATTGTATAAAAATTGTTCAACTTTCCCCATTTTTCAGAATTAAATTATGAAAGAAAATGAATAAATGAATATAAATTACATATTGTTGAACAATTATCGGGTGCCAGAATGAATAAACATACATAATAATTATTTATATATTTAACTAAACACGATTATACCTGAAGAAAAATACTCATGCAACACGTTGGGACTTGAATGAAACAAGACAATTTATTTAATAAAGGGTTAAAGAGAGACATGCAGAGGTATATATATACTACACATTATATACACATACATAGGCTTATGTGTTGTGTTCGGCAGAGAGATAGTGATGCAATTTATTCAGGCCTCTCAACTTGATAAATGAGCTGCATGCAAGCCAACGTGAAAACGACCTTCGTTCATAGTATTTTCATTCATGAAAGTGGCAACAGTATATATACCTACATATATGTAAATATATACACGTATATACACGTATGTATTCATATACATAAGTGTGTATGCATCTATGCACAAGATTTTACGTAGAAAAAATTATTATAGACAAAAATTTGAATTTTTTTTTGTGTATTTATATATTTTCTTCGTTCAATTTATTAAATTAATTCATATTATTTATAAATTTAATTCATAAATTATTTTATATAATTCCTAAATTAATTATATTTGATTTATAAAATATATTAAGTATAGAAATTTTTTTTTTACATAATTTCATTTATAAATTAAATATGAATTTTTTATAATTTTTTTTTTTTCATGTCATTGTGAAAATTTATTTTTTGTATTGTAATTTTTTTGTTGAATAATTCAAACTGAAAAAAAAATGAATAACAAAAACAACAACAATAACAACAACAACAACAACAAAAACAACAACAACAACAACAAAAACAGTAGCAACAACAACAACAAAAACAACAGTAACAACAACAACAACAACAACAACAACAACAACAACAACAACAACAACAACAACAACAACAACAACAACAACAACAACAACAACAACAACAACAACAACAACAACAACAACAACAACAACAACAACAACAACAATAATAATAATAATAATAATAATAATAATAATTAAAACAAAATTTTTTTTCACTTTCCGAAAATATTGATGAATAATTAAATGAAACAAAAAAAGAAATTTATGATTTTTATTTGCATTTAGTACTTAGTTTTTTTTGACTCCACGAATTTTTTATTATTATTTTTATTTGTGTTTTGCTGTGAATGAATGAATGAATTAATTGATAAATAAATGAATCTATACGTACGGGTAATTGAAATAATTATTAATTAATTAAGAATAAAATGAACCATAATGTTGAATAGTATAAAAAAAAGTTTTTTTTCTGTATTGAAAAATTAATTTTAAAATAAAAAATGAATATTATTAATTCAATTTTATTGAACTCTGTAAATTTATATTCACACTTTTATTAATATCAATTGAATTAAAAATATATTAACGAAATACTTTGTGTTAAATTTTGAAAATTTTAAAATGAAAAAAATTAATATAGCTCAAATTACAATTTTATTATTTAAAAAATTAATTTTTTCTTCATTTAAATGTAAGAAAAATATTAGTAAAAAAATATTTACTCTTACATAAATTATTTTATTAGCCAAAAAAAATACTTATAAATAATATTTATTCTTTTTTTAAACCCATCATCATCATCATCATCATCATCATCAAAGGTCCTTGAATAAAAGGAGTGAGTCTTCCCTCGTCGCCTGCTGTTCCACATATCCATACACATCCATACAAATAAACTTCTCCATTGCCATTCGCATCTTCGTTCCCTTTTTCTTCTTTTATTCATTCTCTCATCGCATAAACACGCATCAGACTTGTCTATACACGTCTGCGCAGGTTATCTGAACATTCCCAGACTGGATAAAGTTGGCGGGAAGCCTTCAGGACGCCCTCGCACTCCTTTTCTTCACCTTCTTTCTTTCCTTCCACCTATATTTATTTCATTTATACATTCATTTTTAATTTTTTCCTTCCACTCTTCTCACAAACATAATACAATATATAAACTCTTTCTTCCTCCGTTGTTCTTCGCCATTTTGTTTCATAGCATTTTTGTGTGTTGAGATGAAAGAGAGAAAGAGAGAGAAAGAAAGAGGAAAAAAAAAGAGCAGTGGCCTCTCATTCTCTGTCTTTTGCTCTGGTCTCTTCATCGCCAAGCGTTCAAGGTCCCAAACCGAGGTCGCAGACCGCGAGTCCCTTATATATATTCTTTACTTTACTACATATCTACTTTATATATATATATATATATATATATCTTGGACAATAATGAGACGAGGAAGAAGATAAAATGAGGTATGAATTGTCGCTTCTTCTTCTTTTCTTTATGCGCGAGGTCATAAGCGGTGAAATTACGACGTTTCTCAATGACAAAAATGAAAATAATAATTTTCTGACTAGTAATGATAATAGTAAATGGTTATGTCGTTATTATAAAGCCCAAGTAAAGTGACTTTGTGGTTCATTTGGACAATGTTCATGTCATGAAGAACCTTGAAAGTTTTTTTGAATAAAAGTTGAAAGATATTATATGAAAATATTTTTTTGTGAGAGAGAATTAAAGATATTTTATTTATTTTGCTCGTCGATTTCGTTGGACGAAATTTTGTGTAGAATTTTTGTCTGTCGTTATTTTTGGATTTATCGACGTGTGTGATTTTTCAAGGACTATTATGAAAGTGTAAAAAAGTGAAAAATAAATTGGGTTTTTTTTTTTTTTTTTTTTTTTTTTTTTTTTGGAATTAGATTTATTGAAGTGATTTTATTTTTAATTCATGGCGAAGGGAACAATGAATTGCAAAAGAGTGGTGTTTATGTTAATTTTGAGGAAAAAATTAAGCAACAAATTTTTTTGAGAGAAAAATTAATTTTTGAAAGTGAAAAAAATTTTTGAAATAATTTATTTATTTTTTTTTTTTTTTTTTTTTTGGTTTTGTTTGAGATTTGATATCATAGCTTAGTAATATTTTTGGATTGTTTTGAATAATTATATTTAATAGTACGAAAATTGAATTTAAATTGATTATTTATTAGACAAATAATTAATAATAATTTTACTTGATACAAATTACACTAAAAATTATTTATTCATTTGTTTACTTTTACTATTATTAACAGGATAAATAATGGAAGATTTTCTGAAATAAATAAACAAATGATTTTCTGAATAATTAATTAATTAATATAAATATGAAGAAAAAGCTGAAAACAAAAAAAAATTATTTTCTGTGTATTGAATTTTATTTTTATTTGTTACTGTATTATTTATTGAATATCCATATAAATATGGTCAAATGTTGATTCATAAATAGTTAATAAGGGTGATAAATAAAATGAAAGGAAATAATAATTGAAAGAAAAAAAAATGAAATAAAAAAAATACTAAAAGAGGAAGAGTTTTAAATGTAAAATTATTTTAGATATGAGTGTTTATGTTCGTGTGCAATATGATCGAGGTCAAAAGCTGCGGTGGAGGTCACATATATAGTATATATGTATACAATATATACACATATACGACGGTTTGACGTCGAACAATGGCCCATAATCCAAAATAACGACTCTTTGGTTGTCGTTAGAAAATACGAGTCGTATTGAAGGACGAAATTTTTACATGAATAAATCGCTATTTTTGCTACTGATAACACACAACTTTATAGCTTATGATGTATACAACTAATATATACATATGTATTTATATATAGATGTAAAAATTTTCGTGAAGAAATTCGAGAAAAAAATGTGTTTATTCTTTTTTTAACGCAAATTTTGTATCAAATTTTAACTCAAGGATTTGTGTTGAAGTAGAAAAATTATTATGTGTTACATGAGATATTATTTGTTAATTTTGTTTATTTATTGTATTTATATTTTTTCATATTGTGTATGATGAACAATTTCGTATAATAGTGCATAAACTATTTGTGTTAATTATTTATTACACAAATTTTGTATCGAATTTTGAAATAAAAATTTCTGTTGAAGTACAAAAATTGTTTTGGGTTCAATGATTGTTTATTCATTGATTTTGTTTATTTATTGCATTTTTAATTTTTTTTTATTTCGCATGGTAAACAATTCTGTCCAATAGTCCACGAACAAATTTGTGGTAATTGTTTATAACACAAATTTTGTATCAAATTTTAATAAAGAATTTATTATTTTGCGTCGAATGATTGTTTATTCATTGACTTTGTTTATTTGTTGTATTTTTATTCTTTCCTATTACGCATAGTGAATCCGTTTGTATAATAGGCGACGAAAAAATTTGTTAATTATTTATAAAACAAATTTTGTATCGAATTTCAATACAAGAATTTTGTTGAAACAAGAAAAAATTTTTTTTTCATATGAGAGATTATTCATTAATTTTGTTTGTTTATTGTATTTTCATTTTCCCGTATTCCGCATAGTAGACCATTTCATATAATAGTACACAAAATATTTGTGTTAATTGTTTATAATATAAATTTCGCATCGAATTTTGAAACAAGAATTTCTGTTGAAGCAGAAAAACTATTTTGTTTTATATGAGAGGTTATTCATTACTTTTGTTCGTCTATCATATTTTTATTCTTTGTATTGAGCATAGTAAACAATTTTGTATAATATTCCTCGAAAAATTTGTGTTAGTTGTTTATAATACAAATTTTGCATCAAATTTTGAAACAAGAATTTCTGTTGAAGCAGAAAAACTATTTTGTTATATATGAGAGATTATTTATTACTTTTGTTTGTCTATTGTATTTTTATTCTTTGTATTGAGCATAGTAAACAATTTTGTATAATATTCCTCGAAAAATTTGTGTTAGTTGTTTATAATACAAATTTTGCATCGAATTTTAATACAAGAATTTTTGTTGAAGCAGAAATATTATTTCGTGTTATATGAGAGATTATTCATTAATTTTATTTGTTAATAGTATTTTTATTTTTTCTTATTGCGCAAAGTAAACAATTTCCCATAAGAGTCCACGAAAAATTTGAGTTAATTGTTCAGAACACAAATTTTGTATCGAATTTCGAAACAAGAATTTCTGTTAACGCAGAAAAATTATTTTGCGTTAATTTCCGTATCCATTCTGTTAATCAATCAAATAAACAAAATCAATAAATAACTAAATAAATAAACAAACAATCGATATTATTATTATCCATACAGAAAAATACGTCGGAATTTATAACTAAAACATTTTTCTGCCGTCTCACAATCTGCGCCACATTTAGGGGTGAAAATAAAGCGATAACGTCACCCTCTTATTTAATATAAAAATAAGTGCTGTATATATACACATTAAGAAGCTCTTCCGGGTCAACCTTGAGTCCGCCATATTACTTTGACCGAGGACAAAGACCCCAAAAAAAAAAAAAAAAAACAACGTATTTATACCCCTTAACCTCCACGCGTATTTCTTACGTGTTTCTTTTTCTTCCTTAATATATTTTTTTATTTTTCCTTACTTTTATCAGCCATCATCCCTCTTGTATTCTTTCCTCCACATGACAAGGTCATGACCTTTATTCCCCACGAGTATATTTATACATAGATACGTATTTGTATGTAATATATACACGAATAGACACGTTTATACATGTATGGACTTGTAATATGACCTCGAAGTCCAGCGCAAGGGAGGATGAAAATTGTTGGGGGAAAAATTCTAAGGGTCTCCCTTACAATATTGCCAATGATACACACGAAAATTTATGACCTACATGCCCTTCAATATATAGAACATGTTTTTTTTTGTTTTATTTATTTTATTTATTTATATGTTTGTAAATATATTTATATGAATTTTGTGGTTAATTTCGTATTTATTGTGTAGTTTGCTCATGATATTGCGATAGTTTTAGCGATTTTTATATCAATTTTTATAAAATTTAAAGTGGATTTTTTAATTTGAAAGCTTGTGATTTTTTTCTATTTTGATAATTTTTTTTTTCTTATTTTTATGAACGTTAAAATATCGATGATAAATATTCATTTATTGAATCATTTGAGTGTTCATCATTTTCTCATGGAAAAAAAAAAAAATATAAATTAATCTGTTTTTTCCTGCTTCAAAGTAGTGTTATCCATTGAGGGGTCAGACCACCTTGACTTTCTCATAAACCAAGTCAAAATCGTCAGTTATTTTTCTCTCGTCAACCATTGTCTATTAAATATCGAAATTTTAATTAACAAACTTATATGAAGTATAATTTGAATCTACATTTGCCCAAATAAATTCAATTTTTTTATCAATATAATTTTCAACATCACGAAAAATAAACGACGATAAAATATATTCAATTTAAATATAAACACATAAGTTTTATCTGTAAATAGAAATTAAACATAAACATAAAAATATATATTTTATATACTCAGCAACTGCAAAATGGAAAAAAGTCTAAAAAAAAATTGACAAACCCCAATACAATTTTTTGATTACAATTAAATAAAAAATCATCAAAACAAACTAAACAATTCTCACTTTAAATGATAAAAACTCCGTCAATTTTAAGAATCCCGACTTCAATTTGAGCTTAAAATCTTCTTTAGATATCAAGTTTCAACAAAAAAAATATAAAAAAAACCTATTTCATCTCCGAAAATCTCAAATCAAGAAAAAAAAAAAATTTACTAAAATTGATTCTCAATATTAAAAAAAAAATTCAATTCAATTACCTAATTATCCTTCAACGTATTTATTCTTAAATAATTTAAATGAAGAATGAAACACACATAAAAACGTTCCACACAAAATATCGTCATATTTTTTATTTTTCACAATATTTATCATGCATGATATAAACAATATAAACAATATAAACAAAAAGAATGTTTCTTATAAATATGATAACAATGAAAACACATTTGTGAACACATACATTTACATAAATATAATTCCCTCACATACATACATATATTTACTACATATATGTATATAAATATGGAAAATGCTAGTGTTCATTGACCTTGAATAATAATGTACATAAACATTGTTTATATAAATGCTTGGATGCAATTTTACCATATCATTCTGACGATAAGAAACTAATTAATTAGATCAATATGATTCCATAACCTTGTTCGCATTCATTACTAATTGTTTTATTCATCACAAGTCATTGTTATTATAATACACATTTATATAATAAATACATATACATATATAAATATATTTATACATAAATATTGAGTTAAGTGAGTGAAAATAATTTTTATTTCATTGGCTTTCACCTGTCAAAATTATATTTTCACGGTCATTTTAATTATTTTATAAAGATAAATAATAATTGAATAAACAATATGACAAGATTTAAATATTTATATGTATTACCTAATTTTTGAATTACGTTTAATGACAATAATTATTAATATTGATTAAATAATGAAATTGAGAGAAGAAAAAAAATTAGAATTATTTCATTTTCATTCAATATTGATTAAATATACATAAATAATTTTTTTCATTTATTTATTTCAATGTTAGTACCGTTATTGAATGATAATAATGAAAAAAAATAAACAGAAATTGTTTAAACAATTTTATTTCATTTATAGAAAAAAAATTTTTTTTTTTTTCATTTATTAAAACTGAAATTAATAATTTCCATTATTATTTTTTGTATTGTTAAATAAATTTAATATTAATCACAAGATTATACTGATTGTTCCACTTTTCATTTACGAATGGAATATAAAGAATTAATTCATATTTTACTGTCGCTCCAGAATTAAATTAAAAATCAAATTTTATAAAATATTTATTTATATTCATGACATTATTTTTGTCGTATAAATAATGTTCAATTTAATCGTGTAGGGAACAAATGCATATTAACATTACAAACGAATAAATAAAGAAATAATAAAAAGTGTTGAGCGAATGATAAATCTTTATTTTTTTTTTTTTTTTATTCAATTTGAAAGATCAAAAAATTTTCACATCTCATTTTTATTTTTATTCATTATTATTATTATTTTTTTTTCATGTAAACAAGAATGTTTCTATTTGTTTATACGTCACAAATGACCTCGGGACAAGATGCCGAAAAATTGTCCCAGGTCGTGGATCATCATCGCCATCTTTTTTCAACTTTTCAACATTCAATTATTTATTAATATATGTATTTATGCACATTTGTGCAACACAGTGGCCTTGACGTTCCACACGAGCATTGTCGTATTTTAATAATGTGATAACGATAAATAAAATAAATAAATAAAGAAGTGAATGAGAAAGATGAAAATAAAAAAAATGTATCGATAAAAAATAATTTTTTTCGTTGTAATAAGATTAAACGTAGGATTTTATTGTTTATATTTATATTTTTCTTGGAATTCCTTTTCATTGTTGTTTCTAAAATTGTTTAAAGTCATTTAAGTATATGTGTGTATGATAAATAAGTGTGTATATATGTAAAATATCAGATCAAATCGGTTGAATACTTTGATACATTTATTTTTGTATGATAATTTCAAGTCCAAACGTGTTGACATCGGCAACGACACGTTTTCAAGGTCAAGTTGACCTTTTCTGTGTCTGACTAATACAATAAATACATATATAAATGTATAGATGTGTTTATTTGTGTATGGTGATATTTAATATCTTAAAAGTATGTGTAAAGTTTGAGATTTAATCAATTTTATTGAGATTTAATTAAAATTGTGTTTAAAATTATTGTAGGATTTTTTGTTACATTTTGAATCGTTAAGGATGAATTTACGATTTGAATTAAAAAATGAAAAGTTGATTTAAAGTGTTTTATGGAGGGGAAAATAATTTTTAATAGCTGAGATTAATTAATAGAAAAATAAAAAAAATTATGAGCAGAAATAATTTTTTTATATTTTATTCCAGTCTTGTGGGGATAAATTAATAAAACGTAGATTTTATTTATCATTTGTTGTAACTTTAAGCAGAGAAATCGAATTAATTTTGGATATCTTGTAGTTAAAAAAATCTTTCAAACATTTAAAATTTAAAAGTCGAATTTTTTGATCAAACATTTTTATTTTTCTTAAAATATAAATTCACAAAAATAATTTCTACAATCTAAAATAATTATTTTGATACATTTTTATTTTCTCCTAATCATTTGCATTATCATTAATTGATAATTAACTAAATAATAGTCAAAAAAAAAAAAAATGTTTTTAGCACTTATGAAAAATTTTCATTTATAAATAAAATTAATTTTTACTAAATATTATTTTTTTTTTTATTACATATTTATATTTATTTAAAGAGTGTTCCCAGACTACATTGTGCCAAATGATTATTCGAAATATTTATTATTATCTACTCTTATTTATTTATTCGTTTATTTCTTTTGTTTCATTCAATTTTATTCGTTCCAATTTTTTTTTCATATTTTTTTTTTTTCTACTACATTCAATAAAGCGACTTTAGTTTACCGACCAAAAATAAGCGACCTTAACTTTGATCCCCATCAAACACACCCACAATCATGGATCCGACATCAAAATTCACGAGAAGCCGTTAAACTTTTTTATTATACAAACTAAATATCAAGGACGTGTGCGACTGATCGCCATTGGTTTTTATTTATTATTTTACATTATTTCATCTCTCTATCGCCAAACCATTCTTCCTAGTAATTTTTTCTCTCTTCATCAACATATTTGAATAAATATTTATCTACTTAAAAACTCTTCATTATCAGGCACAAATTTGTACAGACTATAAAATTAATTATTTTTCTCTGCGAAATTTGTTGAATAAAGTTTTGAATTATTTTTTTTTTTCCATAGATTAGTTTGTTGTCTGATGATATTGACTTTGGTTATATGTTGGAAAGGTACAATCAGCCACTTAGTAGAAGTGATGATGAAGACAAATAGAGAGAGAGAGGGAGGAAGAGGAAGAGGGAGAGAAGAAGTTGATAATTGACGTGGCTTATCTTTAATGTTGCACACTGGTGCAATGTTTAAACTTTATTGATTTTTTTTTTATGTTTATTATGTTGGTGGCGATGAGTTAGGGGTGGAAAAACGAGGGTGATAAGGTGTCGAATGGTTGTAAGGAGATTTTAAAAGAATACAATATAAAATTTTGTGTGGAAGTTCACGAAAAAATTTTGTATTCAATTTTTATACAAGAATTTTTGTTGGAGGAGAAAAATTATTTGAGTTTATTTATTGATTATTGTATTGATTTTGTTCATTTGTTGTAATTTTATTTCGTTTATTTATTGTGGGAAGGAAGAAAAACTTGAGTGAAAGTTTATAAAAAAATTTTGTCAATTGTTTTAAACGCAAATTTTGTATTGAATTTTGATACAAGAATTTTTGTTTAAGGAGACAAATTATTTGAGTTTATTTATTCATTTTATTTATTTGTTGTGGGTTTTTTTTGTTCTGTTATTGTGTATAGGAAAAGAATTTAGTGTGAAATGTCAGGAAGAAAATTTGACAATTGTTTTGAATGCAAATTTTGCATTGAATTTTGATACAAGAATTTTTGTTCAAAGAGAAAAATGATTTGAGTCAATTTGTTGATTTCGTATCGATCTTGTTTATTTGTTGTGGTTGTTTTATGATTATTCATTGTGTATAGGAAAAAAAATTTAGTTTGAAAGTTCACGAAGAATATTTGTCCATTGTTTCAAATGGAAATTTCGTATTGAATTTTAATACAAGAATTTTTATTGGAGGCGAAAAATTATTTAAGTTTATTTATTAATTTTGTTTACTTATTGTAGTTTCATTTTGTACTTTTTTCTTTGTGTATAGTAAGGAAATTTTGTATAAAAGTCCACGATAAAACTGAGCATACAAAAATTTCAATTGCAACTTAATTGAAAAATGAAACAATGAGAAAGTGATGAAAAATAAAAATTTCGCACTAAAAAAAATTGTTTCAAAAAATTATTAACTCATTTAAAATAAATATTAATTGTTTGAAACAATTTTTGTATTATTCTTAACGATTATCGATTGTTCAAAATAAATATTGACTATCCCAGAAAATTTATCATAATACTTCGGAGTAATTATCGATTATTATAAATAATTATTTATTGTTCAAATTGAAAAATAAATGTTTGAAATAAATATTACTAAAAAAAAACAAATATATTAATTATATTCCTATCTATACAAAAAATTTATTCAATACAATTTTTAATATTCCAAAACATTGAGATACAATTTTTATTTGTATTTCAAAAATTTTTCACAATATTCAAAAAGACTAGATATTTTTGAGTGAAAAAATTCCTCAATGTTAATTGACAGTGATTATTTATAAATCGTACTTTATTATCGTTTAAAACACTCAAAATTCACGAACTAAAATTTTACAAAATAATGTATCTATATATATATATCTATTTATATACATATGTATATATTTGATGAAGAGGGAGAGGATTCAGCGTCGATTACTCACGATCCCGTTACGACGCGTGCGATATAACTAAAACAAAAGTGATCACAATACATAAAAAAAAAATAATAAAAAAATCAGACAAAATTCAACCGTTTTTCATTACAAAAATATTTACCCATTGTGATTTTTTTTTCTTCATTAACTTTAATGATACGATTTATCAATGCGAGGAATATGATCATGAAGATTATCATTTCGTGGTACTAATTGATAATAATTATTTATAACGGAAATGTGACATGATATTTCTTCGAAAATAAAAGGAAGTCTCTTAACAAAGCATCAAAATAATAAAAACAATTATTAATAAATGAATAAATATTTTTTTGAATTGTTTTAAAGAATCTTTTGAGCATTATCAACAATTTTTTATGATTACAAATTGTTTAATTATATAATAGAGAATTTTTTTTTGTGTTATTTAATGTGAGAAATAATTTTGATATTAATTTTAATTAATTATTTATTTAGTTACTCAATGAAATACTATGAGATAAAGCAAGTGAATTAAATTGGACATTTATAAAAATAAATATCTCGTTTGGAATAAATTAATTATTAGATTAATTTAAAAAAAAAAAAATCAATTTACTAATTTATTTAGTTTATACTCTCGCAAAATCATTTATTAATTTCACACTACGAATTAATTATCAAGCCAATTTGACTGATAAAAATTTAGAGACACTTATAGAATGTAAGATAAAAATATTTAATTCACTAAAGTATTAAAAAATAAAAAATAAAAAAATAATAATTGCTCAACATGCGATAAAATTTTTTTGAGAACGCATAAATAAATTTGACATCGAGTAAAGAGTGAGTGTACTCATGAAGAGGCTTCTTAATATGTCTCTTTGACCCTGGAAGGTTCAAGAGCGACCGGTTGAATAACCGCACAAAAAATACATACACACACACACATACACACACACTTATTCAATTAACTATATTTAAATATATATAAATACATAAATGTATACACATATAAATGCAAGTATAATACATTATGCTGGTTATATTTTACCAGGCTAATGCTGTTATAGTGTTGGGAAAAAATTTAAACAAAAATTTTTGTATCGATATTTAAAATTCTAAAATTGGCTGAAAAAATTATTTTGACAGTTTTTTTTCATTCTGATATTTAATTATTGAATGAATTTGATTAGTTTCTGATAATTATTAATTTATTGAAACAAAAATTGTTTTGAGTAATTATTAATTTGTTTGGAATTAATATTTGTTGTTTGAGATAAATGTTGATTGTTTTGAATAATTATTAAATGTTTTGAAGTATTGGTAAGTGTGTGGATTAATTTATTTGTTGCTTTGAAAAGGTAATGATTGTTTGAAATTAAATTTTCGGTGTTCCAAATGATTATTTATTGGTTAGAACGAATATTGATTGTTTTAGAAATTTTATAAATTGTTTATAGTATATATAAATGATTTTGAATCATTATTAATTGTTCGAGGTAAATATTAATTGTTTAAAACGGATATTGATTGTATCAAATAATTATTGATTGTTTTAGAAAATTTATAAATCGTTTAAAGTGAATATAAATGATGTTGAATGATCATTAATTGATAAAACAAAGAATTAATTGTTTGAAATGAATATTGATTATGTTAAGTAATTGATTGTTTTAGAAATTTTATAAATTGTATGAAGAAATTGTAAATAATTTTGAATAATTATTAATTGTTCAAACAAAAAATTAATTGTTCAAGATGGATATTAATTGTATTACATAATTATGAATTCTTTTGAATTAATATCAATTGTATAAAATGATTATTAACTGCTTCAAAAAATGATCAATTGTTCAAAATTAAATTTTGAGTGTTCGAAATCATTATTTATTGGTTGGAACAAATATTGATTGTTTTACGAATTTTATAAATTGTTTAATGCATATATGAATGATTTTGAATCATTATTGATTGTTCAAGGTGAATAATAATTGTTCAAAATGAATATTAATTGTATTGAATATTTATTAATTGTTTTAGAAAATTCATGAATTGTTTAAAGTGAATATAAATGATTTTGAATATTTATTAATTGATAAAACAAAGAATTAATGGTTTGAAATGAATATCGATTGTGTTGAGTAATTGATTGTTTTAGAAATTTCATAAATTCTATAAAGTGAATATAGATCATTTGTTTTGAAGCTGAATATTAATTGTTTAAAATGAATATTACTCGATTCAAATAATTATCGATTGTTTTAGAAATTTCATAAATTGTTTAAAGCGATTATAAATAATTATGAATCAGTATAAATTGTTCAAACGAAGATCTAATTGTTTAAAATAAACATTCATTGTATTAAATAATTAATGATTGTTCCGAATTTGTGTCAATTGTATAAAATAATTATCAATTGTTTCAAAAAAATGATCAATTGTGCAAAATCAAATTTCCATTGTTCCAAATGATATTCAAATGTTTGAAATAAATATTGAATGTTTTAAAAGTTTTATAAATTATTCAAAGTAAATATAAATGATTTTGAATAATTATTTATTGTTCAAGCTAAAAAATAATTGTTTTGGATTAATTGTTATTAATTGTTTCAAACATATTGAAATATTATTTTAATGTCAATCAAAAAGTTTTTTGTATCGATATTTGAATTTCTAAAATGACTTGAAAAATTTATCTCGACACATTTTTTTTCTATTCTGATACTCAAACGAAGATTAATTTATATTTATTTCTATTATATTCGTTTCTGTTAGATACATATTTATGATGCACATATACATACAGCTATGTTTGTATATTGTAGGTATTTATATTTATACATATGTATGCAGCGTATGAAAAATATAGAAAATTTATTGTGTTGAAGTCGTTAGAAAAATGGTGGGACATTTCCTGTATCAACATGTCGATTTTTATCATTTAAATACGTGAAACTCATACGAGTTTATTTTTTTTTTATCATTATTATTTTGTGGTTTCGTGCTATTGTCCATTTGTATTGTCACTGAGTGTCGACTATTGAACCCACATTTTTTTTTTATTGAATTAGTGAGAGAAAAAAATGAATTGATAATAATTTTTTTTGAAGTCACTTTTTTTTTCTGAAGGAAGATGGAATAAAAACTATGAACGAATTAAATAAATGATATACATATGAAGTAATGATGCAATAATATAAATGAACCACAACGTTAACTTATGTAATAATGAAAGATGAGTTATCTACGATCGAGAATTAATGAGCGGTCATTGACTTGTGGTTGTGTTTGTCTCACCGCATTATTTTTCCATTTTATTCTTTCTTCACCGTCAATATTATTATTTAATCTTTCATATTCTCATTATTCTATTATTTATACATATAAATTATCTATTTTATTTATTTCCAGACTTGGGTGGTGATATCTGTTGATTAAAAATATTTCATAGTTTGAAATGATTATTGATTATGTTAAGTAATTGATTGTTTTAGAAATTTTATAGAATGTATGAAGAAATTATAAATCATTTTGAATAATTATTAATTGTTCAAACAAAAAATTAATTATCCAAGATGAATATTAATTGTATAACATATTTATGAATTGTTTTGATTTGGTATCAATTGTATAAAATGATTATTACCTGCTTCAAAAAATGATCAATTGTTCAAAATTAAATTTTCGGTGTTCCAAATGATTATTCATTGTTTGGAATGAATATTGATTGTTTAAGAAATTTCATAAATTGTTTGAAGTATATAAGAATGATTTTGAATCATTATTGATTGTTCAAGGTAAATATTAATTGTTCAAAATGAATATTGATTGTGTTAAATAATTATTGATTGTTTTAGAAAATTTATGAATCATTTAAAGTGAATATAAATGATTTTGAATATTTAATAATTGATAAAACAAAGAATTAATGGATTGAAATGAATATTGATTATGTTGAGTAATTGATTGTTTTAAAAATTTTATAAATTGTATGAAGAAATTATAAATCATTTTGAATAATTATAAATTGTTCAAACAAAAAATTAATTGTCCAAGATGGATATTAATTGTATTACATAATTATGAATTGTTTTGATTTGATATCAATTGTATAAAATGATTATTAGCTGCTTCAAAAAATGATCAATTGTTCAAAATTAAATTTTGAGTGTTCCAAATCATTATTCATTGTTTGAAATGAATATTGATTGTTTTAAAAATTTCATAAATTGTTTGAAGTATATAAGAATGATTTTGAATCATTATTGATTGTTCAAGGTAAATATTAATTGTTCAAAATGAATATTGATTGTATTAAATATTTATTGATTGTTCTAGAAAATTTATAAATTGTTTGAAG
This sequence comes from Microctonus brassicae, assembly GCA_918226075.1. Classification (NCBI taxonomy): domain Eukaryota; kingdom Metazoa; phylum Arthropoda; class Insecta; order Hymenoptera; family Braconidae; genus Microctonus; species Microctonus brassicae. The sequence goes on along the minus strand of OW445486.1, from coordinate 5,415,262 downwards.
TGAATATAAATGATTTTGAATATTTAATAATTGATAAAACAAAGAATTTATTGTTTGAAATGAATATTGATTTTGTGTAAAAGTCCACAAAAAAATCTGTATCAATTATTTTCAACCCAAATTTTCCATAAAATTTCACCCCAAAAATTTGTGCTTAAACATAAAAATTATTTTGCATTAATTTAATATTATTCTCGATAAAATCCAACACAAAATTATCGCGTTGATCAATCTCAACTGTCAACTAAAAATAGTGTAAGTAAAAAATCCAAAAAAAAATTTTCATAATTCGACTTTCACATAAAATAATTCTTCTCTACATTAAACACAAATGCATAATAATTATCACCACATAAAGTACAATTTCCAGCCTCACAAACTCATATATACATATATCCATCGAATAAATATTGCATACACAACGAGAGAGTGAAGTGAAGAATCAAGAGAAAAAAAAAATGTGATTCATCCACACGGTCACGAGTTCATTCCCTCACAGTTGACCCCATACATCTCTACCACGCGACGATAACTTTAATTAAATGGACGAATGAGAGAGAGCAATTCACCAGACAGTTAATCAAAATGTCTCTTATAATAACAATTCGGTAATTTTTCCCATTAAATATATTATAACTAAATACATTCATTGAATTTCTAATAATTCATTTATTACATTCAGATAAATTTTACTGTTTAAATAATAAAAAAGAAAAAAAAGAAATAATAAAATAATTCTTTTAAATTAATTTACATTTTTATTTTTTATTTTATTCATTTATTTATTTATTTATTTTTTTTCTTTCGAATAATTATGCGTTAGTATTATTTATATTATTCTATTGGTGTGTTATAAATATATATAAAAGAATAGAGCTTAGGTATGACTGCAAATGTGACCTAATAAACGGTCATTGACCTTTTTTTTTTTTTTTTCATTCGTTCTTTCTTTTATAAATTCTTTCTTCTATTTTCCCTTGTGTTTGTATCGTCCAATTGTATTCTCTGATGGTTTCTATTTCTATATTGGCTGTGTATGCATATATTAACATGAATAAACTTGTATATTTGTTTTATTTAAATGTCTGATATAAATAATGAACGTTTGTCGACAATTTTATTCGATGAATTTTATATTTTAGTAATTTTTTGTTTTTTGTAAATAAAACATTTTTAATAATTTATTTAATTTCATCATGTTGAATAATATTTTTTATTAAATATAATTGTTAATATTTATTTATGAAATAGTGATTGAAAACGAATTTATTATTGTCCAGTAAAATTATCATTTAAAATAGTTTATTAAATTTGAATTTTTTTTGTATCATTTATAGCATAAATATTTATCAATTATTAGGAATAAATGTATTTTTTTTTTTTTTTTTTTTTTGGTAAATTGTTGGAATTGTTATTCATATTTATTTATTTCTCGAGCAAATTGGCGAATTTGTAAACTGAATATAAAGAATGAATTTTTTTTGTGTTTTCATATTTTGTCATTAATAAAATTTTTCATCGGGATTTTTTTACTGCCATTTATTTATATATGAATGAGACACATGCGCATATTTTTCATCATGACTCAACGGATTCAGATGTCATTGAAAACGTTCATACATCGCATTATATACAGTATAAAATATGTTATATGACGACAAGACGTTCAGTTAAAGTTGAGAATAAGCTGAGAAGAAATCTGACACTCAGTTCATAATTTATAAATGTTAGTAATATATGTTGACGATTTATTTTTTATTTATTTATTTTTCCGTCCTTTAGTTTAGTAATTGCGATACCTATTGTTGGAATTATCAAATGACAATTAGTTACACTGAGAGAAATAGAATTATAAAATAAATATTTTTCATCGAAATATTAAAAAAAAAAAAAATGCCAGATCTTTTTAATGTTAAAACAATAATGTTATTGTTTATAATATTTATGAATTTACATATTCAAATAATATATATGATGATGATATGCATTATTGTTGCATTTATTCAGTGAAATTTTATAAAATTAAATTGAAAAAATTTCTACGTTTTTCTTCAAGTTTAGTAAAATTATTAAAAATTCTGAATGACAATTATATTGGATTATAAAAAAATTATTTTATGATCTTCATTTTATACCCAAGCAAATAGTAATAACTATATTCTATAAAAATTACTACACAATACTGTAATAATTATTTAACATTTAATTATTTTTCAAAGAAATTTACAAATAATTTTAATTACCAATAAAAAAAATTAAATTCAATCAAATAAATTATTTTTCTTGTAAAATACCATTCAAACTCATTCATTAATACAAAATAAAAAAAATAAAAAAAAAAAACAGATCATTAAAAAAAATATCCAACTTTATTTCTAATTTTTTTTCATTTTATTTTTCTTTTTATTATTTATTCCAATGAAATTTTAATCCAAAGGATTCGCAGATGAAGCTGCAGAGATCAAGGTTCAAGGGTATGTAAGAAGGGGAATGCGAATCAAGGTTGAAATGAAACAATTATCCATTTTTATTTTATAAACAATTTCCTATTAGATTTCTTTTCATTATTTCATACACAGAAAATTTTTCGACGAACGTTTACACATAAAAATAAATATTAAAAATGGAATAAAAAAAAAATAACAGACGTACATTATTAACCTTTATGTATACAGATCCATATAGATATATATGTACATATGTATATGTATATATGTACGTATATAACTAGTGTCTTTGGAGTTGCTATCTTGAACACTCAGCATTCAACGAAAAGTTATAGTCGAGCTATCGCTGTCCTTGACTTGTTCGAACTTGTTACTCGGCACGTGTTATATATATGTATTTATATATATATTTATTAATTATATATATGTACATATATGTATATACGTTATCTATGTATACAGATATATGATTCAGTTTTTTTTCTTAGATCCCTTATTAAATTAATGAACGAAAGCGACGAATTTTATTTCTGTATTTGATGACAAAAAAAAAATATTTGTATATTAAATTTTATATTTAAAAAAAAAAAAGAATTGGGGAGTATATTAAATTTATATATTGAAGAATGATGTGTTATAATTTTATTATTTTTATACTATTAATTTATTATTTTTTTAATTGTAAAATTCGTTTGATTTAAATTTGATGAGTAAATTTTTTTTTTTTTTTTTTTTTTTTCATATGGGAACAAAAGAATGTTAATTTTTAATTTTAATTTTATAATTCAGGGGTTGTTTTTTGTTAGGGGGAAGTATATTTTTTTGAGATGGATAGTTGTGAGATGTTTTTTTAATTTTTTTATATTAATTTATTTTGAGTTTTAAATTTGTGATGAGGAGGATTGAGATGTAATGGATAAATTGGTATTTTTTTATTTTTTTTTTTTTTTTTTTGTTACCTTGAGGAGGAAGAGAGGGAGGTGGACCTTGGGAAATCAAATATATGAAATTGTAATTATAAGTTTTGTTATCAAATGTTTGAACAAACATAATTTAATGTGATATTTTTTTATGAACGGGAGTTTAAATTTGAAATTTTAATTTTACACACCTGCTCAATTATATTATGTAACACTTTGTTATTCGACTATTGGTGTGGTCACAATTGGATATGAATAAAAAAACAGTGAAAATTCGAAAATAATTAATTCAATATTTATTATCAAAATTTTAATTTCATTATCAAATCAAATTAAATTTATTTCTGTAATAATCGAACAACAATCACGGAATTACAAAATAACAAAACAATCCAAAAAGACGATAAAATAATTACAATTAAGTGAAAAAAAAAAAATAAATAAAAATTATTTTTGTTAAATTATTGATTAAAATTTTTTTTAAATCAATTGGTAAAACATGTATATATATTTTTTTTTTTATGTCTCAAAATAGTCAGCAAGGCCAATTTTTGGACCTTGCCATGTAATGTTAGTTTAATTTTGGAATGACCATGAAAAAAAAAAAATCATTTATTATCGATTTTACAAATTCAAATGAAAAAAAAAAAAAATTCTCAAAAAATAAAATATTTAATTTTTTATTATTTTTTTTTATAATAATTCAAACACACCGTTGAAGCTAACTGAATATTTAGTGGAAATAAAGTGCGATAATGCAGGGAATAAATTAATTAAAATTAAGGAAAGAAAAAAATAAATGTTGAATATTTTTTTTTTTTTTTTACTTTGGAAAACAATCGTTAGAAGTGAGTTAATATGACATTAATGTTCAAAACTTTAATGTTTATATGTGTATGTATGTATGTATGTATGTATATATTTATGTGATGGAGTTTAATACTGGGAGTAAATTCAAAATGGGGAAGAATAAATAGCGCGCGCACAACAGAGAGCACAGCCTCGACGTCGTCCGATAACGAGGAAAGATTAATCTCGAGGACAAGGTCAAACGCGTTCGTCGCATTTCCACACACGTTTCATTTGTTATATTTCTGTAGATGAAACACAATATATTATCGATATAAAATATGGATTTTTATGTTGGAGTTTAATTTGTAATTAGAAATAAAACTTATGTGTACAGATGTATTTAAATTTAATATATTTTATTTAAGTTATTTTCAAATTCTATGTTTGATTTCGGATATTTGAAGAAGGAATTGATTTTTGTAATATTTTTTTTGTTGAAACTTGATATCTAAAGAATATTTTAAGCTCAAATTGAAGTTGAAATTCCAAAAAATGACGGAGTTTTGATCATTTAAAGTGAGAATTGTTTAGTTTGTTTTGATGATTTTTTTATTTAATTGTAATCAAAAAATTGTATTGGGGTTTGTCAATTTTATTTTTAGACTTTTTTCCATTTTGCAGTTGCTGAGTATATAAAATATATATTTTTATGTTTATGTTTAATTTCTATTTACAGATAAAACTTACGTGTTTATATTTAAATTGAATATATTTTATCGTCGTTTATTTTTCGTGATGTTGAAAATTATATTGATAAAAAAATTGAATTTATTTGGGCAAATGTAGATTCAAATTATACTTTATATAAGTTTGTTAATTCAAATTTTGATATTTAATAGACAATGGTTGACGAGAGAAAAATAACTGACGATTTTGACTTGGTTTATGAGAAAGTCAAGATGGTCTGACCCCTCAATGGATAACACTACTTTGAAGCAGGAAAAAACAGATTAATTTATATTTTTTTTTTTTCCATGAGAAAATGATGAACACTCAAATGATTCAATAAATGAATATTTATCATCGATATTTCAACGTTCATAAAAATAAGAAAAAAAAAAATTATCAAAATTGAAAAAAATCACGAGCTTTAAAATTAAAAAATCCACTTTAAATTTTATAAAAATCGCTTAACCTGTTGCAATATCACAAACAAACAACTCAACACTATTACTACAAAATCAATTACTGAATCAAAAAATTCACAGACTACATAAAACCTCATTTTTATACAACAAAAACTTTTTATTCTTTACCAGATTGAATAAGTTATTTTATTCATTCCCAAACTTTACATATAAAATCTCATGTAAGTATCAATATCGAAGATATATCTCAATGATAATAATAAAATTCTCAAACAGATGTGAAAGATCATTAATATATCATTGCGTCATTATCACAAAATAATAATAAAATAATCCCCAATAAAAAAAAAAAATAAATACTAATTTATTAATTTCAATTTTTCTAATTTTCGTCAGTGAGTAATTTTTATTTGTAATTACATTTTCTATCGAATTAATTATATAATCATCATTAATAAATAATAATCAGTATATTAAATTATTTTTGGAATTAGTTTTATTTATTTTCTGATAATTTTTACACAGTAATTAATCATCATTTATTGTTATCTCTATATCGAATGTGGATTAAATCACCTGCAACTGATGATTATATGTTAGAGGAAGAATTTATAGACGTGTTAAAACACGTCAGAAAAAAACGATTTTCGATTTAACCCAAATTGTTCTTTAAATCCGATTGAAAAATAAATTAATGAAATCAATTAGCGAATAAAAATAGACGACAATAATATTATTCAATTAAAATATAATGTGCTTTAAATGATGAAATAAAAAACAAGACAGAAAAAATAAAAATTTATTTATTTTATGCATTCAAGTTTATTTTTTTATATTTTTCACATTATTTACTAATTATTTTTTAATCATTTGTTATGGGCTTTGTTTTTTTTTTTTTTTTTTTTTTTTTTTTCATTCGAATACTAGTCAACTTAATTATTTTATTATCTATTTTCCTAAAACATAAACATAATTATAAATTAATCATCACATATTTGTTCTATAACCAGAATAATTTTGTTTTCAATTTTTTTTTCTTTTTTTTTTTTGCTCCTGACATTATTTTCATGTACAATAGTCACGATAACAAGAAAATATCACGAATTTTGTAATTAATAAATGAAAAAAAAAATATTTTGGACCAATTTTTTCATGAAAAAAAAAAATATAAAAAATTTTTCTTTTTAGATTTTTCGAATAAAATATTGAAATTTATCACAAGTTATAAATATATTCCTTCTTTCATTTTGTGAATGTCGTTTTGATCTCTTACAAATCTCCGAATCGATAATTAATTTTTGATTAATTAATTAATTAATTAATTACTAATCAAATTATCCAATTTGTATTTCAATCAACAAACAAATTTTAATCCCCAAACAGTGAACAAAATAAAAATAAACACAAACCTAAAAAAAAAAAACAGAGTCCCAAAATTATCTCTGCCTAAAAAAAAAAATTTTTTTTCAATGAATTAATTATAATTAACAATTGATTATAATTTAAGCCAAAATTTCCGTCTCTATATAATAAATAAAACGCAACAAAAACTGAAAACAAAACCAAAAAAGCATGAACATAAACATAATAATGCACAAAAAAATAAATAAAAACATCAAATAATATTTTTTCTTCTTAAGAAATATTTTAACAATTAAAAATAATTCAACTATTCATCATTTTTCTCCCTCTCTCGATAATAAAAAAATATCTGCTATACATATTTATTGACGTCACAAGCTGATCAAAATGCTCCCCAGTGTGTGTGTGTGTGTGTGTATAATCTCTTTTGATTAAATAAAAAAAAAAAAAAGAAACAAATAAAAAAAAAATTACAATGAATATAAACGAACGAATTGTTTTGCGCCATTGAGCGAATGTTGATGAAAAATTTAACGACTTTACGTTATAGCGCATTCATGCAACGTCAACCTTGAGCGCATTAATTATCATACGAATAATTGTTATCGCGAGGCCAAGGTTTTACTTTGAGCCGCGCAACAAATATAGTAAACGAAAGAGAGATGGAAAATTTACTGCAAGTTTATATTTGATAGTTTCATCGTTATATTTATTTTCTAATTCTTATTTCAACCATTTAAAATCAAAACTACTTTGATATATACATAAAAATATATTATATACATATGTGTACATAGATATCCATGTGTAAATAGAAGTCCAAATACTATATTTACTTCCATACAACTGAACTAAAATTAACTTTCAAGGTTATTAAAAGCGATAGACATTTTTTAAGAGAAGAAAAAATAAATTCTTTTTTTTTTTTTATTTTAATTTATTATTAAATATTTTTTTTTTCGATTCTCAAATCTTTGAAACCTTGAAGATTAATTATTATTAATATATATGACAACAGGAACGTGCGATTTTTATTTTTATATTTTTTTCTGTTATTATTACATATTTACTCCTTGACACGAAATATTTTCTCACGAACAATGGAAAAGAAGAATAATGAATGAGGATTATAGCGTGATAAAATTACACCGCAAAATGGCAAACCACATGGTTTTATATGTATACATGTATTATATATGTGTACATATATATGTATGTGAATACAAGGGAAGTAGTTGTGAAAATAAACGGGAAGGTAATCCGATGACAGGATGATCAGTAGACGTGAGCTCAGCAATCGATCACGAGTGCACTGTATAGTTATCCTGAAAAAAAAAAAAGGAAAAGGACAAGAAAGAGAGTTTATAGTATGTGTGTATGTGTGTGGCTGATATTTGTCATTGTGAAAGAAAATTATCTTAACTTATCTGTGAATAAAAAATGTAAAGAAAATATTTTTTGTAAATTTTCAACTTATTTTTTATTGTACGAATTTGATAATAAATTATTTTTCAAGGTTGTATTGATGAGAATTTGATAAAGTAAATATTGCATATTGTTTATTGGTCCTTTAGGCAGGAGGAAAAATTTATTATAAATTTTTTTATCGATTTAGAAGACTAATAAATAATATGTGATTTTTTATTTAATGAAATTCTTGAAATATCTATGAAAAAAATTTTTTTTTAATTTTATTTATTTTTTATATTATTATTAAGTTGAGGGATAAATTAATTTTATACTTGTGTTTATATTATTGATTATTTCATCCTGCTAATTGATTTTTAAGTTGATGTAAATAATCGAGAATTTGTTTTGAATTGAAATTAAATTATTTTGGAGTTTATTTGAGTTTTAATAAAAATTTTATTTGTATCAAAAATCGTTGGAATATATTCGAAAAATTATTTCTAATCAGAAATATACAGATCTAATTCCACTTTTACTATTTTACATTTAATAATAAAACATGATAATAATTATTTCCAGTAAATTGAATTTTTTTTTTATTCTAATAAAAAATATTCATTCTCACGATGTAAGTATACATAGCTTTATATATACATGTAAAGTACATAAGTATTTTATATACTTGGCTATATGAAAGACGAGAGGATGTTGATGAAAGACCAAACACGTCATAACGTGTTTTCCAATGGCAAAAATAAAAATATCATGTCGATAATAAAAAAAAGTAGGAAAAAATTAAAAATAACAATTTTACTTAAAAACACAAAAAAACCAATAAATAATAAAATATATTATTCAGAGTCTAACAAATAATTTAACATGTTCAATAACAATAATATATGTATAAAAAAATTTATTAGAAATAAATTGAAGAAACATTTATTACGTTTCTGATAATAAAAAATAATAAAAAGTCTATGAAATAAATAATCAGCCTTGAATTTTTCCATATGAGATCATAAAAATGCGATAAGAAAATTTTTTTTATATATGTATTGTGTGTGTATGTAATGTTGAATTCCTTTAGGAGTAATTAGAAAATTTATTTAACCCGTCAACACTTCTGTCACTATTTTTACTGCGACGATAAGAAAGAAAAAAAAAAACAAGAAGTAGAAAAAAAAAACAATAGAAAATACCACACACTAACATTATTATATGTCATGTAATATTGCGCAATATTTCTCATGAATTTTCAACGTCAACGAGGTGTCGTCGTCTTCTACGTCAAGGTCAGCGGAAATGAGATCGGGTCATCTTGTCTAGGATCAAATTGTAACATTTAAAAGCAGAGCTCGATGAAAATTAAAAAAGAAAAATTAAAAAATTAAAACGATAAATTAAACTGTTTAATTAATTAATTATACGACAATATTCAACGTTCATTGCACGCAAAATTAATTGATAAATAAATAACATTAATGAAACATTTATTGAGCAGATAAATATATTAATTAAAAATAATTGTGTCTTATCAAACAATTGTATAGAAATAAAATTCATTCATGCAGTGAATTAAATTTTAATGTTACTTTTTTTTTTTTTTTCTTCTATTGATTTGATTTATATTTTAATTCAATTATCTAATTGTGTTTTTTATGTGGAATGATTCTTCCTGCATCATTGCGTGAATAAATTAAATGCAAATGGAAATTGTTGAGTGCAAGCAAGCGCGGGAATCGCGTGGTTCACTCTTCATATATCGCCGCAAGTATAAACTTGCATCGATCGACCGTCAAGGTTGCTCCTCCGGGCAAGGACAAGGTCATCAGCTGACATTGCAGCCAGTCTTATTGAATATATATACGTATATATATGTATATGTCTGTATATAAATATATAAATGTAAATTTGTTTGCATTTGTTTGGAAGCGAGGAGATATAAACTTTGAACTCTGGTAAAATATGGAAACTGTTTTTTTTTTTTTGTGTATTTAATTTATAGTGAAATTTTTTGTGTGAAAGTCTATGATAAATTTGTGTTGATTGTTTTTAACGGGAATTTTGTATCGGATTTTTGAAACAAGAATTTTTGTTGAAGCAGAAAAATTGTTTTGTATTTTATGATAATTTTTTTATTGTTTTTGTTCATTTATTGTTTGTTTATTTCATTTTTTTAGTGTACATAGTCGAAAATTTTGTGTAAAGTTCCGCGAAAAATTTTTGTTGATAGTTTTTAATCCAAATTTTGTATCGAATTTTTAAAACAAGAATTTTTGTTGAAGCAGAAAAATTGTTTTGTATTTTATGATAATTTTTTTATTGATTTTGTTTATTTATTGTTTGTTTATTTCATTTTTCCAATGTACATAGTTGAAAATTTTGTGTGGAGTTCCGCGAAAAACTTTTGTTGATTGTTTTTGATCCAAATTTTGTATCGAAAGTTAACACAAGAATTTTTGTTGAAGCAGAAAAATTATTTTGCATTTTATGATAATTTTTTTATTGTTTTTGTTCATTTATTGTTTGTTTATTTCATTTTTTTAGTGTACATAGTCGAAAGTTTTGTGTAAAGTTCCGCGAAAAATTTTTGTTGATAGTTTTTAATCCAAATTTTGTATCTAATTTTTAAAACAAGAATTTTTGTTGAAGCAGAAAAATCATCATATAATAATTTGTTTATTGATTTCGTTCATTCATTGTACTTTCATTCCGTTTTTTTTTATGCATAGTAAAAAATTTTGTGTAAAAGTCCATGAAAAATTTGTATCAACTGTTTTTAATGTTAATTTTGTACCAGATTTCAACACAAAAATTCAAATGGAAAAATCATTTAACGTTAAATAAATGATGTTTTATGTTGAATCTAACACTAAATTTTTGTCCGTCAAACTAAATAGATTTTGTGTTTGACATATTATAAATGTAAAATCGAATCACATAAATATTGCATCAATTAAATATAATTCCTGGGTGAAAATTGTGTAAAAAAAAATTCCAACAAAAAATTCATATCATGAATTTCACATTTTATTATAAACTAACCCGAAATAAATAGTAAATTCACTCCCTGCAAATTATAACAATTATATTTCTTAAAGTCTTTCTATATTTCTTATACCTAACTCATCCACGAGCACAAAAAAGTATTCTGGTTTTTTTTCTGTAAACAATAAAAATAAATGACCTTGTTATATTTCATCATTTCCAATTTTTTTTTATTTTTTTATCTCACTGATAACAAAAACTACTTGTTGACTGTCTGTTTGGATAAATAGATAAAGAAGAAACAATTTTTTTCATATAATGTCTGGTAACTATTCAGCAATTTTAAAAATATATATAAGATAAATTCACAAGAATTTTAATGAAAAATAAATTTGCCTCAAATAGTTAATTTCGCTCCCATTATTTACCTTACTCATATCAATAAACAAATACTCACATATATATCATATTATTTTATTCATTCACTTTGAATGTCCATTCTTATAACTACAAATTAATTCCAACACGAAAAATTAATTTCAGTTTAAAACTGAGAACACAATCTCATAAATAATTTATTAATTTTTACTGAATTTCATATTTTGGTGACATTAGATATCATCATTATCATATCATTATCATCATTAATAATATTAATATCACTAGTGAATTTATTTCATATATGTTTATCACTACTATGCTATTTATAACGATTGAGTAGTCAAATAAAATTGAAAGGTAAGGGAGATAGATTGAGAATGAGAGTGATAAAATGATATTTTTTTCCTCTTCTAACCGCCACGTGCGGTTCAGTAGATGACGTTTAAGGACCCAAACATATATATTTATATACATATATGTATATATGTACATATCTGCTTGTGCGTCTGTGTGAGATTTATTTTTTCATGTGTAAATTTATTGACATTAGATTATATTAGATATGTTTTTACGATTCCCCCTCATTTTTTGCGTTGTGTATAGAAAAAAATAATATTTTTTAGTCAGGTTTGATGAATAATATATTGAAGAAAAAAGAAAAAATAATTACTAACTATTACAACAAATATTAATTACGTCATATAATTATTAATTATAATAATATAACAACGTGATAATAATAATAGCAATAGTATTAATAGTAGTAATGTGAGTAAAATAATGACACATAGTAATATATAATAGTAATTTATTAATGGTATAAATACAAATAATAGTTTAAATAATAGTTATAGTTATCATAATAGTCATAATAATAATAATGACAATAAAATAATAATGATAGTTGTATTTATATAGCAATAGTTCTATATCAATTGTAATACATAGTAATTTATTAATAGTGTTGATGGTGATAATAACAGGTGATACTAATAGTTATATGAATATAGTAATAATAATAATAACGATAATAATGACAATAAAATAATAATGATAGTTGTATTTATATAGCAATAGTTCCAATACCAAATAGTAATACATAGTAATTTATAATAGTAATTAAGTGAAGGTATTAATAGTGATGATCGTAGATGATAATGATAGTTATATTAATATAGTAATAATAATATATAAATTGTGATACGTAGTAATGTTCAATACCAATTCATTAATGGTATTAATACTGATAATAATAGTTTTAACATACTTATAGTTATCATAATATTAACGATAATAATGACAAAAAAACAATAATGATAGTTGTATTTATATAGTAATAGTTCTATTTAATTTGTAATACATAGTAATTTATAAATAGTGTTGATAGTGATAATAGCAGGTGATAATAATAGTTATATGAATATAGTAATAATAATGTATGAATTGTGATATTTAGTAATGTTTAATACTAATTAAATAATGGTATTCTTGGTGATAATAGTAATAATTATAATAGTTCCAACAAACTTATAGTTATCATAATAGTAACGATAATAATGACGAAAAAACAATAATGATAGCTGTATTTATGTAGTAATAGTTCTATATAATTTTTAATGCATAGTATTTGATAATAGTAATTTATTAATAGTGTTAAAAGTGTTAATAGTAGATGATAATGATAGTGATATCAAAATAGTGATGATAATATATAAATTGTAATACATAGTGATGTTTAATAGTTATTAATTAATGGTATTAATAGTGATAATAGTAATGGTAATAATAATTATAATAATACGTATAATTATAGTAATAGTAATAGTGATAATGATAATGAGAATAATAATAATAGTAATGAGTTTAAAAGTATTTTTTTTTTCTCAACGAAACGTATATCTCTTTCTGAAATCAATATTTGCTCAAGCCTCACTGACGGTTGTGTATTTCGGTGAATGACCTTCTTTTTCATACATATACAAACGCGTGTGTTTGAGTGTATAATCATGTGTGAGTGTATATCAATCAGCATCGTTTGAAAAGACGGTGAGAGAAGAGTGTGTTGCGTAATTATTTCAGGGGCACGACATCGTTACTATGCTTATATTTAAAAATTTCATTCAGGAATGATATGAATAATTTTTTTTTGGTTGTTTTCATTGCGTTGATTATTTTTTTTTCTATGTCAATTGAATGAATTACAATTTTAATAGTCATTGAACTTGTTATTGTGGCGAGGGCCTTTTTTTTTTTTTTTTTTTTCATTTTTTTACATTGAACTAAGAATTTTGATAAGTTATTTTAGTGGTTTTTCTTTTATGTGATCACAAAAAAAAAACGTTAGTGATTGAATTTTTTTTTGTTGGGTTTTATTTGAGTGATAAGATAAATGATTGTATTTTTTTGAATATTTTTGAATTGATTGGTAATTGGGTTAATGTCGTAAAAATTATTTGAAACAAAATGACAATTTATTAACGAAAAAAAAAAATCATTTCTCCCCTATTTTTTTTTTTTTTTTTTTTCAATTTAAAACCCGTATAAAAAACAGAAAAATCACTCGACTATAGTAATTTCACTCCAACAAACAGACCATTTAACAATAATAAAAATGTATTTTAGTCAATCAAAATTAATTAATCAAGTTCTGAATTATTGTAAAAAATATTCGAAAAAAAAATTTTAAGTGACAGTAATTTTTCTACTGAACAATTGATTTCTTCAATAAAAACTCACCAAATTTATTCAATAAACAATAAAAACCATGTAATAAAAAAATTGCAAATCGTTTAGAAAAAAAAAAAAAATTATTTTTCAAATCTCATTTAAAAAAATTTTAATTCAATGACAATACATATTTAATTATTCTCATCATGATAAAAAAATAAACAAATTCATGAAAAAATCTCCTAAGTTAATACAAACAAAATTAACGTACTACATTCATAATTGCGTCTCTTGAATTTTCTTATCCTTTATTTTTTTTTGTTTCCCCTCTTCGTATATTATTATATCTGATGTGAATGTTGTTACCTACTTTTTCACAGCTTCATTTTACTTATATATTCTCTCCCTTGTGACTGAAGATATACGCACAAACGTGTCGCTCGCTCCCTGTCTGTATTTAAATCAGAAATGTAATGGCTTTTATGTATACACAAGCCATATATACTGAGGGTTTTAGGTCTCTTTGTGTGTCAAGGATACGAACTCGAAGGTTTTAGATTTGGCTGATGAACGTTAACAAAACGATTTCATCGTATGGTCTTCAAAAAAAAAAAAAAAAAAGGTAGGGATTGTCTCAAGTAACACGTCGATGAATCAATGATGATCCTTTGACCTCAATATGAACAAAATTTATCCTTTAAGACACGCAATTTCGATGAAAAAAAAAGAGACGAATCTATAATAGTAAATTTCGATTTTGTATTTTTTTTTTATAGAGAAAAAAATAAATTGGATGAATCAGAAATTTTTTGTCATTATTTCGAATAATTTTCTGGAGTTATATTAATTAATAAAATTGTTTATTGTGGAGAATAAATTTTATTTAAAAGTTTATAAATGTTTTGTGATTATTAATGAGGTGAGGAAAATTTTTATTTCATTTCTAATTAATTACAATTGTTATAATTATGACAATTTTCAAATTATTTGACATTAATAATTGAGAAATTAATATTTGGATTGCTGATGAATTATTGTTTTGGAGATAATAAATTAATGAAATAAATAATGTGATTTTTGATATTTTAAAAAGTTGAATAAATATTTTATTATACTTCAATTAAAGAAAACAAAAATTATATATTATTTATTGGTAATAGAAGTTAAATAAACGACTATCAAGATATAATTTATACAAAAAGAAAACATATATAATAAAAATTAAACAAACCCTATTAAAAAAATGGCTTGAAAAAATTTTCAATATTTAATAATAATTTTTTTTTCCAATCATTGAATTACTTTTTATTTTTTGTATATAAGAAGTTTTTTTTTATTTCGTTTCAAAAATATATAATAAACAATTAAAGACCAAAATGTAGTAGAAAAAAAAACTTGAATTTAAATTATCATAAAAAATAAAAATAAAAAATTAAAAAATAATTTTTAACACTATTTCCATGAATATAAATAAATAAATAAATTCTTCATTCAGTAGCAGATGATAAATTGTCAATGAAAAATAAAAATGTTCATTTATTACACTCACGTGTGAGATAAATTATAAAACACAAAAATAAATAAATAAACTTGGTCACACATGAATATGATAAAGAATCCATTTATTTATTTAATATTTAATTCTTTCTCATTGTCATGCCAAAGACAATATTAATAAATGTCAATGACACTGCTGCAAATTTTTAACTAAAATACGAGGAATAATAATAAACAACCTCGTCACAAATTATTAAATTAAACGCGTTTTAAAAGCTGGAAAATAATTTTCATTCGTGGAATATTTGACTTGAATTAATACGAAAAAAAAAAAAAACGTCGCAAAGATAAATAAAAAAATAAAAAAATGTTCCATACAAAATGGTGGAGCATGAAAGAATGAGAAAAAGAGGGTGGTGAAGAAGAGAAGACGTAAAAGATAAAATTTATCGTGTGTGCTTTTGCTGTAACTGCAGCGGTTGCAAAAAAGTTCATGGACGAGAAAATATTTTAAGGTGTTATTTTCTTGTGTTTATATTTTTAGTACACAACGTGATTCTATTGTCGATGGGTTTGTGGTTGTTGTTGTGAATTGACAGTGAGTGTAAAAGAAAACGAGAGACGAAAAAAAAAAAAATAAAAAAAATAATAATAAAGGAAATTTTTATTTTTTTAAAAGCATCAACGAAAGAGTGAAAATTATCGAGGTGTCTTATAAATTCTTGTATTTGATTGCCCTGTTTTGCCAAAAGTTTTGGAGGCGGTGACCGCATATATTGTCTCATTTTATCTCTTTATATATGTGTATATAATGATAGTGGAAGTGAAGAAAAAAAATGATATAAAAAAAAATTGTGAGTGATAAAAAAATTTTTTTTTCTTGATTGTGAATTGATATTTCTATTTTTTTTTTTTTTTCACTATCATTTAAGATATGAAATAAAATTAATGAGGGAGTTTAATATTAAATGTGAGGATTATCATTTTTGAAGTGGTTTTTTATGAGGTTGAAGATTGAATTGTGTAATATGTTTTTTTCTAATTAATGATAAAAAATTTCTGTTGATTAGAAATTTTTTTTTTTTTTTTCCATTTTTTTTTTTCCTATAGTTGAGTTGTGCAATTTTTAGAAAAAGTGTTATAATTTAACTGGTCCAAAGACAAAATGAATTTTAGGAGTTTTGCATTTTACTTAAAAAAATTTTTTTATTGTTGAATATTTTCATTGGTATTTTGAAAATTATTTTGCTAAATTTTATTAAGATATAAATGTTATTATAAGTAATAAGAAACAATAATAATTATACTGTAATAATAATATATAATTTTCAATTCGTTTTTTATTTAAAAAAAAATATCAAAAAAAGAAATCATGAAAATTCTATTTATTCAAACACAATAAATTGAATACCACAAAATTAATTAATTTTATATTATTATTAATCAATTATTTCCATATAAATTCTTAAGTTTATCATGAAATAATTAAGAAGAAAAATTTTACAATGAAAATAATCAGCAATAAAAAAATTCCAACGCAAAAAATTATATCAAAATAGAAAAATAATTCTCTTAAAAATAAATAATATTTTATCTTATTACGTATTAAATTTAATAAAATAATTTTTGTCTGGCAAATTAAATAAATATTTCAATAACATTAGTAAATAATGAATAATTTTCTGCAATTTCAAATTGTCCCCGAATGTTTAACATATTATTTATGTTAAATATTAATTCACATAAATTTTTATTTTAAATTTAAAATAAAATTCGGTGTAAAAATTCTGTTAAAAAAATTTCAACATAAATTTTCAGTGGACTTTTACACTTAATTCCCTGTATGTAATTTATGTATAATGTATATACTATATATATATATTATAAATGAAGAAAAAATAATAATAAATATTTATAACGAGTCTTTACAAGTTATGTACAAATAAGCTGATGAATATATACAAATAATCGCATCACTTTCTCCTGACACAACGTGCGATATCTTCTCTTGTTCTCTCATGACTTTACGTTTATTTATATATACATATATGTACGACTTTTCTCCTCTGTTAAAGTCAAACGTATAAATATACACGTCATGAGAAACATCTTGGCCCAGAATCCCAGATAAAGCCAGAGGTGAATCTCGATTTCACTTGCAATGTAAATAAAAAAATAATATAATGATAGAATAAAAAAATTGGTAAAATTCAAGACCAAAAAAAAACAAAAAAATTTTTTTTCTTTATATAATTTCCATTTTAAATGAAACATTTTGATAACATTCCTTTAATTTATTTTAATGTCAATTATATTGTCAAACTTTATTATTGATCAAATTTTTATTTTAAAATTTATAAATTATTAAAGCTTAAAATTTATATCAACACTTGGATGATTTAATTTTTTATTTCAAACATTTCACTCTGCTTCAATATATCTCTTGCATAAACTTTACTAATCTTAAGCGAAAGTTTATTAAAAATTGCCCTGGAAACCTTTTCACCATCTTACGTGCATAGCAATAGAGTTTATAATATGATATGTTTGAAAAAAAAATTGATATATAATAGAGTGTACGACCTATATAAATACTAAGAGCAAATGAGAGAAAGAAAATTTTACAAGTCACTCTCTCTTTTGCTGATGTGATATTGTTTACTATTTATATAGAAAATGAGAGGTCAAAGCGAGAGGTTATTCACGTTTTGCCAATAATCGACTTCACTTATATATTTTTCTCTGATGCATTATGGGCACTCACGAATCGCTCATGGAATTTACATATTAGAAAAGTAATTAAAAAATGAATAAAAGTGTTAAAATTAAGATTCAAATTGATATTTTATTTTTTTATTATTTGCTGCAAGAATCAAAAAAAAAATATGAGGGGTTATGAATAAGTTAATTGATTATTTAATTGATTTTCTAGTATTTTGGAAATATATGAAAAAAAAAAATTTTTTCTTTCAAAAATTTTGAAATTTGAGAAAATTTTTTTTTTCTCATTTCTTCTTTTCAGTTGATTATTTAGTTGATTTTAGGTTGATTTTGAGAGTATTTTGGGGATATTTGAAAAAGAAAATATTTTTCCAAAATTTGAAATTTAAAAAAAATTCGTTTTCTTAAATTTGAAATTGAAAAAATTTTTTTTTTATCATTCCTTTCTCTCAGTTAGTCATTTAGTTTATTTTTTGATAGTATTTTGAAAAAATATAAAAAAAAAATGTGTTTTTCTAAAATTTATATTTGAAAATATGTTTTTTTTTTCATTTCTTCTTTTCAGTTGATTATTTAGTATTATGTATAATAAGTATGATTTTGAGAGTATTTTGGGAATATTTGAAACAAAAAAAATATTTTTCCAAAATTAAAATTTTTTAAAAATTTCTCTTTCTCAAATTTAAAATTTAAAAAAATTTGTGTTTCTCATTCCTTTCTCTCAGTTAGTTATTCAGTTGATTTTTTGATAGTATTTTGAAAAAATATGAAAAAAAATGTGTTCTAAAATTTAAATTTGAAAAAAAAAATATTTTTCTAAAATTTGAAATTAAAAAAAATTCTTGTTTCTCATCCCTATATCTTAGTTGATTATTCAGTTAATTTTTCGAGTATTTTGAAAAAATATGAAAAAAAAAATTGTTTTTCTAAAATTTAAATTTGAAAAAATTTTTTTTTCTCATTCACAATGAATTATAAAAATAATTTCAAGTTTTTTGAATGCACTCATTATAAAAAAAATTATGATACTAAACAAATCTGCAATAAATAATAAAAAAAAAAAATTATTCATGCGCCCAAATTTTTCCTAAATATTTAAAAATATTTACTTCATCACGAAAAAAATTTTAAACCATCCAAAAATTTATAAAAATATCTCCACAATTACTCTCAAATTAAATTCACATTTCTCAACACTTATTTAATATAATTATCTAATTTTTGTCTTCCTTTTCTCATCTTAATATAAATATTCAACATAATATAATTTATACAGTGTCGATGTAATGAAATACCACACCAAAGCGTCTAATAACTGTATACACGCCAATCAGACTACTTGGATCATTGCTTCAACCAGGAAATGAAATAAAATGAACGGCGAATTGCACGTTTTCCCGCGATTACAGAAAGTGTGTCGCGCCATATACAAATAAAAGAAAGAAAGAAAAAATGATATTTCCATCAACGATAAATACGAAAAGAGAAGTAATAAGAAACAATGTAGAAACAATATTGTTATAAGCTGTATCCACAAATATATACGTATATATATAAACGCGATGCGCGAGTTTCTACCTGTTGATGCAACGTGTTTTGTGGCCGGCTAAAAGGTGAAAGACCTCAAAGAAATCTCACAGTAATAATTTTTTTTTTTCTCTTTTCGTTCATTATTATTTACAAATACGAATGAAATAACAATTTCAATGTGTTTTATTATATATTATTATACATATTTTTTAGGAAAAAATTCATCTGCATATATTATATGATTAGAAAAAAAATTTTTAATTTTTTATTTAATTTAAAAATTGAATAAAAAAAAAAAATTTTTTTCTCGTATTTTCTTTAAATTTGTTCTTGTTTTTTTTTTATATGCAGTAGAATAAAAAAATGAATTTATTGGTTTATGATTGAGTTCATATATTGGAGGGAATGATATTATAGAAACAAATGATATTATAGAAATTGAAATTGTGTTTAATTAATTAATTTATTATTGATATCAAGACAAATTTTTATTTGTTTTATTTTTATTATTAATTTGATAAATTGAAATAAAATAAAGAATCACAATTAATTGATTGGTTTTATATGAAGTTTTACCATACCACACAATTTCAATTCATTAAGCAATTATCCCAATTATTTTATCGCATTTCGATGAAATAGAAATAATTTATTTTCAAATAAATTTCATTACAATTTTTTTTTTTTATACTCAAATTAATAATATTAAAAATTTACTCTATTTATTATTATATTTATTCAATAATATTTTTATTCAATGTTAAATTTTATAAATTTTATTTGTTACATAAATAATATTATTAAATTTAATTCATTTGCTTTTTTTCTTCAATTTTTCACTCGCATAAAATAACAGGATTTAATTCACAAGATCTCGTGACTTGATTATAAATTAAAAATTTAACGTGTCTATAACATTAAAGATATTAGAAACAGATTTTCTCATGTACATATATACATACATGTACATAAATATGTATATAAATATATAAACCATATTGTTTGTTGTCTTGGCACTTTCTCCAATGTTGAAGCAAAAGTAAAAGTCTTCCACGTCCCACCCAAACGCAAAAGTCGTCTTTAATACTGATATATATTTATTTATTTATATATATATATACGTATACATTATACATACATATATATATGTATGTATGTATGCATTTATGTTTTTCTGCTTGACTTAACATAGCTTGCAATGCGAAAGAGTTTTGTAACCGCAATGTGCTACTTTATAAATCCAACTTGAATTTCCTGTAAATGAAACTAAAATATTTTTCTTATCAATAGAATATTATTAAATATATTATTTGTATTATTATTATTATTATTATTAATATTATTGTTATAATCGTTATTTTTATTGTTGTTATAAATGTAGTGTTATGTTTTTGAATGTTGTTTAATGAAGTAGATTTAATTAGATATTAGTATAATTTGAAATTGAAAGGGAAAAAATATTTGTAATTTGTATAAAGGAAAGTTTAATTTTTTTTTTTTTTTTTCATTTATTAGGGGGAATTGATTTGTTTTTGAATATTAATATTTGTTGAGGATTATGTTGAATAATGATAAATGGATGTTTGGGTATTTGGTTGAAATTGATGAGAATATTATCAACAATGAGAATTTTGTTTAAAAAAATTTTGATGACATATTTCTGATATTGGCAAGAAAAATATTCTTTTTATGATTTTGAATAGTGATAATAGGAATGATATGAAGGAAAAATTTGTTTATTCAAATATTCTAATAATTTGTGGTTAATAAATAATCAAGAATTAATACTAATTAATCTCACACATGTTTAATGATTGATTGATTGATTTATTTTCATGCCACAAAATACATCGAATAAAAATAAACAAAACCAAATATAGTAAAAATTATATTATCGGACACTTCTCAATAGCGGTCATTTCTATAAATCGCCATTTTTTAATTCAGCATTTCATTCATTCTCATGTGCGATTGTTGATTTCAGTGGCCGCTATTCGGAGTTTTTTCTATAATTCAGAAAAAAAAATCCAAAGCCAATAATCGTCAAATAATAAAATTAAATAGAAGAAGAATTTTATTATCCAGTACCTCTCAATAGCGGCACCTCTGAATAACGGGCACCTCTAAATAACGGTCATGCCTAAAAATGCCACTTTTCAAATGCTCTGAATTTTTTAAATTCATTTTCAAACACAACTCCCATCTTTCATGACCGCTATTCGGAGGTATCACTGTGATTAAAAAAAGAGACGAAACTCAAAATATTGAAGCCAATAATCGTCAAATAATATAACCAAATACAATTAAAATTTTATTACCAATCACCTCCCAATAACGGCCACCTCCAAATAACGGTCACTCCTGAAAAATACTATTTCTCTCGAATGCTCTGAATTTTTCCATTTATTCTCCTTTGCGACTGAAATTTCACGTGACCGCTATTCGGAGGTATCACTCTAATTGAAAAAAAAAGAGAACAAACTCAAAATATTGAAGCCAATAATCATCAAATAATACAACCAAATACAGCAAAAATTTTATTACCAATCACCTCTCAATAACGGCCACCTCCAAATAACGGTCACCCCCTGAAAAATACTATTTCTCTCGAATGCTCTGAATTTTTCCATTTATTCTCCTTTGCGACTGAAATTTCACGTGACCGCTATTCGGAGGTATCACTCAAATTGAAAAAAAAAAAAAAAGAGAAAAAACCCCACAGCCAACAATTGTCTAATAATACAAATTGTTACAATCATATTAATTATAAATTACACCACCATTTCATACAACAAAGGGGCAAAATTCCGGATAAGAATAAACAACAAAATTGTGCGCGTCAAAACGCGTTTTCGCCATTTGTCTCAAGGTCGCGATGTAAACACAAGGGCAGCATATACGTCGAACCTCTAAGTCCCTCTCTCCACATATTCATACTGAACTCGGCCGCGCCCTTCAATGTCTTACCGTCTCACTCCCACTCATTTATATATACATACACATATCCACATAAATATCTATATACACAAACACAAATATATTTGTATTTTTTTAATATTTTTTTTCTTTCACAACCGATAATATGCCATCCAACATATATAACCTTCGGACTAAGTGCCTGAAATGCACTCTGATTGGTCGTTTGATGGTTCTTCTCTCTCTCACACATGCACATACACACATATATATATACGCACTTTTATATATGTATACATATATGAATGTATATAATACAGAAACGATTTTATCGAGCAAAGTGGAAGCTTCTTCTTTATACCGGACACTGCACTTTACGATACGTATACAAATATATATTTCATTTATTTATTGGTTTTTTTTTTTTTTTATTGATATATGTTTAATGTTTTTCCTTGAATGTTATCACTTGAATGAATATGTGTGGTATAATTATAATATGGTTTTAGTAGGGTAAATATGGATGGTTTTTTGGGATTTTAATTTTTTTTTTTCTATTTTGGTTTTTTTGGATTTGAGAGAAATTTATGGGGATTTTATTACACAGTGAAGAATTTTTTTATGTTGGTGTATTTTTGGTTTGTTATTGGATATTTTCATTTTAGAGAGGTGAGAGGGTGTTGGGGATTTTTGAAATTATTAATTTATTGGGGATGATTTATCAAAAAAAATAATTTTTGAAGAGTGAATTTTTTTTTTTTTTTTTAGATTGTAACGTTTTATTTTATTGATGGAATTGATGTAAAATCGATGGTGAGAACTCAGAAAACGTTACAAATTTATTGAATGAATAGAAAGAATTTATTTGAATAAATTGCTTTTTAGTTTTTTGTAAATGGATTGTTATTAATTAATAATTTTGGTTAAGGTGTCAAAGTATTTTGGAATTATTAACTCATTAAATCGAATTTATTCAGTGGGAAAAAAAAATATTTCAAAAAATGAAACAAAATTTTTTTTTTTTTACTAAGTAATATTTAATCAATTAATTTATTAAAACTTTGAAAAAATGAAGAAAAGCATTCATTATACATATATGAAATGAACAATTGTGTTCAAAATAGGAAAAAAAAAAATTCTCGTAGAATGAAAAAATTTTTTTCACTTAGTAATATTTATTTAATTAATTTATTAAAATTTACAAAAATTCTGAAAAATATTGAGCATATATAAAATAACCAAATACGTTAAGAAAAAAAAAAACAAATCAATATTTTTATCGACCATTAAATATTTTATTTCATGCCCCAAAAATTTTTATCCAAAGTTGAAAAAAAATTTTTTTTTTTTTGTTTTCAAACTAAAATCTAACGAGATGAATCTTTAACGAGCTCTGGCATGAAGCAAAGTGGAAGTGACGATGAAAAAGGGTTGAACTGAAATATATATTTACCAATTCAAAAAAAAAAAAAAAAATAAATAAAGCAGACAAATAATAATAAATAAATTGCGATATATAGAGAATGTTGCAGAAGGTGACGGTTTATTTATAGCAAGTGCCATGTACACTTTCTGACATGTATATACAAACTGTGCGAGCTTGAGTTCATGGCCAATGCGATACGCAGTGAAGATAGAGAACGGCCAAAAGTCAACTTTTTTTTTTCTTCCTCTCAATTCATTCCCCTTTTTTTTTTTTCAATTTCATTTATGTATTCTCTTATTTTCCATGGCTATTTTCTTTGTTTCCTTCGTGTCATCATCATTATCATCGTGTTTATATACTTTGAGTATATTTCACGCTGTGATATTTACCAACAGAATAACGTTAAGTACATTGCACATATATACAGAATGTCAGTCAAGCTTTTATAAATAGTTAAATTTCATATTCATTATATTACACAGAATTTTATATGAGATAAAAAATTATTTGTATTACTCTCATCGAGGTCAAATTTTTCAATTTATATTTGTTTATACATGAGTATAAAAAAATGTTTAATATATGTAAATATTTTAGTTTCATACGTTCAATTATTAATAATAAATGCTCAATAATGAAATTTTTATTTGAACAAGGAAATTAAATTTTATAAAACAATTTTCGACTTGTAAAAATTATTAATATTATTTATGTATGTTATTATTAATGTTATTATTATTATTATTATTATTATTATTTATTTATTTATTTGCTCATTCATTTGCAGATATAATTATGACTATTATTTTAATTATTAAAAAATATTTCTATTACAGAAAAATTAAATTTCGAGAGACTTTTAGAATTAATTATTATTAAAAGTTTATTAAATATAGATGAATAAATATTTTTACGTACTAAATTTAATATTAAAAATAATATAAATATTTATCATATGTAAATATTTTTATTTCATATGTTAAATTATTTATAACAAATGTTCAATAATAAAATTTATATTTGAACATAGAAATTAAATTATTGTTAAAAAATTCTCGATATGAATAAATTAATATTATCATTTGTTTATACTATTATTATTGTTATTTATTCATTCGTAGATATGAATATAAATGTTATTTTAATTATCAATAAATATTGTTATTCAAATTGCAGAAAGATGAAAATTTTATGAGATTTGTTACATTAATTATTAATAAATCTACATTAAAAATAGATAAATAAAAAATATTTTTGTGTATTAAATTCATTATTAATATTAAAATATATATTAAATATATGCAAATATTTTAATTTCATATATTGAATGATAAATAATAAATGAATAATAATAAAATTTTTATTTGATCAAGGGAATAAAATAATTATTAAAAAATTTTCGATTTGTATAAATTAATAATATTATTTATTTATGCTATTATTATAATTATTATTGTTATTATTATATATTTATTTATTTGGAAATGTAAATATGAATGTTATTTTAATTATTAATAAATGTATATTAAGCATAAATAAATAAAAATATTAAACAAATGATGGCACATTGGTAAATTGTGAGATGAAAGAGGATTGGTCGCGTGGGTGAATTCGAAGGGAAGGAGAAAAACTAAGAGAAAAAAAAAAGATTAAACTATATATATGTGTATATATGTGTAATATATGAGGGAAAAGAGGGAGGGAACGCGAACTGTGAGCGAAACGGACATGCAACGGACAGGGATGCACTGACCTTGAAGGGATTTTTGCGTCTACCATCGTTCGTTAACCCCAAGACTTCAGAGTCTCTTTCTATCTCTTCCTCACTTTATCATTACTCTTTCTCGTTTTCTCTTGTTGTATTGAAGTAGAAGCAAACGCGTGGTTGTGTTGCGCAGTAAACTCAGAGGGCATTTCTCTCCTCCCTCTTAATTTTTTTTTTTTATTTTATTTTTATTCACAAATGCCCTATCCCTTATTCTCGTTCATTGTCTTTGTATTTTTGTTTTTTATTTTAAAAATCGTTTTATTGTTTATATTTTATTTTTTTATTTTTATTTATTAGCATATTTATTTTTATTTATTTCTTTATTCATATTGTAAATTGTAAGAAAACAAAAAGTAATATTGCGATGTATGATAATAAGATTTTTAATTTTTAAACAAACAAAAAAAAATTTTTTTTTTTTCAAATTCATTTTTCATGGTTTTTCTTTGTTATTTTAGAATTCAATTTTATCTCTGACAACATCTCATAATCAATACAAAATTACAATAATTATTTATGAAAATTTATAAATTATATAAAAAATTGATTGATAAAAAAAATAAAAAAAACGAAAATAATTTTTATATCTGCATTTTTTTATATATTACATTTTTATTTAATTATCCAAAAATCTTAGCCATGAATAATTCACATGTATGCACTCATACAGCAATAAACATTAATAAATATTCAGATATAAAATTAAACCTAAAAAAAAAAAAAAAATTTATTGCTAATATTTATTTTTTTCTAAAATTAACTATCACAAAATATTTCTTAATCAATACAAATATTATCAACAAATAATTAATACGTATTTGAATAAATTAATATTTTTTTGCATAAGGGTGTGCTCTAGATTTAAATTGAGATTGTATCTGATTGTGAATTTATATTATAAACAAATTATAGGTGAAGAATAAAGAGGAAGAGACGAGTGTTGAATTATAGGGCTGGGTCATATGTAAGCCAATGCTTTGGTGCATCATATGAAGGGTGATGGGGAGACGAGTGTTTCCCCCTTTTTTCCCCCTATATACAATATATATACACTCGTTGTGCATGTGAAAGGGTTGAACGACCGCCTGTGCATCCAGACTGCAGACACCCAATAAAAATATCTTATATATCGTCCTCCATCGTTGGTTATTTTTCATGTGAACTTTTTCGTCATTGCGAATTTTGTTTATTCATTGATTTCATTTTTTTACTCGAAGAGAAATGGAACTATAAAATGAACATTTTTTTCATTGACTATTTAGAAAAAAATTCATCAATATTTAACACTTTTGGAACACGAATTTAATTGTTCATGATATCAATTAATTTATGCAGTCAAAAAATGTGGGAATTTTATGGGAATTATTTATTTTAGTACAATATTAAAAATAGGAATTTTATTGTTCATAATAATAATTAATTCATGCAGTCAAAAAATGTGGAGATTTTATAACATTTAATTATTTTAATACAATATTAAAAATTATAATTTTATTGTTCATAATAATAATAAATTCATGTAGTAGAAGAATGTGGGAATTTTATGGGAATTATTTATTTTTATACAATATTAACAACACGAATTTGATTGTTTATGATATCAATTAATTTATGTAGTCAAAAAATGTGGGAATTATTTATTTTAATACAATATTAAAAATAGGAATTTTATTGTTCATAATAATAATTAATTTATGCAGTCAAAAAATGTGGAGATTTTATAACATTTGATTATTTTAATACAATGTTAAAAATAGGAATTTTATTGCTCGTAATAATAATAAATTTATGTAGTAGAAAAATGTGGGAATTTCATGGGAATTATTTGTTTCAATACAATATTGAAAACACGAACTATCTGTTTATGATATTAATTATTTATGCAGTTGAAAATTGTGAGGATTTCATAGGAATTAATTATCTTAATACAATATTAAAAATAGGAATTTAATTGTTCATAATAATGATTAATTTAGATAGTAGAAAAATGTGGGGATTTCATGGGAATTATTTGTTTTAATACAATATTAAAAACATGAATTGAATTGTTCATGATATTAATTAATTTATGGAGAGGGAAAATGTGGGAATTTTATAGGAATTACTTATTCGATACAATATTAACAACACGAACTTATTTGTTCGTCATATCAATTAATTTATGTAGTCAAAATACGTCGGGATTTTATGTTAATAAATTATTTTGATACAATTTTAAAAGTAGGAATTTAATTGTTCATAATATCAATCAATTTATGTATTGGAAAAATTTGAGAATTCTGTAGGAATCATTTAGTGTAACACAATAATAAAAATTGGAGAATATTTAAGCTTTGGTCGGTTCGTCATTGTAAAAAGCTCTTTGTGAATTTTCATTTTTATATAAAAATGAGATTTCAAATTCACCATTTTCTAAATAATAATTCATAGAAAACAAAAAGGGAAGAGCAAAGTGAATACTTTTCAAATGTATTAAATGAATCTCCAGTCAAGGTTTATTTTTCGACACAAAGAAATAAAATAAAATTCATAAAAAAATATTATGTATTAATCCACGAGCAAAAAAAAAAAAAAGCGGATGGTTGGAAGAAGATACAATTGACTGAGAAGAATTAAGAAGATTATCATACAATATAAAATAGAAATACAATTGTTTTATTCATACAAAGCAATAATCCTGACACAATGTTTATTTAAAAAAAATAAAGTGATTTTATGAATTTTTCTTTATATTGTGTCAAATTCTCTCTCTCTCGTTTTAACTTGACTACCATTTTTTCAAATAAAAAGTAAAGAAAAAAAAAATGTTTCCGCCCGGGATCGAACCGGGGACCTTGTGCGTGTGAAGCACACGTGATAACCACTACACTACGGAAACGGTTTGCTATAAAGTCTCATTAAACCATTTTATAGTACTTGGAAATTAAAATTTTCCTATGTCAAAATTTCTATTTCAAAACATATTGATATAATAAACTAAAAAAAACCAATGATTAAAAACAAAAAAATAACAACATAAACTTAAAAACAATCAATAACTAACTACATCTCTCAAATTCCAATTTTGAATTAATTGTACTAATACCCAAAATGAAAAATCCAACCATCCGAATATAATTTTTATTTTCACAAATACAACAATCTTCTTAAAATAATAAAAAAATAATAACAATCTTCACAATCTTTCAACAAAAATAATGAAAAAAAAATCTAAACATAACGGAAACTATAAAATAAAATATAGCAATGAGTTTTAATAAAAAATAATGAATAAACATAAATGTAATAATAAAAATAAATTAATGATATTATAAATATACATATGTATATGTATTTATTTATTCTAAAATTTTTTTGATGAGTGAAACGTTTATTTGACAAATATCATCCACTTTGTGTGACAACCAAGTGGCCATTGGATGCAAATTTACGAAGCTTGTATAAACGTGCTAATAACAACGACAAGAAACATCTGGGATTTATTCTAGACGTTTGGATGATGACTATAGCGTTGATGCATATGTATATGCATATTGCTACATTGCTGCATACCAAATGCAACGAGCGTACGTCGGCCCCACGATACAATAATCGTCGTTCATGACTCATTGGTAATATAAACCGAATATCCAACGTGGCGTGCATTGACGTGTGCAAGGCCAAGGACAGTCAATTTGATTATATATTTTATTTTATTTTATTTCGTTTTATTTTTTATTTGCAATTTAATAAAGTATTGCATTCTACAATGGTATGAAACAATGGAATGAAAATGTTGGAATAATGTTTATTTAATTGGCCGCACCCTAGTGAATATATTTATTGTATTTTTTATTGAGAAGAGGAATTTTTGTTAGATTTAAGATGGAGGTTTTTTTAGCCGAGTAGTGGAAAATTTTGAATGAAAGTTTGGTTGAAAATTTTTTTTCGTTTATTTTTTTGTGTCGAATGACTATACAAAGGGAAAAATATTTGAGCGAAAGTTTGTTTGAAATTTTTTGTGGTTATTTTTTGTATCGAATTTCAATACAAAGAGAAAATTTTGAGCAAAAGTTTGTTTGACATTTTATGATGGTTTTTTTGTGTCGAATTTTAATACAAAGGGATAATTTTGAGTAAAAGTTTGTTTGAGATATTTTTATGGTTTTTTTTGTGTTGAATTTCAATACAAAGGGAAAATTTTGGGTAAAAGTTTGTTTGACATTTTTTAATGGTTTTTTTGTGTTGAATTTCAATACAAAGGGAAAATTTTTGGTAAAAGTTTGTTTGAGATATTTTTATGGTTTTTTTTCGTCGAATTTTGATACAAAGGGAAACTTTCTACTATTAGTTTGTTTGAATAATTTTTATTGCTTTTTTGTGTCGAATTTTAATACAAGAGTGAAAAATCCTGAGTAAAAGTTTGTTTGAAATTATGTTATGTTTTTTGTGTGTTGAACTTTAATACAAGAGTGCAAATTTTCGAGTTGAAGTTTGTTCGAAATGTATGTTGAAATTTTTTTATGGTTGTTTTGAGTCAATCTTTAATACAAGATTGAAAAAATTTGAGTAAAAGTTTGTTTGAAACTTTTTTTATTTTGAATGTTGATACAAAGGGAAAAAACTTTGAGTAAAAGTTTGTTTGAAACTTTTTTTATTTAAAATGTCGATACAAAGGGAAAAAACTTTGAGCGAAAGTTTGTTTGAAATTTTTTTTTGGTTTTTTTGTGTGTAATTTGTTATGCAAATGTTTGTATTAGGACAGGAAAATGATTTGCCGTTAAATTAATATTATTCCATGTTAAACATAAAAACTAAATTTTTGTCTCTTGAAGAAAATACATTTTGTGTCAACACATTTTTTGAAAAAGATCAGATAAAAAAAATTTTAACATAAATTTCAAGCCGATTTTTACACAAAGTTTATATTTGTTTCCACCAAGAAATTTTTTTTCAAAATAAATATAAATAGATCTAATGTTCGCCTGATGTTTGAATTGCAATATAAATAATGCTAAATAATTTTAATAATTATTTTATCTCCCAAAAAACCAATCACAACAAATGAATCAATCCAATACGGTTGAATTATTATTGACTAGTCTGGTTTTACTTCAACATTATCGTTGATGAACAAAAACCAACTCTCAATTGTCTCTCATTTAATGTGCCCTTGTGACGACGTTCATTGTGCGACCCTGACCCGTGCAAATAATGCACCACCCACCCCTGAACTTATCACCCTCTCTTGTAAAACATATTTTCACACTCATATACATACATTAATCTTCAAAGTTTCAAGTTCACGTAAAACTCTTAGGAATTTCGTCTTGTCAAAAATATTCAGTTATTTATAGACAAATGAAAAACTTGCTACAACAAACTTTACAATTAAACACAAATAAAAAACACTAATTATAAAAATAAAAAAACCAAGAAAAATAAAAATTGGGAAAAAAAAAAATGAATTAAAACACAAAACAAATTATTCAATTGTGTGGTACAAATTTAATTATTATTAATCATGGATGGATAATTTTTTAAATAAATGACCCAAAAGTCCTTCATGAGAAAAAAAATTTTTATAAATTTATAAAAAAAAAATTGATAAGTAGAACAAAAAAATTTAATTATGCGAGATTTTAATACAAATAAATAAAAAAGAATAAAAGAAAGCTAAATTAATACATGAAATATAAATGAATTTATAAATAAATGTTTAAATAAACAAAAATCCCAACATGCTTCATGAACAAAAAAAATTGAATATTTAAATAAATCAATACGAAAAACAAAAATTCTAATCACGAAATATCAATCAAACTATAAAGAAATTTATAAATAAATAAAAATACCAAAACCGGTAGCAAAAAAATATAAATAAATAAACAAATTAATCAGATGAATTAAACTGACACCTAAAAAAGTAGATTCAATAATTAAATAAACATTAAATTAAATAAAAATACCAAAAAACTGTGCAAAAAAAAAATATCTATCAATTAATTTAATATTAAAAGTATTTATATAATATATTTATAATTCAACAATGAAGTGTAATAATTACCAACCTTGGACATCAGTATAGACGGCGCCACAAGTGTTGGGGGATGAATCGATCGAGGGTGAAAGGAGGAGGGAGGTTGTGATAATGAAATATTGTAGGGTAAGGTGAAATTGTGGGGTGTGCCAGTGTCAATGTCAGAGCTAGGACATGTGTGGGGGTTGCTAGACTACAGTTCTCTATTTTAGCCACGTGATTTGACGTCATTATATGACGTGAGAGCAGAATTCACCCTTAATTCATTTAACAGAGTGTTGAGAAATGTATGAGAGACATTTCTATACAAGTTAGTGTATAAGTAGAGAGAATAAATAGGGTAAATTTCCTATACATTTTACCTCAACGATATTGTTTTACGTCACGCAACCTGTTGATTTTGCAGGAGTAAACGTGTTTGAATTTATTTACTGAAGAGTTTTTTATTATATGTATAAGTATTAGTGTATGATTTATGTAATATGTACTAATGTATATGGAAAATAACTTGTTTCTCTTTGCTTAGTTATGTAATTTATGTATGTGGATGAAAATTAAATGGTCGATGTAGTTAATGATTGTTTGTGCTTGCGCCAAGGTCAGGGAAAATAAAAATAAACTAGATGAAAATTGTGTCTAAAATAGAGGTGGATATATGTATGTATTTATATAAACAAAAAATATTAAAAGAAATTGGGAATTTATGAGCATGAGAATTTATTTATTTTTTTTCCTTCGTATTTGAGTAGGGAATTTTTTTTCTTTTGTTGTTTCACGTTTTATGGGGTGGATTTGAACTTTATTATTTGAGGCATGGAATAATTTTGAGATTTGTTGGGTAATTATTGTTTATTATATTGTGTTAATTTTGGGATTAAATTTTAGATTGGATTTGGGATGCCAGTGGAAAAGTAAAAAAGAAATGCAGGCTTTTTTTTAGTGGTTTTACGCGGTAGAAAATTTTGTGTAGAAGGCTAACGAAAATTTTATGATGAAATTTATTGTTTAGAATTTTATTTATAAAATCTGTTGACACAAAATTTATTTAGT
This sequence comes from Microctonus brassicae, assembly GCA_918226075.1. NCBI lineage: Eukaryota > Metazoa > Arthropoda > Insecta > Hymenoptera > Braconidae > Microctonus > Microctonus brassicae. Next base: position 5,382,220 of record OW445486.1, on the reverse strand, counting down.
TTGACACGCGAAAATTCAGTGTTGGATTTAACATGATGTAAGATTAGTTTAATGCAAAATAATTTTTCTGTTTTTATACAAATTTTTTTGTTGAAATTTGATATCAATTTTGCGTTAAAAACAATCAACCAAAATTTTTATTAGACTTTTACAGAATGTTTTTCACTTTGTACAATGAAAAAAATGACTAAAAATACAATAAATGGACGAAATAATTGAATAAAAAATCATACATCACAAAATAATTATTTTATTTCAACACAAATTCTTGTATTAAAATTTGATACAAAATCTGCAATAAAAACCGTCAACAAAAATTTTTATTGGGCTTTTAAACAATGTTTTTTGCTTTGTACAATGGAAAAAATGACTAAAAACAGAATAATTCATCAAAATCAATAAATAAAAAATTATACAACACAAAATAATTATTCCATTTCAACACAAATTCTTGTATTAAAATTTGATATAAAATCTGTATCAAGAAGAGTCAACAAAAATGTTTATTGGACTTTTAAACAATGTTTTTTGCTTTGTACAATAGAAAAAATGACTAAAAACAGAATAATTCAATAAAATCAATGACCAAAAAATCATCCAACACAAAATCACTTTTCTGCTTCAACACAAATTCTTGTATTAAAATTTGATATAAAATCTGTATTAAAAACAGTCAACAAAAATTTTTATTGGACTTTTACACAATGTTTTCCACTTTGTACAATGAAAAAAATGACTAAAAACACAAGAATTCAACAAAATCAATGAATAAAAAATTATACAACACAAAATAATGATTCCGCTTCAACACAAATTCTTGTATCAAAATATGATACAACATTTGCGTTAAAAACAGTCAGCAAAAATTATTTAGTAGCCTTTCCCACAATATTTTTCACTCTGTAATTTTCACAATACATATATAATTATCAAAACACTAAACAAACTTCATCATTTACTTACAACCGTGTTTTAATTGACCATAAATACTCCTTACACGAAATGTTCGTCCGCCGTGACGACCTAGAAACAAATATTAAAAACACAAAAAGGGAGAAATAAAAATGGCGGTTATACAAGTTTAAAAAGCCTTATATTCGGCATTTTAATATACACACATGTATGTACATATATATTTCGACAAATTGCACCTGGCTCGTCTACATATATACTCATGCACCCACTTCAAACCTTGTATTTTGCAGGCTGTCGTCCACTTTTTGTTTATACCTGCAATTGCACCTTGCATAGTTATATATAATAAATATCTCGAAGTTTCAAATGCAAATGTAAACGACGGATAAACTGGGCCATGATGCAAGGACATTATTCTTAAATAAATAAATGAAATTCGTGTGCACTTATCGCAGCATTCACTCATCATAAATGATGCAACAGCAGCTGTATTGAAATAATTTTCATCATCGTTGTCGGTTTTCATCCTCGTCATAATCCTCACGTCAATCAAATCATTATATAAACATAAACAACAACAAAAACAACAACAAAAACGACAAGAACAAGAACAAGAAGAAGAAGAAGAACAACAACAACAACAACAACAACAACAACAACAACAACAACAACAACAACAACAACAACAACAACAACAACAACAACAACAACAACAACAACAACAACAACAACAACAACAACAACAACAACAACAACAACAACAACAACAACAACAACAACAACAACAACAACAACAACAACAACAACAACAACAACAATAACAACAATAACAACAATAATAATAATGATAATTGTTCAAAACTAGAGTACTTATTGAAAGTTATTTGATGAGTATGAATAACTAATTTGATACACAAATGAAAAATTATTATTATTATTATTATTATTATTATTATTATTATTATTATTATTATTATTATTATTATTATTATTATTATTATTATTATTATTATTATTATTATTATTATTATTATTATTATTATTATTATTATTATTATTATTATTATTATTATTATTATTATTATTATTATTATTATTATTATTATTATTATTATTATTATTATTATTATTATTATTATTATTATTATTATTATTATTATTATTATTATTATTATTATTATTATTATTATTATTATTATTATTATTATTATTATTATTATTATTATTATTATTATTATTATTATTATTATTATTATTATTATTATTATTATTATTATTATTATTATTATTATTATTATTATTATTATTATTATTATTATTATTATTATTATTATTATTATTATTATTATTATTATTATTATTATTATTATTATTATGAAATGGATAAAAATTTCAAATTGTTGCTTGAACTGTAATTAATTGTGTAGACATTTTAGCAAGTCAAACGTGTTTTTTAATATACTATGCTGTGGGTTGTTGTATTAAAAGAGTTATCGAATTTCTTCTTTGATAATAATTTTATATAACACAAGATAAAAATAAATATATAAAATAACTTTGTTTAGATGTGTATATTAATATATTTATATATTTAAATAATATGTATATAGAAGGGTAATATATTGTGACCATGTGAATATTGATTAATCAGGTGTGTAAATTGGATGAAATATAATATTATATAATAAAATTTGTTTATTAAAAAAAAATGTGTTAGGACAAACGCGTTCATATCGGTTCATTGTGCATCATACATTGATGTATATAAATTATTTCTGTGTATATGTGTGTGTATGTGCGAAAATTTTTGCACGTCTTTGTCTTCGAAGTATCTTCATTGTTGTCTGGATGATGCATAAATTTACAAGGGTGGTCGAGAGCATTCACACATATTTGTTTTTACCGGGTTCTTGCACTTCTCAATCATTATTTTCTTCTTATTTTATACTGTCGCTTCTTCTTCGTTCGCTAAAATGCACAAATATGTGTGTGAGCACACACGTTCTTTAGTGATTCTCACTGAGTAAATGTTCATTCAAATATCATTTTGTAAAAAGGAAAGAAAAATATATTATGTTAAAATTAACTTTAAAGTAAAGTGGATGAATAGACCACACGTATTGAGCTTTTGAAACTCGTTTGAAATTTTGTATCCACACTGGAGACTTCGAAATAACATTTTTCAATGCATTATATATAAAAATAATATTCAAACGTTCTACAATAGAATCAAAAAGTCAAAAATGTGAAATAACGAATTTTTGAGATATTCGATTTTATTGGGGCAGTAAAAAATTTTATGTAGAGGAAAGGATGCTAATTTGGAATATTACATTATAAAAGGATAGAAAAATGCCATCCATTAACGAATACCATTATTACGTAGTGTGAGTATTAACAAACAAATTGAGCATCGCTTAGAAGCAGCCATATTGATAGTGCCGTGATAAACTGCATCGAAGTAAAAGTGCTATCTAGAAAATTATCAAAGTAAGTAATAAATCTGTTTGCATCTTAAGTGTAACTTATATTTATATGTTTATATTTGTACATTAAGTGTCTCAGTTGTAGAAATCAGCGCTTATTTGAGAAATTATTCGTAACACAAAATGATAAAAATATTTTAGGTTACAAATGGTTATGTTGCTAATTTGGAATATGGTTCAGGTTGCTACGTTTGTGATTATTGCAAAGACTACAAAAAATATAATTGATTTAGATATAAGCTTGAAGTTGAGTTTTTTAAATTCAATAGTTGAGATTTAAGTTTAGAGATATTTATATAGTTAATTAAAGTTGATTATTTAGGTGATTGTAATTTGGAATACCCTATTCCAAATTATATTCACATTGGTTAAACAACGCCAATCTGCAATTTTATGATTAAACCAAAATTTATCCTATTTATAATAATACGAGGCTGTTCATTTTTTTTATTTAAATAAAATATAAGTTTCTCTAACATTTAATGCGGTTCTTACTTTTTTATCTCTTAACCCATGATTAATGCGTTTCTTTTGAAAAGTGAAGAAAAATTATTTTGCGTTGAATTAATATTATTTCATATTGAATCTACACGATATTTATGTCAGTTAAAAATGTTAAACAATAAAAATCACTTCAAAAAAAAAAAAAAATACATAACTATTCAAAACAATGAAAATTCATAACATCCAAAACAATTGATAAATATCCATCTTAAATAATAAATAAATAAATAAAATCAACCTAAAATAATTAATATTGATATTAAAAAATTTTCCAAGTCAAGCAAAAAAATAAACAAATTAACGAGCTCTATCAATCCTCACCAAAATCTATAATAATATATCACAATTAAATTCAATCATTAATTTCCCAACTAACTTTCCAAAAAAAAAAAAAAAAATGATTTAAAAAAAATTTCTAAATTCATTTTTTAAACAAAAAAAAAAATAAAATCAGCCAAATAATTAAATAACCCTGATAAGTAGAGTAAGTATAATATCCAATGTGGAGCAGGTGCCGGTGTGTGTGTAATCAAAAAAAAAAAAAAATTTGAAAAAGTATTTAAAAAAAAATTAAAGAAAAAAAAAATGGGCACACACAGGCTGGTATAGAAGAGAGGCCACGCTCTGACGGTTTGCCACCTGCTTCATTCGCTTATGTTCTTTTCATTTATGACTATCGTTTTTTTTTTTTATTTTTTTTATTTCTTGTCTTTCCCTTTCTCTCTCAACCTTTCACTCCCTCATCCAAAATTCTCTTCACTCTTTTCACACACTCGCCAATAGTGGCACGCGCGTTTATACAAAGCGATTGCTCAACGCATATTAACCTCGAATCCTTTCTTCTTCATTATTTATTCATTTATTTATTTTTTTTTTTTGCCTCTCTTTGAATATATTTTTTACACACCAATAGGGACAGATTGGCTCCTGTACAACCCCAGAACGTGCCACAGCAGGTGCGACCCCTTTTCCAAGGCCCCTCGGGCACTTTCCATCACTTCATCAACCAAGAAAAAACAAAAATGATAAAAAAATAAATCATATAATTTTTCGCAAAAATAATTACTCAATGATTTTTTCGTTGTAATAAAAAAAAATAAAATTCATCTCAATAATTAAATTTATATTCAAACAATTAATACTCTTCATTATTTTTATTCACACAAATGAATAAACAAATAAACTTTATATAAAAGCTAAAATAACAATATTAAGGGGAAATATATCGTTTATATTTCCCCCAATATAAAAGAGTCCTTGAATTGTCAACCCCCTGTTATCCATATCACACAGGGCTTAAAATCTATACACCACATGCTGCTTGTTATCGAAAATGAGAAATGAAAGCTCTGTGATATCTAAAAAAAAAATAAAGGGGACTGATAAATAAATTTCGAGGCCGTAGAATTTTATTTTGTAGCCTTGAAATTATAATACAATGTATCCTTGATAGATATACATGGATCAAGCTGAAATACCTTTTTAAAAGGGAAAAAATGTTATAAAAAAAGATCAGTCATCTATTATAGAAGCTTTTAGTTACGAGGGACGATCTGCATGCTGATAATACGTCGACAGGTCACAACGCGCACGTGAGCTAATGAGAAAATTCGTTTTGCGTTACTTTAGCGCGTGTCACTCACTCGAGTTAGCTCGCAAACTCTTGTACAATATATTTTGTGTATGTATAGAATATATGTAGGTACAGTGTACATTTATTTAGTATATATTGTGATGTGTGTAGAGGCCGGAACGAGCCGGAAGCCACACGGGGAACGATCGTTAACCCTATATAAATTGCCAGGGAGGAGTCAACTATACTTCCGTGACAATTTTTTTTTTGTTCTTCCTTTCTTTAATTTTTTTTTTTTTGCTCAGATAAATATAACCGACAATTTTGTCTGTCATTTGACCCAAATAATTACGGTAGTGGAAGGGAAATAAAATGATTGTTTTAATATTATTAAAATAATTGTTTCGAAATGTAAAATGATGAATAAAATTTGTGAATTATGAGGGATAATAATTATGAAATTGTTTTGGATATTGATTGATTTGTTTTGGAATTTATTATTTGTTTGGAAGTGAGAAATAATTTGGAAATTGTTAATTAATTATTTGAAGTAAATGTTTATCGTTTACAAAATTTTGTACTTTGTACAGTGAATGTATAGAAAAAAGAATGCTATGAATGAATGAATACAATGAATAATCCATTATTAAATGCAAAATAATTTTCTGCTTTAAAATAAATTTTTGTTTTAAAATTTGATACAAAATTTGCGTTAATAAAAATCAATACAAACTTTTCGTGAATTTTTACAGAAATTTGCCTACTTTGTACAGTGGATGAATAAAATAAGAATGGTATAAATAAATAAAATCAATAAATAATCCATTATTAAATGCAAAATAATTTTCTGCTTTAAAATAAATTTTTGTTTTAAAATTTGATACAAAATTTGATTTAATAAATATCAATACAAACTTTTCGTGAATTTTTACAGAAATTTCCCCACTTTGTACAGTGGATGAATAAAATAAGAATGGTAAAAATAAATAAAATCAATAAATAATCCATTATTAAATGCAAAATAATTTTCTGCTTTAAAATAAATTTTTGTTTTAAAATTTGATACAAAATTTGATTTAATAAATATCAATACAAACTTTTCGTGAATTTTTACAGAAATTTCCCCACTTTGTACAGTGGATGAATAAAATAAGAATGGTAAAAATAAATAAAATCAATAAATAATCCATTATTAAATGCAAAATAATTTTCTGCTTTAAAATAAATTTTTGTTTCAAAATTTGATACAAAATTTTTGTTAATAAATATTAATACAAACTTTTCATGATTTTTATTGTTTAACTATTGCATGAATGTATGTAATGAACTAATACGAAAATGTTTATGTGATGTTTGTTGAAAATTAATAATTATTATGCCAAGTTATTGTGTACGAATAAATCACGAATATAAAATTATGAATACATTTATTGAAGATGAGCAATTTATATTACTCGTTTGTCCTCAATTCGATTGTCCGAGACGGAAATTGAAAGTTAACCTCGGTCAATTGACACCCGCCATACGTGTACAAACACGTTTGTACACACATTTACGTGTGCATGTATGTAATATATTATATATTGTAAGAGTGAATTTAGTTGACTCAGGAAACTTCCTCTTTCCTTGTTTCGCTCAGATGATTTCATCATTGGATTGTGTCAATTGTGAATTTAATACAAAGTAAAAAAATTTTGGATTAAAGTTTATTCATGTTTTAACGGACAAAAATTTTTCGTGGATTCTTACACAAAATTTACAACTTTGTACAGTTGATAAATGGAATAAGAATGCAATTAATAAATAAATAAAGTCAATAAATAAAATATCACACAATGCAGAATAATTTTTTGCTTCAACATAATTTATTGTATTAAAATTTGATACAATAGTTGTTTTAATAAACATTGATACAAACTTTTCATGAATTTTTACACAAAATTTTCTACTTCGCACAGTAAACAAATAAAAAAAATGCTATGACTAAATAAAATAATTAAATTGTTTATTATTAAATGCAAAATAATTCTCAGTTTTGAAAAATAAATTTTTGTTTTGAAATTTGATACAAAATTTTCGGTAATAAATAATAATACAAATTTTTCGTGGATTTTGACCCAAAATTTCTTATTTCACATGATAAATAAATGAAATGAGAATGCTTCAAATAAATAAAATCGATAAATAATCTATCATTAAATGCAAAATAATTTTTTGCTTTGATATAATTTTTTCTGTTAAAATTCATACAAAATTTGTACTAATAAATATTGATACAAACTTTTCAGGGATTTTTACACAAAATATTCTACTATGTACAATAAATAACTAAAATAAGAATGCTACAAATAAATAAAATCAATAAACAATCTATCATTAAATGCATAAATTATTTTTTTTCTCAAATCTGAATTTTTGTATTAAAAATTGATACAAAATTTTGCGTTACAAAACCAACTATAAATAAATTATTATCAAATTCATCAACTGCTTTTTTTTCCCCTTTTTCTCCTCCATAAATTAAATCAATAAAAACCCCCCTCAAACATTAAACCACCCCCTAAAAAAAATTTCCAAATATTCCCAATTAATATTTCATATTATTTTCCTATTTTCTTTTATTTAAATACATCAACATTCAATTCTAAAATTATTTTACAAACAATATTCATTTATTGCTGCATTACAAACAACTTTGTTCATGAGTTGACATTCAAAATTCTCCAATATGCGATTTAAACTTTGATATAATTTAATCCCATCGGGAAGTTTGTCACCGGAGAATATTGTACAAGTGGAAGAGGAGATGAGGGAAAATTCAGACACTGAGTGAGCCAAATGAAGTTTATATTCACTGATCCAGTCAACTCTAAATAATATGTTTATGTATACACGTACATATTTGTGTGTGTGCGTGTGTGTGTGTGTGTTTGTAGAACCATTTGAATACGATTCAATGATCAAAGGTCACAGTGTCCTCAGTGTGATGCTTTCCCAGATCGCACTTGCAAGGACACATGAGGTCAATGCGTGGGTTGTTGCACCGTCATATTTAGCTATAGAAATTTATTGAATGTACAGTAAATGCGTCGGCGCGACAGTAATGTCAATTAATGAAACTCAACAATGTCCAAATTTGATAGCAAAAAAAAAATTAAATTATTATGAAAAGAAGTAATAATAATTGCTAGTAAATATTTTATTGTGAATAAATTATTTTTTTATTGTGCACAATGTGGCAGGTGGAAATGATTATTTCTTGACGATAATTGTTGATATGAGACACGGAATTTTTATTGTCAATTCAATTTTTAATTTATAAAAATGAATGAAAAAAAATTTATCAAGATAGAAATTGACAAAATTTGATTTTGAATTATTATTGCTTTGGGAGAAATTATAGACTTGTTCAAAATTGTTTAAATAATAGTTCTGCAGTTTGTAATTTATCATGATTTTTATAACAAAAAAAAATTATTTTTCATTTTTTTTTTAAGAAATTTATTAAAATGGGAAATAAAATATTTTTTTTAATAATTATTTATTCCAATTTTATGCTAAAATTTCCAGTTGGTAACGATTATTTATTCATTATTATCAATTTGAGATGTAGAATCTTTAGATATATTTTTACTAATAATAACAAATAAGAGAAAAAAAATTTCAAACAACAATAATTAAACACAAATTTAATATTTCATTTGTTTTTCACATGAAGGGAAATAAAAAAACAAGGAATTCGAATAAAAAAATTTAATATAATAAAAAAATAAAAAGATTTCAATAACTACCAAATATTATATTAATATTATTACTAAAAATAATTATAAATTATTAATTGTAACATTTGAGATCCAAAATTTGCAGTGGATTTTCTTTTACATAATTTAAGATAACGAAAAAAAAAAAATTATTCAGATATTAAAAAAATAAAAAATTTTTCAAATTTGATATAATTCAACCCAAAATAATTAAATACCGCATTAACACCTGTAAAAATAAAATTCCAACGTCAGAAAATTAGAAGCATATACTAACATATAAAAAAAAAATAAATAAAAAAAAAATTATACCAACAAAATTAATTAATTATCTTTTTCTCTGTCAGTGGTACATCTATGGGTATAGTCAGACCAGTGCGTACATCTATAAAGATGGATGACCTCGGTTGGCACGTGCCTGTAGCAACAAGCCCAGTGAATTAACGATGTTGAACTGCGTACAGAGATGAACAACGTGACATTATGTAATAAAGCGAAGATAAAATGAGGGCGAATGTGTTTTCATGCTTAAATATGTGGCGATGAAGATGAAACCAATGAAAGTAAAATGAGAGAATAAAAGAATGGGTGAAAATTATAAAAGAAACGAACAAAGTAAGAAAAAAATGAGAAAGATAGAAGGTCAGGGTCATTTAGTCAAGGGTGAAACTCCCGAGAGTATCACGTGATAAAATAAAGAGGGGAAATATTTTATCCTTACTGTAAATTGTAAATACAATGAAGAGAATATTGTATTTTATATAAGAAATAAATGAAGGACAATTCGGTGAAAATAATTAAGAGATGTTTTATTATTTTGTTTTTTCTTTTTTCCTTTTTTTTTTTTATATTAATTGGCTTCGTGTACACGTGTTATTGCTTGTGGTTATAGATAAATATTATTGGAGCATTTAGTAACTGTCAATTAATTTATTCTCTGTTAATTGATTAAAAAGATATTGAGAAAGTTGAAGAAATATTTTTGATGTATTTTTGTGTTCATGTAGTTTTATTAATTGAATGATTCATTATTTTGTTATTATAGGGGATGCAATTAATAGTGGAAGTTCATTTGAAGCTCACAGGGTGAATAAGAAAAATAAATATATATTTTGTATTGTTTAAATTAATTAATTTTTTTGCGATATTATGTGTCTTTTTTTGAAGATTGAGAAAAAATTTATTTTGAGTTAAAATCAATTTGTTTGTTATTTTAATTATGTTTTGTTATGACTTTTGTATTTGTTTATTCCTATTTCACACTATGTAAAAGAAAAAAAATGTGTGATTAATAGTTTCCAATTATAAATAAATAAAAATAAAATTTCAAAAACTAGAAAAAATAAAATATTGAAAATAACACAGAACAAATAATTATTTATAATTTTCTACGCTGAATATTATTATTTGTTTCATAAAAATTGATTCGATACTAAAATATTTTTGGCTTTCAAATATTCCAAAATATTTTATTCATAATAAAAAATGTTTTTTGTATTAAAAAAATAAAATTATTATTTTTCTAAAATGCATAAAATAATTTATCTAAAATATTTATTTTCCCCTTTGATTATTCAACGATAATAATTCATTAAATATTCTATTTCATCCTCAAATTATTTTTTTACAATAGAAATTAATTATACCTTCATTTTTATTTTTTTATTTTATTTTATTCATTTATTTTTTTCGTTGTAATTTATCCAACCATTCATTTATATTCTTCCATTATATTTGGCTTCTTTTTGTAGACAGATTAACACACGTGTGTTGGATGAAAGCATACGAAATAAAGATTATTTATTGCTATGGCTGGTCAAGGACGTTTAAAAAACCGATAGATTGATGACAGGTCCAACACTTGTGTCCATTTTATCCTCCCTCTCTCAAGGACTTTCAATAACTTGTTAACACATAAGTGAAATATCAATTTCATCATCATGTTAATGGATTAATAGACACATCAATTGACTACAATTAAATATAACCACCTAAATTTAATAACTATTATTATAAAAATAGATAAAAAAAAATTATACAAATCAATAAAATAAAAGTAGAAAAATTTTCTGATAAAATCAAACATTAAATATTTTTATCTTCATCATTTATTCATAATTCATCTTGTAGATTTTGTTCACAAACTCAAAAAAATTATATATCTTTCTTCCTTTTCTGTCATACACGATTTATAAAATGAAGGAAAAATAAATTTGTTATCTTTGTCCTTGAGCTGAGAATAAAAAATAAAAATATGAAAAATTATGAATGGAAAAATCACGTAATTTTGCATCGACATGTCAGCAAATCTGTCATAATATTGACCAAAATAATGGAGGAAAAATAATGAAAAATAAATTAAAAACAATCTAATAACAAATGCATGACTTTACATATTATTTCTTATATCAAGTCACGGTCTTGAAGATGAGACCTCCAGTTGTCCTTCCGCGATTGTATATTTATTTTATATATAATACATATGTAAACTTGTTATATGAACATCCCAGTCTCTCACTATAATAATAAATAAATAAATAAATAAAAGAATAACAACAATAAAAAAATTCCAAAGAGAGTGAAAAAAAAAAAAATTTCCAATGCCAAATATAATTTTCCTCAGATAATTATTTCTATTAAATAAAAACAAACAAAAAATTAATTAAACTTATGTAATTATTAAATTCAAAAACCAAACATTTACCAATTCAATTAATACATTCATTATAATATTTACACCAAAAACAAAGCCATAAAAAAAAAAAGGAAAGAAAGAAATAAAAATATAATAAAAAAAAATTTTCAACCAAATAATCAATTATATATTTTCCTGTTTATTTAAACTCGTCAATTGCGATATGTAACGATGTTTCATTGGCATTGTGAAATTCCAAATCATTGAGGAAGAAAAAACAAAATAAATTAAATAAATAAATAATTAAAAAATGAAAAAAATAAATAAATAAATATATATTAAACCAGTGTCGAGTCATCTCTGCTCTGACCTTGTCTTCTGGAAGAAGGAAAAAAATGTTTACTAACACACATAAACACCCACACATATATATATAAAAATACTAATACATATGTATATAAATTTCACATATATATTTATATTTATACATTTATACATGTCATTTTCATCCATTTACCCAAAGAGCCCGTTATCAATCGTCGCTCAATGACAGTTGCACATTTTAAATTCATATATGAATCTATATACATACATAATCATATAGATATGTATACATATCATAATGGCCTAGAGACAAGACAAGTTCAAGGATATGAAAAACGTGACTGCGTTATCTATCGTTACTGATTGTATAAACAATAAAAAAAAATAAAGGAAAAAAATATTACAACGAAATAAAAATAAAAATATTATATATTCCTATATGTATTTATTTATATATTTGTGAGTGAACCAGTGTGAATGTATGTGAGGAATAATGAAGAGAATTAATAAAATTTGTTACATACTTATAATGTTTTTTTCGAATATTTTGATACGAGTATGAACGTGTTTGTGCGTGTTTGATTGTGTAATTGAGAGGGGGAAAAATTGAGTGAATTAGTTGGGAAATTATCCACGTGTGTATATTGATTGTGTACATTGTTATAGAAGTTTTTTAACGATGTGAGGATGAAGGAAATAAGGACGAATATTTGTTTTATATGTGTATATTAGAGTGTGCCATTTTTAGGCAGTTTTTTTTTTTTTTTTTTTCATTAAAATAATAAGCTGAAAGATTATTTGTTTATTTTTTTTTTTTTTTTTGATTTTTGTAGCTCGGCATTTGTGCATCACAGAAATAAGCTTGAAACATATTCTTATAGAGAATCGAACGCTCTACAAAAAAGGTCTCTTACACTTTTTTTATAGAGACAGCCATTTTAAAGATATTCGAATTCAAAGTTCCAAATATATGAAAATTGATTTTTTTGTTATTAAATCGGTAATAATCATTTTATTTATTGTTTCGAAAATTATTTTCAATAGGAAAACTGGTTTTAGTGTGCTAATATTTTCGTGGAGCTAAAAAAAAAAAATACTCACGTGTCAGATATTTTTTTTTTTTATTTTATTTACTAGAAAATAAATTATTTATAATTTGTTAAATAAATTTTTTTATTATTTCAAAGCAATAGGAATTAATGCTGTCTAAACAAAACTAAGCAATGTGACTGCAATTGATTGAATTGTTTTTTATTATAATAATTAAGTGATTAGAATCGATTTAATAACAAAAAAGTCAAAATTTCACACATTTGGATCTTTTGGTTTGAATATCTTTAGAATGGCTATCTCTATGTAAAAAGTGTAAGAGACCTTTTTTGTTGAGCGTTCAATTCTCTACAAGAATATGCTATACGATCTACTCTACAATTCGCAAATACCGAGCTACAAAAATCCAGATATAAAAAATGTTTTTTCCCATGTTATTTAAACCGAAAAACGAAAACTACGATGAGGAACCTCTAAATATCAAAATTAAGAGCTCAGCTTCAAACAGGCTAATTTTTTTCACCATCCAGTGAGTTTGCAGCCTATTCTTCTGATGAAAAAAAATAGTTGACTGAAAATCACACACCCTAATGTATTTGAGCATTTATAATTTATTTAAAATAAATTTATTTACGGTTTGTTCAAGGCCTCGTCAAGTTTAATGTCAACTTTCTGTGTGTCGTAATGTCAACGGTATTTCCTCGTTACTTGTTTATTTCTTATCTTGGAATAAATGATATCGTTGGATATTTATTTTTGTAAAGATAAAAAAAAAATTTATTTTTATTTGATAAAGAAATATTTTGATGTGAATCAATTGTGGATTTGGGAGGATTTAAATATATTTTTCATTACGTTTCATTGCGATGAAGTTTGATTATTAATATTATCAGTGATTTTATTTTTTTTTTATTTTTTTTTCTATTTTATTTTATTTTTTTTTTTTTTTTTTGTTCATTAATTTTTTGGCTGGAGATTATTTTTTGAGAGATAATTAAAGTGATGGTGACCTTCGGTAGGGTTTGAACAATTCATATAGCTAGTAAATGGAAGTGGACTGTAAAATAGAAAGAAGAAAAAATGTTTGGTAGGAAAAAAAAAATGGAATAAAAAATAGAAATAAAAATAGAAAGTCGATGTGGCGGATTGAGTAAGGAGAAAAGGAATTCGATATGCCCAGACGCCACGAATAATTTCAAGGACGAATTGAAGACATCCAACAATATAATGGGGTGTTGTAGAAAAAAAAAAAATTTTTTTTTTGTTCGATTTTTTAAAATGAGTTTTTAACTTTCTTTTTTTTTATTTTATTCAAATCGAGATAGGGTTATATAAATAAATTTCGATAATCCAATATTACACATAAAATAATTGTGAAATAAATTTTTTGAATTTGTTTATAAAGTTCATTTGATTATGAAATTAATTTTACAAATTTTCGAAGTTTTTTAATGTTTTTTTATTTATGTAAAATTAATTGCCGAATTATCGTGTATTATTCCGTCTCAGGCAACGAAAATGTATCAGTAGATAATACAAATTGAAAATCCAAATGATTTTCCGTCATTTAATTTTATTTATTAAAATTTTTAATTCACAAAAAAAAAATTCATCAATAATAAAATTTACAAATTATTTTATTTATCAACATGTCATGCTCAGAATTATAAAAAATAGCTTTATAATATCCTTTAAAAAATTAACTAACATGATTTCAAAGTTCATAATCCACTTTATTTATATTAAAATAAATTTTTTATTAATAAAATAAAAATAAATACTTCAAGCATTTGATATGTAAATATTTAATCAAAATAATTAAGTATAATAAAACAATCCGATCAATATTAAATATGACGTTTATTTCTACGTAAAATCCAACTCATCAAACGCACTTGTAAATTAAAAATAAATAAAAAATAAAATAAAACTATTGAAAAAAAAAATAATGAAAAAAAAAATTTCTTCATTTAGCATCGAACGAATTTTTCACGATAATATTACATAAAATATATAATACATATTTATGTTTACTAAATAACTGATAAATATGTAAAAAACAATCCACGAACAATTAGTTTATATTATTATATAATTATAATAATTGATGCTTCTTAGTAATAATATTAATGCGATTAAAATGAATGAAAAATACAAAGGAAAAAATTTATAAATACAAACTCACACATGCAAATAATTTTATATATAAGAATTTACATATACATATTTTTATATTAATATATATACATTCTTGGTTCGTGTTATAACGTGTCTGAACCACGTGATCGCGTGACTACTGTGTGAAAAATATATTTTTGCACACGCGGAATATTTACCGTTATTTTTGTAATTCCTCATCGAGAAATATATTTTTTTTTTTTTTTTTTTTTCATGAAGGTTATCTCAAATATTGCGTCAGCTGTGCGCCCTCTGTTACTTGAACATATTGAAAAATGAAAGAAACAAATGAAAGGATTAATAAATGAATAAATAAATGAACAAATAAGTAAAATTACTGGGTATTTTTTTTTTTTTTTTTAAGAAAATAATATTCAATAGAATTTATTGGATTAATTTGTATTTTATTTTTAACTTCGATTGAAAAAATTTTAATTCTTAATTATTGATAACATTATACATTATTATAAATTTCTGATTTTAATTTTATTTAATGGATATTAGCAATGATTATTGTAAATATTTATTATAATTTTTATTCACGAAATCAGAATTTGAATTTGAAGAATTTTAATTAATTTTCGAGAGTAAATTTGAGAAGATAATTAATTTTTTTGTCTGGGAATAAATATTACACATTATTTATCAGTCCTTTAGGTCGAAGAAAAAAATTTATAAAAAATTATATTACGTTAAATTATTTAAAAAAAAATATAATTAATTTATAACGAGAAAAAAAAATATTTTTTCACTTCACAGTCGATATTATTTATTTATAAATTAATAAATTCAAAAACTATAAAAATAATCTCGTAACATATTCGTATATACTATTGTTAATATAGTCTGTCAAATTAAATTAATTAATTTCCAAAAAATAATTAATTTATAGAATTTAAAAATTAATTATGCATTTTTTCATGAAATATTTCACTCTCTAAATATTTCACTTATATACATATGTATAATATAAATAAATGTATATACACATTACATAATCAGACATATTGAAATCATAATCATTTCCTCATTGTCCACTTGTCCTTGTAAATAAAAAAAAAAAAAAAAGCCACACATTGACGTCACATTTAGAATGTGGGGGAAATTAGTGCAATCAAATTCACTCATTGTTTATAAACTTCAACGACTCACTAACCAATAAAATCGATCATATACTCAAACATCAACATATACAAATTAATACGAACATATAAACATTAATAAAATCATAAATAATTGTTAAAAAGAAAAAAGCATCACATTAAATAAAAAATACTGAAATAATACAACACAAAGGATAATAAAAATTTTTTTTATCCACTCTTGGGGCATTATTATTTATTCTTACGCGATCAACTGTCAATTTTTACATATGAGTATGTGCAAACAACTATTCAAGGACGATAATACATCGTTTGAATATGAATTGCGCCAATTAGACTCACCTTTATTCACAGCCCGACTATTTGTTCGTTGATTTAACAGAATTAACAGCCATATCATTCTAACGTCGTGGTCGTTGGTGTCTTTTAAATTTTCATTTTACAATACAACACAATAAATAAACCACACATAAATATTATAAATGAATATTCAAGGTGAATTATGAATGACCTGAAGGGCGTAAAATAAATCATCTTTTGTCCACTCTAATCCAAACATAAAAATAAATTTTATTATATAAATCATTTCTTATCTCTATTATTATTTATCACAAATGCAATTTAAATTACCGATCAATGACATTGAATAAAATAAAAATAACATGACATGGTATTTATTCAAAGAATAATTTATATTTACAGACAATTAATATCAAAGAAAAGAAATAAAATAATAAACACAATTTAAAAATAATTAAATTTATATTTCACTTTAAAATTTACGAGAGCAATTATATCGATGATTTATTTATTTTGTCACTAAGTATTTCAAGGTTACAAATGTTTATATACACATATGGTGAGAGGATAATGTTTATAACGGTACTTGATAATACGTCATAGAAAAATTGTTTATTGTTTCACGAGGAGGAACATTTTTATCAAGGTTGAAAGATAATAAAAAAAAAAATATAAATAAAAAAAGGATCTGATATATTTTATATATTATGTTTGCACTTTATGAATGACATTCGATCCTTCGATCAACTCTCCATTATCGAATGTCCTTATACATATATATTTATTATATACATAAGCATACGTCAATTGAGTCGATCTTCATCGAGGTCGAATTGACAAGCTTTATCGATTAATATAACCTATTGTTAATCAGGACAGGGTCTACTTTGATGGTCAGTTCGTTGGGTCAACGATGAAATCCAAGGTATAATCAAGAGATTTGAAACCTGACCCTAAAAACCATCAATATGTATAAATTGATATAAAAATTCTGGGAATAAATTTTACTTGATAGAAATATTTTTTTTTCTTTTTTAAATTTTTATTGTGCTCTGTAATATTACGAGGGGATGAAATAAATTAATAAATAATAACCCATTTCCTTGGGAGATAAATAATTGAAATATTAATATTATTTATTATATGTTTTTGTTATTAAATAATAATTGATGATTGATATGGAGAAAAATTTAGAGGTGCAAAATTAAATTCATGGAAATGATTTTATTTATTTATTTATTTATTTTTCTTTTGAGTTTTCAGTGGAATTAATTGATCCTTGGGATAATTAACAAGGTCAATAATGACAAGGTAAATGGATAAATAAAATAAATGTTTATATGTGCATAAGGGAAAGTATTTGTAATATTTTTATGATAAATATAAATGACACAAAATTCTTGGGATATTATTATTTTAATATGTAAGTTAAATAAGTAACGGGTTTTGTTATGGATAATAATTATAAATACGGTTATTTATTTATAGGGAATGTAGAATTGTAATTATGTAATGATATTGAATTTATATATCAACTTGGAATATCATAGTGATAACTGGTTTTGACATTAATAATTATTCTCTGGTGTTTACTCGACAATGAAAAACACGTACAGACACGTTGAGACACGCATACGTAGTATTTATTTATAATATTTATTATCGTTTCTTCAGGGTATTGATAAATTCCTCGGTTGAAGAAAATAATTGAGATGAAAAACGAAAGGACAGAACAAAAAAAAATTAATAATTGTCAGAAATAATGAAAGAAAAAAAAAATTAATATAAAGAAAGTGATTCTTATAATTAATAGACAATTGTATAAAATAAATAATTTAATTACAGTTACAAACCTTGATTGAAGGTGCTCCAATTTGTTAGAAGGTCATCAGCACAATTTTCAATTGAAAAATAAATGTTTATTTATATATTTTCAAATTTATTTATTTATAATCAAATAAAATCGACTGTGAAGTAAACGAAATTTTTTTTCTCGTCATTTAAATTGATTACATTTTTTTTTAAGTAATTTAACGTAATAAAATTTTTTTATTAATTTTTTTTCTTCCACCTACAGGACCAATAAATAATATGTAATATTTATTTCCATATAAAAAATTAATTATCTTCTCAAATTTATCTTCGAAAATAAATTAAAATTCTTCAAATTCAAGTTCTGATTTCGTGAATAAAAATTGTAATAAATATTTACAATAATCATTGTTAATATTCATTGAATAAAATTATTATCATAAATTTTCAATGATGTATAATGTTGTTAATAATTAAAAATTATCATTTTTTTGAACGAACTTGAAGATAAAAAAAAATGTATGTATTAATACTAATATTTTTATTGAAGTAAACGTATTATCTTTTTTTATGTATACGAATGCTGATAAAATTGATAAAAATCAATATCAAAAATGTATGTATGTGTGTTGTGTGTGTTTGAATATAAAAATACACCCACGTGTATTCTATTTAATTATATAATCTTGTATTTAAGAAATAATTTACACTATATAATCATCAAGGTTGAAAATATCATTTTAGTTTATTTGAGAATAATTGAGAGAAGATTTTAAACTCACTATCTAATCTAATATTTTATGTATGAAGATTCATAGAAGTGACTTATTTAGTACAGTAAATTTCGTTGGATGAGTGAAAAATATATATTTAATTGAAGGACATATATATTATATTAATTAATGACGTAAGAAGACAGTGATTTTATTTTTTATATTCACATGCTTCAATTAAATGTGTATTTGATTGAATTGACGAGGACAAATTGAGTAAATGAATAATAATAAAAATGATCCCACATCAAATCATGAAAAAAAATAAAAATGTTGAATATTTTGAATTTTATTTTTATTTATTTATTTTATAAAATTTGAATTAATTTCAATTATTTTGTCATAGTAAAAAAATAAATACAGATTAAATAAAATCATTAACTATTTCAAAAAATTAGCCGAGAAATATTCTATTCATTTCTCACAATTCACAAACACCTAATGGATAATATCAATTATTGCATGATATAATTAACTCTTTAAATTTAATAAAAAAAAATCTCAACAATTTTGCATAAAAATTTTATTGAACTATAAAAATTCCCAATCATTATTTTATACAAAATTATATAGCAAGAATTATATTGAATAAAAAACACTATACATTATAACAATAACTATTTAATAATCATTAATAATTTATTGTTAATAGTTTACAAATTATTTTAATCAACAAAAAAAATTAATTCATTCAAATTCGTTTTTCTTCTTATTACTAAAATATACACAATTATATAGCAAGAATTATATTGAATAAAAAATACTATACATTATAACAATAACTATTTAATAATCATTAATAATTTATTGTTAATAGTTTACAAATTATTTTAATCAACAAAAAAAATTAATTCATTCAAATTCGTTTTTCTTCTTATTACTAAAATATACACAATTATATAGCAAGAATTATATTGAATAAAAAATACTATACATTATAACAATAACTATTTAATAATCATTAATAATTTATTGTTAATAGTTTACAAATTATTTTAATCAACAAAAAAAATTAATTCATTCAAATTCGTTTTTCTTCTTATCACTAAAATATACACAATTATATAGCAAGAATTATATTGAATAAAAAACACTATACATTATAACAATAACTATTTAATAATCATTAATAATTTATTGTTAATAGTTTACAAATTATTTTAATCAACAAAAAAAATTAATTCATTCAAATTCGTTTTTCTTCTTATTACTAAAATATACACAATTATATAGCAAGAATTATATTGAATAAAAAATACTATACATTATAACAATAACTATTTAATAATCATTAATAATTTATTGTTAATAGTTTACAAATTATTTTAATCAACAAAAAAAATTAATTCATTCAAATTCGTTTTTCTTCTTATCACTAAAATATACACAATTATATAGCAAGAATTATATTGAATAAAAAACACTACACATTATAACAATAACTATTTAATAATCATTATTAATTTATTGTTAATAGTTTACAAATTATTTTAATCAACAAAAAAAATTAATTAATTCAAATTCCTTTTTCTTCTTATTACTAAAATATACACAATTATATAGCAAGAATTATATTGAATAAAAAATACTATACATTATAACAATAACTATTTAATAATCATTAATAATTTATTGTTAATAGTTTACAAATTATTTTAATCAACAAAAAAAATTAATTCATTCAAATTCCTTTTTCAACTTCCTATCACTAAAAAAATTCGTGTGCAGACTTTTTTATTTATGATTTACTTGACAATAAATATTAATATCGA
Source organism: Microctonus brassicae (assembly GCA_918226075.1). Lineage (NCBI taxonomy): Eukaryota > Metazoa > Arthropoda > Insecta > Hymenoptera > Braconidae > Microctonus > Microctonus brassicae. The sequence continues at coordinate 5,361,034 of OW445486.1, read as the reverse complement.
TTATTTATTCATATTATTCAACATTATATTGTACTACTTATATTTATTATTCCCTTTCACGTCTATGTTTCAAACAACTGTTTACTTTTAATGTCTCAAACACAGGATGGGCGTGCAAAATTGTGCGTCAGTATATAAAAACGATGACGCGCCTACTGTTCTTTCATTTATATATACATTGTATATATATATATACATATATCTATATATATGTGTATATGTATAAATGTACATACTTTCAGTTTGGCCCTGAATTTATTTATGTTTCCCCATAGTCTCATAAAGTCAAACATCGCCACCATTGAAGGACTTCAGTGGTGGTCAGTCTTTTATTTTTCTTTCATATTTAATTTTGTTCTCTTATTTTTTTTTTCTTTTTGGTTTATTGCAAATTTTTTATTTTAATCATTGGCATATTTTCCGTCGTTTCTTTGTCTTGGTTTCAATTATTACAATTGATTATTAGTAATAATAATTAAGCAATGGCACATTCAGTTGGAAATTTTTATTCAAATTTTGTTTGATAATTAAATTTTTTGTTTATTCAATTTATTTTTTGATATTATAATAAGAATTCATGGATAAATAATTATTGTAAAATTATTTTGGATTGTTTTGAATTCGGGCTGGATTAATATTACTTTTTTGAAATGTTTGTTAAATGTTTTAGGAATTTTGTTGTGACTTTGAAGATGAAAATTAGAGTAAGAAAATTATTTTTTAATAATTCATTGCTGAGTTCAATTTTTGATTTTTTTTTTTTTTTTTGGTTTTGTGTGTATCCATTTGAGTTGTTTGATGATTTCTAAATTTAAAATTTGATACAGGAATCGTTTTATATGAAAGATAATTTGATAATAATATAAAAATTAAATAAATTTATCAACTTCATTTTTCACTACACAAAGAAAAATATTCTATAAAATTAAATAAAAAAATAAATTAAATATTAAATCTCTTCAAGATTTTATATTCCTAATCAACAGCTGAATAAAAAAATCAAGATAAAAAACTACCAATTGATATCTTCCATACAAATGAATTTAATAAATATAAATAAAAATTAATATACAAATTAATAATTTAACCATACACATATTAATTTTATCACACAAAATATTATTAACCAAATAAATTTCTCTCAATGGTTTAATATATTTAATCATCATCATACAATTAAAAAAATAAATAACTTCAAATATTCAATTTTTTCATTCTCAAATGAACAAATTATATTTTCAATAAATTCGTGTAACAAACATAAAACTAATAAATTAATTAATATAATTTAGATAATATTTAATAACATATAACATTTTTAAATTTGACCTAATATTTATTTTGAATATATTATTTTTTAATCATTCGCAAACTTCATTAATATAATTAATAAATTTTTATTTTTTTTTTCAGAGCATAAAATTCTTTTTGGGGTCGAAAATAAGTGAGAGTTTATACAAAATAAATATATATTTATACGTATATATATATATCAGTTGTACATATATGTGATTTCACTTAGTTGACCTCGAAGAAAACCAACGTGAAACGTTTCACTTTCCCATTCTAGCGTCCAGCCATCTTTGTGTCTTGTTGGAAATCGGGTCGTTGTCGTTGTCGACGTCGCGGATCGAAATCTCCCACATTGGAGAAAGTGAGAGTCGAATACATATGTATACATATACCTAAAGTATATATATATATAAAACACAAGTGTGCCTGTTCGTCAGGAGGTCAGTAGGTTGCTGTGATTTTTTACAAGATTAAATAACAATCAATTAATATAATCATCACCTTTTTTTTTTTTTTTTATTTTTATTTTCAGTTCTTCACACACAACAGAAACATTTTATTCATTTATTTCTATTTCCTTTCTTCTTCTTTAATATCCTTCCACCTAATTCATCGAGTATTAAATTTAATTGACTCACAAAAAAATATTCTTATTTAATTTGTATATTTTTTATTTTCTAATTTATCTCAAATGATTATTAAAATTTTATGTATCAAGTTTCTGTTCACTGATAAATTTCTAATTTCACGTTGAAACTTTCATTTTCTGACGGTAATAAACAATAAAAAACCACCAAGTGAGAGTGTTTGTTTCACTTAAATGTGAATATACAATAGTGAAACAATGTTTTATTGTCTGGAACATCTTTTGTTTGGTTGTTTTTATTTGAAGTTTATGGTAGAATAAAATTACTTGTTTTAATGATATGTGAATAGTGTGAAATATAAATAATAAATTAATTGTATTGTCAATGGCGTTTGACATAGTTATAAGAAATGTTTATGTAACCTCGAGGTAAAGTGGCATAAATAATAGAAACATAGAAGACATTTTATTTGACCCTTGACCGTGCTTAGACATAACTAGAATAAATTTCACACGCAAATATATTTATCTTTTGTTTATAAACCATTTACATTCACCTATAAATATTGGTATTTTTGGGTCATGGTCCACATTGTATTGTTTTATTGAATCTATGATATAGCGATTTGTTAATGTGTCTAGGTGTGTTGTAAACAAAAGAATAGGAAATTAATATTTGTATTGAATGAAAATTCGAAGAAAATGTTTGAAGGAAAAATTTATTGTTTATTGAAATATGGCGAGTTTATTTATTGTTTTATGGTTTTATTGTTATTTGTACGATATAATTTGTTCAAGAGTTTTATTGTTTACATAAATGTGCTAAAGGATTTTTGGTTTTGTATTTTTTTATAATGAATTTTTTAAATCGGACGGAATAACTCGAGAAAGAATGGTTCGATTTTGAAACTTTAATAACGAACATTTTCGGAATTGTAGTAGCTAATTTTAGAGGCAATGGTTTTTTTTTGATTTTGAAATTTACTATTTTTTAACCTTGTTGAAATAGAGGTGAAAATTAGGTAAAATTTATTTTTTTTTAACTTCTATTTTGTGGATAAATTCGAATAAAAAATTTGCTACGCTTTTTGAAAATTATTTTTATATAGATTGAAATTTTTGAGTTCATTTTTTCAAACTATTATCGAGTGAATAAATCAATTTCGATTGGATAAAAAATATTCACATTGAATTACAATTTTGGAAAAATTGTTTTATTATACTAAAAAATAAAAAAAAACTTTGTAGCATAAAATAAGAGGAATTTTGTTCCAAATAAACATCAATTGTTTGGAACAATTAATTAGTTTGATATAAAAAGTTTAGTAGCTTCAATCGATTGTTTTAATTCAGTAAATATTATCACAATTATATTAAATTGATCAAAAAATTTTAATTAATTGAATATTAGAACAAATTAATATTATATTTTATCAATTGTTTTAATAAAACAACGCCAATAAAACAATTGAGACAATCTGATAATTTTCTAGATAAACTTTTATATAGTAAAATAATTATGGATATAATTAAATTATTGATTCATTTCAATTGTTATATTAATTAAAATAATTCGCTAGAAGTAAATTTATTTTTTATTTTTTTTATTTACAATATAATTATTACAGGTGTTGGTTTTTCCGATTAGTTACCTTGTACATATGTACTTGTACATTACATACATATTATATTATATACTTGAAGAAGAAGCGTGTGGCCCTCGCGTGCCTTTTACAATTTATAAACCGACACATTTTTCCATTTTATTTTTCTTACACTTATAGATATGTATTTATATATTTTTCTTTATTGTTGATTTTGTTTGGAAAAATGTTATTCACAAGGCCAAATATATTTCAATGACTTTGCTGTGTGATTTTAGGGTTTTATTTATTTATGATTATTGGCATTAGGGAAACGTTTGATTTTGATTGCTGCTGAGGTGTAAAAATTTACACAAAATTATTTGTACTTTACTCTGTAGTCCCTTTTTTTTATTTTTCGTGTTGTATATATATATATCTCTATTTTGTCATATTGGAAAATGTTTATTGCTGGGAATATTTAGGAAATATAATAAAAATGGTCGCGTGGCTTTGAAGAAAAATTTTACAGTCCTTCAGGTAAATCAATTTATAGAAAAATTTCTTTGAAAATTTTATATTCATTGGTTATTGTTGTTTTATTTTTGGGTATATGAATTTATTTTGTTTAAGGAGAATTTAGAGAATATAAATAAATAATTATCTGGGTTGAAATTTAATTATATTAATTTTATTAAAACAATAAAAACAAATATTTATATTTGAGTTATGAATTTTAATTTATTTTTGAAAAATAATTTTGTAGTTTAATTGAAGAATAAAAATTATGTTTAAATTTATTAAAATTTAGATGTTAATTTAATTCAAAATATAATACATTTTAATAAATTTTTCATTCAACTATTGGTAAATAATAAAAAACAATCGTTTAAAAAATAAAAAAAATCAGATCAATAATAATTTATAGTGAATAAATATTAATTATTAATCCTCATTAGTATTCAAAATATTTTTTACTTTCACATATCCCAATCAATGTTTTATTTACATTAAAAAATAATCAACCCCTCAAAATTAATAATTTAAATACACAAAAAAAAATTTTACTATAAACTTAAACAAAGATATTTAATTAAATAACCCCCGCTAATTTATTCAAATAATCCACACTCAAAATAACCAACTAATATTAAATTCCTCAATTCAAGATGCAAAACAAACTATAATAATTTTAATACATCATCAAAACTTTCAACAAAAATTATTAAAAAACAAACAAAATGAGAACGACAAAACTTTTCTTTACTCAAAAAATGTTATCAAATAATTATTAACTTCACCATAAAATCCATATCCACACTCACAAACACTGAACAATAAACAAAAACATCTTCAAACAAAAATAAAAAAATCCCACCAAAAAAAAAAAAAACAATAAATAAATAAAAATCATTTAACCAACGCTTCTAAATAATTATTTCACCCATAAATATTATCAATTCATCCCTCTCACTAACATCCTAAAACATCTACCATCCCATTTCCACTTAATAAAAATCAAAAATAAATTTTTTAATCTACATAAAAAATATTGAAAGTGATAAAAAAAAAATTGTGAAATAATTTCGTGGCAAGTGAAAAGAACGGAAGGAGGAAATTAATGTTTTATTTTTTTTTTTTCAATACGTCTGGTCTAATATACAATGCCATACATATACATATAACATGTACATGTATTGAAGTGAGAAAACGAGCGTTAGTACATACGTATATATGTACATATATAAAAGGACTTGTCGGCCCTGAATCTTCGCATGATGGGTTTATAACTAAGAGAGTGGCACAGAAAATAACACACGCTCTTTGTTATGTTCAATGGCCTAGAAACCTCGTTCAGACAGTTATACATATGTTTTTATATACATAAATATATATATATATATATATATATATATATATATATATATATATACATGTGTAATATTATTATTATTATAATTATTGCTCATGTTCAAGAGAAAGTAAAGCAGTGGGGAAAAGTGAAAGCTACTTACTTCCGGGGTTTAATAAATATATATTTAAATTCGACACGTTTATGTTTATTTATCAGACAAAATAATAAATTAATAATATATTTAATTGTGATAATAATTATGAATATAAATATAAATATATTGTTATATTTAAATTTTTTATGAATTGATTTAATTGAAGGACTGTTAAATTTTTATTTAAACCGATCATTTTTATATTTTTTAAATATTTCGAGCAATAAATATTTTGCGAATTTGTTTTTTTTTTTGTGTATTTAATTTATAATTTTTGGGGGTTGATTATTTTTTAATGTGAATAAAACATTGATTGGAATATGTGAAAGTTAGAAATATTTTGAATACTAATTGAATTACAATTTACTGAATATTTATTTACTGTAAATTATTATTGATCTGATTTTTTTAATTTTTTGTACGATTGTTTTTTATTATTTACCAATAGATGAATTAAAAATTTATTAAAATTTATTATATTTTGAATTAAATTAACATCTAAATTTTAATAAATTTAAACATAATTTTTATTCTTCAATTAAACTACAAAATTATTTTTCAAAAATAAATTAAAATTCATAACTCAAATATAAATATTTGTTTTTATTGTTTTAATAAAATTAATATAATTAAATTTCAACCCAGATAATTATTTATTTATATTCTCTAAATTCTCCTTAAACAAAATAAATTCATATACCAAAAAATAAAACAACAATAACCAATGAATATAAAATTTTCAAAGAAATTTTTCTATAAATTGATTTACCTGAAGGACTGTAAAATTTTTCTTCAAAGCCACGCGACCATTTTTATAATATTTCCTAAATATTCCCAGCAATAAACATTTTCCAATATGACAAAATAGAGAAACATATATACAACATGAAAAATATATAATTTATAATTAATTAAATACATTCAGATTTTTTTTTGTGTGTCGAAATAATTTTTAGAATTACGTAAATGAATAAAATTTTTTTGTCTTATGTATAAGTCTGTATATGTTTATAAATGTGCACGTGTGGAATATTTTATTTCATGATAAAAAATATGATGTTGAAGCGAAAGGAAGAGCCAAAATAAAAAGTGGAACAGGGCCAATGGCCCGCTGACCCCTTGACATACTTTTGCCAATCGACTCTTTCAAACGAAAGTGAAAAGGAAGACACGAAAATATATTATTATTATATATTTCAGAGGTCCAGAAATATTTATGATCTATATACTTGTTTATATTATACCCTGTGTGTATATATTGGCAGTGGTAATTTTTGTACTTGACAGAAAAATTTGAAAAGAAAATTTATTTTTAAAATAGAATATTTCTTTTGTTGAAATATATTTTCGTCAGATTAATTTATGAATACTATTTGAAACTATTACGTTATATTAACTTTTTGTGTGTGAATGTTGTGTAGAAATATTTTTATATGTAGGACAAAATAGACTATTGAAAACTTTTGTCTACGTTTTTTGGTTGTAGTTTATTTTTGAGGGTCATTTTATTTTACTACAGCAATGAAGAGAATCATTGATTATTTTATTTATGAAATATTATGTGACCTTTTTGTTGAAGGCCCTTGAAAATATTACTATCGTTATTTATAATGTCAAATATATTTATTATGTATGATTATAAATGTATCGTTTTTGTAGTGAAGGTAAAAATAATTTTGACTTTATATTTATTAAATTAGGAAAAATTAAATAATTTTAGTATAATTATTATTTTTAAATTAACATGTCAATAATTATTATTTAATATATTCAAATAGATTATCACCATGAATATATATTGATTCAATTTCCAGTAATAAATAAATGCATGAAGAGGATATTAATAGTAATTATTAATTTCGAATACAAATTATTTAAAACATTTTATAGAATTTTTAAGTCAATTAAATCAATTTTAATTTACATGAATTTTTTATATATATATCTCCATTCATCATAAATTTCAATATAATTATTCATAATTAATCCAGATAAAAAACAAAAGATCATAATAAAAATGTAATCAAATAATTTTTCTTTCAAAATATTTTTAATCCAACATTTTTTTTTTCTATCATTTATTTTTATTAAATATATATTCATAATTCAATTTCAAATAAATTTGAACAATCATCACTTTCTTTCAAAATAATAAGAAACATTGATACTTAACAAATAACCAAATAAAAAAAAAAAAAGATTGAAATATAAAGAAAAAAAAAATCAGAAAATAAATCCAACTTTTTCATTTTGTCAATTCAAAATAAATTCAAAGTATAAAAAAATATTTGCAATACAAATTTTTACTGGACCTTTACACAAAATTTTCCCCCATATATATACAAATATATATATATATGTATATTATATATATTCAAACTGAATCCCAAAGTGTAAACATTTGTTGTTAAAAGTGATAAACTATGAGGGTCTACTTGACAAAGCGAAAGTCGATGACTTTTCACCGTAACTCGATTATTTCTCTAGTATATATAACTCTGAAAAAATTATACATATATATATATATACATATCCCAAGATAAACATAACGTTTAATAAAAGTCCAAACGTCTTTACCGCGACCAATGGTGAATTTTTCAAATGAGAAAAATAAAAAAAAAAAAATAGACCCCGTGTGGAGTTTTGCACAAAACGCTGCGTGGGACTTTGTAATTTCACGCGCGCGCGGGTTTTAAATTCTCTCACTCGTTATATATACATATTCAACTAGAGTAAATGCTGACGCCATTATAGAGTTCCTGTTGCACTTTCTACAATTGTACAGAAGGGGTCAATTGTATATTTTTCATGCAGTTTTGCGGGGGCCAATCAGGTATATATGCAACAGAGAAAAATATATCGCAAACCGTTACAACTCTCTCGTTGGATTGGTTATATTATATATATACATATATACAATATATATATATATATGTATATATAACCAGAATACTGTAAATATTCAGCTGATATACAAAATGCCGGAAGTGTTGAATGATGGGTAAAAGTAGTTCGAAATGGGTGGGTTAACATCGTAAATCTGTACCGTTTAAAAGTTTATTTTCAATTGTATTTACAGTTAATATTTTTCAAAAACTGTATAGAGAAAATATATAATCTCTTTAACCTTCGTGAAATATTTAAATATAGATACATATTTACTTACTAGAATATTATATATTATATAATATATATTATTGGTGAAGTAGAAATTATTTAGTGAATTATTTTTATTATTTTTATTGGATATTTCTATGTATTTATATCATCATTTGTTCAGGATATTTTATTTTGATTGTATGTTATGTTATATATGTAACAGAGGAATTTATTAATTAACAATCGTAATTAATAAATTTATTTTAAATAAATTATATAAGTACTCGAATTAAAAATATAAATACATATATATACGTTTGGGTGTGGCATTTTTAGGAAAATTTTTTTTTATTAAAAAAATAGGCTGAAAAGTCATTGTTGCGGATGATGAAATAAGAAGCCGGGTTGAAGCGGAGCTTTTAATTTAAATATTTGGAGGTTCCTTATGGTAATTTTCATTTTTCCATTTAAATAACATGGGAAATTTTTTTTTTTTTTTTTTTTTTTTTTTGAATTTTGTAGCTCGGCATTTGCGTAACATAAAGATGAGTTCATAACATATTCTTGTAAGGAATCGAACGCTCTACAAAAATGGTCTCTTACACTTTTTTCATAGAGACGACCATTCTAAAGATATTTAAAGCCAAAGTTCCAAATGTATGAAATTTTGACTTTTTTGTTATTAAATCGATACTAATCACTTTATTATTGTAATAAAAAAACACTTCAATAATTGTAGTTACATTGCTTAATTTCATCCAAACATCAGCATGATTTTTATTGCTTTGAAATAATAATTAAATTCATTTAATATAAGTTATAAATAATTTTTTTATAGTAAATAAAGTGAAGAAAAAAAAATATGTGACACGTGATTATTTTTTTTTTAGCTTTACGAAAATATATTAGCACAATAAAACCAGTTTTCCGATTAAAAATAATTTCTGAGACAATAATAAAGTGATTAGTATTGATTTAATAACAAAAAAATCAAAATTTCATACATTTGGAACTTTGGGTTTGAATATCTTTAGAATGGCTGTCTCTATCAAAAAAGTGTAAGAGTCCTTTTTTATAGAGCGTTCGATTTCCTACAAGAATATGTTACGAACTCATTTCTATGATGCGCAAATGTAGAGCTACAAAATTCCAAACAAAAAAAAAATTTTTTTCCCAAAGTTATTTAAATGGAAAAACGACAATTACGATGAGGGAGCTCTAAATATAAAAATTAAGAGCTCTGCCTCAAAGAGGCTCCTTTTTCACCGTCCAGTAAGTTTTCAGCCTTTTTCTTTCATGAAAAAAAATTTTAGAAGAAATAAAAAAATTGGATTTATATTTCAATTTTTTTTTCTCGAGAAATTCTTCATATTAAATTTGTTACAAATTTTCATTGAAAACAGTTTGACATTTTAAGTGAATTTTCATACTCAAAATCATCGAAAAAGACATTGAAAAATTGAAATAAAAATTTTCCATTTTACAATTTCGCAACAAAGAATTAAAAAAAAAAAATTATTTCAACTTTATGAAAATAATTTTTATCGAGCAAATATTTAAATATTTCTATCAATCCACGTGCTGAATATATTTGTCCAATTAAACAAATATGAACTAAAAAAAAATTATAAAAATTCGCATATACTAATTAAATAATATTTCTTCGAATAATTTCAATAAAAATAAATTGTCCATTTTTCGCCACTTGAATATTAATTTTAATAAAAAAATAATAACCTAAATTAAATTTCTCCAATTAATTTTTTTCTCTCAATAAAAAACTCCTGGCATTTATCAAATAATCAATTAAAATACTCTAATCAAATTCAATTAAATCCAAATTATTAACTGTAACTGAAAATCTGATTATTTTCATCCAATTTCAAAAAATGTTATAATTCAAAACAAAAAGATGTTTATAAATAATATATGTATCCATCTTTTCATTTCAACAATTGTATAACATTATTCAGGTCCTTTTGCGTGTTTACTACAAATATCATAAAAGCATAAGCACTGTTATGTAACATTTTGACGACATTTCAAACCGATACCAGTCATATAACATTTCAATGGTGGTATACAATATTATTTATTTCAATTTAATTTATTATCATCCTTTATATATTTTATATACATATATTTTTCTTTTCTTTTCTATTTCACTATAGTCCCACACACAAATCTCCCTTATATATATGTGTATATATATGTATATATTTTACGTAATATCCCGTTGAGAGGGTTTTGGAAAATGTGCGGTGACTTTTGCGAGGACAACGTAACAATACCTGGTGATTTATTGTCGGAAGCAATGTTATATTATTCAATTTTCAGCAATAACGACGTCCCTAAATTTCTTGTAATGCTCCTGGCATTTTTTATAGTTTATATATATGTATATTATATATTCCTAAATAAATGAGCTCTTTATTTTAATATTAAAATAGAGCTCATCGCATTTTTCTATTTTCTATGAGAATATCATGGAAAAATTTTTGTCTTTTATCGTTAGAATTTTGTGGCTTACGAACCAATGAACGGATTCAAATGATCAATACATATTTTTATAGGAAATTTAATGCTCTACAAAAAAGGTGTCTTACAATTTTTTCATAACTTTTACTGTTTAGAAGATATCGGAGGTTAAAGTTTGAAGAATTTAACAAAAGTTTTTTGTTACTTTTAAATTTTATAACTCGTAGATGAATAAATATTATAAAGTGCGCAATATATATTTTTGTAGGGAATTAAACACTCTATAAGATAGGTTTCTTGGGGTTAATCGATTACAGTAATTATTTAAAAGATATTCGTATTCATGATTTGAATGGATAAATTTGAATTATTTATTAAAAAACTATTGAAATCAGTACGCGTGGATTCTAATGCGAATATCTTCTAAATGGTTAGAGTAATCGATTAATCACAAGAGACCTTTTTTGTAGAGCGTTTAATTTCCTATAAAAATATGTATTGATCATTCGATTCCGCCCATTGGTTCGTGAGCTATTAAATTCCAACGATAAAAACAAAAACTTTCCCATCCTATAATATTAAAATTAAGAACTCATATTTGGTCTGAATAATTAATATTCATTTGAACAATTGAATTAATAATCGAGACGATAAGGAAATATTATTTAAGTAGTACGTACACATTTTTATTTATTTTTATTAGTTTATATTTGTTTAAGAGGAAAGGCCGAAAAATTTTTAAATGACTCTTTTTCAGGAATTTTTTTGACCGAAAAAATAAAGAAATATCAAGATTGTTTTTTTTTTATTTTATTAGGTGTTCGTCCAACAATATTCATATAAATGTTTATTGAAAAATATTCAATAGTCTTAAACAAATGAGCTTCGCTGTAGAACTTTAAATTTAAATTTAAATCGTCGCTCGATAAAAATTTTTTTCATGAAGGTGAAATAATTATTTTTTAATTATTCATTTCGAAATTATGATAATAAAAATTTTTATTCCTACTTTTCATTACGTATATTGAAAAATTTTGTTTAAAAAGTCAACTGTTTTCAATAGAAATTCTTAACAAATTTAAACCAAAAAATTCGAGTCAAAAAATCAATTTTACATTAAATTAAATAAATATTTCCTGTCAATTATTCTTCCACTAAAATTCTTGTCTGACAAACAATAAATAAAATATCTTCATATAAGTGACAAGAAAAATTTACAACATTTTGTTCTTTATGTATAGTTAAATATTTGTATTGTAGGTCAGGAAAAAAATTCGTATAGAAAAAAAAAAATTTATTTATATTTTTAGAATGCATAAATGAAAATAATTTACGATATAGAGATATAGACATAAAGTGTGTGGCCTTCAGTTGCAATAGTACCTGTTACAAGAAATAATTGAGACGTTTCAAGGTGTGAAAAAAAAAAATTGGTTATAAATTTTTACCCCTGGACGAAATAGAGAAATAAAATTATCAATAGTGTATTTTTTATTTGTATATTCAGATAAAAATTTTTGTGTATTTTGTGCTGTTGAGATAATTTCAAATATTGTTTATGAATTTACGTAAAGGATAAAAAAAAAAATATAAAATGTTGATTGTGAAATGAATTATTATGAAATTTATATGAAATATAAATTGGGAAAATTTTTTTTTTGGTTTAAAAATTACCAAAATTTGGTTGCGAAGTAAATAAATATTTATTTATTTTTTGATTTTAATAAAGTTCTTGACGATTATTTGAATAATAATTTTATTGGATGATAAATTAAAATTCGGTTTTAGTTATTTTTTTAGACACAATTTAATATAATAATTAGAATTATATTTGACGAAATAAATTATGCAATATGATTGTATTCATCCACGTTTGTACGTGCTACCAATTTCAGGTCGATTGTTGTGACGTCAGTGAAAGCCACGAGATGAAGTTCAAGGTTAACGTGCTTGAATGCGCGGCCCACGCGGATGCGGAAAATAGAAAAAAGGGTAAATGGATTTTACCCTGAAATATAAACATCAATTTATCCACGAAAAAAAAATATATACACAATATTTATTCTGTGTATAGTCATAATAAATCATTGAGTAATTATATGCATACGTTTTGATATTTAAACACACTGAGAATTAATAATTTATAATAAATTTTATAAGAATAATTTTTAAAATGAGACAATAATTAAAATCGATACAAAAAAAATTAATTTTTTTTTACTCATTTTCATTTGATGTATTTTATTTTTGATTAATTAATGTTAATTATATCGATGAATTATTATATAAATAATAACAATGATGAAATTTTCAACGTGCAAAAAATTTTGGAGAAGGGAGAAGGAAAAAAAAAAAAATTAAACAGAAGAATTAGTAAAAGAAAATTTTTTTATTTGAATATTTAGAAACAAATTTAACGTATATTTTCTGTGTTTAAAACAACAATATTTTTTTTTGCAATGTTTATTAATTTATGTAGTAAAAACAAATATAAATTGAATTATTGTTGAATTTAATGTAAAGAAATTTTATAAAATGTGATTGGAAATAATTTTTTTTTTCGGTATAAAAATTCCAATATTTGTTTACAAAATAATAATTTCAACAAATGACCCAACAAATGCTATTTGTATTCCTGATAATTTATAAACTATCATTTTATAAATAATATAAATTGTTGCATAGTATAATTTATATTTCAAGTCAAATAAAATTCTTAACAATTTCGATTTCTAATTTTATTGTGTTATAAAAAATTGACTTTCAATTCCCATTTCATAAATAATTAAACAAATAAAAGTTATAATAACTAAAAAAATACTATGTAATATTTAAATAATTATTTACTAATAGCAATAATATATTATCGAAAATTCGCCCAATATATAATCATAAATTTTAATATAAATATTTATACACAATTATTTCGTAAATAAAAAAATAAATAAAGCACAAAATATTGTGCCCTATTTTAAAATAATAATAAACCAACAAATGCATTAATTAACCAACAAGTTTACATTTAAACACTGCACAAATATTACTGTTATACATATTTACAATTAAATATACCTCGGCATGCACTTGTGTTAGTGTAAATATGTAATAAATACAATGTCACTTGAGAGGTCGAACAATTTTAATTAAACGACATAATTCAGCTTCAAATACACACATACATATATAAATATATGTAAATAAATGTTCACTTACATTCATACAAATTATCCTTGAGAATTTCTCACTGGTAAATAGTGTAATAACATTAAATCCAAAAGCAAAACGCCCACGAGTTTATTACGTTGCGTCTGAGGTCAGTTATTCACAATTTATATTTTATCTTTTTTTTTTTTTCTTCATTTTTTTTCTTTTTTTTTTTTGCACATTTATGTGCATTATATATGTATGTAGTTAAATGGAGGCTTTTTTTATTTCTCGATTCCTTGGTATGGCCGTGAGACAAATTCAGTGACCTTGAACTTGTCTATCTTTTTATTTTATTTTGTTTTAAAGAAAATAAAAAGAAACTTGAATTATTTTTCTATCAATATTTGCGATTTAATAATGAAAATTATTTATTTATTATGTTTGTTGTATTCATTTATATGAATGTTAATGATTATATATTTGTTTGAATTATTAATTAGGGATTAATAATTATTAGGGGAATATTTTAGTTTTTTAGATGAAAAATTTTGGGAAGTTTAAAAAATTTTTTTCAATGTCAAAATGATGGTAGTAAATTTTGAAAATTTTTGTAACTTATATATGCATTTTTGAGATGTATAAAAAAATTTTTTGACATTTTTTTAATAGGTTTATCATGGAGAAATTAATTTTTTAAGAGATTTTATTTTAGGATTAATTAATAATATTCTGAAGTAAAATAATAACGAACGTTTCTTTTTTTTTTTATTTATTTAGATGACTGAGGTTTTTTGATAAATTACGAAAGAAAAATTTTCAAGTGTCCAAAATCCAAAAGTGTCAAAATTAAAATTTTTCGTTAACTCTGTCGATAAAAAAAATTTCAGTTCAGCGATGAATTAGATATTTTTTTTTCTTTCTCATGTAGAAATTAATTTTTATATTTTTTTTCCTGTGTAAAAATAGTGAAATTAATTAACAAAATTAATGTTAGTCAAATAATTTTTGATTAATTATAAAATAACTCGAAAAAAAATTTCAATTTTTTATTACCAGGAATATATTTTTATATTTTTTTCCCTTGTTTTAAAATTACAAATAAATAATTTAACCAACTTCCCGTTTGTTGCTTTATATAAAAAAAAAAATAATAAATGTTGAGATTTGTTGTTGTTGAATCGCCAACTTTGAAACTGACCTAGAGAATAAAATTTCAACACTATCGTGTATCAATTTGAATTTCAGTTGTTGAAAAAAAAAAAAAAAAAAATAAGAGACAGAGAAAATGATTTTCAATTGTCCTATATTTTCCCCTCACATATCTTAAAGTGGGTCATGAAAATGAAGATTGATCTCCGTAATAAACTGAATTTTCCGACTATCATGTAATAATAAAAGTGACAAAGAATAAATAGAAATGAAAATAAATATAGGAAACTTGTGCACAAAAAAAAACCAAATATTTATTTAGTACGAATTTTATCAAGGTGGGAATTTACGTCAGTGAATTTTCTATTTTTATTTATTTTTTTTCATTCGAAATTTTATTTTTATCTCGTGGATAATTACCCTGGTGAATGTGCACAAGGTTTTCTTTTCGATTTTATTTTAGGGACAAAAAACATCGTTCAAGGTTTCAAAATTTTTCATAGTTGTATTTTTTTTTTTTTTTTTGAAAAGTGCACTTGACTTTTTTAATTTTTTCTTTTATTTCTCCGTCAAATCTTCATTTAAGAATAAAAATTTCCCACTATTTATCCATCTCTTCCAAGCAACAATCATTAAAAAACAATAGTCAAAAATTCGACATGAAAAAAAAACAAATATGATTTTTTATTAAATGCTAAAAATCAAATAAATAAATGAAAAATTAATTTTCTTAATTAATTTCATTTCATCAATTCAATTAAATATATATCCTAAGTAATAATTTTTTCATTCTAAATTAAATCCCATTAATCAAAATTAATATTAAATTTTTATGTCCGACAATTTTCCCCAAAAAATAATTTTTTCCAGCTAAAAATATCAACTCTACACATATAAACATTAATAAACAAATCTATTTATCCTATCTACATTTATTTCCGCTTTTTTATTATTTCTCCATTTTCAAAATTTATTTATTATAAATAAAAATACAAAAGCTACAATAAATTAATTTAATTCTTCCAAATCTCAAAAAAATTTTTCTTTCTATTTTTCTTTTTTCCTCCCACTCGTTACACACACACATACACATACATACATATATATATATAATTTCTTCTTTATTATTGCATTTATCAGTTGCCCGTGACCGCCAGCAACCTTGGCAATGGCTCCAAGCGCAATGAAAGCGTCGCGACGCAAGCGCCGAGGCGCGCGCATCTCGTTCAATGCGACGAAAGCACTTTATTCATATACATATGTATAAATATATAAAGTGACTATGTAAAGCGTTTATTATTTGTGTTTGTAGATAATCGGCCTTGACCTTAACTCTCTCTCACCCTCTCTCTGTGGCCACAGGGTCCAATATACTCTCTTTCATATTTTGTTTTTTTTTTTTTCCCTCTTCTTCTTTCACCTCTTCATTTTTATCTCACTATATACTTTGCACTTGACACTGACGCTTTCATTCAAGGTCATAAATATGCACTTGAAAAATAATCAACGCATTTGAATTCACATTTAATTTTCTCTTAATTAATATTACGAAATTTATAAAATTCAAATTTATATAAAAATAAATTTTTATTGATGTATAGATTTTTATTTTTTATTAATGAAAATTCTGTTTGTTTATTTGGATTTATTATTGATTAAACAAATTTAAATTGATTTTAATAGAGGAGAAAATATTTGAAATTTATTTTATAATTTTTATATTGGAAATTATTAATTTGTCACATTGGGTAATTTATTTGTTTTATTTAATTGTTATATTTATGTTTTGTTTTTATGTTTATGCGATTATTGATGTTTATATAAACGTGAGAAATAAAAAAATCGAGGTCATTGATGACGTGATGCCAATATGAATTTAATAGAAA
Organism: Microctonus brassicae; assembly: GCA_918226075.1. Lineage (NCBI taxonomy): Eukaryota > Metazoa > Arthropoda > Insecta > Hymenoptera > Braconidae > Microctonus > Microctonus brassicae. The sequence continues at coordinate 5,343,804 of OW445486.1, read as the reverse complement.
AAAAAAAATGAAAATGATGAAGATAAAAAAAAAAATGATAAAATGGAAAAAAAAATAGATAAATATCTATAAAGACATTGTCATGTACAATTGAATTTAAATAACGATATTCTTCAACAAAAATACATATATATACATGACGTAATTTCATAGCAATTGAAAAAATCAAAATGAAAAAAAAAAAAAATTTTTTTTTTTAAATTACTTTTTTGTTTATTATTATAATTTTATAATACGACAAATGATAAAATTTTCAATAATGACAGCTGTGTTATCTGTTATTTTGTCCTTCATGGTATAAATGCCTTTATCGTTATCAAAAGTCAAAACCGGAAAATTTTTGTGGCTTTAAATGTCCATCGTTTTAATTAATATCAACGCAATAAAAAAATAAAAAAAAGTAACAAATAAATGTATGATTGGACGCACACATCCGACATTGGCGCTCTCACAAAAACATCAAACGGACTTTTCAGTCTCATCGTTGACAACCTTGGCCTTGACATCGACCGCAGCGTCCCGACGCTACGCAGTTGCATCAGCGAGTGCATGCAACATGACGCGCGAGTGCGGGAAATCACGCGGTTAATGCAATGGATGTAGTAGTAGTAGTAGTAGTAATAGTAGTAGTAGTAATGAAGCAGTATAATAGTAGTAGTGACGGTGGTGGTGGAAGAAAAATAAGAAGGTCGAGGTGGAGGACAATTTGTACATGTGGCATCAGTGGACAGGTGGGAGAAACGTGTTCATACATGAATAAAATGATAATACATAAATGAGAAATAATAAATTTTATATTTATAATAGAAGAAAAAAATAAATGAATGAAAAAATAAATAAATAAATAAATTTATCTGTCATTTTCATTTCTGTTTTTTTTTTTTTTTTTCATTTATATTAAGATAATGAAATGTTTTTTAGTATTAGATTCATTGTAATTTTACAATGATATTTGTAACTTTATAAATTGTTTTAACTATTTGAAATAAATTGTATTAATATTTATAATGAGATTTATAAAAAAAAAAATAAATATTTGGTGTGAATTTTATGTGGAATTTATTTTTTGAGGGAATTTTTAATCTTTTGTATTATTTGTTAATTTATTCGTGAATTTTATATTCATACTGGAATTATTTATCATGTATTCATGTTTATAAAAATTATATAAACTTTCTAAAGTATAAAAATTTTGAAATTTATATTTGTTGAATTGATTTTTCAATCAAATTTGAATTAATAGACAGTATAATTTCTTTCAAATTTTCATGATTAATATTAATATAATATTTTATTTAATTATTAGTAAATAATTAACAATTCTGTTTTTCAAAAATATTTTATATATTTTTTATCATTTGCTTAATAATTTATTTTCAAAATTAAATAATAATATGGGACAGGGAATATAAAAATGATAATAAGAAAAATATGTTTTATATGAGATAAATTTTTTATTTTTATTAATTATTCAAAAAATTATTTTATATTTGTTGATTATATTGTTGCTTAGTAATTCGACTCCAAAATTAGATGATAATATAATGGGGAATATAAATATACTGATTAAAAAAAAAAATGTATTCCGATTGAAATAAATTGTTTATTGTCATTATTTATTCAGAAAATTATTTGAGAGCTATAATTTTATATTTTTTAAATTCGTTGACATTTATTTATGGATGATAACAAAATGAGGAAATGTATTCGTGGAATTAAATATGAAAAATAAATTAATCTGTTTCGTCATTGATTGAATATTTCACGGACATGTATAAAAAAAAAAAATTGTTTTGATATATTAATTTGAAATTGAATTTATAAAATTACATTTAACTTGTATTATTTTAATTTCATTCATTTAATAATGTCGTTCTTTGTAATTTGTTTTTCTTCAAATTCTTATTTCATACCCATATGACATTGTTTTAATAATGTGACAGTGAATATAAAATTAATAATGAAAAATAAAGTGACAGAAAAATATAGAAATAATTATTGATAAAACCTTGTTTATGATGAGTTCAAGGTATTTATTCTTTGAGGCCACTGTCAAGTATATTTGATATTATAATATACACTTGTACACACATGTATAAGTTAAAGTATGTATGTATGAATAATATTTGTCTGTATATAGTTAAATATAATGATGCACAAGGTGAGGGGGTGCTTGAAATAAAACAAGGTCAAGTTTAACCAAGGCCAAATGCCAATAGGTGTATCAGCCCCTGTTGATTATATAATAAAAACTAAACATCAAAGTAAATTTCTCCACAACTCCTATTGTTTATTAACTTTTTTTCATCTCTTCTAAACTTTCAAATCACACACAAAAAAATAAATAATGTAATATAGTGAATATAAACAAAGATAAATGAACGAAAAAAAAAAATTAAATTAAATGACTATAATTAATTTATAAACAAAAAAAAAATGTTATTGATATTTAATTGTATATTTTTAGTTATATGTTACAATATTATTTAGTGTTTATCGGTCATTCATAATAAATATTGATGTAAATTTTTTTTTTAATTAAGATTAAGTAAAAAATGTAAATTTAATTATTTTAATTTCAATTTTTTTTTTTATCTATTTCCGCATTGGAAAATTATTGAGGATTTTGTTTCAATTTTTATTGTTGTGTGTATCAATATTTCTATCAATGTGTGTGTATATATATGTATATATGTATTTGTTTGATGAACAAATATATGACGCGATGTTTGATATCTTTCTCGTTGACTTTGACTTACATGACCTTGAATTACTAACGTATTACGATATACATACATGTGACGAGTCAAAGTGCAAGGTGATCACGTTATTCTGTGAAATAATATATTTTGTTCATGATTTTGTGTATATCAAAAACATTTATTTCTTACAGATATAGAAGAATAAAATATTTCATACGACAGTCTTTGATTATTTGTGATAATACAAAATTTTCAGGGATACAACATAAAGAATTATTGGTACTTATAATTTATTGCTTGCAATTATTATTATTTTTTTTATGTTTACATATGTTGGAAATGAACAAATATCTATAGCAAATTGGCAAATGAACCCGGATAAAGTGATTTAATATTAAGTGTCATTGCACAAGTTCGCCACGTCATATAAAATGAATAATTATTTAAATATCAGAATTATTTGATATTTGTGTAGGATTATTTTTAATATGTACTTTTTGATGTTTGATATAATTATATTTGTAACATATTAACATGTTTGAATACAAATTCAAAGATTTATTCATGAATTTATTGTAAAGATTTTATAAACAGAAAATTTAGTTTTAGTTTGTTGGCAAGTGATTTTATAATTGTAAGATTATTGCAGATAGTTGGATGAATAATAATTTGTAAATTTATGTTTATAAATATTTTTGGATTATTCAATATATAATTCATAATTTGATTATCAAATATAGAAAACGGTATTTGATATTTGTATATTAGTATAATCCATTTTATTATTTTCTTCATGTTTAAATATAATATTTGTGGTGTAAATTACATTTGGAGTTTATCGTGGGATGGAATTTGTAACATTGTTGCATTATTAGTTAATTTATTCATCGATTTTTAAATTTAAACTGGAATTGTTTATCATTTACTTATGTTTATGATAAATATATAAATTTTGTGCAACGTATAAATATTTTGGAATTAATTTATAAATCAACTTTGAAGTAATAAGCAGTGTATAATTACTTTTGAAATTTGATAATGAATACTGATACAATATTATTCATTGATTTGTGAATTATATGAATATGAAATTATGTTTTATAATACGTTGAAAAAGTGGTACTTTCGCGCTGGGATATTTGGTTGTGGTAAACGGTGGAATTTATTTGAACTAAATCAAATTTTAGCTTGTTAACATTTGTAGGTAAAGAAAAATATGTTCTTATCGACAGTAGGTCATATAATACACTGAAAAAAATTTCCATCTCCCCAATAGCATTTGGTGTACTCTACTAAAGGTTTTACAGGGATTTACATGAGAATGCACTAGGTGCATGCACGGTGCTCGTCTACTGTGGCAGCACAATAAACTACTATAACCCCAATAGCCTTTGGTGCTTTCCACGAAATTCCACTCCGTGCTGTCACAAGTTATAACTATCGTGAGGCCACAGTATTTCACGTTATGTGATAAGCCAAAATTATGTGAATTTCCCCAATATTTGACGCCGTATCACAGCATCACAACCAACCGACATGACTGCAACACGCCAAACCATGTTCTCGTTTCATTTTTTTCTGTATCTTAATTGGTGAATTCAGCAATTAATACTAATGAATATTGAAGATAATTATGAAATGTCTTAAGATGGAATAAATAATCATATGTGACAGTGAATGATTATTCCATCATTATTTATTCCATCGAAATCAATCCCCCCATCCCCCCGATCCCCCCAATCCTCCCCCGATCCCCCCGATCTTTCCCCGATTCCCCCGATCCTTCCCCTGATCCCCCCAATCCTCCCCCGATCCTTCCCCCAATCCTCCCCTGATCCCCCCGATCCTCCCCCGATCCCCCCAATCCTTCCCCCCATCCCCCCAATCCTCCCCTGATCCCCCCGATCCTTCCCCTGATCCCCCCAATCCTCCCCCAATCCCCCCGATCCTCCCCTGATCCCCCCAATCCTTCCCCCGATCCTCCCCCGATCCTCCCCTGATCACCCCGATCCCCCCGATCCTCCCCTGATCCCCCCAATCCTTCCCCCGATCCCCCCAATCCTCCCCTGATCCCCCCGATCTTTCCCCGATCCCCCCGATCTTGGAAGGATTGGGGCGATTGGGGGAAGATTGGGGGGATCAGGGGAAGGATCGGGGGGATCAGGGGAGGATCGGGGGAGGATTGGGGGGATCAGGGGAAGGATTGGGGTGATCAGGGGAGGATCGGGGGGATCGGGGGAGGATTGGGGGGACCAGGGGAAGGATCGGGGGGATCAGGGGGATCGGGGGATGATTGGGGGGATCAGGGGAAGGATCGGGGGGGTCAGGGGAAGGATCGGGGGGATCAGGGGAAGGATCGGGGGGATTGATTTCGATGGAATAAATAATGATGGAATAATCATTCACTGTCACATATGATTATTTATTCCATCTTAAGACATTTCATAATTATCTTCAATATTCATTAGTATTAATTGCTGAATTCACCAATTAAGATACAGAAAAAAATGAAACGAGAACATGGTTTGGCGTGTTGCAGTCATGTCGGTTGGTTGTGATGCTGTGATATGGCGTCAAATATTGGGGAAATTCACATAATTTTGGCTCATTACATAACGTAAAATACTGTGGTCTCACAATATTTATAACTTGTGACAGCACGGAGTGAAATTTCGTGGAGTGCTCCAAAAGCTATTGGGGTTAATGCCATTTTGGATCCTTTTGGATCTTTTTTTGGATCCTTTCGGATCCTTGGATCTAAACAGATCCAAAGATGACGATGATTTGGATTTCATTCTAGTGGGCCACTGTGCAACCACACGAGGCAAGCACCTGACGTGCACCGTGCGCGATTGTAGTGCACTAGGTGCACGCACGGTGCATGATCGGTGCACGCACTTGGCTAATGGGGAATATTATCATTATTGAGCAAATGTAGGTACTACAGTTTGGTTGAGTGTTTTGCACACAACGACGTTACTGTTATCGACATGCGTTGAAGTGAAGTGAAAAAAATTCAACTTACTACAGAAGCAAAGGTTTCTTTTTCATAGTTTCAGCGTATTCTAAATTAAATCGGCTTATTGCGTCGAACAATGTAGTAATGAGGCATTGATATTTTATACCAACTCCTCACATGAAAATTTATGAAAAAATATAATTTATATACTAAGCACATCCAACATGAATTTATAATTCATACGTTTCTTATGGTGTTTATTTATGAAAATGAATAACCATTCGTTTTATGTCATGAAATATTATTTTCTACTGAAAATAATTTTCTTTCTCAAATGAAGGATAGTTTTTCAAAATATACTCGTCAATTTTTCAGTATGAGTAACGTACAGAAAATTTAAAAATAAATTTTTTTTCGTTATCGGTGGTTTCATTACTTTCGTGCCCATAAAAATTCTGAAATACAAAAATGAATATAAGATTATAACCGATTAATGTTTTTTTTTATTAGCGAGTTGATAGTTAGTCAAGGAATACTCTATTTTTTGCTGATTACATTCTGACTCATGTTATTTGTATGAAAACATTTTGATACTCTGCAATTATTCATATGGAGTCCGCTGTAAATTCCAAGACCAAAACTATTGATGCGTTCATTTGATTTGATCATTATTGTTCAGAAAAAAAATTATTTCAAATTGATAGCGTGGATGTGTGATGCGTGATGTTGTACTTTATTGATGATTAAAGCTGATGAACATAATATCAATAGTTTTTGGTCTTGAAAACCGTAGCAGACTCTATGAAAATATTTGAGTTTCGGGACGTTTTCATACAAATAACATAAGTCGGAATTTAATCAATAAGAGATATAATATTTCTCAAGGACTGTCGCTTACTGATGAACAAAAACGTTAAATCGTTATAATCTTATATTCGTTTTCATATTCTAGAATTTTTATGCCGTGAACAATGGAATGAAATACCGATATGAAAAACAAATTTTATTTTTAGACATACAGATGTTGAAGCTGATAACAAATGGGATTATATAATTCACTAACGCAGTGAGTTATTATATTTTCGAGCTAGCTCTCGACTGGATATATCTATTATCTACAGCTTCTGGCGAATAAAATTATCATAGGCATACATCTACGATTTTCCATCACACATTGAACTATAAGTGAGCAACTGGCTATCCCAATTACATTATCGCCCCGAACAATGGCGTTAACTATTGAATTATTTTGCGCCATATGTTTCGTTCTGGTTCGATTGTTTTTTTTGAACGGAGCACAAAGTAAATCTCTCACATTATTTGATAACGCAACTGACATTGAATCATTAGGGATATCAGGTAAATAAGTATAAAATATAAGTTTTAGTTTCGGGATGATTTTTTAATCTAATTTTAAATTCGAACATTTCATACACACTGAAATATCTGAGGATATTAATTTCATTATCACAGGTCGATCAAAGCGATCGTTAGCTGATATAATGCCATCTAAATTGAATATATGGATAGAATATACGACACACTATATAGAGTATGTGAGTTTTGTCAAGACAGAGCACAAGTTGGCTAATCATAATTTACCTGTGAACGCACCTGTTAATTACTTATTTCGAGATACGGTTTGAATAATTGTTTCGATTGTTTGCCAATTCAAGAGAGCTATATTAACAACTAACAATATTTTATCATTAATAGGTCATGAACGATGTAGGCGAATTTGTGATGTATCAGGATGTGGTGAGCTCTTCTGCGATTGTATACTTTGAAAAACTGAAAGCTATTGTAAGTTTCAAAATAAGTATTATATTTTATAAAACATGAAATTTTGATAATAGTGAAAATAAAAACTTTGGAATTTTGTACTGTAGTTTGGGGTATGTGGTATGGGTTATTATATTCAAGGATACCCATTGAAATGGGACCGAAATGATCATTATCCCGAAACAGTGAAGAGTCCGTACGTGGTCAAGTTTGAAGGCACCCCTTTCCCATTAGGTCCAAATGTCGTTCCACATGAACATATGAATGAGGACCAGGGGACTCAAGGAATGGACCGAAATAACGAGCAAATGATGAATACTCAGGCAGGTCCAAGTACGCGACCAGATCACATTCAAGAACACAGTGAGTAAAATTATAATATTTGTATAATACTGTTTCGCACTCAGTTCAAAAATTAGAGGAACAGTCAAATTGCTCTCAAGCTTGATAACTCTAGTTGCATGATTTTTATTGGTAAAGATCTTTTCAGGTGACACGCTTGCCATGAATCCAAAAAATAGTGATAAAAAAAAATTTCCAAAATATTTTGTTTTTTCAAAACCGTTTACAGTCTCAAAAAAAATTTATCGAGCTGGATCAATATCAGGGTCATTCAGCCTGATTTTTCAGCTTCAAAATCTTTTTTTTTCGACTTTCCTGCGACTATCTGTTGCTGAGATATCGGCGGTTGAAGAGAAAAGGAGCTTTTTTCGTGTATCGTCAATATCTCATGAACAAATGATCGTACAGCAAATTAAAGGTGAGTTTCGTGAACTGGAAAAAATTCTCTGAAGCACTTTTTGGTACTTCAGAGCAAAATATTTTTTTACTGAACTCAATACTGATTTGAAAAAGTACGACAAAATGACTTTTATTCACCGTTTTGGGAAATCTACGTCATCATTGCAAAAGTTACGAAAATGACTCATGTTCTAAGGTGCTTTTCGAGTTCAATACATACCCAAAGACTCATTATAATTTTAAAACGATCGACCGAATCTTTATATTTGACCAAAGTGTCAAAATTTTATCACAAATTAAAGGAACACGGTAATAGTTCCTTGAATGTCAATTATTCATGATTGAAGTGAAAAAAAAATTTTTTCGTTATGTTTTCTCATAGTTTTGCAATAACTTCATTTCAAAACTCGAAAATAGAAAAAAATTTAGAATTCCGATAATAAAAATTTGGAATTTTTTAGCTCGTTGACAAAATCTTTACCGATAAGAGTCATATACTAGAGTTTTCAAGCATCAAAACACTTGTTTTGTTTTCACAATAATACAATTTTACACGAAGTTACAGCAATTCAAAAGTCAATGAAAAAATACTAAAATTTTATTGTTCCTTTAATTTTTGTACTGAATGTACTAATTCGAGATAAGATCGGATAAACAAAGTATGGAGTAATAAATGTAGTGTAATATTTACAGTTGGGTGTATGAGTGATAAAATGGATATGAAACGAAATGATAAGAGACGAGGACCAGACCATTATCTAGAAACTTTGGTATTTATCAGCAAAGACGTCGCTGATATCTAGTAACTATATATTGCAGAGTCTCAAATAAAATTAAAAATAATTCCTTTTTTGAGCTTGTACTTAAGGAACTTTTGATACAAAATATAAAAAAAAAACCATGCCTCTTCTACAAACTTCGGCGCTGACCTTTAATGGACTTTGAAACTTGAAAAAAAAAAAAAAAATACTGTGAAAATCATTACCAAATTTTCAAAGTATAATCTTAAGACAGTATACTTTCGGAATACAGACAAAAAAAAATTGATATTTCGAAAATTCTAGACCAGAAGGTCTCCCTTAAATTTGAAAAATTTCGCTTCATAATGACGAAATTCATCCACTGAAATCACCAATGAATTGTTTAGATTCATTTTATAGAGGACATTTCCAGCAAGATCGCAAACGAAACGAAATGTGAATGCCAAATGATTCGATATTTAACAATGCATAATTATTAATCGGATTTTTTATGGGAAGTAAATTATTACAGCCTGTGTTTCTAAAAATATTCATGCTACAAATTTGATTACGAATATTTATCTGTAGAGACTAGAATTATTTACAATATAGTCGCGTGTAATTTCACTGTGAAAATAATATTTTAGGCATAAAGAGGGTTTAAAGATAAATTGCTTGTGTTATATCGATCTCGACGACTATCTAATACTAAATAAATTGTTTGGTCTACATGTTTCGCTTCACAGGTGATCTCGTAGGGTATGTTCTCTGGAAAAAACGTTCTGAATGGAATCAGATACTGCAAAACATAACTCAGAGGAAATGAAACAAAAATCAAATTGGCGATGATATAATATTGATCAAATTGAAAAATTACAAACTCTCAAAGCGATCTCTTCAAATTGAACTGAGCAGCATTTGTTTTGCAATATTTATTGGTTTTTTTACTATATTTTAAGAGTTTCATGCGTTTTATATGTATGTTAAAATTTATTCTTTTTGTTCTTCAGCTATAATGTTTTCAAAGATGATTACATTAATGAAATCGTGAGATATTACCTTATTTATTTCAATGCTGTTGATCTATTGTTCCGACAATTGCGCCGTCATGGCATGATTATACACATCAATATTGCCAAAATTGTCATTGAAGATGTGGGTATCGCACATTTCGATCAACTACATGGTTTGTAAAACTTGAACTGTCTTTCAGGATATATTGGGGCCCTTCGATTTCATGAGTCAACATGAGGTTCACTTCACCGATTTGATGTCCCAATTACCAGCGTTTTTGAAGAAGTACAGCTCCGAATATCCGCCCGATTCCCTTGACCACGTTTTCATAGTCACAGAGTGCGTTTTAATCGTATATCCATTGAAAATGTTTTTCGTTAATCAATTTTGATATTAATATTGTGAATACAACATTTTTTTATTTTGTAGACGCCCTATTATGCTTGAGACTACATCAGCACGTGGTGAGAACAATTTCGTTAAGAATAATAAAAGATCCTATCTACTCATTTTTCTACATTTTATTCATTAGATTTTTGATCACAATTGCAGCATTAACGAAAAGTGGTGACGACTTGATTTTAGCGAGAGCAGAGGGGAAATTTTATGAAGCAGTCCCATTTACAATTATCAGAGCCGAAAACTATTACTCCGGTTATTTTCACGCAGCTGAAGAAATTGGACAGGTGTAAGTTTCCTTATTAGATCAAGGCCGAAGACTTTGAAAAAGGTTAAAAGTGCAAAAAAATTATAGCAGAACGAAACCTATTGGAAAATAAAGATAATGTAACGAAAATGGAAGGAAAAATAATTTACGGGCGATCTGGAATCGGGAAGCGGAAGGGGGTGAATTTTCAAGGGTGAAGAACGGTTTATCTAGATTTCCGGGCAAATTACAAGTTTTATGTAAAAAAGTTGAATAGCAAAGTTGTAGGTAATGATGAGATCTACAACTTTTGTATTTACACTTTTTTCACATAATCTCGAAATTGATGTGAAAAATTCAAATAACCAAGTTTTTGGTTTTTAGTTTTTATCTTTTACGAAAAATTTTTTTTTTTCACGAAATTTCGTGAAAACTTTCCTTTTTATGTCCTGTATACACTGTAATTTTTTTGATTCAAAATATATATTGTTTCACATCATTTTGACTTAATATCGAAAAAGCACCCTAATATTCAATCGGAAATTCTCACGTCAAAATATCTGCTTCTTTAAAAAAGTCGGTATGAGCTTTTTATTCATTGAAATCTCTACTTTCTGATGGTGTAAAAAAAAAATATACATCACTACGGTAAATTTTCACAGAAAATGCGTTTATTGAAATTTACACTCTTTTGTTCATCAATGTGGCAGAGAACCTAACGTTTTCCGAGTTATTGAAGTGTAAATTTTGATAAATAGCTCAAAATTGTACATCATGATTGAAAAAAAAAATTTTCGGATTCGATTTTTTTTTCGTTTTTTCGCATTTTCTGAGGAAATTTACCATGGTAGTGTATAATTTTTTCCATATCATTAAGAAGTAGAGATTTCAACGAACAAAAATCCCACCGACTTTTTTGAAGAAGCAGATATTTTGACGTGAGAATTTTCGATTGGAAATTAGGGTGTTTTTTCGATATTAAGTCAAAATACGGTGAAAAAATGAATATTCTAGATAAAAAAAATGACAGTGTGTTTCGGACATGAAAAGGTGAGTTTTTACTAAATTTCGTGAAAAAAGATTTTTTTGTAAAAGATAAAAATAAAAAACCAAAAACTTGGTTATTTGAATTTTTCCCATAAATTTCGAGGTTATGTAAAAAAAGTGTAGATACAAAAGTTGTAGATCTTTTTATTACCTACAACTTTGCTATTCAACTACTTTCCATAGGACATGTAGTTTTGCTGGAAATCAAGATAAACCGTTTTTTTTCCTTGGAAACTAATCCCCTTCCACTTCCCAAACTCAGATCATCCGTAAATCATTTTTCCACTTATTTTTTTCATATTCTCTTGCTTTTCCAATAGGTTTCATTCTACTATAATTTTTTTAGGTTTCAAAAATTATCGACACTGGACTATATATCATTCCATGATATGAAAATTAAGTCTGTTGAAAATAAAATATTTCATTGAATGCTCAAGTTGAGAAGATATTACGTTGGATTTCACGTACAAATCACACAATCATTATAATTTCGAGCTTGACAAGTTCGAAGAAATTGAACTTTTAAATTGCATTTATAAAGTTCTTGCATAATCGATATTCATTTTCTTATTCACTATTTAGTTTGAGTCCAAATATCGATTTGTTGGAAAACAAAAAACATTTGAAATGGAGTCAAAATAGCTTGAATCAATTCAAAACATTTTTCAGGTATTATAAATAAATAACTGTGTCATACTATATTGCTTATATAAAATCAGCGTATGAGCTGTTGTGTAAATAATATTCATGAAAACTTCATACTTTAGTGAAAATCCAAATCGTGTTTTTTTCCGAAATAAACCACGATCACTTTTTCCACCTGGCTCACATGTACTAATAACGCCGGAAGCACAATGCAGATGCTTTGGATATGATTATTACAAGAAAGTATGTAGATTGTCAATGACCAGCCCTTGTACATTCTGCCTCATAATCGCAATACAAATTAGTAACATATTTTTTCTATCCAACAGGGCACTTTTAGTTCAGCTATACAGGTTCCACAGGATGCGTGTAAGAAACCTTTGGAGTGTAATAAAAAAGGTATAGAACAACTTTACAGTGTTTCGATGTGGCCACTGGACGGTACATCATGTGGACATCCGAAGGTTCATTGTAGTTACTGATTAGTAATCATTGTACGAAATAAAACACGAATCGCAGTTCTATTGCGAAATATCTGTTGCAGGTCTGCTGGGTAGGACAATGTTTGTTTTCGACAGATTGAAATGAAGTTTAAAATATATAAGAAATACAGGATACAATATATCATGGATATTGAGAGACCAATGAATCATCAAATATATAATCAGATGTGAAAAAAACTCAGTCACACGGACGAATAGTCCAATGACTTTGACAATTGATCTTCTTCAATAAAAATCAATAGTTCTCAGAATAGCTTTTATTTTATTCGTTCCATTCATAGTTTCCCAGCCATAATCAGAAATAATTGATAGAATTGATATTTTGTGACGGCGTGTAAATCATTTCATCAAGAACCTCTACTGTTGAAATTCTGAATTTGAATACAATTTAGCAAACTTCACATTGGGGTGTTATTCAATACAAAATAGCATTTGAAGATGGAAATGATTTTCGAAAACAGAAATACATATAATTCGAAGAGAAGTTGGATATGAGATTGATTTTTTTCTTTATTTTACCGCAGAAAAGAAAATGTATTTAGTACAAGAAATAAAAAAACTGCATGACTTTCTTTTTCGCTCAAATTTTTCGTATTGATAATTCATCCGTAAACATATGAAAATCATAGTTTCAGAATGTACGTTATGAATCTATCATGTTATAATTTTGAAGATGGTGCGATTAATTTGAAAAAATATTGGGAAAGTCTCTGAATATCCAGATCACGGCGTACACGTCACACAGTAACTGCATTTTCATTAATGTGTTTGACCATTCGATTTACGCCATGAAATATATTTCATCGAGGATACTTTTCTATTGGTAAGACTTTTCAGGACCTTCAGAGTTTACTCGTCGAACAAAATGATGCGGAAAACAAAATGCAAGCCATGAAAAGCTAAGAGAAAAAGAACGAAACAAAAAAATTGAGAAAAATTTAAAAAAAATTTTTTTTTCTCAAAATAATTTTTCACGGGTTTTTTACAATAATTGATCTTTTTGATGTGTGAAATGAAAAAAAAAAAAAAAAAGGAAAGATCATTGCGAGAAAAAAATGAAATTTTACTGAAAAATTGATGAAAAATCAAAAAACTGTCATTACCGGTGATTTTTGGCGATTTTGGCCAAATCACGGAATTCGTGCCTTCGGGGCAATAAGGAAAGAAAATGACAGGGGTTTGAAGTTCTCAAGGTTCATTAAGGACACTCCAAACTTAGAAAATTAACTGAAATATTCTGCATTCATGCTTTATATTTGAAGTTATACAGAGTTATCCAATTATCCTTGAATATGCGATTATTCATCTCTTTTTCTGACGAAATTATCGCTCCGAAAAAAAATTTTTCGTCATGAACTACTGACAGCGTCTCATAGATAATGTTTCGCAGGTTCCAGAACCTTCCTTCGATTTCTTGTACGATCATTATTGACCGAGCTATTGGTCACTAAAGTCGAAAAGGACTTTTTTGCTTTGATTGAGAATAACTCATCAGCAAATGATCTCACTGGGCGCTTCGCATGGTCAATTTAAAGGGCACAAAATTTTCTAGAAGAGCCTTATAGTGAAATTTGGAATAAAAATTTTTTTGAGCCTGTGGCCTTTCTGAAAGACACAAAAGTTTGGAAATTTTTTTTTTGCTTCTTCTTTCTAAGATTATCGCGGAAACGTACGAGATAAAAATTTTCCAATGCCAGATCTGAAAACTAGACACTTGAAGCTACAATTTGTTTCATGCCGATTTTTCTGTACAATCATTTTCTCCCGAATTACAGGCCGTTGAAAATCACCCGAAAATTTTGCATGTTGATCAATATCCGTAAATTCTTGCCACAATTGTAGCTCTCTATTTTCATCAACTTCAATAATTAATGATGTATAAATCACACACCGCACATTTTTGCTTTCAATTGGAATAATTTTTGTTCTAATCATCAATTATCGAATCAAATCAACACATCAATAATTGTGGTCTTGAAAATTATAGCGGACTTCATCAAAATATTTGAATATTGAAACGTTTTCATACAAATAACATAAGTCGGAATACAATCAACACGAAATAGAATATTTTTCAAAGACTGTCACTGACTGATAAAAGAAAACATTAAACAGTTACAATCTTGTATTTTTTTCATACTCCAGAATTTTTATGCGTTGAACATTAAAAACAAATTAACGATACCAAAAATAAATTTCAATTTCAAACGTATAGGTGTCAAAGCTGATAACGAATGGGTTTATATGATTCACTGACTCATTGAGTGATCATTTTCGTGTCAGCTCCTGACTGAGTATATCTATCACAGCTTCTGGTTAATTTAATCAATATAATCATCGATCTGCGATTTTTCATCAACCATTGAACCATAAGTGGGCAACTGGTTATACGAATCACATCATCGCTCAAACAATGGCATCAACTATGAAATTATTTTGTGCCATATGTTTCATTCTGTTTCGATTATTTCTTTTGAACGGTGCACGAGTCGAATCTCGTACATCATTCCACAACGCAACTGACCACGAATCACCATGGGTATCAGGTAAATTAGTGTATAGGATAAGTTTCAGTTTCGGGACAAGTTTTTGATCTATTTATGAACTCGATGGAACATTTCGTACACACTGAAATATCTGAAGATATTAATTTTATCACAACAGGTCGATCGAAGCGATCGTTAGCTCAAAAAGTACCGCTTAAATTGCATATCTGGATGGAATATCCGACAGGGCAAACAGATCATGTGGTTTTTGTCAAGACAGACCAAAAGTTAGCTAATCATAATTTACCTGTGGAAGCACCTGCTAATTACATATTTCGAGATATGGTTTGGATAAATATTACAAATATTTGATAATTCAAAAAAACTGCATTAGCAATTTATGATAATAATGAAATCATCATTGATAGGTCATGAACGATATAGGCGAGTTTGTGATGTATCAGCATGTGGCGAGCTCTTCTGCGATTGTATACTTTGAAAAACTGGAAGCTATTGTAAATTTCAGAATAAGCATTACATTTTATGAAACATGAAACTTTGATAGTAATGAAACAAAACCATTGCTTTTTTGTACTGTAGTTTGGGATAATTGGCACGGGCTATTACATCAGGCGATACCCATTGAAATTGGACCTGAAACATCATGGACCGATAATAGTGATGAGCCCGTACTTGGTCAAAATTGAATTTAACCCTTTTCCAATTGATCCAATTGTCGTTCCACATAACCTGCCTATGAATAAAGACGAGGGGTGTTATGGAAACGACCAAAATAACGAGCAAATGATGAATACTGAGGCAGGTCCCAGCACGCGACCCGATAGCATTCAAGGAAATAGTAAGTGAAAATATGATATTTGTAATACTGTTCATACTAAGTCGAAACAAGATCGACAAATCAAAGTCTGCAGTAATACATATTGTCTAATATCTGCAGCTGGTGGTACAATTGATGAAGGAGGTGGTGCAAAACGATTTGGAGCTCATGACGATAAAGAACAAGAACAAATATCAGGCAGATATTATCTAGAAACTTTAGTCCTTATCAGCAAAGACGTCACTGAAATTTTGTAACTACCTATACAATACTTGTGCATGTATATCGCAGTCTCGAATGAAAACAAGAATGATTGCTTTTTTTTGAGTTGCATCCAAAAAACTATTGATACATAGGACCAAAAACAACCATGCAAAAGAACGCCTTGGTATTTGAATTTGAGAAATTTCGCTTTATGACATTGAAATTCATTCACTGAAATCACTGATGAATCATTCAGTTATTTCATGGAAAAGATGTCTTGCAAGATCGCGAACAAAATTGAGTCGAAATTCATCAACCGGCAATTAATAATATGATTTTTCACGAAGAGTTATATTCATTAAAACTTATGTTTTGCAAAATATTCTTATTACAAATTTGAGTACTGATATTTCTCTGTGGACAATGGAATTGTTCACAATATTGTCGCTCGAAATTCCATTCTGGAAATAATATTTAAGACATAAAATAAGTTCAATGATATATTTTTTGTGCTATATCGATTTCGAAGATTATAACAGATAAATTGTTCAGGCCATATGTTTCGCTTCAGAAGTAATCTCGTAGGACATGTTCTCTGAATAGATGTTGCAAAATAATGAAATTACGTACTACACAATACTACTCAAAAGAAAGGAACAAGAATCGAATTGTCGATACCATAATATTATTCAAATTTAAGAATTTCAATTTCTCAAACCGATCTCTCCAAATTAAACTGAACAGCATCCCTTTTGCTGGATTTGGTTTTTCCACTATGTTCTTAAAGTTTCAAGCGTTTTATATGTGTGTTGAAATTTATTCTTTTTGTTCTTCAGCTACAATGTTTTCAAAGACGATTATATAAATGAAATCGTGAGACATTACCTTATTTATTTCAATGCTGTTGATCTGTTTTTCCGACGATTGAACCGTCATGGCATGAATATACACATCAATATTGCCAAAATTGTTATTGAAGATGTAGGTAATACACATTCTGATGAACTAAATGGTTTGTTAAACTTGAAATTTCTTCCAGGATATATTGAGACCTTTCGATTTCATCAGTCAACGTGAGGTTCACTTCACCGATTTAATGTCCCAATTACCGGCGTATTTGATGAAGTATAGCTCCGAATATCCGCCTGATTCCTTTGACCACGTTTTCATAGTCACAGTGTGCGTTTTAATCACATTATGATCGAAAATGATCGTCTTCAATTAGTTTTGATATTCATATTTTGAATGCACCATTTTTTTTTTGCAGACGCCCTATTATGCTTGAGACTACATCAGCACGTGGTGAGAACAATGTCGTCAAGGATAATAACACATGCTATCAATTCATTGCTCGTCATGCTACTTATTAAATTTTGATTTATAATTGCAGCATTAACGAAAAGTGGCGACGACCTGATTTCAGCGAGAGCAAAAAGTAAATTTTATGAAGCTGTTCCATTCACAGTTATAAGAGCCGAAAACTATTTCTCCGGTTATTCTCGAGCGGCTGAAGAAATTGGACAGGTGTAAGTTTCCTTTCGTCATTCTATAATACGAAAATAAAGTTATTGGAAATCAATTATTTCATTGAATGCTCAAATTAAGGAGATATTACGATGGATTTCATATATAGATGACACAATCATCATAATTAAAAACTAGACAAGTTCGAGAAATAGGAGTTTTTGAATTGCATTCATATAGTTCGTGAATGATGGATATTTCATTATAAATTCATTTTCTTATTTACTATTCAGTTTCAGTCCAAATATCGATCCATTGGAATTCAAAGAACGTTTGGAATGGAGTCAAAATAGCGTGAATCAATTCAAATCATTTTTCAGGTATTATAAATGAATGAATGAGTTATTCTATATCGCTCATATCAATTCAACGTATAAGTTATGGTGTAATATTAATTGAAACTTTGTTTTAGTAAAAATCCAAATCGTGTTTTTTTCCGAAATAAACCACGATCACTTTCGCCATCTGGCCCACAAATACTTATAACACCGGAGCAACAGTGCAGATGCCTTGGATATGACTTTTATAGGAAAGTATGTAGATTGCGAATGACCATCATTTGTACATTTTGTCCTATGATCGCAATAATAATTAGTAACATTTTTTTCCTGTTCAACAGGGATTTTCTGGTTCAACTAAAAGCGTATTAAAAGGTGCATGTTTGAAACCTTTGCAATGTAATGCAAGAGGTATAGAGCGACCATATAGTGCTTCGATATGGCCACTTGACGGTACACCATGTGGATGTATTGAGGTTCGATGTGGTTACTGATTAATAAACATCGTACGAAGTGAAACACGAATTGCAGTTCTATTGCGAAATTTCTGTTGCAGGTCTGCTGGGCAGGGCAGTGTGTACCTTATAAATAATGAAATGTAGCTCAAAACATAGAAGAATTATATGATATTCATGATTTAAATGGATAAATATAAAATATTTATTAAAAAACTATTGAAATCAGTACGTATTGGCATTCGCATGCGAATATTTTCTAAATGGTTAGAGTAATCGATAAACCACAAAGGACCTTTTTTATGAAGCATTTCATTTTCTACAAAAATATATATTATTATATATTTCATGATATTCATTTATCCACGAGTTATAAAATTGAGAAGTAACGAAAAATTTTTCGTCAAATTCTTCAAAATGTAACCTCCGATATCTTTTAAACGGTAAGAATTATGAAATAAATGTGAGATACCTTTTTTGTAGAGCATTCAATTCTCTACAAAAAATGTAAATAGAACTTTTCGGTATGATCAAGTAAGTGTGAGATATGGATTTTGCCACATGAGACAAGAAAAAATGGAACACTGAAATGAGGAGGACCTTCCTATTAAAATCAAGAGCTCATTATTGAAAAGCATTTTTTAACGATGTCAATAAAAACTATTTTTCAGTGCAAGAAGTTAAGAAAAAACGTCGATTTTTTTGACCTACCCTAATATACACAACTATGTAGAATATTATGTATCATTATACTCATGAGTTATGATTCTCTGTGACTGACTGTGAGCCACTTCAGTCTCTGGCGAAAAGGAGTAATGTGCTGATCACGCCGAAGGTTGAAAATGTATCTGATGGTGTAATTCATCAGCCTCTGCAATTCGATATTTTGTTCAGATGTCAAGTCATTACTTACCACATAACAGTTATCAAAAAGTGGAAAAATAAGTGTTGATAGAAGTTCTATTCGTAATTCTGGAGGGGATAAATTTTCATAATACTTTAGTCTATTTAGAGTTGCATGTACCTGACTGGAGATGCTGGACACATGCATGTTCCAAGATAGATTGGACTGAAGCATTACTCCAGGACTACGAGCATGGCTGACATGCGGTAAAACAGTATCACAAAGGGAAATGATTGGTAACACACTAAGATCAATAGTACTAGTATGTGTAGCGCTGTCCAAAATTGAAATTTTTGTTTCAGCCAAATTTAATTTTAATTGATTGACCCTAGAGTAGTTGGCAATGACATCAATATCACAACGAACTTTAGTCAACACCACATCCAGCTAAGACGGTACATATTCCAACATCCATGATCCAAACATACTTCCGTTTGTGAATTTTAGTTGACCTTTTTGCTTTTCGACAAAGATTAAATACTTTAGTACTTAAAAACTCATCGATATATGGGGCATTCCACACGAAATCGGCCAGTCATCTGGCTTTGCATCTCCGATTTTTTCGATAGTTTTTCAAATTATAGTACCCATTGAGACAAATGACCTTCATGATTTTTTGGATTTTTTTGTCCAGCCGTTTTCGAGATATCGATTTTCGAAAAAAATGACTGTTAAAGCCGATTGGGCCGATTTTTTTTTAAATTTTATTTTTTTACAGAACTTTTAGAATATAAAATCAAAAAAATTTCAAAATCGTATTTCTATAAAATTTTTGAGTTCGAATTATATAATGTTGATGTCCAAAAAATACGTAAGAATCGATTTTTTTTTTCAATTTTTGCTAAAGTACTGTCACCCATCCTGCAACGTTTCCCCCTAGTCTACTAATGGGAAAATGATTTGATCTATTTTTTTTTTCGAATTTTTAAATTTTCATGTTCAGTGAAAAGTGATGTTTATTTTTTCAATTATCGTCTTTACCCAGTCAGCGTGGAATGTTGCAGGAATGTTGCTGCGACGTTCCCTGCAATATTTAACGTTGCGGATGTAACATTCCTGCAACATTCCACGCTGGCTGGGTAGACGCACAATCAAATAAAGAAAACCCTACGATATTTCATAAATTGAATTCTCATATGATTCTCGAGCTCTGAACATTGAATGTTGATCTTTTAAAGAACGTAGTAATCGAGTTGAAGTATCTATGTTTTTTCGAGTTTGAAAATTTTTTATTTCAATTGGCCCATCTTTTGCAAAGTTACAGGCATTTGAAAAAAAAAAAACCATTTTTTTCGAAAATCGATATCTCGAAAACAGCTGGACAAAAAAAAATTCCAGAAAATCATGAGAGTCTTTCTCAATGGGTACTACGAGTTGAAAAATTATCAAAAAAATCGGAGATGCAAAGTCAGATGACTGGCCGATTCCGTGTGGAATGCCCCATATACGCAGTGTCATGTAAGTTGCTATTGAAAACTTTTTTCAACTTGAATACGCCTCTGTGCATCTTGATATTAATAACATAACGCGCTAAATACTCTGATTTGAATTTTACAATGAAAGATGTTTTGGCAGATTGATCAGTGGTAGTAGTAGGCTGAGGACGATTTGTGCGAGAAACCTGACGAATAACAAAAATCAAATGAATCTAATGACATTTGAACTTTCTCAACTACAATTTGAAAATCTGTCTGAAGAACTTTTGAAATCATGAACTTCTTTTCATAACGAACTATTAAGTTCAACACGAGATTGTCTTGGATAACAGATGATTTCGTTGTTCAAATTTTTTCATTTTGACTCAAAGCTCAGCGACAGATTTTGTAATGCCTTTCATGCCAGTCAACTGATTGTTCTGTTCTCTGATCGATCGTGCCTGCTGTGCAATTAATTTTGACAAGTGATTGAATTGCGGTTGCTGCACAACGAATTAATTCGAAGTCGTCTCCATAGATGATGATGCAGATGATGTTGACATTTTGTAGTATGGGTAACACATACAAAGGTTTAGAATAATTTTTTTTTTTTTTTTTTGCAATCGGTGGTTTCGTTCCAATATCAGCATCATAGAAATTCTAGAATATAAAAATAAATATGACATTGTAACTGTTTGATGTTTTTTTCTTATCAGTAAATGACAATCCTTGAGAAATTTTATATTTCTTGTTGATTGCATTCCGACTTATATTATTTGTACATAGACATTTTGACAATCAAATATTTTTATAGTGTCCAGTGCAGTTTTCAAGCTCAAAAACTACCGACATTATGATAATCTATTTCAACCGTTAATGATGTACAAATTACGAATCACACAATTTCTCTCTCAGTTTGAAATAACATTTATTCTTAACATTAATGATCGAATCAAACACATCAATAATTTTGGTCTTGGAATTTACAGCGGACTTTATAAAAATATTTCATTATAAAAATGTTTCCACACAACAAACATAAGTCGGAATACAATCAACAAGAAATATAATGTTTTTCAAGGACTGTGACTTATTGATAAAATGAGAACATTAGACATTTACAATCTTATATTTATCTTCATATTTCAGAAATTTCATCGTGTGAACATTAAAAAAAAATTACCGATAGTAAAAATAAATTTCATTTTCAAACATACATGCGTCAAAGCTGATACAAAACGGAAATATAAAATTCACGGACTTTTTGAGTGATTATTTTCGTGTCAGCTCCCAACTGGATAAATCTATTACACCTCCTCGTTAATTAAATTGATTCAATCATCGATCCACGATTTTCTATCAAACATTGAACCATAAGTGGGCAACTGGTGATACGAATTACATCGTCGCTGGAACAATGGCAGCAACTATAAAATTATTTTGTGCTATATGTTTCATTTTGGTTCGATTATTTCTTTTGAACGGTGCGCAAAGTAAATCTTTTACATCATTTCACAACGCAACTGATCATGAATCATCATGGATATCAGGTAAATGAGTATAAAATATAAGTTTTAGTTTGGGGATAATTTTTGATCTATTTATAAATTCGATGGAACATTTCATACACACTGAAATATCTGAGAATATTAATTTCATCATCACAGGTCGATCGAAGAGATATTTAGCTGATAAAATGCCATTTGAATTGCCTATCTGGATAAAATATGAGACAGGGGTTAAAGAGTATGTGACTTTTGTTAAGACAGATCAAAAGTTAGCTAATCGTAATTTACCTGTGAACGCACCTGCCAATTACTTATTCAGAGATACGGTTCGAATAAATGTTACAAATGAATAAAAATTCAAGAAAATGACATTAATGATTTACAATATTTTATCATTGATAGGTAATGGACGATATAGGCGAGTTCGTGATGTATCAGAATGTGGCGAGCTCTTCTGCGATTGTATACTTTGAAAAACTGGAAGCTATTGTAAATTTCAGAATAAGCATTACATTTTATGAAACATGAAACTTTGATAGTAGTGAAACAAAACCATTGCTTTTTTGTACTGTAGTTTGGGATAATTGGCACGGGCTATTACATCAAGAGATACCCATTGAAATTGAACCTGAAACATCATGGACCGGTAATAGTGATGAGTCCGTACTTGGTCAAAATTGAATTTAACCATTATCCAATTGATCCACTTGTCGTTCCACATAACCTGCCTATGAACAAAGACAAGGGGTCCTATGGAAACGACCATAATAACAAGCAAATGACGTATACTCAGGCAGGTCCAAGTACGCGACCCGATAGCATTCAAAAAAATAGTGAGTGAAAATATAATATTTATAATACTGTTCATACTAAGCCGAAATAAAATCGACAAAACAAAGTCTACAGTAACACATATCGTCTAATATTTGCAGCTGGTGGTACAAGTGATAGAGAGGGTGGTGCAAAACGATTTAGAGCTCATGACTATAAAGAACAAGATCAAATATCAAGCATATATTATCTAGAAACTTTAGTATTCAGCAAAGACGTCACTGAAATTTAGTAACTACCTATATAGTACTTGTGCATGTATATCGCAGTCCTGAATAGAAACAAGAATGATTGCTCCTTCCTGATCTTGCATCCTAAAAACTATTGATAAATAGGATAAAAAAAAATCCATACAAAAGAACGCTTCAGTATTTGAATTTGAGAAATTTTGCTTCATGATTTTGTAATTCATTCACTCATACAACAATGAATCATTTCGTCACTTTACGGAGAACATGTCCTGCAAGATTAGAAACGAAGCTGAGTATGCATGTCAAATAAATGATTCGAAATTCATCAACCCACAACTATTAATATGAATTTTTACAAAAAGTAAATTATTGAAACCCATATTTTGCAAAATATACTTATTTCAAATTTGGGTACTGATATTCTTCTGTAGACAATGGAATTATTTAAGATATTGTCTTCCGAAATCCCATTCTGAAAATAATATGTTGGGCATAAAATGGGTTCAAAGATAAATTTTTTGTGCTGTATCAATTTCGGAGATTACAACAGATAAATTGTTCAGCCTACATGTTCCGCTTCACAAGTAATCTCGTAGGGCATCTTCTCTGAATAGATGTTTCAAATGAAATTACGTACTATACAATACTACTCAGGAAAAAGGAACAAGAATCGAGTTGTCAATACCATAATATTATTCAAATTTAAGAATTTCAATTTTCAAAGCGATCTTTTCAAATTTAACTGAACATCAACATCCCTTTTGCAAGATTTGGTTTTTCCACTACATTCCAAAAGTTCCAGGCGTTTTATATATGTGTTAAAATTAATTCTTTCCTTTTTTCAGCTATAATGCATTCAAAGATGATTACATAAATGAAATCGTGCGATATTACCTTATTTATTTTAATGCTGTTGATGTGTTTTTCCGGCAGTTGAGCCATCATGGCATGACTGTACACATCAATATTGCCGAAATTGTTATTGAAGATGTAGGTATCACACATTTCGATGAACTAAATAGTTTGTAAAACTTGAAATGTCTTCCATCAGGATATATTGAGACCCTTCGATTTCATCAGTCAACCTGAGGTTCACTTCACCGATTTGATGTCCCAATTACCGGCGTATTTGAGGAAGTATAGCTCCGAATATCCGCCTGATTCCTTTGACCATATTTTCATAGTCACAGTGTGCATTTTATTCGTATATTATGATCGAAAATGATCGTTCTTCAATTAATTTTGATATCAATATCGTGAATACACAATTTTCCATTTTACAGGCGCCCTATTATGCTTGAGACTACATCAGCACGTGGTGAGAAAAATGTCTTCAAGGATAATAACACATGCTACTTATCCATTGTTCTTCATGTTATTTATCGTATTTTGATTTACAATTGCAGCATTAACGAAAAGTGGTAACGACCTGATCACAGCGAGAACGGAAGGAAAATTTTATGAAGCTGTTCCATTTACAGTTATAAGAGCTGAAAGCTATTACTCTGGTTATTCTCACGCAGCTGAAGAAATCGGACAGGTGTAAGTTTCCTTATATCATTTTATGAAAATTAAACATTTCATTGAATTCTCAAATTGAGAAGACATAAATATGAATTTCATGTATAGGTCACACAATTATCATGATTATAAAGTAGACAAGTTCGAGAAATCTGAGTTTTTGAATTGCATTTATTATAGTTCTCAAATAATGAATACCAATTTTTTTATTCACTATTTAGTTTCAGTCCACATATCGATCTATTGGAATACAAAGAACGTTTGGAATGGAGTGAAAATAGTTTGAATCAATTCAAAGCATTTTTCAGGTATTATAAATAAAAGGATGAGTTATTCTATATTATTCATATCGAATCAACGTATGAGTAATATTTATAAAAACTTTATACTTTAGTAAAAATTCAAATCGTGTTTTTTTCCGAAACAAACCACGATCACTTTTGCCACCTGGCCGACATCTTCTTATTACTCCGAATACACAATGTAAATGCTTCGGATATGATTATCATAAGAAAGTATGTTGACTGTCGACAACCATCAATTGAGCTGGTTGGAGTTTGGAACGTTCCTAGAGCGATTTTTTGAAAATCATTTGTCGCTATTCTAATTCCGTACACTGACACTTATGATGATTACCAATGATAAAAAATAATAGTCACGATGATAAACCTTTCGGAAGACACCCTTACATGCCAAAAACCACCCTAAAATTCAGTCAATCGGCTATTGCGATCACAAATTATTTTTTTTACTATTGGTTAACAATATGAGTGTCAGTGTACGCAATTAAAATAGCGACAAATAAAATGATTTTGTAGTCGCAATAAGAAGTTGACTTGATTGTAGGGTGTTTTTTCGCATGTAAAGGTGTCTTCCGAAAGGTGTATCATCGCGACTTATTTTTTTTACCGTTGGTGGACATCATTGGAGTCAGTGTATACAATTAAAAGAGCAATAAATGATTTTGTAGTCGCAATAAGAAGTTGACTTGATTGTAGGGTGGTTTTTGGCATGTAAGGGTGTCTTCCGAAAGGTGTATCATCGTGACTATTATTTTTTATCATTGGTAATCATCATAAGTGTCAGTGTACGGAATTAGAATAGCGACAAATGATTTTCAAAAAATCGCTCCAGGAACGTTCCAAACTTCAACCAGCTATCAATTGTATATTCTGCCCTGTGATCGCAATACAATTAGTAACATGTTTTTCCTGTCTAACAGGGACCACGTTCATCAGATGCGAATGTTTTGAGTAGTGGATGTTTGAAACCTTTGCAATGTAATAAAAGAGGTATAGAACGATCATACAGTGCTCCGATATGGCCACTGGACGGTACAGCATGTGGGCGTCTGAAGGTTTGATATAGTTATTGATTAATAATCATCGTACGAAGTTAAACTTGAATCGCAGCTCCATTGCGAAATTTCTATTGCAGGTATGCTGGGCAGGAAAATGTGCTTTTCGAAAATAATGGAATGAAGATTAAAATATTCAAGAAATACATGATACAAAATATCGGAGATGTTGAAGAGACCAATGAATTATCGAATACATATTATCAAATAAGAAAAAAACTCAGTCACACGGACGAATAGTCCAATGGCTTTGACAATTGATATTCTTCAATAAAAATTAATAGTTCTCAAAATAGCTTCCATTTTATTCGTTCCCTTCATAGTTTCCCAGCCATCATTCGAAAAAACCAATAGAATTGATATTTTGTGACGGCGTGTAAATTATTCTATCAAGAACCTCTACTGTTGAAATTCTGAATTTGAATAGAAATTAGCAAACTCCACATTGGGAAGTAATTCAATACGAAATATCATTTGAAGATGGAAATGATCTTCGAAAACAGAAATACATATAATTTGAAGAGAAGTTGGAAATGGGGTTGACTTTTTCCTCCATTTTACCGCAGAAAAGGAAATGTATCGGATACAAGAACTCAGAAAACTGCATGACCTCTTCTTTCGCTCAAATTTTTCGTATTGATAATTCATTCGTAAACATATAAAAATCATAGTTTCAGAATGTACGTTATGAATCTATCATTTCATCATTTCGAATATGGTGCGATGAATTTGAATGAATATTAGAAAAGTCTCTGAATACAAGAATCACGGTTAGCACGTCATACAATAACTGCATTTTCATTAATGTGTTTGACCATTCAATTCACGTCATGAAATACATTTAATCGGAAATATTCCTCCATTGTGAGACTTTTCAGGGGCTTCAGAGTTTACTCGTTGAACAAGATGATGCGGATAATAAAACACAAGCCATGAAAAGTCACTATTCTCCTCTAGATAGAATAGACTATTTTTTTCTAGAACGTAAAATTATTCGGTAATAGTTTTGCTAAGGTCTTCTACAAAAAATAATGTTGAAGCTGCCATAATTTTGATGCTCACCAATGTGTGATTGATCAATGGATATGCCCAAGAACATGACTGCATCATGATTATTTTTTGTAATACATCTCAGTCAAATCATGGCTCAATTATTATACGTTTGAAAAAAAATATAGTTTTTCAGTATATACTCTTCGATATTGAAGTACGAGTAACATACATAAAGTTTAAAAATAAATTTTTTTTTCTTATCAGTGGTTTCGTTTCAATGTTCGCAATCATAAAAATTCTGGAATATGAAAATGAACATAAAATTATAACTATTCAACGGTTGTTATTTTATTAGTAAGTGACAGTCCTTGACAAATATTCTATATCTTGTTGATTGCATTTCGACTTATATTATTTGTATGAAAACATTTTGACACTCAAATATTTTTATAGAGTCCAGTACAGTTTTCAAGCTCGATAACTACCGACATTAAGTTAATCTATTTCAACCGTTAATGATGTACAAATTACACATCGCACAATTTTTCTCTCAATTTGAAATATTATTTGTTCTTGATATTAATGATCGAATCAAACCAACACAACAATAGTTTTGGTCTTGGAATTTACAGCAGACTTCATGAAAATATTTCAATATGTAAATGTTTCCACCCAAGAGACATTAAGTCGGAAAACAATCAACAAGAAATATAATATTTTTCAAGGACTGTAACTTACTGATAAAATGTAAACATAAAATATTTATAATCTTATATATGTCGTCATATTCTAGAATTTTCATGGCGTGAACATCAAAATAAAATTGCCGATAGCAAAAATGAATTTTATTTTCGAACATACAGGCATTAAAGTTGATAAAAAACAGAAATATAAAATTCACGGACTCTTTGAGTGATTATTCTCGTGTCAGCTACTGACTGTATACATCTATCACACCTCCTCGTTAATTTGATTGATATATAGTCATAGATCTACGATTTTCTATCAAACATTGAACCATAAGTGGACAACTGGTGACATACGAATCAAATCATTGCTCAAACAATGGCATCAACTATGAAATTATTTTGTGCCATATGTTTTATTCTGGTTCGATTATTTCTTTTGAACGGTGCGCAAAGTGAATCTTTTACATCGTTTGACAACGCATCATCATGGATATCAGGTAAATTAGTGTAAAGTATAAGTTTTAGTTTCGGGACAATTCTTTGATCTATTTATAAATTCGATGGAACATTTCAAACACACCGAAATATCTGTGGATATAAATTTCATCATCACAGGTCGATCGAAGAGATCGTTAGCTGATGAAGTTCCATTGAAATTGCATATCCGGATAAAATATGAGACAGGGGTTATAGAGTCTGTGACCTTTGTCAAGACAAATCAAAATTTAGCTAATCGTAATATACCTGTGGACGCACCTGCCAATTACTTATTTCGAGATACGGTTCGAATAAATGTTACAAATAATTAACAATTCAAGCAAACTGCATTAGCACATTGTAATATGTCATCATTGATAGGTAATGGACGATATAGGCGAGTTCGTGATGTATCAGGATGTGACGAGCTCTTCTGCGATTGTATACTTTGAAAAACTGGAAGCTATTGTAAATTTCAGAATAAGTATTACATTTTATGAAACATGAAACTTTGATAGTAGTGAAACAAAACCATTGCTTTTTTGTACTGTAGTTTGGGATAATTGGCACGGGCTTTTACATCAAGAGATACCCATTGAAATTGAACCTGAAACATCATGGACCGGTAATAGTGATGAGTCCGTACTTGGTCAAAATTGAATTTAACGCTTTTCCAATTGATCCACTTGTCGTTCCACATAACCTGCCTATGAACAAAGACAAGGGGTCCTATGGAAACGACCATAATAACGAGCAAATGACGTATACTCAGGTAGGTCCAAGTACGCGACCCGATGGCATTCAAAAAAATAGTGAGTGAAAATATAATATTTGTAATACTGTTCATACTAAGCCGAAATAAAATCGACAAAACAAATTCTAAAGTAACACATATCGTCTGATATTTGCAGCTGGTGGTACAAGTGATAGAGAGGGTGGTGCAAAACGATTTAGAGCTCATGACTATAAAGAAAAAGACCAAATATCAAGCATATATTATCTAGAAACTTTAGTATTCATCAGCAAAGACGTCACTGAAATTTAGTAACTACCTATATAGTACTTGTGCATGTATATCGCAGTCCTGAATAGAAACAAGAATGATTGCTCCTTCCTGATCTTGCATCCTAAAAACTATTGATAAATAGGATAAAAAAAAATCCATACAAAAGAACGCTTCAGTATTTGAATTTGAGAAATTTTGCTTCATGATTTTGTAATTCATTCACTCATACAACAATGAATCATTTCGTCACTTTACGGAGAACATGTCCTGCAAGATTAGAAACGAAGCTGAGTATGCATGTCAAATAAATGATTCGAAATTCATCAACCCACAACTATTAATATGAATTTTTACAAAAAGTAAATTATTGAAACCCATATTTTGCAAAATATACTTATTTCAAATTTGGGTACTGATATTCTTCTGTAGACAATGGAATTATTTAAGATATTGTCTTCCGAAATCCCATTCTGAAAATAATATGTTGGGCATAAAATGGGTTCAAAGATAAATTTTTTGTGCTGTATCAATTTCGGAGATTACAACAGATAAATTGTTCAGCCTACATGTTCCGCTTCACAAGTAATCTCGTAGGGCATCTTCTCTGAATAGATGTTTCAAATGAAATTACGTACTATACAATACTACTCAGGAAAAAGGAACAAGAATCGAGTTGTCAATACCATAATATTATTCAAATTTAAGAATTTCAATTTTCAAAGCGATCTTTTCAAATTTAACTGAACATCAACATCCCTTTTGCAAGATTTGATTTTTCCACTATATTTCAAAAGTTCCAGGCGTTTTATATATGTGTTGAAATTAATTCTTTCCTTTTTTCAGCTATAATGCATTCAAAGATGATTACATGAATGAAATCGTGCGATATTACCTTATTTATTTTAATGCTGTTGATGTGTTTTTCCGGCAGTTGAGTCATCATGGCATGACAGTATACATCAATATTGCCAAAATTGTTATTGAAGATGTAGGTATCACGCTTTTCGATGAACTACATAGTTTGTAAAACTTGAAATGTCTTCCAGGATATATTGAGACCCTTCGATTTCATCAGCCAACCTGAGGTTCACTTCACCGATTTGATGTCCCAATTACCTGCGTATTTGAGGAAGTATAGCTCCGAATATCCGCCTAATTCCTTTGACCATATTTTCATAGTCACAGTGTGCGTTTTATTCGTATATTATAATCGAAAATGATCGTTCTTTAATTAAATTTGATATTAATATCGTGAATACATAATTTTTGATTTTACAGGCGCCCTATTATGCTTGAAACTACTTCAGCACGTGGTGAGAAAAATGTCTTCAAGGATAATAATACATGCTACCTATTCATTGTTCTTCATGTTATTCATTACATTTTGATTTTACAATTGCAGCATTAACGAAAAGTGGTAACGACCTGATCACAGCGAGAACAGAAGGAAAATTTTATGAAGCTGTTCCATTTACAGTTATAAGAGCCGAAAGCTATTACTCTGGTTATTCTCACGCGGCTGAAGAAATGGGACAGGTGTAAGTTTCCTCATATCATTTCATGATATGAAAATGAATTCTATTGAAAGTCAAACATTACATTGAATTCTCAAATTGAGGAGATATAAATATGGATCTCATGTATAGGTCACAGAATTATCATAATTATACAGTAGGCAAATTCGAGAAATCTGCGTTTTTGAATTGCATTTATTATAGTTCTCAAATAATGAATACTAATTTTCTCATTTACTATATAGTTTGAGTCCACATATCGATCTTTTGGAATACAAAGAACATTTGGAATGGAGTCAAAATAGTTTGAATCAATTCAGAGCATTTTTCAGGTATTATAAATAAATGAATGATTCATTCTATATTATTCATGTCGAATCAACGTATGAGCTACGGTGTAATATTTATAAAAACTTTATGCTTTAGCAAAAATCCAAATCGTGTTTTTCTCCGAAATAAACCACGATCACTTTTGCCACCTGGCCCACATGTACTAATATCACCGGAGGCACAATGCAAATGCTTTGGATATGATTATTATAGGAAAGTATGTTGACTGTCATCAACTAGCACTTGTATATTCCACCCCGTGATCGCAATAAAAATTAGTAACGTATTTCCCTTGTCTGACAGAGATCTTTCAAATCAGCTGCACTGGTTTTACTGAATGCATGTTTAGAACATTTGCAGTGTAATAAAGAAGGTATAGAAGGACCATACATTGTTCCGATATGGCCACTAGACGGTACACCATGTGGGTGTAATTCGAAGGTTCGATATAGTTACTGATTAATAATCATCGTACGAAGTGAAACCTGAATCGCAGCTATATTGCGAAATTTCTATTGCAGGTATGCTGGGCAGGGCATTGTGTATTACGTACGAAATGAAATGAAGCTTGAATATGGCAGGAATTATATGATACAAAATATTGCGGATGTTGAAAATACCAATGAATTATCAAATATATCATCAGATGAGAGCATATTCATTTGTTTTTGTACAGATGTGTAGTTAAAAATAACTTTGGCTATTGATATCATCAAATAAAAATTAATATTTCTCAGAATCGCTCACATTTTATTTGTTTCCTCATAATTTCCCGAACAGCATTCCAAAAAATAAATTTTTATCAAAAACTTCTTCTATTAGAAGTATAAATCGAAGGAAAAATTAGCAAACTTCACAATAATTTAAACACAGAACACATAATATGAAAGGAAAGTCTAGTATGAAAATGGATATTTTTGTTTTTATTCATTGCATCAGAAAAGGAATAAAATTGAGGACAAGAAATCAAAAAACTGCATGAACTTTTTTTTTTCTTTTCAAATTTCTTGTATAAGTAATTTATTCGCAACTATATAAAAATCATAGTTTCAGAATATACGTTTTAAATCTATCATTTTATTATTTTTAAGATGGTGCAATAAATTCAAAAAAATATTGGAATTCTCCACGATGACCTGACTCAGGGGAAAATGAAATAGTATAACAAAATTAATTTGCATGTTAATTTTCTTTGATTATTCCATATGTTCTTGAAATACATACATTGTATCAATATTGAATAAAAATATAATAAAAATAGTGTTGTGCCAAGCTGGCCGTGAAATTCATGATGAATTTTACACAAAAACTTTTATCTATGTTCTGAAACAAATCAATGATGAATTTTCAATATAAGAACATTAATATAAAGACGAAATAGTCATTGAAATATGTAGTTTATATAACTCCACAAAAAAACTGGTGTTGACGAATGTTTTAATTATTCTAATAAAAATAATTAAAACTATTTTGGTAAATTTTGGTAAATGGAGTCAAATTAGTTATTAATATGGATTAACTGATTTTTTTAAGTTAACACCTCAAAAATAATTGGTACACACAAAAGTAAAATTATAAATCATTGTAAAATTATTAATATATTTCAAAAATTCATCCAAGCCTCGAATAAATTTTATAAATAAAGTTAGTACTCATTTGACTCTAGCGTAACGAATGAAAAATATTTCCCACTCAATTAACCTAAAATTATTTCAGGTTCATTGGTTCAAATGAATAAATAAATGAACAAATAACCAAATGAATAAATAAATGAGTAAATGAATGAATAAATAAAAAAATTATCATCATCAGTCATCTGTGGGCGTTTGTCTAATTTCAAAGCAATAATTATAATTTAATTATTGATTTTAATATATACTATTCCACTACGTAGCTCATAGTGGACCATACTTTACTCGTCGTGAGCCACATAGTGGAACTCTGTGACGTGAATTCATTGATCGAATGATTACCAACCGATAATACCTTATGAGTGCATAAAATTATTATATTTCAATGACCAACACACAGATGTCAATGTAATCATCTGCTGCGTAAAAAAAAAATACAAGAGAAAATACAGCGAGTTATTCATCCAACATGTGAACTATGTTGCTATTAATTCCATCAGAAATATTTGTTTTTCATTAGTTTGCCTACTTTATTTTGATTGAAAAATTGTGACGAAAAGGCTGAGATAAAATGACAACGCGTAACTACAATGATTGTAATAAATCACACGTATGGTTACCGGTTTTATTGAGTGCCTTTGCCATTCCATTATCAATGTTATTCTGGATTGTTAATGTTATATATTCAATATTAACTCCGGACTCTGAATATAATAGTGAAGGCAAGTATCAATATTAATTATAAAAAAAATAATTGAGACGCTAAAATAAGAATTCAATTAAATATTTATTCATAATTACTTGGATTATAATTTTGATTTTTATATTTTTAATACAGAACATCCGGTAATTTCTCCATGGAGATGGCTTGCATCAATAGTTATTCCAATTTTGTTTGCAATTTGGGGATTAAAAAGACGAAGTTTGAATTTAAGTGGCGCTGTTTTAGGTTTATTTGTTGGTTTTTTTGTGACTATCAGTAATTATGCACATTTGTCATGTTTGATAGCGTTTTTTGTAACGTCAACTTTGGCAACGAAGTTTGGTGCTAAAAAAAAAAAAAAGTTGGAAACAGATTTTAAAGAAGGAGGTCAAAGAAATTGGGTACAAGTATTATGCAATGGTGGAATGGCATTGCAATTGGCGTTACTTTATTTACTTGACGTTGGCTGTGGTGAAAGACCGATAGATTTTGTCAAAGATTATAGAAGTTCATGGCTGTCCATTGGTATAATAGGTGCATTTTCATGTTGTAATGGTGACACGTGGGCCTCAGAATTGGGCACAGCATTGGGTAATGGTGATCCATTTTTGATTACATCGAGAAGAAAAGTTCTTCGAGGTATGTTTGATTATGCTGATATTATTTTATAATTTTCGTAGTTTTTTTTGTTTTTATTGTTTATTTGATGATGAAAAGTGAGCGAGAGCAGGATTTATCAGCTGTTGATAAAGATATTTATTTATCGACACTTGAAATTATTTAATATTGAAGAACATCAGTTAAAATATGTATTTTTTTTTTTAAAGTGATAAATTTCGTTGTGATTCAAGGAAGAGAATTCAAATACACATATTTTGGAGTTTATTAAAATGAATCACAATTGAAAAAAAAGCTTTTTTCATTGATTAAAATGGCGTCATTAAAAGTGATTTCAGTAGTGTGGGCAAATTATCGTGCATCGGTACGTGAAATTTCTAAAAAACAGTCGATAATATAGGGAAAACTATTTTTGTTTATCATTTTTTACATTCTCCAATTGCATTTGGTGCACTCTACTAAAGGCTATACAGGGATTTACATGAGAATGCACTAGGTGCATGTACGGTGCACGATCGGTGCGTGCACTTGGCTAATAGGGATTGTAGCAGTTGAAAAAATATATTAAGGCTTTTATAAATGATGGAATTTTTCAGAAAGTTTTTGAGTATTTGAATTAATAAACGTAACACATTCAATCTTGAAAGTTTGATAAAAAAATCGTAATTTTGTTTTGTTTTGAAATAACAATTTTTTTTTCGCGATTGTTTTGACAATGAAATTGTTTTATATTTTTTTTAGACATACAATAATATACAACATTGAAATTCAAGTGAGAAGAAAATATCAGTTAACATGTCATTTTGTTTTTAATAAGTATGTTAATTTGTTGTGAATTATTGAAAATAATTTTAATAAAAAACTGAATAAATTAGAATTGTTAGAAAATTTCTCAATAATAATTATTCACTTGAGAAATTATTGAGATCAGTAATATTGTAAAATACCTATGAATACCGACTGAATAAGCAATTAGTTATGGTAATTAATTTAAATGATTACCGTGTACATTGTCATAGGAAAATTTGTACACTGTTAAACAAGACGTGCAATATATTCATAATTATATTTTAGTTATTTCATACAAATTTGATTATTAATTATCCATTGAAATTAATTCTTAATAGCTTATCAGATGTTGTAAAATGATAGATGATTAAAATTTCGTTTTTAATTTATAATTAAGAACAATTTTATTAGATGATAATGTTGACAATGTTGAAATAAACTTGCGAATTATTGACGCAAATAAACAGAAGAATTGATTGTTTTTGAAGTATTATTCTACATTATTTTGATATATTGGAGAAATTAGGGATATAATTAAATTAATATTGCAAAATATATTATCATTTGTTTATTTTAAAATAATTTTATTTACTTTCATAATATTCAATTGAAATTACACAAGAAATTATGATAATATAAAATAATAGTATAATAATTTATGAGAAATTTATTGATTTCTCAACTTTTTTTAATTTTTTTTTTTTTTTTTTTTCAGGAACTAATGGCGGTGTATCGTGGATAGGTTTGATAATGTCTCTGTTGGGAGGTTTAACCGTTGGCATTTTTTATTATTTTACTGTTTTATACACTGTTGATTCAGTTATTCTTCAACAAGCACCACCTCAATGGCCAATTATAATTATTGGTGGTATTGGTGGATTTTTTGGTAGCTTTTTGGATTCTATTCTCGGGGCAACTTTACAATATTCAGGTAATAAATATACGGAGAAAAAAATCGTAGAATTTTTGTAGAGAAAATCAAACAAAAATTACCATGCCGTCTAGTAATCGAGTCACAACTGTCATGAAAACAAAAATTATTTACCAACCAGATCTCTAAGAATGAGCAGTGGCACCTAATCAAAAATTCTTGCTTTGAAATAAAAATTCACAATTAGCCCCTCGAAATATCATATGACGTGTATATAATTCTATATAGAAACCATTTCATGAGTAAATGTAATAATTTGTTTATAAAATGGTTTTTATACATATTTATATTGACATCATATGATATTTTAAAGGGCTAATTGTGTTTTTTTATTTTGAAGCAAGTATTTTTTATTAAGTGCCACTGCTAATTCTTAGACATGAATGAAACAAATTATTAAATATATTAATATATAAATGAATTATATTAAAAAAAAATGAACGAAAAAATCAAATAAATAAATGAGGGGATAAAATGAATAAATAAATGATAACATAACTAATTTACTAATTTAATACGATTAATTTGTTTCCAAAGAACACTTTTCAATGGCAATGTTGACCGTTGTGAGTTGCAATACGTTATGCAATACGTAACAGAATGAATTGAAAAGACAATAGACACGCCAAGTCCCGAAAAATGCCGATGACCCCCGACGAGTTCTTTTTCAGGCGTCTTATGTGTCAACAAAGACCAAAACATTGGTAACAATGAAGCGAGCCCTGATTGCTAAACAGCACAATAAAATTTTTTGTTCTGGCGCGGTAAATTTTCATGAAGTATCTCATATTCAACCTTAGAGCAACTAAGAAATTTTTGTCCACAGAGTAATAAAACGGCTTGCTTGGAAATTTTTACTGTGTTTTCACAGAAATTTCACTGTGATGTTACTCAAAAATATCCACACTTATTTCAAATTTACTGTCTCCATATTAATTTTTCTTCATTTTAAAGATAAATATTTTTAAAAATGTCATTCATGACTATTTTTTAGTGCACAACACAGTAAAAGTTCGTAGATTTTTATCTCCGTGCACCATAAAGATGTGATTTTTCATTCAATTTTCATCTTCATGATTTATGAATTGTCTTTTTTTTTTTTTTTTCCAGGTGTTAATGAGTTTGGTCAAATTGTTGAACGTCCTGGTAAAGGAGTTAAACACATTTGTGGTCGACAAATTTTGGATAATCACAGTGTTAATCTTTTATCAAGTATTGGTATCGCGTTAACTCTTCCTGGATTGGCCAATTGTATTTGGCCATAATATTACATGTGTATTATGGAAGAAAATTATTAATAATACATAATTCATATATGAATAATAATTTTATAATTGATACTATAATCTTTGTTTGATTTTTTTTCTCTCAGGATTATTCAATCGTTTGATGAAATATGAATTAATTCGTGTATATAACTTGTTAATTAATTCTTTTTTCACAATATATTCTTTCACATTTTCATTTTTAATTTCTCCTCATGGAGTCACAAAAACTAAATATTGAAATTATTTAACATTTGCAATATGTTTCAAAGCATGAATGTGCATAGTCCGATTGTTAGGCTAAAGTTTTATCGTTGAACTTTAAAGTAAAAAAAAATATTAGTATAATATTTATTTAAGTTGCAAATAAATGTAAGAAAAAATATTCAAAATTGAAATATGATCAATAAAATTGATAATTGCTTCATTTAATGAAAAATAATTATTGTAAAATAGAATTTCGACTGTAGTTAAATTTGATTTATCTTAAATGAATTTTTTCATCAATTATCCGATGAATATTTATCACTAAAATTATTGCTTTTTATGAATAATCTTATTTAGATCGTAATTTGTATAAGAAATTACACTTTATTTATTTAAAATGGATATTTTTCAAACGTTAAATTCTCACGTGACAAAGTTGCAATTTTTTTTTCTCTAGGAAAAAAAAAAAGAACCTTGGAATACTGAATTAAAATTAAAACTGAATTATCAAATTCTTAACTAAATAATATAATATATATTTTTCCAGGTAAAGTTTTTAATTGTCAAGATTTTTTTGTTTACGTCATACGTAGAATGTTTGAGATTTTTATAGTTGAAATAAATAAAAAAGGTGATTCAAATTCAATAAATTTATCCTTTGAACTGCCTAAATTAACATAAATTTATAAAGAAGTGTTTTTGAAAAAATAATTACTACATTATATTTGCATGTGATTTCCAATAATGTTGTTCACATTTATTTCGTGCAATTATACGATTTACTGACATGATAAATATTACAGAGCAAGTCTATTCCTTGCTACAAATTTTTGTTATTTTTTTTTTTGTTGGTTTGTTTATTTTTTCTACATGATAATTGATTTGTTCTATTTGTGTAATTAAAATATAATTTTCGTTTTTTTTTCTCCTGGCAAAAGGTAAGTACAATTTTATTTTCATTCAACGATTCTTAAAATGATTTCAGATCAATACAAATCACGTGCAAGACACATCAACAAATAATTACATTTTCGTTTACGGGGTGCATTAAATTTTACAATAGTATATTTTCTCATGTATTTATTTTTTA
Organism: Microctonus brassicae; assembly: GCA_918226075.1. Classification (NCBI taxonomy): domain Eukaryota; kingdom Metazoa; phylum Arthropoda; class Insecta; order Hymenoptera; family Braconidae; genus Microctonus; species Microctonus brassicae. Next base: position 5,305,270 of record OW445486.1, on the reverse strand, counting down.
GTTTATTTATTTATGCATATTTAATTTATTTTTTTCTTTGTTTGCATATTAATATATGGAATATTAACCGATGTTTGAACATTCGTTAGTACGTAACAATTATTTTTTTTTACAATAAACCATGGATCAATTCTGCAAAAATTTTTGCATGTGAATTAATAAATTATTAATATTTTGACGTTTGTAAAACAGTTAAAAACTCAGATTTTTTTTTTTTTATATTTGTACAGGCTATTAAATAAAACTTTTTATCAAATAAACAAAAAAGAAACGATATTAAAGCTCAATAATGGCAACCTAAACTAATTTTTTCAATAAAATAAAAAAAATACAAGTGATGAATAATTTTTTATAAATATTGATAATAAAATTCACCATAAAACACCAAAAAATGGTGATTATTTATACATCTATAACCACAATACATTGAGCAATTAATTAATAAAATATAAATATTCCATAGAAAAATTATCAATTTATATCTGCATTATAATTCAATTGACTTTAAAAATATTCTACATCGTTGTTTTATTTTTTTCCTTTTTTCACTTTCTATTTCTTTATACAATCAAGCATATTACAAAAACACATAAATTATAATTACAAAACAATTTTTAAAATGAAAAAATCCTAAATACCATCCAACAAATAAACAAATTAAAGTTTATCAAACTAGAATAATAATTAACAATTTCAATAGTAGAGTAAAAAATTTAAACGTCGATGTAATCGAATGTATTTTTATTTATCTCCATTGAACCCTATTATTATTATTTTTTATTTTCTTACAATAAAAAATTAACATTGCGTTTGATATTGATTGAAATCGTAAGATGAATCGTTGCGTTTGATGAGAATTTGCGCGTGTTTAATTCCATTGCTATCACGTCTTGTAGTAAATGCCACTGACGTAGGTGATGCCACATCATTTCCCATTTGTTTCATTGGTTTTTCTTCCACCGGAAGTTCTGTTTGACAGTCACACCTTCTCCTCTCCCGCCATCGGACCTGCAGTCGAGCGGACAAACTGAAACAGTCAACATCCCACAATGGACTCGACTCGAACATTGCCATTGCCACAATACAGACTTTTTCTTCTACATTAAATTAATTCATTCCAATTACTCTATCACTTTGTTTAAATTACAGCAAAAATAATAAACAATTCATATGATATTTCAATTATATAATAATTGTCAAAATGTTTTACAGTCTGTATTGTATCATTGGCGATTTTTTTTTGCAAGCAACTACTTGTTTTATTTCAATGCAATTTAAATTTTATTTTCTACTTTTTCTTTTTTTGATTTTATGTTTAGATGTCTATGAATAATTTTTATTACTAGACATTGATATTGACAACCTCAATGGTTTATTGTTAGAGTTATGTCTCACCGATACTGTTGTAGCTGTGCATGAATTAGCACGTTTTCTTATGAGTGCTGAGCCTTCCCATTTTCGTTTAAATTGTGCTATGACCTAGAATTGTAAATGATGTATCATCTAATTTAGTATATTGATTATGATAAATGATATTATAATTATTGAATGTTATGTAATTATTGGATTTATGATAAGGGGGAAGTGGCCTAAAATGGCATACTGGGGGTCAAATTATGGTATATTAGTAATTTTAAAATTCCTGCTCAAGTGTGGCAAGAAGGTTTTAATGTTGCGAAATCGCTTCAAGGACCACCCACGAAATTTGTAACATCATTATTGCATACTGATGGCTTCGTAAAATATTTTGTTTGTGCGTTGTTAAAGTTAAAATATTCCTAATAAGTGAAGCAAATCAACAAAACTATAGGTGAGTATTAGGGTGTACCCTTTTTAGGTAACTATTTTTTTTTCATAAAAAAAAACAGGCTATAAAGTTACTGGACGGTGAAAAAAGGAGCCCGTTTGAAGCGCAGCTCTTAATTTTTATATTTAGAGATTCCTCATCGTAATTTTCGTTTTTCCATTTAAGTAACTTGGGGAAAAATTTTTTTTTTGTTTGGAATTTTGTAGCTCAACATTTGCGCATCATAGAGATAAGTTCATAACATATTCCTGTAGGGAATCGAACGCTCTACAAAAAAGGTCTCTTACACTTTTTTTATAGAGACAGCCATTTTAAAGATATTCAAACCCAAAGTTCCAAATGTATGAAATTTTGACTTTTTTGTTATTAAGGTAGTTTATCTGGTACCGAGTTAGTCAAAAGAAAAACTTTTATGACTAGCGCAGTCCGTTCAATAAGTTTGGCAACGTTGCAATTAGATAAACCAATGATGATCATAATCATGGATTTTTTTCCAACAATGCAAACCAAAAAGAGATAATTTTTAGATAAATATGATACTTTTATAAATTCAAAATTCTATATGCTGTGTTTTGCGATTGAAAAATTATGTTATCATTAAATTCGATTACAAAAATGGATGTGTTTTCTTAATTTAAATTTATATTTATTAATTGCACACAAACGAGGTACCCGGAGAGTTTGAAATTTGAACAGGTGACTTTTTAGATACTCATAAATGATCTTGAATTTTTTTATCAACATTTGTTCCTTAATTTGATCATCAGATAAACTCCTTTCAACCGATACCAATCACTTTATTATTGTCTTAAAAATTATTTTCAATCGGAAAACTGATTTTAGTGTACTAATATTTTCGTTAAGCTGAAAAAAAAATTACTCACGTGTCAGATATTTTTTTTTCTTTCATTTATTTACTATAAAAAAATTATTTATAACTTATGTTAAATGAATTTAATTATTATTTCAAAGCAATAGAAATAATGCTATCTGAACAAAATCAAGTAATGTAACTACAATTATTAAAGTGTGTTTTAATTACAATATTAAAGTTTTTATTATCAATTTATTAACAAAAAAGTCAAAATTTCATACATTTGAAACTTTGGGTTTGAATATCGTTAGAATGACTGTCTCTATGAAAAAAGTGTAAGAGACCTTTTTTGTAGAGCGTTCGATTCCCTACAAGAATATGCTATGGACTTATTTCTATGATGCGCAAATGCCGAGCTACAAAATTCCGAAGAAAAAAATTTTTTTTTCTCATGTTATTTAAATGGAAAAATTATTATGTTTTGTTAAATAGTGCCATGGGCCTAAAACGGCATAAGTGGCCATGGACCAAGACGACGTGTATGCCATTTTACGCCGGCATATATTTAATGTGTTTTCTCTTAAGTATGCCATTTTACCCATAGCACTGAGGGTAAAATGGTTAATGACAGTTTTTATGTTTTTTTTGTAATAAAATAAATTCTCAAAATGAACGGTATTTTGAGTGTCTCAGTATGAAAGAAATATTCCTTGAAGCTAATTTGGAGAACTATTTTACTTTAACTCACAAGTTTGTGGTTTGCAAGTAGCACTCAATAAAAAAAATGGTATGCCATTTTAGGCCACTTTCATTTATTATATTATTTTGCTGATGTATCAACTCACCTCACCGTTGCAGAAGCAAAATAAAACTGCCACACAAAGTCCCTGGAAAATCAATACAAAATATTTTTCAAATCGTCATTTTATGAGTGAGAATATAATTGAAAAAAAATTGTCTCTTCGTGATTTTATAATTTTATTTGTTGGAATAAATCATTTTGTGTGTTTGTGACTTTAATCTTGATGAAAAATTTTCATAATGTGAATTGTTATTATTGGATAATTTATTTTTGTCTTTTGTGAAATTGATCGGGATATTCAAAGTTAAATTTTTTGTATCGGTATAGTTTATATTAATTTTTTTTTTCTAATGGCAAACGACACGATAGATTTTTTTTTTTATTGTTTATTGTCTGTTATTTCAAATATTCTTCAAACATTAAAAAAAAAAAAAAAAAACTGGATTTTTTTAATTTTCAAAAATTGATTGAAAATATTGAATTTGCAAAAAAAAGTTAATGTACATTTTCTTCGGAAATCAGATAAAATATTTAAAAAAAAATAGTTTGATGAAAAAAAAATTTTTTTCATTATTATAAAAAATTGTTGTAAATAATATCTTATCAGATAATTAATTAAAAAAATTTCCTGGTTGAATATAACTTTTGTTAATGAATATGTGCGATTGAACAGCCTCCTATATAGTCATTTATAACTTTATTTATTATGTTATTTCTTATTTTACTTATCAATTATTGTCCAAGCAATAATAAATAATAAATCAAGTTTATAATAATAAATATCAGAAGAGCAGTAAAAAAAATTGATAAACAATTAAGTCACCCATTTCTCAACTAAATACCAGATTTAACATTTCATCATTATTAATAAAATTAAAATGAAAATCATCAAATTAATAGTTTCACAATAAAAAATATATAAATACAATTAATAAAAAATATTCCTCAAAATTTTGGTGCTAATAATTTTGTTCCACCTTCCTACTTGCATAATAATTTGTATCCTTTTTCCATTAATAAATTTCACTTTGAAGTAATAAATTCAACAATTTTGATTTAATATAACTTCAATTTTCCAACATTTTTTATTTATATTTGTTCATTATAAATACTGCTATGGATCCTGTGAATTTAACTGCAAGATCGAGAGAATGGAAGATGGAAATTGTTGAAAAGTTTAACTCTGTCGTGAGGTTTCTCACAAAACTTGTTTCACTAATTTGATTCAGTTCAACAAATCGCAAAGCGAATTCATAATTATATCGTCTTTTGGATGTTATCAACTGAAGTGTCCTATGTGCAACCACTTGGAATTCTCTATTGCACTGGTTTCTCCGTATATAAAAAATACATATACACATATACATGTATAATGTATATAATATAAACATATATTCCAAACACAATTTCATTTTATTTTTATTTCACATATCTTTGTATAAAACGTAAAAAAAAAAAAAATTATCGTGACAATTTTATATGCAATTTTAAACTACGAATGACAATAACAATATGCAGACACATTCAAAGACACACATTGTACATGAAATAAATAATAATTGGATGTATTGTTAGGGTGTTTCAATTTTAAATAACACGAGAGAATTTTTTTTTTCAAATTCAACTTAATTTTTTGGTAATCAAAAATTTTTTTTGGAGGAAATGAATGTATAGCTTTTGTAGGGCATTAAATTCGCTACAAAAAAGCTCCCTACTGATAAAGCTCTCCGACCAACAGTTTTCGAGTTGTAAAGCTGAAAAGGTGAAAGTTGATTAAAATTGACAAAAAATTTTCTTCAAACTGGAATTTATTGATTTGACATTAATTATTATCTCACAATAAACGCTTTAAAGCTGAATCAACAATGTAATAGCTTTCGAAATCCTTCCCATATATTTCCGAAATGGAATTTTCGAATGAGATAAACCTCTAATTAACTCAGAATTTTTTTTCTATAAATAATATTTTTTTTTTTTTATATAAATTATTAAATTTTCACGTATGACAGACAAAAAAAAATATCGCCTAAAAATGAAACACCCTAATGTATTATACATTATTAAATTTTCATTTCATTTTCTTTTTTCAGTAGTTTTTCGTTTTTATTTTGACTTAGAATAATTTTAATTTTTCTCTTATTCGGCATTTTATTTTCTTCACATTTTATTTCTTGACGCTTTGATAACAAGTGTGTATACTTACTTGAAATGAGGCTGTTACAGCTGAAACAATATCATGAGTTTTTTCCCAAGGGTGTCCTTTTGGCGGTCGAAAAGGAATAACCAAATAATGAAGTCCCAAAAGTGGAACCAACAGCAAAGTTGCCCTAAAATAATTTTTTGTATTTTTATATAATTTGTTTATTACATGTTTAATATTTTTATGTTAATATTACCAACCCCTACCTCCACCCTTTTCAATATTTTATATTTTTACATTTGTTTTTATAATTTATTCTGATTCAAAAAACCAATGTTTTTGAATTTTTCAAATCTGGACAAATAGTCAAAAATTTTGTGTAAAAGTTCATTGAAAATTTGTGTTGAGTGTTTTTTAACATGAATTTTGAACTAATTATTAACATAAAAATTTGGAATAATAGTTTATTTTATAGTTAATATATTTTCTTATGCTAAGTTGGAGATAAAAATTTTGTGTGTAGAATTAAATAAATTTTGAATTTGATTTTGATAAATTGATATATTAATTTTTTTTCCATTCCTTTCCGAGTGTGCAAAAGTATTTATTCATCACCATTCATGATTTGCATGATGCCGAATTGGATAAATAATGTGCTGATTTAACTAAAGTTTTAAGTAAAAAAAAATTGTGTTGAATAATTAATTTGAACGAAAATTTTTTGTAAATTTTTTCATGAGTATTTATAAAATAATGTTGTATTAATATAAAACGAGCTTTTTTTTTTACCTGAAAGCTTGGAGCATGGAACGAGATGGTCGTGTACCAATGGCTGGTCCAGCTCGCAATTTCGTTAATAAAACGCGAACAATATTGCAAAGAAATAAAAGATTGAGAAGAGTCGAAACGCAAACAGGGAAAATCAATGCATTCATATAATTTCCAGAATCAATCCAACATCTGTTAAATAAATAAAAATTATTAATTAACAAAATTATTAATTAAACAAATATAAATATAAATTCATTCCGAAAAATATAAACAAATATATTTATTGATAAACTCCACAAACAAATAAATTTCGTTTTTAATTTTTATACATTTTTTTCCTACAAATAATCAAAATTAAAATTTTTTTATCATCAAATCTTTCAATCAAATTAATTAAACATATTTGCATACATACTAATCACTTCGAAAATAAATTTATATTTTTTTTCTACATTTAATCACATTCATTCAACGATTTTACATCATCAAAAATTATGAAAAAAAAAAGAAAAAAAAATTATTCATTGTAAATTAATTCTACATTTTATTTACTGATGTTTTCTTAATTATGGGAATGAATATAGATAATAACTTACTCTAAATAATCTCGTGGATCATCGCTGGTTGCTCTCAAAATTGTATAAACCATAACAAAAATTGCTGGTGTTGGCCATCCTACAGCCATTAACCATTTTACTAAACTGTGCTCACTTGTAAATGCACTTACAAGTAGTGTATGAAGATAAACTCCTTCACACAACATCCATGCATAGTTTGTAAGTAGAAAATAATGAAGTAACACGTGCAGCACACGACAAACTATCTGAAAAAAAAAGAAACAAAAAATAAAATAAAGAAAATTTTCAATCACAAAAATCCAATATATATTTTATTCATTGATGATAAAAATAAAATGTGTAATAATAAATTGATGATGAAAATAAAAATATGTAACAATAATCTGATGATAAAAATTAAATTATAATAATAAATTGATAATGAAAAAAAATTATTTAATAATAAATAAATTACTTACTCCATTTTCAACCAACATTTCAGTATTTGCCACAACAAAACCATACCAAATTAACCACAAAGTATTGTTCACAGCAAATGAAGCGAATAAATTCATATGAAGTGTTATTCTTGCACATCTGAGTGATCTAAAAAAAAATATAAATGTAATAATGGATAATATAAATTGATAAATATCACGAATAAATAAATGATTAATTAAGAATGAAAATAAAATAATTTTACCGAAAATATGAAAGAATACCCAACGATAATATCAATGCTATTAATGATATCGTATATCCAACTTCGTAAATTGTGTTCAAGTGTTGCTGCCACTGAAACAAAATTTTGGATGAAGATAAATAAATATAAATAAATTTTGTAACAAGTGGAAGAATTTATATTAGAGTGTGCCATTTTTAAGCCACTTTTTTTTTTTTTTTGGAATTTCTTAGCCCGGCATTGGTGCATTATAGAGATGAGTTCATAGCATATTCTTGTAGGGAATTGAACGCTCTACAAAAAAGGTCTCTTACATTTTTTTCATAAAGACAGTCATTCTAAAGATATTTAAACCCAAAGTTCCAAATGTCATCACTTTCTGATAGACTTAATATATATTAATCGTTATTTATTTTATATATATTTTTTTCGAGGAATATTTTTACTTATTTATTTATTTATTCTTATTGTGTTTTATATGTTGGAATTTCAACATATGCACCAATTCTGTCACGTCTTGCGTGTAATGTAACACGAAGATTTATATGTACGTTTAATAATTCATGAGAGCTGGGAGCAACAGGGAAATAGGTTGTACGTCAATGTAATCCTCATGAAGGTGAAATGCAAGATTATGTCAGTGGAATATAATTTACAATACAAATGTGATATGTGCAATATTGTATTGTATTAGTTGGTACATAGTGAAATATTTTGTGTAAAAGTTCAATGAAAATTTTTGTTGAAATTATATTTTTATGAAATTTTTACTTGAGAGTTTTGTTGAATTATGGCAATATTTATGTTATTCAATAATTTACAGAATGTGTTAATAATACAAAATTTATTTAGTTTTAGAAAAATGTCATCAATTTAACGCAAAATAATTATTTTGTTTTAATGCAAATTTTTATGTTGAAATTTAATATGAAATTTGTGTTAATAACAATTGACATAAATTTTTTAGTGGACTTTCAAACAAAATTTTTTGCTGTACACAATAAAAAAATACATAAAAAAACACAATAAATAATCAAAATCAATACAAAAATCAATACATAAATTATAGTACAACGTAAAATTATCTTTTTGCTTTAATGAAAATTTTTGTGTTAAAATTTGATACAAAATTTGCATTAAGAATAGTTGACACAAATTTTTAGTGGACTTTTAAATAAAATTTATTACCCTGCACAATAAAAAAAATAAAAATAATTACAATAAATGAACAAAATCAATAAATAAATTATTGTGTGACGTAAAATAATTTTTCGACTTTAATAAAAATTCTTGTTTTAAAATTTGATACAAAAATGGTGGACACAAATTTTTAATGGACATTTAAATAAAATCAATTACTCTGCACAATAAAACAGTTGAAAATAAATACAATAAATAACCAAAATCAATAAATAAATTATTGTGTGACGTAAAATATTTTTTCGACTTTAATAAAAAATCTTGTTTTAAAATTTGATACAAAATTTGAGTAAAAAATGGTTGACACAAATTTTTCGTGGACTTTTAAATAAAATTCATTACTCTGCACAATGAAAAAGTTAAAAATAAATACAATAAATAAACAAAATCAATAATAAATAAATTATCGTGTGACGTAAAATTATTTTTCTGTTTTAATAAAAATTCTTGTGTTAAAATTTGATACAAAAGTTGGGTTAAAAACACAAATTTTTAATAGATTGTACACGTACATTTCCAATTTTTTATTATATAGTATTAATAATAAATCTTACAGCCTCTTAACGTATTTCTTCATCAAATTTTTATTCAATAATTTAATTCTATCCAAACTGATATAGAATAAAACAATCAATACAGTTTTGCACTATCATTGTATTGAATAATAAATTATATAAACATTATTTGACGTTTGCATATAGACTTATGATAATACTCTACAAAGCAATATTGATTTTATGATAATGAAACATAATAACTGCAATAATCTTGTTCAGCGTGCTATTAACTACTGTTAATATAGTTTAATTGTGGAATATGCGATGAAATACCAATTTCAATATCGAATTTCGGCCATTTGTAGGTATATAAAGTCAATTATCGTGAATTTCATTGTGTTAAATTTGAATATTAATCTTTCATGTTATCTCATTTTTCTTTTCAGTATTGAAAATTTAACTATTGTCAATTAAAAATAAATTTTGAAACATCATTGATGAAGAAATAAATATACTTTTATTTGTTATTTTATCGAATAATAATTTATTTTTCATTTTTTTTATTTTATAAAAAATTAGGTAGGTAAAAATATTCTCAATTTCGAATTTTATATTGTTGTCATATTTTTTTTCTGAAATTAAATAAAATAATCAGATAATTGAAAAATATAAAAAATTTTTTTTCCCAGTTACTTTATTTATAATAATTAAATTTTCGAAAAACTCATTGATGTATTTTTTTATAAATCGTTTTTCATTGTGTGCAGCAAAGAATTTTGTTTAAAAGTCGCCTAAAAATTTGTGTCAATTGTTTTTAACGCAAATTATATATCAAATTTTAACACAAGAATTTTTATTAAAGCAGAAAAATAATTTTACATCATACAATTATTTATTTATTGATTTTGTTTATTCGTTGTATTTATTTTCGATTTTTTCATTGTACAGAATAATTAGTTTTGTTTAAAATTCCACTAAAAATTTGCGTCACCTGTTTTTAACACACATTATGTATCAAATTTTAACACAAAATTTTTTATTAAAGCAAAAAAATAATTTTACATTATACAATAATTTGATTATTGATTTTAACTATTTAATGTGGTTTTTAAATATTTTTTTATTGTGATCAATAAAAAATTCTGTTTATAAGTACACTAAAAATTTTTCAAATAATTTTACAAATACTAACGAAAAATAATTCAAGTTTAATTATAATTTTTTTGTCGATTTAAAATTATTTTTCACTATCAAACATTAAATTTTTAATTTACCATTAAACAATGTTCAAAAAGTCAAATTAATTTTTTCAAAATCTCATATCTCAAATTAAACTTTAAAAAATTGCCCAATAAATTTTGAATCTAGTTTCAAAAAATTATAAAAAAAAAAAAAAATACAAAGAAAAAATCAATTAAAATAAGTTCACATATTTTTTAAATTTCCAACAATAGATTTCACCCTTTTTGAAAAAAATTTCTAAATTAACGTCAAGCTAAATCCCAGACAAAAATAATTTTATAAATAACTCCATTTTCATTTGGAATTAAATAATTTCTCAAGTCTCTCCAATAAATAAAAAGCTCATACAAAAACTTTTAATTAGCATAATACAATAAATTAATTGACATAATACTGACATCAAAAAAAAAAAAAAAATAATAATAAATAAAAAACATATCTTGCTACATTTTTTGATTTTTCGTATAACTGATTGAGCATTTGAAATCCATTATTTAATCCTATATATTTGTCATCTACTATCTCGTGCATTCGGATAAAATATACACAGACACATATAACATGAACAAGTCAGATATTTTCTGTTCTTTAAGCTGACGACCACATCACTCGCAGGGATTTTAACCACTTTTTTACGAGCGAAATGTGGCTCTACAGTATAGATATTGTCATGGCTTATTTTTTTTTCTGTGTCAATCAGAGCCTCATTGACGTTCAAGATATAAGCCGGAGCTTTTAAGCACGTCGTAAAAAAAAAAAAATGAAAATAAAAAGACAAAGCCTGAGAGTAACTGAAAAAGTGCGAGAACAGGGAAAATAAAGAAAATCGAGTGAGATAATGGAATTTATATATAAAAGGTTAGGATATGCATTATAGATTTATAAAGTAGAAAATTTTTTTTTTTTACACATTTTTTTTACTCAAAAGTTTGGCTAAATTAATGCAATATATTTATGAGATTTGGTTTGATATAAATAATATATTAAATCATTGCAAAGATTTAAAAAAATTGTTACTGTATATTTCATTTTTTTATTTTTTATTTTTGACAGACAAAAATTAGTGTTAATAAATATTTAATATAAAATATTATTTACTTAATGCAAAATAATTTTTTTTGCTTTGACAAAAAATCCGAAAATAGTTGATAAAAATTTTTAGTGGACTTTACACAAAATTTTTTACTATTGTAAATAAAAAAGTGAAATTGAAATAAAATAAATAAACAATATCAATAAATAAATCATAATACACCGCGAAATAATTTATCTAGAAATCAACAAAATAAAATTTTTGAAAAACCTGAAAAAAAAAATATTAATAATAAATAATTAATGAATGTTTATTCCTTGAAATTGAATAATGTTTTTCTACAGAAAAAAAAATAATTGTATTAAATTTTCGAAAATTATTTAACCATCAGAAAGTATTGATTTAATTTATTGTTAACTTGTGTTAATATTTTATTTCATTGTTAATCAAAGACAATAGTTTATTATAACCAGAAAATATATTATTTGAATTTACTCAGTGTCGAATTAATAAAATAAAATATCATTTCAATATTAATTTAATTTCATATTTTTGATTCATTCATAATCTCAAATTCACCCCAATATTTTCCTCAATATTAATTACAAAATTCCAGATGAATATGAATATTAAATACTGTTTTATTTAACATTGTGCTGCGATATAATCTAATAAAACAATGTGAAAATATATTATCATTGCCAAAATAATTCACCATATGTTAATACATCGATAAACTCCAAACAATAAATAAATATATTGATCTCTCTAACTCTCTTGTTTCGTTATAATCTTTCACATTATGTATATCACATACACAGTTTACCAGTACACAATACATATACATGCGTATATGTATATGTAAAATGAATATTTAATATTTAATGCATCAATAAATTTAATCCATCGTCAAATCAATCAACAATTAATTTACGTTTGAAATAAATTATTATTATATTGATGAGTGGACAAATGAAATAGTGAGATATAAAAATTATTGATGGAATGTTGGAATTTTTTAAATAATATATTGTTATTTATTTTTAACTCACTGCAAGATCTATCACGTTTACACAGGTTGTGTAGTTGCTCCAAATAACATTTGTCTCTGGATGACGAAACCAACTGCCATTCGATTCGCACCTTTTGTGGCCAAATACTGAAACAAATAAAATTTTTGGGATGAAAATGAAGAAAAAAAAAATTTTTGAGTTGAAATTTTGGACTAAATTCGTGGAGGGATTTTGTAACATAAATATTTATTGGGCTTTTTAGGAGCAGTTTTTTAGTGTGAACAATAAGAAATAAAATCGAAAATTTTTTTTTTTTGAAAATTCAAAATTATTTTTTTGTTTTGATACAAATTTTTTTTTTTAAGTTTGATACGAAATTTTTGTTGAAGATGGTGAATATGAATATTTAATGGACTTTCATACGAAAATTTTTACTCTGTACAATAAAAAAATAAAATAAAAAATTTTTTTCGAAAAAGCAAAATCATTTTTTAGCTTCGACACAAATTTTTGTATCAAAATTTAATACAAAATATTTGGAAAAAACAGTTGACATAAATATTCAATGTTCTTTTACAAAAAATTTTTTACTCTACACATTGAAAAAAAAAAAACAAAATCAAAAATTTTTTTTCGAAAAAGCAAACTCATTTTTTTGCTTCGACACAAATTTTTGTATCAAAATTTAATACAAAATATTTGGAAAAAACAGTTGACATAAATATTCAATGTTCTTTTACAAAAAATTTTTTACTCTACACATTGAAAAAAAAAAAACAAAATCAAAAATTTTTTTTCGAAAAAGCAAAATCATTTTTTTGCTTCCACACAAATTTTTGTATCAAAATTTGATACAAAATTTGTGTTAAAAACAATCAAAACAATTATTTCGCGAACTTTTACACAAAATTTTTAACTCTGTAAAATAAAAAAATTTTTTCAAATAAGCAAAATTATTTTTCTGCTTTGACACAATTTTTTAGATTAAAATTCGATACAAAATTTTTATCAAAAACAACCAAAACAATATGTAATCAGACTTCTACCCAAAATTCTCTATCAAGTATTATATCAATTCATAATTAAGTAAAAAATTAATTTATCATTATATTTAAAATTCAAATACCCTATAATATATTTTGGTTTTGATCATTTATTCAAATATATAAATTTTTCGACTTATTTCAGCCCTGTGGTCAAGTACATGTGCATATCTTTGTATATATAAACAGTAAAAACAATTAATCTCTCTATCTACGTATCGCAATATTTCCTTTTAGTAAAAGTGAGCTTTATACTAATTTTATGCATTTATTCTGCTTAATGAAAGCTTCGGAAACCCATAGTAAATTCCGTCTGTGTTTCAAAGTATTCATATACATATACATATATATATATATATCCCTCGTCAGTGTTTTCTATTTTCCTATTCTCCATTTTCTTATCTTTAAATAATTCATTAATTTTTATTCATTTATTATTTTTGAACTGCGACTTTGCAAGAGTAAAATTATTTAACATTTTACATTTCATACAGTGATACGTATAAAATTTTTTGAAATAAAATCGATAATTTATAATGAATAAAAAATTAATTTTCAAATATATTAAATTTATACTCAGCAAATAATCTTTTATATATAATTAAATAAATAAAAAAATTTTTGAATATATCCACTGTATTGAATCTCCATACTGAAAATTAAATAACAAATTAACAAAGGCATTGATATAATTAATTAAAAAAAAAAATTGTAGATTTATATTTTTTATTTTCATAAATGCAGAAATTTGATTAATAATAAATTAATATGAACATGTATTGCATTGTATAAACATTTCTACACACAACTGTAAATAAATTCTTACGTGAAGTAAAAAAGTGTGGAAGAAATGGATAAAAAAATAAATAAATGAAGAAATAAAAAGTGGAAAAGTAAAATAAATGTATAAACATAAATTATATTTATAATGTGAAATATTATTAACACGTTCACTAAAGATCAGTAAAATCAGCAGTGAAATTGTTGCTCAGTATATTTTGCGAGAAAATAAAGTGCACATATAAAAAAAAAAAAAGTATATATACACTATTGAGGGTACTTGGATAATAAAAATAAAAGGTTCGTCTGGCGACTGAGGTTGGATCTATTCTCGAGGGGATTTTCCTGTCTCTAACACATGATCCTTTTCTCATGACGGAAGGACAAGGTAGTCTTAACAGAAGAAAAACATCTTGGACAAACTGACAAAGATGAAGAGAGTGAGGAAAGGACGAAAGAAAAAAAAAATGACAGGATTAGGGGTGCGCTGAATGAAAGTAAACATATAGATTCAACATCCTTTATTATTTTTATAACAAAAAAAAAATCCAGAATAACCACTCCAGTCAATTATATCTTGAATGATACGAAACGAATAAAAAAAGGATTTGAAAAATAGAGGAGAATAAAAAAAGGTCACTGTATGTCTTTTTAGTAACCTTTAGAATAATTTTGAAAAATAGAATTATAAAAAGAAAATTTTTATCGGAATATTCAGAAAAAAATTATCAAATATTTTTTTATTTTGTAATAATAATGTTAATGTTTATAATAATTATAAAGCTATGTGGAGAAAAAATATATGATGTTAAGATGAATTATTGTTGAACTTGCTAATGGAATTTTACAAATTGTAATTAGGAAAATTTTTTTTGTGGATTTACAAAAATTACTAAATTTGTTTTACGAAGGAAACGAATATAAATAATAATTCTAATAAATTAATCAAAGAATATATTCATTTCTGATAATTTACAAACTATCATGTTATAAATAATATAAATTGTTGAGTAGTATAATTAACTTTTTAAGTTTAGTAAAATTTTCGACTAATTTAAATAATAATTTTATTGAACTATAAAAAATAAATTTATGATCGCAATTTTATACACAAACAAATAGTAATAATTATATTCAATAAAAATTACTACACAGTGTAATAATAATTATTTAACCGTCAATTATTTATTATCACAACTTTTTAACTTTTAGCAAATGTTTTGATTTTTTCTGTATTTATGTACATAATTTTTCATTTTATTACAATATAAATAGTCTGGTTTAGTCATTTTTTTTATTTTAGAAGAAATAATGCTGTAAATATAATTAATTAAATTGTTTAAAAAAAAAATTTTAAAATTGACACAGAATTTTTTCGTTGAATTTTTTTCATTCCTTAATTTACGTAATTTTTTTCTAATCCAAAAAGAATATTACAATTTTTTCCGTCATGTTTTTTAATAAATATCGAACACATGGTTGCAATTTTAGTGAAATCAATTTGTAGCCAGTGAGTTGCACTTCATAAAACTCTTTTTGATATCCATTTTACAATAGAAAAAATAAAATATAATTTATGAAGATTTATTATTTTTGTGTGTTTTCGCGCACACACAGTCCATTAGATTTTCTCTATGATACTGAATTTCCACACATAATATTTCAATTTGACAGCTATATAAAAATTTATTGCGATAAAATGGTACAACTTGACACTATTTCTTCTTTTTTATTCATGATAAATGTCCTCGTGTGATGCAGTGCAACATTGAAAATCCATTTGTGATATATAATAATTTTATTCATTTTTAAAAAATGATTACAATGTTGAAATATAAAATAAAAAGTGTAGAATAAAAATAAAAAATTTGTGCATCGTTTTTTTTTTACTTATTTTTTCTTTTCCATTAGCAAATTAATTCACGATGAATTATTTAATTTACCAGGATATTTAATTTTCAATAAATTTTGATGTACTGAGATGAAGTAAAAATAAGTCTGTTGAAACTTGTCAATGACGTAATAGTGAAAGGTCAAAAATTCATCGTAAATTAATTAAGAGTGAATTATATTTTTTTTTATTTGATTCACTCCGAAAATAAATTCATAATAATAAATTTAATAATATAAAAATAGAAAATAAAATAAAAAAAAATATGCAAACAAAAATTTTGTGTAAAAGTCAACGAAATTTCTGTGTTGGATTTCGATTCGATCATATTCATTTATCATATCAATTATCAAGTTTATTTATTAATTTGTTTAGTTATAATTTCAGTTTATTCATTAATTAAAATTCTTTGACACAAAATTATGCTCAAATTTTTTTAACACAATTTTTTTATTAAACACAAATAATATATTGAATGAAATTTACTGAATCAAACAGACAAAAATTTTTCGTTGGATTTAACATAAAAAATAATTATTAATAATTTTGAAAAAAATTATTTTTCTGCTCCAAAAAAAAAATTCTTGTCTTCAAATTTTATACGAAATTTTTGTTGAAAACAATTGACAAAATTTTTTAATAGACTTCTACAGAAAATTCCTCATTTTAAAATTACCAAATCGATTTTAATATTTTTATTATTGCAAATTTACCCCCTGTCAATAAAATTAAATTAAATTTCATATATTAAACATCAGTGGAAAATTCAACAACGAAAATTTTTATAATGCAATATAATATTGATTCACAATATTACTTTTCATTCTGAATGAAAATTTCACATTTGTGAATAACAAAATAATTTTTTATATTGTGCTGACGTCAATTTTGTGCCTCTGAATTTTATTATATTTTTGTATACATGAATATTAATATGCATACGCATTTCTTTCCATCGAAAAATATCAATATCAATATAAATTCATTTATATAGTTACTTTTTTTTTATTTTGATTATAAAAAAACTCCCACAAATACTGTCGCGGAATTTTATTAAATTCCTTATGTATTTCTCATCGAGGCATTTTTTATCCCAATAAATGAAATCGATAGCGAAGAAAAAAATAAAGAAAAGAACATTTTTTATTTTGAAGAAGTTCAAAAATTATCATAAAATGATAATAATAAATATTTAATTATAGTTAACACTGCAATAATTAAACTAAATTAAAAAAGTGATAAGTTGAATGTATATTTTTTTATTTAAAATTAATTATACAAAGCTACTTTTTAAGTTGTTTTAATTTTATTATTATCAATTGAAAGATTGAGAAATTATTTATCAAACTTAATTATTTATACATGCAATAAAAAATAGGATGAATTAATTTATTCAGTTTATAAATTGATTTTATTCATAATTTTTATTAAGATTCAAAAGTTGAATGAATATAATTTTTAAATTATATTTATTTAATATAAAATTTTTTTTTTTTTTGATATTTAGTTAATATAAAATATTAACAAATAGTATATTAAAAATTTTAAACAATTAGTTTTTATATTAATTCAATTTGAAGAGTGAAAAAAAAATTTCATCTGCAGATGTTTCAATTAAATTCACCACGAATATTTTTTTAAAAGTGTTCATATAAAATTTGAACAGTTTTTTTTTTGTTTGTCTCTTAAACTCGACTAAAGCAATTTATTGAAATTGACAGAAAGCATCGTATGGAAAAATTTTTTGGCAAATGAATTATAACCTCCCTGATACTTTTCCTCACCCAACAAATTGAATATTCGATAATAAAAAATAAAATAAAAAGAAAGAATCAACGAATGTGATTGCTAAAGTAATTCAGAATGTGAATTCAAGAGAGATATAACGATTTCTCATTTCCATTTGAACCAAAATAAATTGATAAAATTCACAAAAAAAAAAAAAAAAAATATAAAAAAAATAAATAAAAAATTTATTTTCCCATTCTACGATCAATATATTAAATTTCAATAAATATAAATTATAAATATCATTCCCCTTTTTGGTACATAAATATAAAATGAGAAAAAAAAAATAATAAAAAAAAAATCTTCATTTAATTTCAATTTATTAATCCTCAAAATTATTTCGAACAATATTTTTATTTTGATTTATCTCAGAATAAATTACTGAACAATTTTTTTTTACATAATTTAAATTATCCTCAACAACATATTGTGTATAATTTTACATATATTTTATATTTCCTTTACATTTGATTCAACAAAATGTATCAAGTACAATTTCCCACTTTGGAATAATGCATGAAGGGAAAATGTTGTTATATATATATATGTGTTTATAAATTTGAAATATTTATGGTGTTTGCAACACTGGAGAAATTTTTGCATAATAATTTAAACTGATCCATGAAAACAATCGTGATTTGAATTTTTAACGTGCAAAATAATTTATATTTAACGAACGAAATTCATTGATGAACTAATTAATAAAATGTTTATAAATCTATGAAGTAAAAAAATATATAATGTTGAAATAAATTATTGTGGAACTTACTAGTGAAATTTCACAAATTGTAATTGAGAAAATTTTTTAACAAGTTTATAAAAATTACTAAATTTGTTTACAAAAAAAAAACGAATATAAATAATAATTTCAATAAATTAATCGAAGAATATATTCATTTCTGATAATTTACAAACTGTCATAATATAAATAATATAAATTGTTGAGTAGTATAATTAACTTTTCGACTTTAGTAAAATTTTCGACTAATTCAAATAATAATTTTATTTGACTATAAAAAAAAAAATTTTCAATCACAATTTTATGCACAAACAAATTGTAGTAATTATATTCAATAAAAATTACTACACAATATAATAATAATTATTTAACAATCAATTATTTTCAATTACAACTTTGTAAATCAATAAAATTTTTAGCAAATATTTTTTTTTTTGTTCACATATTAATTTATATCTGATTGAACTAATTAATATTTATTGGATATAATATGTAAATACAAACAAATGAAGGACTATGTGAGATGATAATACGTGTATTGATGTCATGATTATTCACACTGATATAATTTGTTTGCAATAATCAAGTGCTGTAAGTATATGCAGAGATGTTATTAACCAGAATTTACTGATAGGATTATTGAATTTTCATTCTCTCGCATTCAAGTGAAAACTTTAACGAGATCTCTCACGAACAACCCTCAATGTACGTTAAATTGAACTCTAGTTATTCACCATAGCAACATGAACTTCACTGTGAATATATTGATATCAATTAATTCAATAGATGAAGTTTATATTTGGATATTTAAATAAATTTTTGAGTGAAATTAATTTCTGAATGTATTTTTTATTATTTGTTGAACAATATATTTTCTCTTGTTGAACAATTTATCAATTGTCAGTTATTTGGATAATATTGATGAAGAATACTTTGGGGAGTGAATAAAAATAAATAATAAATAAATAGTTGAGGTTTATTATTTTTAATTTGTGTTGAAGAAGTGAACGAAGTTTTTGTGATTTTTATTTATGATTCATTTAATTTTTATTTAGGTTGGTTATAATTTTTGATTGTTAATTTGTTGATTGGTGACAGTTATTGTTAATGTATTCATTCGACATATTTTTAATTAATTTACGAATAAGTTGAATGAGAATAAATGAAATATTTATTGTTGTGTAGAAATTTTTATACTGAAATTCAACTGCAGGATTTGAAAAATAATTTGTCTTTTTATTAATGTATTTTATATTATTTGTTGAACAATCAATTTTATTGATTGTCAGTTATCTTGATGATATTAATGAAAAAAGCCTTGAGAAGTAAATAAATATAAATAATAAATAAATAGTTGAGGTGCATTATTTTTATTTGATAATAAAAAAATGATAGAAAAAATTTTTGTAATTTTTATTAGTGATTGATTTAATTTTTATTTAGTTTGATTTTAATTTAAGTTTATTAATTTGTTAGTTAATGAAAGTAATTGTGAATTTATTCATTCGAGATGTTTAAAATCAAATTGTATATTGGTTGAATGAAAATAAATGAGAAAAATAATGTTGTATAGAAATTTTTATACTGAAATTTGACTGGATTTAAAAAATAATTTACTTTAATTTATTGCAGTGTTGCAATTTTCGTCTGACCTGATTTCGATTAAAAACTAAATATAAATTTGTAATAATAAAAGGATGAAGTTTTTCGTATTGAATATTGACTAAAAAATTCACTTTGCAAAAGTTTTTTCCTTCAAAATTTTTTCCAATTGCATTTTATATCAACTTTCTGCGTGATGTCACTGGCAATTCGTGAATTCAATCTTGGGGATCAGGATTTAATTTAAAGTTAGAAATTTACGTAAAGAAAAAGAGAAAATAGCAAAAAGATAAAAAAAAAAAAAAATAGTCAATAGGGAAAAGAAACAAATAAAATAAAAAAAATAATATAGTGAACAATTTTTTTTTTGTCGTTATTCATCAAAATATTCAAAATTAGTTTGTAGAAATTTTTTAAGCAGTAGCTAAATTATTTTTTCAGTAAAAAATACAGTTGAATAAAATAAAAAATGATTATTTTATGCGATGTATAGAATAAATTTGATAGGATTTAAATACAAAGTTCAGAAATAAAAGTAGAAAAGGCCAATGGGGAATTGAACACGTACCAAGTTGCAATTTATAAATTTTTCTATTTGTTTTATTATTTTTTTTTTTTTTGCCTCTTTTTTGGTTTCAATGTCGTCATAGTGAGCAAATACTATGCCTGCAAATCGAGAAAAATATGTCATCCGTGTGAAACGATTTTATGTTTTTATGGAATTTCTCCATTTTACCTCAGGGACTTTCGCCTTATTTCATTTCACTACTCCATTTCCATTTCCATCTTTCCATCGTGCTCCCTCAATTTCTATCTCATCGTTTTTCCTATTCTTTTTTTCTACAAGAAAAATTAACTGTTTTTTTCCTAGCATCATTTATTGCATTCATAAAAATATAAATATATTGCATTTCAACTAATGAATAAAGTTAAAATGCAGTTAAATATATACATAAATATTTAAGTCTTCTTATAAACTTTATTGCAATTTTTATATTTCTTTGTGTTACATTTTTTTTTATTTTTCTCATTTATTCAAACACGTTTATGTTCACAGTTTGTTTTATTTTATTCTATTATATTTTTATCTCACTATCTAAATTTTGTCCTTTTATAATTTTCTCGACAATATTATTAATTTATTCTTATATAATAATGATTAAAGCTACGAAATAATTGTAATGGAGAGAGGATGAAAATGATTAAAATTTTTTAATTAAAACCGCTGAATGTCGTGGGAGGAATAAAAAAATATAACAGTTTAACAAATACCTGTGTGATTAATCCGAGAAAACTTTTTGTCGTTAAACTAATCTTCAAAGAACATCAGAAAAGAAACTAATGAAAATTAGAATAAAAAAAAATATTTTTTGATATTAATTCAAAGCAAAATCACGATGAAAAAATTCTTTTTTTTTTTTTAATTTATTGGTATATTTTTCATAACATAATAATAAATTCAATGTCTTCGCGTCATATTTTTAATATCAATAAAAACAATAAATCAATAAATATTCTATCAAATTATAAAATGAGTAAAAAAAAATGTTTTAAACTTTTTTCACTGTTTTTTTTTCTTCGTGTATATTGTTACAAATTTTATTTATTTATTGTTCAAGTGATTTGATATGAAAATAAAATCGTCTTTAAAATAACAAGAGAATATTTAATTTTATATAACAGAAAAAAAAATTTTTTTTTATATTTATATTAAAATATAAATATAAATTAATAAATTGAAGAAAAATGTGATGAAAATTATTCTCGTAGCTTTTTTTTCATTTTTTCCTTTATATAATAAAGGATAAAATAATAAATAAAAAATAATTTTCTACTTGCACTGCAAACTCCACATAAAAATTTGTGGCAAATATTTTAACACAAAAATCATTTTGCATTAAATTAATAATATTTTATATTAAACCTAACACAAAATTTTTTACCATGAACAAATCTGTGAAATAAAAATAAAAATTCTTCTTCATACTAAAAAATAAAAAAGCCAAAAATTCAGTACAATGACTCATATTTTTTTCTGCATCCCTCTGACATTAATTAATTAATCTCACATGACTTTACACATTATCCCTCATGCTATTAATGTACCACGTGTTCCAAAACACTTTAAATTGTAAATAGATAAAATTTACTTTTGGTGCAAATAAATTCTTCTCTCTACAACTTCAGTGATTTTTTTTTTATTCTTTTCATTCTCATTTGATCCATCTAATGAAATTGTTATTTATGTCCACATCTTTCACTGATGTTTTTCAATGTCTAAATAAAATTAAGCACGAGCTTGAAGGGCTGAAGAATTATATCCATTGTTCGTCGATGGTGCAAAATAAAAAAAGAAAAGAACAGAATAAAAATAATAAAATTTACTTTAACAGCTCTTCCATGTTCTTTTTACGGCTTGGTGTGTTTTGTAATTTTTTTTTTTAGAACCAATGGCGCGTATTTAGGGTGTTTATTGTGCTATTTCAAAGGTCCTCAATTCATTCACGTCAACACGTCTAACCTCAAAATGTTTTATATGTATATTTTCCTTTTTTTTTTATATTTCTTTATCATTATTATCATTCTCCTTTTCTTATAAATCGCTCTACTATATTTTCACCGGCTTCCTTCAATGCATTGTGTGCATTTTATGCATTTAGAATGTGAGGTTATGAGCATTCTTTGATATTAAAAGCTCAGTCAAGGTCTATAACTTAAGATAAGCGTTTCAAATAAAAAAAAAAAAAAAAAATACAATAGAAATGAAAATAAATTGCTCAAGCAAGAAATATTCCTCCTATACGTGTATATATTTTTTATATGTCGATAATTGGGTTTTAATACTTGGAAAAAAATAGGAAAAAAAAATTCTTTCAAGTCAAAATAATTCAAATAAAATTCGTTGTAAATTATTATCAATTTGACTTTTATATTTCAAGATATATTTTTTATTATTCAATTTTTTTTACACAATCTATTTTTTATTTGGAGATATATAAACAAACGACAGATAAATTTGTTCATATTAAAATATAAATAAATATTAATATCAAAAAATAATTTGACTAAAAATAAAATAAATATTTTCCCCGATTTGTTTGGATTTATTTTTATTTTTCTTACAGAATTTTGGTAACATTATTTATCAAAGGAATTTTATGTAAATATTATTCCCCTAATTGTTCTATGAATGTAACAAAAATTCCTTTCTAAATGTAAATCAATGTTTATAACAAACAGATTTATCTTCTTCTTTGAAACAACAATTTAATGAGTATACTAATATAAATAAAAATAAGCCCAAGCAATACTACGAAATATACAACAGCAATTAAAATATATAGTACAAAAAAAAATACAATTAATTGGCTGTTTAATTTATTCATTAAAAACAGTAGAGTACAAATGCAAGATGATCATAATAAATAAACGAAGGAGGAAGCACTTTCCCATGCATATATACAGGCCCTTGTTACCGACAGTATGATGAATTATTATAGTATACATATACATATGCAAGATGGACGAAGTGAGATCGATCGTGAGGTTATACACATAATATACGTATATATTATCCAAACAAAAGGAGTAAAGGGAGAGAATAGAACTTTCACATAACCTCTACTCGCTGTGTTGTGGCGAGCCATGATTTTGTGTTTCAATATGCACACTTAACAAAGGAGGCAATGTATATATGTATAAATTATATCAACCAATCATATGATGTATAGAATGCTAATATATATTCTAAAGTGCTATTTAGCTCTTCGTTATTGTTTAAGATAGTTCATGTGAAGTATAAAGAATTTAGGAATATTCTGAATTTTGGATATTATGTGGATGATAGTAATATTCAATAGTAGAATAAATTGTGAAAAGATTCAGTAGGAATTAATTAATGGAGATAATTCTATTTAAAGTTTGTATATTGAACGGGTTTAACCTCAAAAAAATCCAGGAAAAACGCACATTTTTTTTTTTATAATATAAAAATTATATTTACTATCTGAATAAAAAATCGGTTATATATAGTATTACGTCGTGGATGTGATTATTGAAGGTTGAAACAATTCTAAAATATTTTATTGAAGGTAGATTTTATTTGAAAACAATAATTAAATCTTATTTTCATTGATGAAACACGTTAAATTATGATTACAAATTTTACACTTTGATAATATTGTCTTTGCTTTGACTTATGTTTATTTATGATTTGGCTGATTTATTAATAGCCCAGTTGAATTAGCATTTAACCTTGTAATGAAAGCGAATATGCTGAAAATTGGTGAAAATCTTTGTTTTGGCATTCTCAAGACTGGGAAAAAAGTCACATATAATCTCGTGTCTGCGTCACAAGATATTCAAGGTCAAAAGACGGGAAATAATCGGTTTTTTATAATTATCTCGACTTCTATCGAAAAACCGTCATTTGAGGTTATTATAAAACTTGTAGATTATAAAAATACCTACAATTTTCATCTGAAACATTTTTTTGTATCTTCAACCGTTCTCGAGGTACAGCGCGTTGCAATATAATACATTATTCAAACCTAATAATTTAATTAAAATATTATTATTTATATTGTTATTATTATCTGTTTTGATAAATTTATTTATACAAAACAGTAAAGCCTCGTGTAATATTCATTTAATTTTTTTTTCATTTCTTTACATAATTTTTTCTTTCTTTTTTTTTTTTTTCAATCTTCCTTCATTATTCCAAATTTATATACTAATAAATATTTCAACTTGTATTTGATCTTCTGATAATTCATCAAAGCAAAAGATAATACAGAAAATTTACGGAAATTTTGACATAATTAAGAAAAAATTAGAGATAAACTTGCAGAAAAAAAATTGCATAAAGTTTTTTATTAAAAAGGTAGAAAGTTTTTTTATTAGATTAACGTGAAATAATACTATACCAACTTATTCTATAATCTCTTTCAGTATTATAACGTAATTTTTTTATCTTTTCTTCTGTTCATTTCATTTATTTATTTTTTTTCTTTTTTTATCAGATCAACTCGCGAACAAGTAAAAAAGTCAAGCGTGGTATTTGCATTTAAATTACTCCATATAACAGAATTATGCATATAATAATGATAATAAAATAATACTAATCATAATATTACACTCGAGATATGATAAGATATTTTATTCGTTCATTTTATTTCAAATTTTTATGTGTAAAACGTTGAAAGTAATAATAAGATTGTTTTATAAAAGATATAACACTTGTTTGATAAATATTGTTTATGTAAATTCACTCTATGAAATTTACTTTGCATAATTAATTTGTCAGCAAATTATTCAGTAAATTAAATTGATGACAAGGGAGACAGGACAAATGAGAGATGAACAATTGAATGAATAGAGAGACAAAATAAATATTATTAATAAAAAGACCACATACAATAATAAAACTTCTGTAAATTTTTATTCGCTAGTTATGTTATATTAACAGAATATTTATATATGTATGTGATTTGATTCGACACAAATAATATGGTAAATGATAAATAAGATTTAAAAAATGTGTTGACATAAAATTTATTCAGTTTGACAGACAAAAATTTTATATAAAATAAAATTTTCAAATTTTCATTTATGTTAAAATAATTTTTTATGGATTTTCATATAAAATTATAGATTGTGCATAATGGGAAGATCAGATAATGGTGTATTATTTGAACAAAATTATTGAATACATTTTTATGTAAAACAAAACAATTTTTGTTGCTTCAACACAAATTTTTGTGTTAAAATTTGATACAAAATTTGTGTTCAAAACAGTTGACACAAATTTCAAGTGAATTTTCACACAAAATCATTTATAATGCACAATAAAATAATTGAATAATAATGCATTTAATAAACAAAATCAATCAATAAACTATTATATAACACAAAATAATTTTTTTGCTTTGAAACAAATTTTTGTGTTGAAATTCGACACAAAATTTTAGTTAAAAACAGTAAACACAAATTTCAAGTCCATTTTGACATAAAATCATCCACAATACTCAATAAAAAAGTTAAACAAAAATACATCAAATAAACAGAATCTATAAATAAACTATTACACAAAACAAAATGATTTTTCTGCTTTAATTCAAATTCTGCTGTCAAAATTTGTGTTAAAAATAGTTGACACAAATTTCACGTCCATTTTTATACAAAACCATTTGCAATACATATTACAAAAATTAAATAATAATGGTTTAAATAAACAAAATCAATAAATAAATTATTATACGACACAAAATAATTTTTCTGCTTTAGAACAAATTTTTGTCTTTAAATTCGACACAAAATTTGTGTTAAAAACAGTTGACACAAATTTCAAGTCCATTTTTATACAAAACCATTTGCAATACATATTACAAAAATTAAATAATAACGGTTTAAATAAACAAAATCAATAAATAAATTATTATACGACACAAAATAATTTTTCTGCTTTAGAACAAATTTTCGTCTTCAAATTCGACATAAAATTTGATTTAAAAGCAGCCAGCACAAATTCCAAGTTCACTGTCACACGAGATTATTTATAATACTACACAATAAAAAAATTAAATAAACAAAATCACTATATTTATAAATAAATTATTATATAACACGAAATAATTCTTTTGCTTTAACTCAAATTCTGGTGTTAAAATTCGACACAAAATTCACGTTAAAAACAGTCAACACAAATTTCACGTCCACTTTTACACAAAATTCTTGACAGTGCATGAGTAGACAAGAATAAAAAAAAATAAATTTATATTTTTACACTGTCACCGAAGGCGAAAACTCTATTGAAGTCCGCATGTGACCTTTAATTTATTGAACATAACCAAAACGTTGGTTGAATACTGAAGAGCGATATTTGAAGTGAAGCCTCATTGAAACCCAGTGTTATTGTTGCTTGCTTCTTGTCTAATCATCTCTCTCTCTCTCGTTCTCTATCAACTCCTTCGACATTTCTGCTTGGGATGAGTAGTAATATATATATAAAGTTTCCGGAATTTCTCGAGGACGCAGTAGGAAGACCAACTACTTCTACTTGGCATACCAATGAAGAGGACCTTCACAAGATGGGAATCTCAATAACAACAGACAATTAGCCATTTAAGTGACTCAATGTTTAATGCAATACAATAAATATATACCTTACAATAAGTGCATAGATGCATAAAAGAAAAATTAAATTCAAATGAGAATCACAACAATAAATACGAGAATTAAATTTTATACAAAAATCCATTGAAAATTTGTGTTGATTTTTTTTTTCCTGCATAATTAAGTAACTGACGTGTTAATCATTCATTATAATTCAAATCATTAATGCATTTGTGGTAAACGTCATAAAAATTTCGATTGAGTCATGATTTATTTATTTATTTACGCAATGTGACACAGTAATTTTGTGAATTTAATTAATCTTTGTTTGTTCGCAAATGAATAATAGATTGATTAAATGAAAAAAAAAAAAAATATGTACAGGTTATTTTCTCATGCCCAAAGTTGCGCAGTTTCATTAATTCTTTCTGATTAATTATATTAAATTCGACATTATTAGAATTTTTGTGAAATATCCACAATTTTTTTTCTATTCCTAATAAAATGTTCTTTTTACTTTTAAGAATTTTGAATTAAACTCACCTATATGAGTTCAAACATTTTATGAATTATATTATGACAATAATTAGTCATTAGAAGAAGGTAAACAATTAATTACTTTGATAGGAATAAAAAATTTGATGTAAAATATTCAGTCGAAATTTGTGTCGACTATTTCGAAGGCGAATTTTGGCACAAGAATTTGTGTGGGAAAGCAGAAAAATTATTTTGCGTTCAATGAATAATATTCTATGTTGAATTCAACACTGAATTTTTGCCTGTCAAACTAAATAAATTCTGTGTGAACTTATAAACAAATATTTATTCACTTTGAAGTAGCAACACAATAAAACAGAATTTTTAATGAGTACCATTTCATAAATAAAAAGGAAATGCTTTACGAATCATACTACAAAAGTAGGGATACTTTCGTCATGATTATTCTTCAGCGAATAGTATTTATAAGTGAATTTCGAATATAAAATAGCCCAGTTGATAATCATTCATTGATTCATTCGTTATCGTTGTAAAATATAATTATCATCATGGAAAATTCAATTGTCAGAGTGCAGCAGGGTCGATTACGCGGAATCAGAGAAAGAAATCTAAATGGAATGATTTTTGTTGCTTTTCGTGGTGTTCCATATGCAAGGCCACCAATCGATGATTTGCGCTTTAGGGTACGTAATAATTATAAATAATAAACTCCATCTTTTACACGAGAAGATTTGAAGTTAGTCAATTGATAGGATTGTGAACCACTAGAACCATGGATTGGCATCAGAGATGTCATAAAATTTGGAGACCAATGTGCACAACAAGAGTGGGTTACACATAACATAATCGGTAGTGATGATTGTCTTAATTTAAATATCTACACCCCAAAATCTAACTCCACAAAAGCTAAAAGCTGTCATGGTATGGATTCATGGTGGATCATTTATTCATGGATCAAATAGAGATGAATTATATGGACCAGATTATCTTATTGAAAAGGATGTTGTGCTTGTTACAATCAATTATCGTATAGGAATACTTGGTAAATTATTGTTTTCAAATATTATTATGTATTTTTATTTTTAATATATAGAAAAAAGTAATTAACCCTTAGGTGTCCATCTTGTCATATATTTTTCCCTATAACTCGGGTAAAAATGGAAATAGCGACTCAAGCCTTCAAATCTTCATTATTTCACCGTTTTAGAAGCTAAAAATACACTTGTAAATTTTTTAAAGTGAATTAACTTTTATTCTATTGCCTCAAATTTTTTCGTCGATATTTCCATTTCTTCCACTTTAAGGTATAAAAAAGGTATAACGAATTTTGGATATATACCTAATTTAGACCTCCAAAGTCCTGTTCAGTTAATGCCTTCGTTATATATTTTTTTAGATATATTACATATATGTAAATGTTGCATGAGAAAGGGGAGAGATAGGTTATATCGTATTTTTTATTTATAATTTATTGAACAATATATCGTAGTAAGTATGTATCCAAAATAAAGGTATAACTCTTGAACCTCACAAAGGAAAAATGAATTAATTGTTTAATCAATATATTAATTGTATCAAATTAATATATTAATCATATGCATTTTATTATTTTATTAATTATTATTGCTCATACATGATTTTATAAACAAATGATCGGCGTTTGACGCAGCCTATTGTCTCTTGTCATTACGTGGCTATAGTACGCAATGGTCGAATCTTGCCGATGATTTGACATGGATGATGATAGATAAAAAAGGACAAGTTAGGAAAACTAAGGACTTATTAAGGTTCAAATGGATATAAAGGATATAAAAGGTATTGGGAAGTCACTATTTAGGATTGACGAGGTACAATTGAGATACAGTAAGAAGAATAAAGGACAGTACAACAACACTACTCTTCAGATCTCTACTTTTCACGATTCCAGCCTAAAGGTAGCGAGCTAAGGGACTTGAAAACGGCTTATATAGCTTCCATTGATGTGTATTTTATAAAATAAATTCATTCCAAACCATTCTGTTCATATGTGGACTCAGAAATCAAGAAAAACTAGTGCGGTGGACATCCGGGTGCCCTGGGTGTGCAGCAACGTGGTAAAAGTTGGGTGTGCACATAAGGGTTGAAAGTATTTTTTATTCATCAGGTTTTCTCAATGCTGATGATGAGGAAGCACCAGGGAATCAGGGATTAAAAGATCAAGTGCAGGCATTAAAATGGATCCAACAAAATATTGCACAGTTTGGTGGAGATCCAAATAACGTTACAATCTTTGGACAAAGTGCTGGAGGAGCTTCTGTACATTATTTAACAATTTCTCCATTAGCACAAGGCAATTGATGGATTAATTTATAAATATATATTAATATGTGAAGGAATTCATGTTGGATAAATCATTTGCAGGATTATTTCATAAAGCAATAATGCAAAGTGGTGTTGCTTTAAGTCCTTGGGCAAGTTCGGCAACATCACCGATGGAAACAGTTAAAAGACTTGCTAAAGTATTGAAAAAAAATGTATCTGATGTGAAGGAATTTATTAATTATTTACGAACACTGGATATTCATCAGTTGATTAAAGCTGCAGAGGAAATGGAAACCCATCAAGTATTTATTATGAAGTAGTTGAACTTTACTATTGAAAATGGTTGTTTTATAAAATTAAAATATTGTTTCTTTGTTATTTAAGGATAAAATACTTATTATTCATCCATTTCTTCCGTCTATAGACGCAAAAGCGAAAAATCCTTTTCTTTTAATTCCACCTGAAGAAGCAGCAAAAATTGGAATTAAAGTTCCTAGCATATGTGGTTATTTAAGTGATGAAGGAACTATTGCTATGGGAGGTATAATATAGAATTTATTTTGTTTGATATTAATCAAGAAGAAATGATTTGTTATGTATAAATTATTATTTTTTAAAACGAAGACGAAAATTCTGATTATACTGTGAATATTTTAGTTATGAACAGTGAAATTTATCATCAAATTGACATCGATTCAGAAAATTTACTGATACATCCAACAGTTTTACGATTTTTGAGAGAGCACAATTTAACAGTGAATGATGTGAAAAAATTTTATTTTGGTGATGGAAAAATTTCATCTGAAAATTATGAAAAAATTGTTGCTGTGTTGACTGACATTCATTTTGTCATTGGTCTACATCATATGATTGAAATTCAAACGTTGAATTCAATGGCTCCAATGTATTACTATAATTTTGAGTATGAATCAGAAATTTCAATTATAAAAAAAGTTATGGACATAAAAGTAAAAGGTGACGAATTTTATTTCATAAATTTCTAAAATTTTTTCTCAACATTTTCATGAAATATTAATTCAATTTGAATTTTAAACACAGGGATTTGTCATGGCGATGAATTAAGTTTTTTATTTTATCCAAAGTTATCAAAAATGCTTCGTAAAAATGCACCACAAGTTGGATCTGTTGAACATTGTATTATTCAAAGATTGACTGATTTATGGTCCAACTTTGCTAAAACTAGGTAAAATTTTTTTATTATCTTAAAAATTGTTTTTAGACAGTAAATTAAATATTAGAATTGATATAAAATATTCTTAATTTATGGCAAAATAATTTTTCTTCATTGGACTTTCACATGTATTAATTAATCCATCAATTTTTTATCATTCTCAGCAATCCAACACCTCAGATAACAGAAAAAATTCCGGTTGAATGGAAACCAGTTGACAGTTCAAATGAATATAAATGTTTACATATTACAAAAAATCTTAATTTAACCAAAGAAACAAACATAACTCAACAGTTGATCGCAAGTGCAAAAAGAAGTCATAAATAGCTGAATATTTATTATTATCATCAAGAAAAATATAGGATACTCATGAAATTTAGATCAAATTCATTATAAAGCAGACATAAATATATGAATTTGATTAAAAGTCAACTTTAGATACAAAAAAACTCATAAATATCATATAAAATGTATAAATATTTTACTTATGAAAGACGTTATTGGAATAATATCTACATATATCAAGTTCATTATGAATTTCAACAAAATAAATGAATGAAATTTGATTCATTATAATATCAAGTTGATATTGGCACACATTATATACTTATCCTTTGACATATTAATTAATTAATGCACCACTTTGTCAGTACGAAACATTGAGGATAGAAAATATGAAATACGATTTTGATGAATGAATAAATAATATTCCTCAAATTAAATTAATATCAAGTAAATTAAAATAAATTGGATATTATGCTGATGATTATAATTATAATCATGCCTACTGTTTCCTATGATCTATTTGATGTAGTTATTCAATTATGTATAAGAGTTAATTTATTTTATAATAAAATCAATGTTTGGAAATTAATTTTCAAAAGAGGAATATTTATTACTGGCTCATTTATTCAAGTCAATTGAGTCATGATTAGCGAAGATAATGTGACAATAGTTTCTCAGAATGATAATTAATTGACGCACGTTTGACAGAAAATAATGAGCAAATAAAAAATCATTTGTTGAAAAAAATATTTCTTCTTACATTCGACATTTAATATTGACATGATTATATCTCGAAAACGGTCACTCCTATAAAAAAAAGTGATTCTACTTTTATTTTGTAAAATTTTATGTTCTACCAATTTGATAATAAGTATTTTTCTTGTAGGATTCATATCTAACAAGATAATCGCAAAAAACTATCCAATTAAGACAAAAAATTAATTCCATAAAAATTGTTTCAAATTTCTTATTTATTTTTGGATCTATTTCAACTTTACTTTTATACTTCTCTTTATTTACAATCCTAACAGTATAATTCATACATAAACATATTTTTTTATACATTAATTGTTGTAAAATACCATTATAAAAAAGTTCAATATTTCTTCTCACAATCGACATTTAATATTGACATGATTATATCTCGAAAACGGTCACTCCTATAAAAAAAAGTGATTCTATTTTTATTTTGTAAAATTTTATGTTCTACCAATTTGATAATAGGTATTTTTCTTGTAGGATTCATATTTAACAAGATAATCGCAAAAAACTATCCAATTAAAACAAAAAGTTGCCCACATGAAATATATTTCAGATTCTTTATTTATTTTTGTATCTATTACGACTGGAACAATATCACATTACATCAGAGGACCGCAATCACAAATCATGTACTCAGTCCAATCATATAGATGAATGGTGGGAGTTGTGATGTGTGCTATGAGTGGAAAAATGGGGACAGCAATGATTACATCATTCTAACAGTAAAAGTTAATATAGAAAGCAAGAATTGAGCTGACTGCAGATTCAGTTGTACGTCGAATGTGATACGTTAGACATATTCCATAATGAATGATCCTATTGTTAAAGTAAATCAAGGTAAATTACGTGGAGTTTATGAAAAAAATCTTAATGGAAAAAATTTTATTGCATTCCGAGGAGTTCCATATGCAAAACCACCAGTTGGTAATCTACGATTCAAGGTAATTAAAGTATAAAGATAATATTTGATATAAAAATTTATAATGTTGATGAATTAATTGTCAGGATCCTGAACCGTTGGAGTCATGGTCTGGAATCAGAGATGCTGTTGCATTTAGTGATCGTTGTGCACAACAAGATTGGCTCACACGTGCAATAGTTGGTAGTGATGATTGTCTTTATCTCAATGTTTATACACCAACTCTAAATCCATCTGAGCCAAAAGCTGTTATGGTATGGATTCATGGTGGTGCATTTATTTTTGGATCGGGTGAAGATGATATGTATGGACCAGATTATCTTATAGAAAAAGACATTGTACTTGTTACAATAAATTATCGCCTTGGGATTTTTGGTAATTGTTTTATTTTAACTTTGTAATTAACTTTTTGTTTGATTAGATAAAATAATTTGATTCTTCAATTGAAGTGTATTAATTTATGTTTTTCTTTTTTTTTTTTTGAAAGGTTTTCTCAATGCGGAGGATGAAGAAGCACCAGGTAATCAAGGATTGAAAGATCAAGTGCAAGCATTGAGATGGATTCAACAAAATATTTCACAATTTGGTGGTGATCCAAATAATGTTACAATATTTGGCGAAAGTGCTGGTGGAGCTTCGGTTCATTATTTAACAATTTCTCCTTTAACACAAGGTGATTAATCTTATGAATAATAATATGAATGAAAAGTGGTTTATGATGGAAGAATTATCTTTAGGATTATTTCACAAGGCAATTATTCAAAGTGGTGTTGCGATTAATCCTTGGGCAAGTTCACCAAAACCACCAATGGAATCAGTTAAAAAGCTTGCTGCAGTATTGGACAAAGATATTTCTGATGTAAAAAAATTTATTAATTATCTACGAACACTCGATATTGATTGTTTGATTGAAGCTGAAGCTAAAATTCGAACTCGCCAGGTATATTATTTATTAATGAATTAATAGTGTATTTAATGGAGTGTGCCATTTTTAGGCAACTTTTTTTATCATCAAAAAAACAGGCTGAAAACTTACTGGAAGGTGAAAAAAAAAAAATCTGTTTAAAGCGAAGCTCTTAATTTTAATATTTAAAGGTTTCTCATCGTAATTTTCGTTTTTCCAGTTGAATAACATGAGAAAAATTTTCTTTTTCTTTGGAGTTTTTTAGCTCGGCATTTGCGGATTATAGGTATAGGCTCATAGCACATTATTATAGGGAATCGAACGCTCTACAAAAAAGGTCTCTTACACTTTTTTAATAAAGACAGCTATTTTAAAGATATTCAAACCCAAAGCTCCAAATGTATGAAATTTTGACTTTTTTGCTATTAAATTATTGTAATAAAAAAACACTTCAATGAATGTAGCCACATTGCTCGATTTCGTTTAGACAGCACAATTTCTATTGCTTTGAAACAATAATTAAATTCATTTTGTTACGGTATAAATTTTTTTTTACAGTAAATAAAATTAAAAAATGATAATACCTGACATGTAAGTATTTTTTTCTTAGCTTTACGAAAATATTAGCTTACTAAAACCAGTTTTTCGACTAAAAATGATTTTGAAAACAATAATAATATGATTAGTATCGATGTAATAAGAAAAAAGTCAAAATTTCATACATTTGGATTTTTGGGTTGAAATATCTTTAGATTGGCTGTCTCTATGAAAAAAGTGTAAGAGACATTTTTTGTAGAGCGTTCGATTCCCTACAAGATTATGCTATGAACTCATCTCTATAATGCGCAAATGTCGAGCTACAAAATTCCAAAGAAAAAAAAAATTTTTCTCCCATGTTATTTGAACCAAAAAACGAAAATTACGATGAGAATTAACCTCTAAATATTAAAATTAAGAGCTCCGCTTCAGAAACGCTCTTTTTTTCATCGTCCAGTAAGTTTTCAGCCTGTATTTTTTATGAAAAAAAAAAAAGTTGCCTAAAAATGGCACACCCTAGTATTTTCATTTATTTATTTATTCGTGTGTTAATAAATTCATGAATATTATCAACTCTTTCAGGATAAAATACTTGCTATTCATCCATTTATTCCATCTGTAGATTCGAAAGCAAAGAATCCATTTTTATCAATTCCATTAAATGAAGCTATTAAAAATGGAATTAAAGTTCCCAGTATGTGTGGTTATATGAGTCATGAAGGAATAATTGTTATTGCAGGTATGTCATCTCAATTTTACACATTGAGAATTGATAACATCAAACAGTTGCGTTATCAAATAAAATTTATCCAGTTTATTATCGCACAAATGCTCTCAAGCAATGTGATAAGCTCAAGAATTTTGTTGTTCAATTAATTTTTCAGGCATGAATGATGACATGTATAATGAAATTAATGCTGATCCAGAGAATTTATTGATACACCCAACAGCAAAAAAAATTTTAAACAAATATAATTTGACAGTTAATGATGTAAAACAATTTTATTTTGGTGATGAAAAAATGTCTTCAGAAAATATTGGAAAAATTGTTGATGCATTGAGCACTATTCATTTTATATTAGGAATTCATGATGTTATTGAAATTCAATCTAAAGTTCTTGATGTTCCTATGTATATTTACAAATTTGAATATGAAGTAGAAACTTCACTTTTGAAAAAATTTTTAAATGTGGACGTAAAAGGTAAAAAATATTTTGAGGTTATAATTATAAATTTTTCAAACATCTAATAGAAATAATATCAATTTTTTTTCTATACTGTAATAATAATATTTTATTCATCTCAATAAGGAACTTGTCATGGTGAAGAAATAAGTTTTTTATTTTATCAAAAATTGACTAAACTTCTTGATAAACCAATTGGAATTCCTGGATCTATTGAACATAATTTCATTGAAAAATTCACTAGAATGTGGACCGATTTTGCTAAAACTGGGTAAAAAATTTGTTTAATTCCTTTATAGATAAATTATTTTAATATAGTAAAAATTAATTTTTACTTAATTTACATTTAAAGAAATCCAACACCAAAATTAACAAATGAAATTCCTGTTGAATGGAAACCAATTGATAATTCTGATGGATATAAATGTTTGCTCATTACGGACAAACTCAACATGATAACTGAGATGAAAATAACCCAACAATTATGTAAGAGCATCAAAAATAAATTATGAAAGAATATTTTATCATATTCAGTACGAAAAATAATCAATAACTTTTATAACAAGAAAAAAAAGGATATTAAAATTCTTAAGTTTAATCCCAGAAAAAATCAAAAATAAAATATTGACATGATTATTAAATTTGTAATATATTTTTTAGTATAGTTGATAAATAATAGAGTATTATTAAATGGCATAAATTTGCGTAAAATTTTTCATATTTACTACAATTATTATTTATAATTTGATGAAAAAATTTAGAAGCAGATTATGGAGATATTTAAAATATTCATTATAATTTTTTTGATTCATTATTGACATTTATCGTGGATTATAATTTATAAATATTAAGTTTACTGTAATAAAGAAGTGAATTTAAGTTTTTCATCAGGTAAATCAATTTGCATAATAAAATTCATATCAAAATGGACTTTGCCTCATTTTTAATAATCATGAAAGAATGATTAATTTAAAAACTACGATAAATAATAATTATATTGCTCGGCTATCTGTTATGAAGACGTGAAAAAAATGAGAAAAAAAAAAATACGTTGTACAGAGGCCAAATGGCAATTAAGATTCAGAATCTTGTTGGTACTTTGGACGTTGTGATGAGATAATTTCTTGAGTATCACTATATTTCTCCGAGTAATTGTAGCTGATACCTAACAATCAAAGTGGATAATAAAAAAGTGGAACGAATTATGTAATGATATTTTATTTAAATGCTACAGAATAAAAATACAACGCAAAATGAATTCAATCGTGTTTTGTATTTTCAATGCAACAAACATTATTTCATCATGAGCGATCCTATTGTTGAAGTGCATCAAGGTAAATTGCGTGGAGTTAATGAAAAAAATATCAATGGAATAAATTTCATGGCATTTCGTGGAATTCCATATGGAAAATCACCTGTTGGTAAATTGCGTTTTAAGGTAATTTAAATATTTTTATTTATATTGTATATTTTTTTTTTTTTCATCAGAAAAACAGGCTAAAAACTTACTAGACGGTGAAAAAGGAGCCTGGTTGGAGAGGAGCTTTAAATTCTAATATTTAGAGGTGCCGTTTGTAATTTTTCATTTTCTATTTAAATAATATGGGGAAAAAAAATGTTTTTCTTTGGATTTTTGTTGCTCGGCATTTGCGCATCATAGAGATAAGTTTATAGCATATTTTGTAGGAAATTGAATTCTCTACAAAAAAGGTCTCTTACAATTTTCTCATAGAGACAGCCATTCTAAAGATATTCAAACTGAAAGCTCCAAATGTATGAAATTTGGACTTTTTTGTTATTAAATCGATACTAATCACTTTATTATTGTAATAAAAAAACACTTCAATAATTGTTATCACATTGTTTGATTTTGTTTAGATAGCATAGTTTCTATTGCTTTGAAATTATAATAAAATTCATTTAACATGAGTTATAAATAATTTTTTTTTATACTAAATAAAATATAGAAAAAAAATATCTGACACGTGGGTAATTTTTTTTAGCTTTTCGAAAATATAAGCACACTAAAATCAGTTTTTCAATTAAAAAGAATTTCTAAGACAATAACAAAGTGATTAGCATCGATTGAATAATAAAAAAGTCAAAATTTCATACATTTGGAACTTTGGGTTTGATTATCTTCAAAATGACTGTCTTTATTAGAAAAGTATAAGAGACCTTTTTTGTAGAGCGTTCGATTCCCTATAAGAATATGCTTTAGGCTTATCTTCATGATGCGCAAATGCCGAGGTACAAAAATCAAAAAAAAAAAAAAAAAATTTTTCCATGTTTTTTAAATGGAAAAACGAAAATTTCGATGAGGAACCTCTAAATATTGAAATTAAGAGCTCTGCTTTAAACAGGTTTTTTTTTTTTTTCATCGACCAGTAAGTTTTCCGTCTGTTTTTTTGGTGAAAAAAAAAGTTGCCTAAAAATGGCACATCCTATTGTATATCTAAATGAATATGTAATTAATGAAGAATAAATTTTAGGATTCTGAACCTGCAGAGCCTTGGTCTGGTGTGAAAGATGCTTTCAATTTTGGTGGTCGATGTGCACAAAAAGATTGGATAACACATGGAATTATTGGTGGTGATGATTGTCTTTATCTTAATATTTATACATCAGATATAAATCCACCAGTGCCTAAAGCTGTTATGGTGTGGATTCATGGTGGTGGATTTATTTTTGGATCTGGTGATGATGATTTTTATGGACCAGATTATTTAATTGAAAAAGATGTTGTACTTGTGACGATAAATTATCGCCTTGGAATTCTTGGTAAATTTTTTTTTTCTCAATAACATTAAGAATAAATTAATTTTGTGGAAAGTAAAATATTATTTACCGCATTATTATTCTAGGTTTTCTCAATGTTGATGATCAAGAAGCACCAGGTAATCAAGGATTGAAAGATCAAGTGCTGGCTTTAAAATGGATTAAAAAAAATATCGCAAAATTTGGTGGAAATCCAAATAATGTTACAATTTTTGGAGAAAGTGCTGGTGGAGCATCTGTTCATTATTTATCAATTTCACCATTGGCACAAGGTAAAATATCTTTGATAATATATAATATTTCAGTTAATAATAAATAACAAAAAATTATTTACAGGATTATTTCACAAGGTTATACTACAAAGTGGTGTTGCTTTTAATCCTTGGGCAAGTTCTGCAAAATCTCCAATGGAATCAGTAAATAAATTGGCTGCTGCACTGGGCAAAAATATTTCTAATGTAAAAGAATTTGTTGAATATCTGCGAACACTTGATGCTCATACTTTAGTGGAAACTGAGGCTAAAATTCATTCCTCAGAGGTAAATTTTATAATAATAAATAATATAAAAAATTACAAAATATTTTTTATTTCTCAATTAATATTTTATTTTATTTCACTTTCATTCAAGGATGAGATTCTTTTCATTCATCCGTTTCTTCCAAGTATTGATTCAAGTGCAGAAAATCCATTTTTGATAAAACCAATTAATGAAGTGGCAAAAGCTGGAATTAAAGTTCCCTGTATGTGTGGTTATGTGAGTCACGAAGGAATAATTATTGCTGCTGGTAATTATTAACGTTATAAGTATGTAAAAATAATAATACTTGATTAATATACATCAATAAAATTATTTTAGGTATGAAAAATGAGGTTTTGAATAAGATTGATGCGGATCCAGAAAATTTATTGATTCATCCAGTGACGTTACAATTTTTAAAGCAACATAATTTAACGGTCAATGATGTAAAACGATTATACTTCGGTGATAAAAATATTTCATTAGATAATTTTGCTAATGTTATAGATTTACATACTGATATGTATTTTATCATTGGCTTACATCATTTGGTTGATATTCAATCAAGAGTTTCTAAAACTCCCACGTATTTATATAAATTTGAATATGAAGTGGAAAATTCATATTTGAAAAATTTTTTTGGCATGGGAACTATAAAAGGTAATGCGAAAATTGTTTCACAAAGCGTTTATTAGGGTGTGTCATTTTTAAACAGGCTGAAAACTTACTGGACAGTGAAAAAAGAATCTTGTTTGAAGCAGAGCTCTTAATTTTAATATTTAGAAGTGCCTTTTTGCAATTTTCTATTCAAATAATATGTGAAGAAATTTTTTTTTCCTTTGGATTTTTGTAGTTCGGTATTTATGCATCACAGGGATGAGCCCATAAATATATTTTTGTAGGAAATCGAACGCTCTAGAAGAAAGATCTCCTACACTTTTTTGATAGAGATAGCCAATCTGAAGATATTTCAACCCAAAGTTCCAAATGTATGATATTTATACTTTTTTGTTATTAAATCGATATTAATCACTATATTATTGTAATAAAAAAACACTTCAATAATTGTAGTCACATTGCTCGATTTTGTTTAGATAGCATAATTTCTATTGCTTCAAAATAATAATTAAATTCATTTAACATAAGTTATAAATAATTTTTTTAAAGTAAATAAAATGAAGAAAAAAAAAACTGACATGTCAGTATTTTTGTTTCAGTTTTACGAAAATATTAGCACACTAAAACCAGTTTTCCGATTGGAAATAATTTTTAAAACAATAATAAAGTGATTAGTATTGATTTGATTATAAAAAAGTCAAAATTTCATACATTTGAAATTTTGGGTTTGAATATCTTTAGAATGGCTGTCTCTATGAAAAAAAAATGTAAGAAATCTTTTTTGTAGAGCGTTTGATTCCCTATAAGAACATGCTATGTGTTTATCTCTATGATGCGCGAATTTCGAGGTAAAAAAATTCGAAGAAAAAAAGTTTTTTCTCGTGTTATTTGAATGAAAAAACAAAAATTTCGATCAGATACCTCTAAATATTGAAATTAAGAACTCTGCTTCAAACACCCTTCTTTTTTTACTCTTCAGTAAGTTTTCAGTCTGTTTTTTTGATGAAAAAAAAAGTTGCCTAAAAATGGCACACCCTAGTGTTTATCATAATTAATACTTTTATTACTAATATTTAGATATATTACTTTTTCATTTCATAATTAGGAACTTGCCATGCTGAAGAATTGAATTATATTTTTTATCCAATGATAACTAAACTTTTGGGGAAACCACCAGCATCATTCAATTCTATTGAACATTGCCTCGTTCAAAGATTCACTGAATTGTGGACTAATTTTGCCAAAACTGGGTACGATATTTAATCAATTTATTTTCAAAATAATAATTATTTCACATGCCATATTGACTATCTAATACGATTTTTATTTTTCAAAGGAATCCAACTCCTGGTACAACAGATTTAATTGAAGTTGAGTGGAAACCAATTGACAATTCCACTGATTATAAATATTTAGAAATTACAGACAAACTCAAAATGAGAACAGTGAAAAATATAACTAGACAATTGATGAAGAATAAAAATGATAAATTGTAAATTACTGATAATTCATAATCATTTCACATATTATAAAATATTTACAACATCTTAAAAATATTATTCAGAAAAAAAAAATTGGTAACATGAAATAATTTTATATTACATTAAATACCTCATTGTGTTTAGATTCCAAATTATGTAATGATAAATATTATCAATTATATTTTACTGCAAAAATTAATAAATAAAATTTTTATAAATCTAGAAACAAATGATTATAATATCATGTATTTCATTCCATTTTCAAGTTCTTCAAGAGATCTCAGAGTATAATTATGAAATGACGTAATCAAATAAATTAATCTTTTTTATTGAAGGACTTGATTGGCAGTAGTAGGGGAAAAATTATGTGATTACGTAACACATTTATTTGAAGGGGAGAGATATAAAAGTTAACGTCATATTGAGTTTGTCAGTGTAAAACACTGAGTTCCGTCATGGAGAATCCCATTGTTGAAGTTCGTCAAGGAAAATTACGTGGAATCAATGAAAAAAATATTAATGGAATAAATTATGTTGCATTTCGTGGTGTTCCATATGCAAAACCACCAATTGGAAATTTACGTTTCAAGGTAACTTCAATTAAATTATATATTTCGATTATTCATATGAAAATATATTATTTCTAATAACGTGAATTAATTAGGATTGTGAGCCTGTGGAATCGTGGATTAACGTGAGAGATGCTATTAATTTTGGCAATCGATGTGCACAAAAAGAATTCTTTACTGGAACTATTTTAGGAAGTGATGATTGTCTTTATTTGAATATTTATACACCAACTTTGGACCCAATAACACCAAAAGCTGTCATGGTATGGATTCATGGTGGTGCATTTATCTGTGGATCAGGTGAAGATGACTTTTGCGGCCCTGATTATCTCATTGAGAATGATGTAGTGCTTGTTATGATAAATTATCGTTTGGGAATTCTTGGTAATTTTTTAAAAAATAAATCGATGAAATTTCTTGAGCATTAAATGATATCATTCAAGATGAATAAATGAAATTAATTAAATATTTAATTTTTCAATTAGGTTTCCTCAATGTTGAAGATGAAGAAGCACCAGGAAATCAAGGATTAAAAGATCAAGTGGAGGCATTGAAGTGGATTCAACAAAATATCGCACAGTTTGGTGGTGATTCAAATAATGTTACAATCTTTGGAGAAAGTGCTGGAGGTGCAGCCGTTCATTATTTAACAATATCTCCATTGGCACAAGGTGATAAGTTTTTCATCGACTGGGTTGAATAGCTTGTTTATTCAGTTTCAATTTCTTTTTTTTCAAAC
This sequence comes from Microctonus brassicae, assembly GCA_918226075.1. Classification (NCBI taxonomy): domain Eukaryota; kingdom Metazoa; phylum Arthropoda; class Insecta; order Hymenoptera; family Braconidae; genus Microctonus; species Microctonus brassicae. The sequence continues at coordinate 5,262,471 of OW445486.1, read as the reverse complement.
CTCGATACGACCATTTTTCACTGAAATATGAGACTTTTAACGGAAAAGGGTCCTTTTATCAATAATCATCGATATCTCAACGACAAATGATCCTACAGAGAATTAAAGGGCAGTTTTGGGAACTGGGATAAATTATCTATAAGATACTGCCACAATTGTGAGGAAAAAAAATTTTTTTTTTATCCTCAACATGAATTTGAAAGAGAAGGAAAAAAAGGGTAATTTACGGTTTTTTTAGAAAATTGACGGATGAATGGGAAATATCCACGAAATGACTAATGTTAAGCGTAACTTTTTGAGCTCGATATGCCCAGAAAACTCCTTTAGTTTTTCATTTCGATCATTATTTCATAATCATGATAAAAATGGAAAAAAACATTTCGTTCCCTTTCTGGGTATAGCTCGTAAGTACATTTTTTGCGAAATTGTGATTTTTAGGAGGAAACATCGGCGAGTACTCCTATTTAGTGTAAAACAACTTAAAATGAGCAGAATGACAATAGAAATTTGTTCAAAGGCGTCTTTATTTACATCGTATCTACACTATCTGATTTGAATACCGCGTATCTACATCAATTACCACAAAAATTGATTGAATGGCACTGCTATCGCATTGCGTAACGACAGAATGCTGGTAAATACGTCAAAAATATACTATCAATTGTTTGGATTGTTGACATTTACTTCTTAAGTACATATAATGATATGATATAAGTAAAATTCATTTAAAAAATTAAAAAATATCACGAAATGAGACTGCTGAAAACAACTGGACATTGCGCTCTTGAATGCCCCGAGGGTTTTCCAAAAAAAAAAAAAAAAAAAAAACAATATGAAAATGATTTCGATATTTTTTTGTTTTCACGTCGATTGTTGTTTTTTCGTCTTGCAAAACATCGATCGTTAGAAAATGTGAGAAAATTTCCAACAATTGTTTTTTTCTATTTTTATCATGATTATGAAGTGTTTAAACGCGAAAATCGTGACCCTTCAATTTTATCAGAAGTTTAATTGTTTAAAACAGAGAAACGGTTCGCACGATCAAAAGGAAAAATTACAGGGGTTTTTCGGGCATATCGAGCTCAAAAAGTCACGTTTAACATTAGTCATTTCGTGGATATTTCCCATTCATCCGTCAATTTTCTAAAAAACCGTAAATTACCCTTTTTTTCCTTCTCTTTCAAATTCATGTTGAGGATAAAAAGAAATTTTTTTTTCCTCACAATTGTGGCAGTATCTTATAGGAAATTCATCCTAGTTCCCAAAACTGCCCTTTAATTCTCTGTAGGATCATTTGTCGTTGAGATATCGATGATTATTGATAAAAGAACCCTTTTCCGTTAAAAGTCTCATATTTCAGTGAAAAATGGTCGTATCGAGGTTTAAAAAAAAAGAAATTGAAGCTGAATAAACAAGCTATTCAACCCAGTCGATGGTTTAGCTAAAAAAGATTTTTCTTAGTTCGTGGACTGAAAAACAAAAAACACAAAATTCGTAAATTATTTTTTTCGCGCTATTTCTTAGGATCACGTAATAACCGTGACTCCTAAAAATTTTTCACCATAAGGTCTGAAAACTAGAGGCTCAGAGCTTCAAAATGCGTTTTTGAAAACTCGATACGATCATTTTTCACTGAGAAACAGCCTATCAAAAAATACGGAAAAATTTCGAAATTTTCTTTGACCCTTTAATTTTTTCCTTTAGTGTAAAATGGTTTCTATACGTTCAGTATGATAATTTTTGTTCGATTTTTTCCACAAAAATTCTACGATCCTTCTCTCGTGTATAAATTGTTCAGTAGTTCATCATAAAAAATATTTTTATAGGATTATTCCATAAAGCAATAATCCAAAGTGGTGTTGCTATCAATCCTTGGGCAAGCTCACCAGAGCCACCGATGGAATCAGTTAAAAAACTTGCTGCAGTATTGGACAAAGATATTTCTGATGTAAAAGAATTTGTCAATTATCTACGAACACTTGATGTTCATCGTTTAGTTGAAGCTGAGGACAAAATTAGAACCTCTAAAGTATTATTTTTATTATACATAAAATCATAAACGATTCATTAGTTAAATGAAAAATAAAATCTTAGTTTTATATTAATGAATACTCTAATGTTTTAATTGCAGGATAAAATATTATTCATCTATCCATTTCTTCCAAGTGTAGATTTAAAAGCGAAAAATTCATTTTTAACTAAACCACCAGAGGAAGCAGCAAAAGATGGAATTCAAGTTTCCTGTATGTGCGGATATGTAAGCCATGAAGGAAGTGTTATTGCTATGGGTAAGATTTAAATATTTATAAAAACAAAAATTATATTTTATAATTCAGTTTTAATTATGTGAGATTAGTATTTGTTTATATGATAAATATTTCAGTGGTGAATGAGGATATTTGTAATGAAATCGATGCAGATATTGATAATTTACTTATACATCCAACAACATTGCGATATTTAAAAGAACATAATGTGTCTGTTAATGATTTTAAACAATATTATTTTGATGAATTGCCCATTTCATTTGAGAATATGGACGAAATAGTTGATGCATTCGGAGCTATACATTTTACTATTGGAATCCATAATGTCATTGAAATTCAGAAGAGAATTCTTAATGTTCCTGCATACTTATATAAATTTGAATATGAAATGAATAATTCGCTTGCAAAAAAAATCATGGGTCCACACATTAAAGGTAAAATATTATTCTCAATTGTATTTAATTTTATTAAAATTTATATAACCTATTTCAAAAATTTATATATTATTTTTTATGATAGGAACGTTTCATGGCGAAGAATTGAGTTATTTATTTCACTCAAAATTAGCTGTCGAAACATTTAATAAACAACCGCCAGCACCTGGATCTATTGAACATAAATTAATTCAAAGATTCACTAAATTGTGGACAGATTTTGCCAAGACTGGGTATCATTTTTTTTAATTTACTTGAATTGCTATAAGATGAACATAAGGGTGTGCCATTTTTAGGCAATTTTTTTTTTCATCAAAGAAACAGGTTGAAAATTTACTAGACGATGAAAAAAGCAGCCTGTTTGGAGCGGAGCTTTTAATTTTAATATTTAGAGGTTCCTGATTGTAATTTTCGTTTTTCCATTTGAATAACATGAGAAAAAAAATTTTTTTTCTTTGGATTTTTGTAGCTCGGCATTCGCGCATCATGAAGATAAGCCCATGATGTTTTCTCATGGGGAATTGAATGCTCTACAAAAAAGGTCTCTTGCACTGTTCTAATGAAGACAGTCATTTTAAAGATATTCAAATCCAAAGTTCCAAATATATATGAAATTTTGACTTTTTTCTTATTAAATCGATATTAAATGCTTTATTATTATTGATTATTGATATAACAATTATTTTTTATCGGAAAACTGGTTTTAGTATGCTAATATTTTCGTATAAAGCTGGAAAAAGAAATATTTACGTGTCAGATATTTTTTTTTCTTAATTTTATTTGCTGTAAAAAAAATTATTTATAACTTTTGTTAAATAAATTCAAATGTCATTTCAAAGTGATAGAAATTATGCTGTCTGAACAAAATCAAGCAATGTAACCACGAATATTAAAGTGTTCTTTTATTACAATAATAAAGTTATTTGTATCGATTTAATAACACAAAAGTCAAAATTTCATACATTTGTAGCTTTGGATTTCAATATCTTTCGAATGGCTCTCTCTATGATAAAAGTGTAAGGGACCTTTCTTGTAGAGTGTTCAATTCCCTACAAGAATATGATATTAACTTATCTTCATGCTGAGCAAATGCCAAGCTACAAAAATCCAAAAAATAAAAATTTTTTTCACCATGTTATTTAAATGGAAAAACGAAAATTACGATAAGAAACCTCTAAATATTAAAATTAAGAGCTCCGCTCCAAACAGCCTCCTTTTTTTCACCGTCCAGTAAGCTCTCACCCTGTTTTTTTGATAAAAAAAACTTTGCCAAAAAATGACACACTTTAATAAATATATAAAAGAAAAATAATTGCAAATAGAATTAATTTTCTGAAAGGTTCATAATAATCTGTCTCTTTGAATATGAATAAGATGATTTAATTAAACTATTTATGCATTTTTTCCAAGGAATCCAACTCCTAAACAAACAGATTTAATTCCTGTACAATGGCAGCCACTTAATCATTCTAATAATGACTACAATTTCATGCAAATCACGGATGAACTTGCAATGGGTGTAGAGAAAAATATAACTCAACAATTGATCAAGGCCTCAAATGATAAACCATGTTCCAATTAATTTCTACTGTTATACATTTATGTAACATTCAATGGTTAAATATTTCTAAAAATTTTCTCTATCAGTCAATATATTTCATTTAATATATCACATCATACATGAAAGTAACTATTAATTATTAATAATAACTATTGCAACTTTGTCTATTACAAGTTAGCTTTAATTAATCAAATAATTCCGATATGTAATTTTAAATATTCCACTGATGATTATTTAAGAAGTTATATCAATATACTGAGATTAAAGTAATCATAAAAATAGTTGAGCTCTGTTTATTCTATTGTTATTCATTTGTATGTCAAGCATTTTCAATTTTATAAATGTACTATCAAAAAAGTGTAATAATTCTATCTGTCATAATGTTTTCAAATTAAAGTCCCAATTAAAAAAAGAATTTCTGTAATTATTTTTGTAAGTTCCAAAGATAATTATTTCTCTATTGATCAATATGATAAAAGTCAATAAACAAATATAGGTTAGAATACAAAAGTTTCTATTATTTTTACCAGCCAAAAAAATATTACATAACCTAATTCTTCCATAAACTAATTTAATTATAAATTTACTCTCAATACTCCAATGAATAATTTCATCATTCATTCTCAAAACAGGTTTTTCCTGAATGTATTTTGCAGTGTTAAATCATTGAAATGTTTTGTGATAATAATTTTAAGCCTGTACATTTTTTTTTCACCTCAAATACCGATTGTCATCTCCTAACAGTCGGCATTAATACTGGCAAATCAAGATATAAACAGCAGCTGAGTGAAAAACAAAGATAACACGACAGCTGTATCACCCAAGAATTCTAGTCAGATTCAGAAGTTGCAAAGACGTTTCAGTTTGTGCAGTTATTTCACACTCAGAGGTTGATTAAATGATGGAGGCTCCCTTGGTTAAAGTGAAACAAGGTCAATTGCGTGGAATTATTGAGAAAAATATAAATGGTAAAAGTTTTCTTGCATTTCGAGGTATTCCATATGCAAAACCACCAGTTGGAAATTTACGATTCAAGGTAACTAACATTGAAATATATTAAAATGTAATTATAATAAATTGTTGAGCTAATGAGAATATTAATTAGGACCCTGAACCACCAGTGTCATGGTCTGGAGTGAAAAATGCCACGGAATTTAAACACAGATGTGCTCAAGAAGATTGGATAACTCGTAAAATAATTGGCAGCGATGATTGTCTTTATCTCAATGTTTATACAACAAAATTGATTGGAACAATTCCAAGAGCTGTTATGGTTTATATACATGGAGGATCATTTATATGTGGATCTGGTGAAGATGTTATGTTTGGACCAGATTATCTTATTGAACGTGAAATTGTTCTTGTTACGATAAATTATCGTGTTGGAATTTTCGGTAAAATTACTGAATAGTATTTTTGTTATTTTTAAATACATTGATGATTAATTATCAGTGTAAATATTATAAATCTGTTTAATTGTTCAAGGTTTTCTCAATGTTGATGATGAAGAAGCACCAGGAAATCAGGGATTTAAAGATCAAGTGCTGGCATTGAAATGGATTCAACAAAATATCGTACAATTTGGTGGTGATCCAAATAATGTTACAATCTTTGGACAAAGTGCTGGTGGTGCTTCTGTTCATTATTTAACAATTTCCCCATTGGCACAAGGTGATGAATGTCATGGAAAATATAATAAATAAATTTTCACAATAGTATATTTATAAAAATAATTACTTGTAGGATTATTTAATAAGGCAATAATCCAAAGTGGTGTCGCCACAAATTGTTGGGCAAGTTCATTAAATCCACCGTTGGAATCTGTGAAAAAGCTTGGTATTTTTCTAAATAAGGACACTTCAGATGTGAAAGAGTTTGTTAATTATCTGCGAACATTCGATGCTTATGATTTAGTGAGAGCTGAGATAAAAATTCGTTCACATCAGGTATTTAAAAAAATTAATAATATATCATAAGAATAATTTTATTTCTCGTAAAACTTTTATGATTGCTTTGAATAATTTCAGGATGATGTGTTATATATTTATCCATTTCTTCCTTCTGTGGATTTGAAAGCAAAACATCCTTTTTTGACATTGCCAATCCAGGAAGCAGCAAAAGCTGGAATTAAAGTCCCATCTATTTGTGGTTATGTAGCTCATGAAGCATTAATGCTAGTTGGAGGTATGAATAAATTATTTAGTTAGTAATACTTTGGTATTTTGCTACGAGACAAATTGTTTCAAGTATTTTATCATATTAAATTAATGTTTCAGCAATGAATGATGAAAAATACGCTAAAATTGATGAGGATCCAGAAAATTTACTGGTACATCCATCAGTAGTACAATTTTTGAAGGAATATAATGTGACAATTGGAGATTTCAAACGATTTTATTTTGGTGACGAGAAAATTTCAGCAAAATGTATTGACAAATTTGTTGATATGAACAGCGCAGCTTATTTCACCATTGGCATTCATAATATTATTAAAATACAATCTAAAATTCCTAACATTCCAATGTATTGTTATAAATTCGAATACGAATTGGAGACATCGATATCAAAAAAATTACTAGGCGTTAATATGAAAGGTAAAAATGTATTTTTAATTCGTAGATTTTATTTAAGAATTTATATTTCATATTTCAATATTTATTTTTTCTTATCTGCTTCATGATTAGGAACATGTCATAGCGATGATATGAGCTTTTTATTTCATGCGAAGGTTGATAAAATTGTTGGTAGACAATTGCCTGCACCTGATTCCATGGAATGTCGTTTAATTGAAATATTCACAGAAATGTGGACGAATTTTGCTAAGACTGGGTAAGAACTATTCAAATAATGCAGTATATCATTGATTGATTGATTGATTTATTGAATATAATCCCCTGGCAATGTGCTATGGGACAACAATACAAATGATGAGAATATTATTTAGTTATGATTAGAAATAATTAATTAAATAATATACGTATATTCTCTTTTTTTAAGAAATCCAACGCCTTGGAAAACTAATTTGATTCCCGTGACTTGGGAACCAATCGACAGCTCTGTTGAATATAAATTTTTGAATATCACAGATAAACTCGTGATGAGTTCAGAAAAAAATATAACTCAAGAATTAATTGAGAGTGTAAATAGTAAAAATTAATTAATTAATAAGTATTTTTCGTTGAGGACGTTGTCAGACGTAATGTCAGAAAATAGATTTTCAAAAATTATTAGATACGTATTTTTCGAATTTTCGATTTGACGCATATGTTATGAGATTTTTCTCTGTTCCCATCTTCTTATAACACCCTGTATATTGTAAATATACTGAGAAAAGTATTCATCAACTGGTTAATAATGATTTGTCACTGATAAGATTTTTAGAGATATTTATTAATTCTTGGAATAATTGGGAGCTATTTTTTTTTTCCAGAAACATGTGTGAACTTAATTCAAAGTTGAATATGAATATTTGGAAAATATATCATAATTTTTAAGATAAATGACCAATATTTACCTTAATCAAACCATCACACGTGTCTACAAACCGATAAAATCATTAAAATACATTCAAACACGTGGAATTTAATGAAAAAAAATTTTTGTTTAAAATTACCATGTGTAATATATCAGCGAACTATTCTAATAATACTTTTTATCACGTTTTTGTGCATTGTCGCTGATAAAAAATGTAAATAAATACTATTTAAATGCACTTTTAAATTTCTAATGATAATGAGAAAAGAATTTTCTTCTTATCATTCAACAGTTAGAACTTGGAATTATTTATACAATGAACGCATGTACAAATATGTCATGATAACGTTCAAAATGAATAATTTGTAATATGAATTATATTCATTTGAACATTGTATGGTATATAACAAGTGTTTTTTCAACTTGCTGTTAGAATTTTGTCCAGCATTTGGATGTAATTCTTTAGAATCAACATTTTGTCAATCTTCAAATTTATTTTCATGTGATCAAAAAGTATAATAAATATTACAATAGAAAATTTGCATCATGGAAAACCCAATCGTTAAAATAGAACAAGGACAATTACGAGGAGTTGCTGAAAAAAATCTGAATGGAAAAAGTTATTTTGCATTTCGTGGAATTCCATATGCAAAACCACCATTAGGAAACTTACGATTTAAGGTAATTTATGATAAAACATTTATTAACATTTAGAACGGTATGAAATGTTAATATATAAATATTAATTAGGATTCTGAACCACCTAAACGATGGTTTGGTGTGAGAGATGCTTTTCATTTTGGTGGTCAATGTGCGCAACGAGATTTGATGACTCATAAAATTTTCGGAAGTGACGATTGTCTCTATCTTAATGTTTATACTCCCACTTTGAATCCACTGATGCCAAAAGCTGTCATGGTATGGATTCATGGTGGAGGATTTCTCTGTGGATCTGGCAATGATGATGTGTTTGGACCAGATTATCTAATTGAAAAAGATATTGTGCTGATTACTGTGAATTATCGACTTGGGATTCTTGGTAAAATCATTTTAATTGTCTCAATTTTGCTTTCCCTTGAATAAATCATGCTCGAATGAGTCGGATAATTTTAAATCTGATATGAATACAAGGTTTTCTCAATGCTGATGACGAAGAGGCACCAGGAAATCAAGGCTTGAAAGATCTAGTGCTAGCATTGAAATGGATCCAAAAAAATATCACGCAATTTGGTGGTGATCCAAATAACGTTACAATTTGTGGTGGAAGTGCTGGTGGTGCCTTGGTCCATTATTTAACAATTTCACCATTGGCACAAGGTGATTTACTATCGGAAATACATCAATAATAGGATGACTCAAAAAAAAAAAAAAATTTCTTGGAACCAGGCTTAAAAGTTTCGTTAAGGTCAAAAAATAAGTCTCCGAAAATATGAGCTCTCAATTCCAATATTAAGATAGTGCGCATTGCACTTTTCTATTTTCGAATTTACGAAAAATTTAACTTTGACATTGAATAACTTTTAAATAAGTAATAATAATCGATAGTTTGCAAGTTACAAAAATCAGAAGATGAAAAACAATTTTTCCCATGTTATTCTTATGGAAAATAGAAAAGCGCACTGCACACTATCTTGATATTAAAATTAAGAGCTCATATTTTCGGGAGCTCATCTTTTTTACTTAAATAAAACTTTTAAGCTTGGTTCCAAGAAAAAAAAATTTGTTGTTTTTTTTTTCGAATCACCCTAATCAATAATGTATTTAAATTAACATTCGAAAACAATTATTTACAGGGCTATTTCATAAAGCTGTAATGCATAGTGGAACAGCTGTCAATGCTTGGGCAAGTCCATCAAAGCCACCGATTGAAACTGTTAAAAAGCTCGCAACTTTATTAGGCAAAAATATGTCTGATGTGAAAGAATTTATTGGTTACTTGCGAACACTTGAACCTCTTGAATTAGTCAAAGCTGAAAACGAAATTCGAACTTTTGAGGTGTTCATTTTTCCATTTCCAAACCGTTATCTGGAATGAAAATTAATCTTCCACACGATTTATTTTCCCAAAGGAATCAATAATTTTTGTTTTATTTTAGGATGAAGTTCAATTCAATTTCGCTTTTACTCCATCTGTAGATTCAAAGGCAGAAAATCCATTTTTAACCATTCCAATAGAACATGCTGCAAAAATTGGAATTAAAGTTCCTTGCATATGTGGTATCGTGAAACAGGAGGGGATAAGTGCTATTCAATGTAAGTATGAATATTTTTCTCGAGTGTTGAAGAAAATAAATTGTTTCATGATATAAAAATGTTCATGAATATTTATAAATAAACTAATCTCATTTTGTAACATTTATTTTAGATTTGTGCGATGAAAAATACGATAAAATTTATGAAGATCCTGTGTTACATCTGATACATCCGAATTTATGGCGATTTTTTGAAAAATATAATTTGAAAGTTGACGATGTTAAACGATTTTATTTTGGTGATGAAAAAATCTCATCTAGAAATATCAAAAAAATTGTCACAATGCTTAGTGATACTAGTATTAATATTGGAGTACATCATATGATCAAAGTGCAATCTGAGATTTCTGATCTGCCAATTTATTATTTCAAGTTTGAGTACGGATCAGAGTGTCCAATTATAAAAAGATATTTTGACACAAATATCAAAGGTAAGAATTAGTTTAATTATTGTCCGTTGAATACAAAAATTCTATCAACATATTTGATGGTTTGATAATTATAAAATTTTTGATTTTCACACTCAGGAGCTCGACATGCCGAAGAGTTGAGTTATTTATTCAATCAGGAATCACTCGAAATACCTAACAAACAACCACCCAAACCTGGATCTATTGAATACCAAATCATCCAAAAAATGACTGATTTATGGAGCAATTTCGCCAAGACCGGGTAATCATCTGTTTATTCATCTCAACAAACAATTATTCATATTGACCATATGTAAATTAAATAATCGATTCACATTCACAGCAATCCAACACCTAACACAACAAATGATATTCCTGTTGAATGGAAACCAGTTGATAGTTCAAATGAATATAAATGTTTGCATATTACCGAAAATCTGAATATAACTAAAGAAAAGAACATAACCCAACAATTAATCGACAGCACAAAAATAACAATCACTAAATATTCATAATATTATACAGAAATACATGAAATATGCGAAAAATTTGACTAAAGATCAAATTGCTTCGATATAAATTATACAAATTATACAAAAAAAAAAGCAGATCTTAAATTATAAATTTAATCTTTCATTAAATTCAACGAGAAGTAATTTGGGTAAATAAATAAATAGTATGTAGAATAATATTGAATAATATTGCGTCGAACTTATATATGTGTGAGTTGTATTTGTGCTTGGGAGTCATTTGAATATTGTTTAATTGTTGGTTGCATATTGTTACAGAGCAACTTATTCATGAAATTTAATAAAAAATATTTTAAAAAGAATTTTTTCATTTACTTTATGGTGCACTTTACATTGAAACCTGAAATCATATATATATTTTATGCTCAGAAGTAGCTACAATTTTCGAGCAATTTATCTACTTTTCCGTCGTCGATCTACGGTAATAATCGTGTGCGTTCGGGAAAGAGAAAAACAAGAATAGTATGTCTATTGTCTGGCGCTTTATCACAGCCGAACAGCTGAGATAGCATAGTCAACGCGCATGCGCCACGCTCGCGTGAGGGAATTCCCAACTTTTCTCTAAATTTCTGTTTTGAGGGTCCGAATTCGACTTCACAGGACCAGAAGTCGAATTGTATTCAAAACAATACTACGTAAACAATGACGATATGGAATACACTTGTTATTCAAAGTATAAATTCTGTTGATTAAACTGATAATTATATTGAGTTGTAAAACATTAATGTAGTGATTTGAGTGTGATAACATGTGGATTTATTAATATTCAAGGTTAAGAATTGAGGTAGATATGTCCTGAGATTAAATTGTTTGTTATGTTGTAAATTATATATGTATTTATATTATTATTTTATTATTAGTATTAGTGATTGTGAGAATGGAACCGTCATTGTATCTTCAGGCCATTCAAAATGTTGCTGGTTCAACACCCGGTGAAAAATATGGAACACTTAATCACATTGCACGAGAAATCGTTACATTATCTCAAGGTCAAAATGATACGATTCAAGTTCAATTATTATTGAAAGTACCTGAGGTTTTGGTACCTATTGTTAAAGTAGAAATTGCCAAAATATTACGACAACCTGATGGGATTGTTGATGCACTTACATCAGATGATACTTTCATTTCTCATCGTGCTTTACAAACAAAATGGTTTTTTGATGGAAGTATTGAAAATGTCACTGATATTCATTATTTCCAAGATCGTATTTTCTCCTGTATTTCGATTAAAATTCGACGTAAAGTGATTGCAAAGTTGTCCATTTATTTGGCAGCCAATAAAAAAGATAATATTGCTGAAGAATTTTATTTAACTTTGTCAGATTTATATGGAGTAAAAGTCTCAGAGCCACTTTTATTGGCTTGCAGTGAATCATTTATTTGGAAGACAATAATAACACGTCAATTAGTGTTATCTGTGAAGATTGTAGGTCAATTATACTTGAGATATCCTGATATTATTGTAAAGTATTTACAATTGAGTAAGCCAAGCGATGAACCATATAAACGGAATCTTTACGTGACTTCGGTTCACGATTACATTGAATTTTTACCCCGGCTAATAAACAAACATGTGAATATTTATGTAGATTTGATCGAAGCGCATTCTGCAATTGGAATAAAACTTAGCCGCAAGTGTACTGATAAATTTCTAAAATATGGCACTGAAAATTTAATACAGAAACCAAATAAATTTGTATCGATTATGAATTTGAAATCAATAACATCTAAACTTACAAAAGAACAATTCAAATTATTCTTCCGCAATTTATTTCTCACAAATAAAACAAAAAAATATTTCAAATTTTCATTCATGGATATGTATAATTATCTTGAATATTATCCAAGTGATGAAAAAGTGTCATTAATTTTATCAACATATGAAAAAGTTTATGATGAGAGTTTTTTAGATCGGGACGATTTAATTCAATCGGAAGAATTGAGATTATTATCACCAAAAGATCGTGTGAAAGTAGCTGAGAAAAAACTTGCGAAAGATCAAAGTTGGCACATATCAGATTGTTGGCCTTTAGAATCATGGAGATGTTATTTATCAATTAATGAATCAATTCCAATCATCAAAAATGAAATCAGTAAAACATCAATAGCTGAACAAAGACGCGAATTATTGAAACAATTAATTTATTCGTGTAAAGTTAATAATGATGAAGATGCTTTATTAAAAGTCTTGGAATATATAAAAAGCAGACATATAAACGAACGTGGTGATATTTTGCTCGAGGTTTTTGAAACACTGTTAAGAGAATTTCAAATGCATAATTTGTCGATTCACCACTGGAAAGTATTGGACGATATTATACAATGTTTGTATGTCAAAAATGAATTAACATCGAGATACTTCATTGCTGAAAAATTAATTATTGCCAAAATACATTTCAACTTAGTTAATAAATCATCAATAACAGAAACGATCAAATTTCTCTTCGATTTCAAGATCAATAATCAATGCTATGGTAGAAAATGGACTATACTGGAGGATTATCCTGAATATGAACGTAGATGCTTGGAAGAGTTTATTAATATTTCATCTTCTTCATTACTAAATGATGATTCGAAATTACAATTTATAGATAATTTTTTGAAAGCAATAAATAATTTTAATAAGCGGAATTCATGCACTAAAAACAAAATCGAACCTGTAAGAATTGAAAGTTATTCGTGGTTATCAGCAGAAATTTCACAATTAGTAAACAATGAGAATAATAAAGTTGTTACATTACGAGAAAATTTGAAAAAGCATAATCTGAATTTGTATTATGCTTGGGTAAAAGAAAAAGCTCAAATGATTAGTTTGAATTCAGAAAAAGAATTTAATGAATGGATAAGAAAAAATCCTGATAAAATAAAAACCCAGTGGGAAAAATTTTCAACCGAATGCAAAAATGTGATTTATCGTAAATATGCAAAACGATTTATTAGAAAATGTCGTTGGTATCAGAATTTACCAATTGAATTTGCAGAAAAATGTTTCAAAGATCTAACTGAAAATCAAAATACTCAAGCATTAATCGTTCTTGCATTATTATGCGAAGGACCAGCATTTGAACATATTATCAATCCATTTCTTCTAACGAGTTCAACAATTGATGTCGAATCCGAATCGGCAAAAAAAAATTATTCGATAATGGAATCAATACCGAGAGCTTTATCCTTCGTAAATCCACCGGTATCTCTAGATGTTACTTTAAAATTTTGTTCGAAAAATATCATTCACATGGCAGGCAATTGGATAAAAGTATTAGCTCTGCAAACACCAGTTGATAAATTAATTCCATTTACGATTAAATTGATGGATCAACCGGTTTCAATTTCAAAGCACTTTATCAGAATTTTCGTAATAGCAGCTAACATCAATGAGCTTCACAGTGTATTAATGAATTTATGGAGAACAGGAAAACACCTCACTATTCGTACTTTAGTGTTTAACAAAATATTTGATTCATTTATCACCAATCCTAGCCATAAAACTTGGCTCTTGTTGAACGAGTGCCTTGATGGATTAACTGCTGATGATAAAGAAGGATTATCAACGATTTGTTGTCTTAAAAAAATTCCTAATGAATATATTGTTAATTATGTGAGAAAGTTATTCGCTATGTTGACAAAATTTCAACGTTTGAATGATAAAGTTGATCTTGAATTTATTTGGTCGCATATTGTCAGATTGTTAAAACTTGAAAGTAATATCGCAGTTCTTTTTCCTGAGGAGTTTCATCAAGAAATACTCAAGACTTATTTTACTGATATGTCTTTACCTTCCAGTGTATCAAACGCTGCACAATATTATTTAATTAACGCTTATATCAATCCATCGATGGAAAAATTAGAGTCAAGATTGAGTTTTTACTCAGAACTTTTTATTGATATTCTAAAAAATCAATGGGACATTCCTGATCCTCTAGATCCAAATGTTTATCCAGCAAATTATATGGTTGATACATTAATGATTGACATATTATGTCACATAGAAGACAATAATATTAGAAATCAGTTTATTGATGTGACACTAAATGCTTTTCGATCAATTTTGAGTCCACTTCAAGCACCTTTATTTTATTCGTACTACATTTTTGCTTCTCTTTATAATGGAAATGAAATGTCGGGAGACGAGTATGCCAAACAAATTGGAAAAATCATTCCGTCATTAATTGACATATTTTCTGATGGATTTATTTTCGAGTTAAGTAAAACATTGTGCAAATGTTTGGAATTATTGTGGGAAGATGTTGATTTACGGGAGGAAGTTACGATTGATATAATTGAGGGTTTGTTAAAATTGAACATTGAACATGCCACACTTTTAGCAACTGCCATTCTAATGTTTTACCGTATCAAAAAAATGAATGAACGATACACAAACATTCTTCAAACTCTTCGTAAACAAAAAAATCCAGCTGTAGTTGCACAGGCCTGTTTGCGGATCAACAGTCAAAGTTACAAATGATTGATTAATATTTAAGCATTATACTAAACGAATATTTTTGTAGTTGATTTATTTTGCAGTGATATAAAGCTATATGATTGTTTAATCATTTGTTTTCATGAGAATCCAATGTATCACAGTCATAATTTTTTTTTTATTCAGAATTGAAAATTTTCCCAGTCACGTAGGCTATTATTGTTCTACAGGATCTTTCAAATTCTTATCATATATATCATATTCTTTATATAAAATAATTGATTATCAATTATTTTTCCAACAGCAATGATTAATAAAATTAATAAAATTCTATTTGAACTTTATCCATTTTGTATTTTTCCATAGTTTAAATAAATTTCTAAACGAAGGAACGTTCGTTTTCGATGGTTTCAGGTATTCAATCTGGAAAATGAATTTCGTGTTATTATTCAATTCAATGTAATGTTGTGAACAATAATTCAACGCCGTATCTTGAGCAATTCAAAATATCGCAAGTTCAACACTCAGTGAAAAATACAAGTAACTTAATCGTATTGCTCAATAAATAATTGCAAAATCTAATGATAAACAAATGATAGAATTAAAGTAGATCTATCATCGGAATTGCCCGAAATGTTGATACCCGTTTTGTGAGACTAGAAATAGGAAAAATTTTACAACCTGATGAAATTGTTGAAAGACGAAAGTCAGATGACAGTTTAATATTTCATCATGCTTCACAAACAAATGGTTCATGTAATTTATATTTGATTATGCACGGGCACGGTCGATTTGGCATGTGTACTTGAAGAAAAAAAACAAGAAATAATATCTGACTTGTGCCAGGCTTTTGAAAAAAATCACAAACACCAAAATTTCATTTACTGTGGTTTCCTTTACATTACGGCCTAAGATCATATTTCACACTCAAAGGTACAAATAAACAATTCATTTATTTTTACGCCCTTGATTCCGTCCACATTCGGAAAAGTTACTCTATGGCAACCGAATAATAATATAATATTTAAATATTTTCTATAAATAAATTTATCAACAAAATTTATAAACAAATAATAATAACAATATAAATGATAATATTGTAATGCAATTATTAGCTTTGAATAATGTATTATATTCTTGGCCCCGCGTTTATATAGCGTTATACGCTATATACTTCTGTATACGAATGTGTGCTTGCACTCTCCGCGCTGTACCTCAAGAACGGCTGAAGATACAAAAAAATGTTTCAGATGAAAATTGTAGGTATTTATATAATCTACAAGTTTTATATAAACCTCGAATGACGGTTTTCCGATAGAAATCGAGATAATTGCAAAAAACCGATTTTCCCAGCCTTTGACCTTGAATATCTTGTGACGCAAGCACGAGATTATATGTGACTTTTTTCCCCAGTCTTTAAAATGCCAAAATAAAGGTTTTCACCAATTTTTCGCTTATTCTCTGTCATTCCGAGGTTAAATGTTTATTCGACTGGGCTAAATTGATATTTTCAAAAACGACCAAATGAATGAAAATCTACATGAAAAATGATAAAAAATGTTTGTAGTTATATTTGAAAAACAAAAATAATTTCGAACCGTTGAAAATTAAAATAATCCATAATAATAAATATATCGGTAATTTTTTTATTTAGACTAATTTTACATCGAAAAAGCGTATAAAATTACCAAGTACATGTTTATGCATTTTCTAAAAAACTGGCTCAAATATGACTCAATTCATATCTATATAATAAATCAATTGAAAAATTTTATTATACGGTTATTACTTTACATTGGGGCTCTAAAATCCTATTTTATGCTCAGACGTAGCTACGATTAGTGAGCTATTTATCTACGAGCGTTTTTCCGTCGTTGATCTCCGGTAGTCATCGTGTGCATTCGGGAAAGGGGAAAACCAGAATAGTATAGATTCGTTAAAGCAAACCTCGGAGCTATGCAGGCGGCTCGCACTACGTAAAAAATTACAATATAAAATACACTTATGATTCAAAGTGTTAATTCTATTGATTCATTCTGATGATTATGTTGAGTAATATACATATGTGCAGTGATTCAAGTGAGATAATATATTAATTTATTAATATTCAAAATTCAGAATTGTGATTTCAAGGCCGGGTACACACTAGCCGAAAGTAGCCGAAAGAATTCTTTCGCCACTGTTCGTTCTCCTCCGTTCGCCAAGTATGCTGTACGTACCCGGCCTGAGAGGGAGACAAGAATAGTATGTCTGTCGAACTTGATCACAGCTGAACAGCTCAGATAACATAGCCAACGCGCAAGCACCACGCGTGGGTGGGGAAATCCCCAACTTTTCTCCAGGTTTCTGTTTTGGGGGTCCGAATTCGACTTCACAGGGCCAGAAGTCGAATTGCATTCTAAGCAACATTACGCAAACGATAACGGCATAAAATACACTTGTAATTCAAAGTATAAATTCTGTTGATTAATCTGATAATTATATTGAGTTGTAAACAATTATGTAGTGATTTGAGTGTGATAATACACTAATTTATTGATATTCAAAATTGAGAATTGTAATTCTAAGATATAAATTGAGGTAGATATGTCTTGTGATTAAATTGTTTGTTGTGTTGTAAACTATGTATATTGTATATATATTTTCATTTTTTTTTAATATTAGTCATTGCGAGAATGGAACCATCATTGTATATTCAGGCCATTCAAAATGTTGCTGGTTCAACACCCGGTGAAAAATATGAAACACTCAATCGCATTGCACGAGAAATAGTTGCGTTATCCAATGGCCAAAGTGATATGATTCAAGTTCAATTATCATTGAAAGTACCTGAGGTTTTGGTACCTCTTGTTAAAGTAGAAATCGCCAAAATATTACGACTACCCAATGGAATTGTTGAAGCACTTGCATCGGATGATACTTCCATTTTGCATCGTGCTTTACAAGCAAAGTGGTTTTTTGATGGAAGTATTGAGAATGTCACTGACATTCATTGTTTCCAAGATCGTATTTTCTCCTGTATTTCGATTAAAAATCAACGTAAAGTGATTGCAAAGTTATCCATTCATTTGGCAGCCAATAAGAAATATGATATTGGTGAAGAATTTTATGAAACTTTGTCAGATTTATATGGAATAAAAGCCTCAGAACCACTTTTATTGGCTTGCAGTGAATCATTTATTTGGAGGACAATAATGAAACGTCAATTAGTGTTATCTGTGAAGATTGTAGGTCGATTATACCTGAAATATCCAGATATTATTGTGAAGTATTTACAATTGAGTATGCCAGGTGATGAGCTATATAAACAAAATACTCATATAATTCCCATTAAAAATTACAGTGCATTCTTACCCCGATTAAACAATAAACATACAAATGTTTATGTAGACTTGATCGAAGCGCATTCAATAACAGAAAAAATACTTAGCCGCAAGTGCACCAGAAAATTTCTAAAATATGCCACTGACATTTTAATACAGAAACCAAATAAATTCGCACCGATTATGAGTTTGAAAACAATAACATCTAAACTTACAAAAGAACAATTCAAATTATTCTTTCGTAATTTATTTCCCATAAATAAAACAAAAATATCTTCCGACTTTTCATTCGGGGAAATGTATAATTATCTGCAATATTACCCAACAAAGGAAAGAGTGTCACATATTTTATCGACGTATGAGGAAGTTTATAGTGAAAGTTTTTTTGATCGGGATGATTTAATTCGATCGGATGTATTGCAGTTATTATCACCAGACGATCGTGTGAAAGTAGCTAAAAAAAAACTTGATAAAGATCCAATTTGGTACATAACAACTTATTGGCCTTCAGAACTATGGAGATGTTATTTACCAATTAGCGAATCAATTCCAATTATAAAAAATAAAATTGGTGAAACATCAAAAGCTGAACATAGATGCGTACTATTGAAACAATTGATATATTCGTGTAAAGTCAACAATGATGAAGATGCTTTATTAAAAGTCTTGGGATATATAGAAACCAGACATAAAAACGAACGTGCTGATATATTGCTCAGAGTTATTGAAACATTATTAAATGAATTCGAAACGCAAAATTTGTCGATTCATCACTGGAAAGTATTAGACAATATTATGCAATTATTGCACAACAACAATGAATTTATACCGGGATACCACATTGCTGAAAAATTAATTATTGCCAAAATACACTTCAACTTAGTTAATAAATCATCAATAACCGAAACGATCAAATTTCTCTTCAATTTCAAGGCCGATAATCAATTCTATAGTAGAAATTGGAATATACTGGAAGATTATCCTGAATATGAACGTAAATGCTTGGAAGAGTTTATTAATATTTCATCTTCTTCATTACTGATGGATGATTTGAAATTGAAATTCATAAATAGTTTTTTGAAAGCAATAAATTATTTCAATATGCGGATTCGACGTACCAAGGATAAAATCGAAACTATAAAAATTGAAAATTATTCGTGGTTATCAACAGAAATTTCCCAATTAGTAAACAATGATGATTATAGAGTTCCTACGTTACGGAAAGAATTGAAAATACATAATTTAGATTTGTATTATGCTTGGGTAGAAGAAAAAAATCAATCTGTAAATTTATATTCAGTAAAAGAATTCAATGAATGGATAAAACATTCGAATAAAATGAAAATTTAGTGGGAAAAGTTTTCAGCCGAATGCCTAAGACTTATTCATTATAAATATATACGATTTATCAAAAAATGTCGTTGGTATCAAAATTTACCAATTGAATTCGCAGAAAAATGTTTTAAAGATTTAACTGAAAATCGGAGTGCAAATGCATTAATTGTTCTTGCATTATTATACGAAGGATCAGCATTTGAACGTAATATTAATCCATTTCTTCCAAAGAGTTCATCAATTGATGTTAAACACCAGTTAATAAATTAATTCCATTTACAATTGAATTAATGGATCAACCAGTTTCAATTTCAAATCACTGTATCAGGATTATCATGGAAGCAGCTAACATAAATGAGCTTTACAGTGTAAACAAATGAACTTAACGAGAGCAGAAAAACACCCTACTATTCGTTCTTTAGTGTTTAACAAAATATTTGGTTTTTTTTTCATCAATCTTAGCCATAAAACTTGGCACTCGTTGAACGAGTACATAGATGGGTTGACTGCTGATGATAAAGAAGCATTATTAACGATTTGTTGTCTTAAAAAAATTCCTAATGAATATATTGTTGATTATGTTAGGAAGCTATTAGTTATATCATTCCGTCATTAATTGACACATTTTCTGTTGGATTTATTTCCGAGCTTGGTAAAATACTAAGCAGATGTTTGAAATTATTGTGCAAAGATATTGTTTTACGCGAAGAAATTACGATTGATATAATCGATGGTTTATCAAAATTGAACATTGAACATGCTATAACTTTCGCTGGAGCCATTCCCATGCTTGAATGTATCAAAAAAAAATAATGAACGATATACAAACATTCTTCAAACTCTTCGTAAACAAAAAAATCCAGCTACAATTGCACATGCCTTTACGCGGATCTTGGACTTTTTTGCTTTGATTGAGAATAACTCACCAGCAAATCATCTCACCGAGCGTTTCGTGTGGTCAAATTAAAGGGCCCAAAATTTCCAAGAAGTGCTTCATAGTGGAATTTGAAATAAAAATTTTTTTGAGCCCGTAGACTTTCTGAAAGACACGCAAAAATTAAAAATTTTTTTTTTCCTCCTTCTTTCTAAGATTATCCCGGAACTGTACAAGATAAAAATTTCCCAATGCCAGATCTGAAAACTAAACACTTGATTTACTTCCTCTCGGTTTTGCTGTGCAATCTTTTTCTCTCGAGTTACAGGCCGTTTAAAATCAACCTAAAATTTCGCATGTTGATCAATATCCTTAAATTTTTGCTACGAGTGTATTATACTTTTTATGAACATTTTTTATTGTCAATCATTATTAATCGTCTATTTGTATCCATTCAATTTGTAATTTTTTATACTCTGAATGAATTCTTAAATAAAGAACGTCTTCGATGTTTTCAAGGATTAAAATGAGAAAATAAATTTCGTGTTATTTTTTAATTTAATTTAATGTCGTGAACAATAATTTATCGCCGTATCTTGGAGCAATGCAAAATGTCGCTGGTTCAACACCTGGTGAAAAAATTCAAAAAATTTAATCGCATTGCTCGAAAAAGAATCTGATGATAAAAATGCTACAATTAAAGTTGAACCATCATCGGAATTGCCTCGAATTATGATACCTTTTGTGGAACTAGAAATAGGAAAAATTTTACAACAACCTGATGAAATTGTTGAAACATGAAAGTCAGATGATAGTTTAATATTTCATCGTGCTTTGCAAACAGATGGTTCATGTAATTTATATTTAATTATGCATAGGTGCTGTCGATTTGACATATGTACTGGGGAAAAAAATAAGAAATAACATCTTACTTTTGCCAAAACTTGAAAAACAATTATAAAAACAAAAATTTCATTACTATGATTTTCTTTATCTTAAGACCTGGAATCATATTATATGCTCAGAAGTATTTCATTCATTCATCTACTTTTCCGCCGTTGATCTCCGGTGATCATCGCGTCCATTTGGGTAAGAGGGAGACAAGAATAGTACGTCTGTCGAACTTGATCACAGCCCAACAGCTCAGATAACATAGCCAACGCGCAAGCGCCACTCGTGCGTGGGGGAACCCCCTACTTTTCTCCAGATTTCTGTTTTGGGGGTCCGAATTTGACTTCACACTTCACAGTTCACAGGGCCAGAAGTTGAATTGCACTCTAAGCAACACTACGTAAACGATTACGGCATAAAATACACTTGTAATTCAAAGTATAAATTCTGTTAATTAATCTGATAATTATATTGAGTTGTAAACAATTATGTAGTGATTTGAGTGTGATAATACACTAATTTATTGATATTCAAAATTGAGAATTGTAATTCTAAGATATAAATTGAGGTAGATATGTCTTGTGATTAAATTGTTTGTTGTGTTGTAAACTATGTATATTGTATATATATATTCACTTTTTTTTAATATTAGTCATTGCGAGAATGGAACCGTCATTGTATCTTCAGGCTATTCAGAATGTTGCTGGTTCAACACCCGGTGAAAAATATGAAACACTTAATCGCATTGCACGAGAAATTGTTGCGTTATCTCAAGGTCAAAATGATACAATTCAAGTTCAATTATCATTGAAAGTACCTGAGGTTTTGGTACCTATTGTTAAAGTGGAAATCGCCAAAATATTACGGCAACCTGATGGAATTTTTGAAGCACTTACATCAGATGATACTTCTATTTTCCATCGTGCTTTACAAGCCAAGTGGTTTTTTGATGGAAGTATTGAGAATGTCATGGACATTCATTGTTTCCAAGATCGTATTTTCTCCTGTATTTCAATCAGAAATCGACATAAGTTAATTGCGAAGTTATCCATTTATTGGGCAGCCAATAAAAAAGATAATATTGCTGAAGAATATTATTTAACTTTATCAGATTTATATGGAGTAACAGTCTCAGAGCCACTTTTATCGGCTTGTAGTAAATCATTTGTTTGGGAGGCTATAATAAAACGTCAATTAGTTTTATCTATGAAGATTATAAGTCAATTATACCTGAAATATCCAGATATTATTGTGAAGTATTTACAATTGAGTGAGCAAAGCGATGAGCCATATGAACGGAATCTTCACGTGATTTCGATTAGTGATTACATTGATTTTCTACCCCGACTAATAAACAAACATGTGAATATTTACGCAGACTTGATCCTAGCAAATTCTGTACCAAAAAAAAAACTTAGTCGCAAGTGCACTAAAAAATTTCTTAAATATGGCACTGAAATGTTAATCCAGACACCAGATAAATTCTTACCGATTATGAATATAAAATTAATCACATCTGAACTTACCAAAGAACAATTTAAATTAATGTTTCGCAATTTGCTTTTCATAAATAAGTCACAAGAATATCCCAAATTTTCATTCATGGAAATGTATAAGTATCTGGAATATTATTCAAGTGATGAAAAAGTGTCATTCATTTTATCAATATATCAGGAAGTTTATAATGAAAGTTTTTTAGATCAGGATGATTTAATTGGACCGGAAGTATTGAAGTTATTATCACCGGATGATCGTGTGAAAGTAGCTTGGAAAAAGGTTGAAAAAGACCCAAGTTGGCATTTCTCACAATATAGGTATTCAGAATCATGGAGATGTTATCTACCAACTTGCGAATCAATTCCAATTATAAAAAATGAAATCAATAAAACACCTATGCCTGAAAGAAGAACCGAATTATTGAGATATATGATTTATTCATGTAAAGTTAATAATGATGAAGATGCTTTATTAGAAGTCTTGGAATATATAAAAACCAGACATGGAAACGAACGTAGTAATGTTTTATTCGAAGTTATTGGAA
Organism: Microctonus brassicae; assembly: GCA_918226075.1. Classification (NCBI taxonomy): domain Eukaryota; kingdom Metazoa; phylum Arthropoda; class Insecta; order Hymenoptera; family Braconidae; genus Microctonus; species Microctonus brassicae. The sequence continues at coordinate 5,238,656 of OW445486.1, read as the reverse complement.
CATTATTACATGAATTTAAAATGCAAAATTTGTCATTTCACCACTGGAAAATATTGGACGATATTATGCAATTATTGTACATCAAGGATCAATTAAAATCGTATCAGAACATTGTTTTAGAATTCTATATTGCTAAAATACACTTCAACTTGATTAATAAATTATCAATAACTGAAGCGATCAAATCGGTCTTTGATATTAAGATCAATCATGAACATTGTAATAGAAATTGGAATATACTGAAAGATTATCCTGAATACGACCGTATATGCTTGGAAGAGTTTATTAATATTTTACCTCATGCACCTCCAATGGATAAATTGAAAATCGCATTCATAAATGAGTTTTTGGATGCTATAAATGAGTTCAATGAGCGGATTGCTTGCACTAAAAATGAAATCGAACCTATGAAACTAGAAAATTATTCGTGGTTGTCAGCAGAAATTTCACAATTAGTAAGCGATAAATATGATGACTATTATGCTGTTGGTTGGTTACGAAATAATTTGAAAGTTCATAATCTAACTTTGTATCATGCTTGGGTGAAAGAGAAAACTGAAATTGAAGTTATAGATTTGGATTCAGAAGAAAAATTTAATAAATGGATAAAAAATCCTGATAAAATAAAAATCCACTGGGAAAAATTCTTGTCCGAATGCAAATTTATTACTTATCGTAAATATGTAAGACAATTTATTCAAAAATGTCGTTGGTATCAAGATTTACCAATCAAATTTGCGGAAAAGTGTCTCAAAGATCTAACTGAAAATAAAGATACGGAAGCATTAATCGTTCTCGCATTATTATACGATGGACCAGCATTCGAATGTATTATTAATCCATATCTTCCAACGAGTTCAATAATTGATGTCACATCCGAATCGGCAGAAAAAAATTATTCTATAATGGAATCAATACCGAGTGCTTTATCCTTGGTGAAACCACCGGTATCTCTGGATGTTACTTTAAAATACTGTCAAAAAAATATCATTCAGATGGCAGGCAATTGGATAACACAATTCGCTCTGCAAACACCACTCGATAAATTAATTCCAATTACAATTAAATTGATGGATCAACCAATTTCAATTTCAAAGCACTTTATCAGAATTTTCATGAAAACAGCTAACATCAATGAGTTTCACAATATATTAAAGAATTTACCGAGGACAGAAAAACACCTTAATATTCGTACTTTGGTGTTTAACAAAATATTTGATTTATTTGTCACCAATCCTAGCCATAAAACTTGGCACTTGTTGAACGAGTACATTGATCGATTGGCTGCTGATGATAAAGAAAAGTTATCAACAATTTGTCTTCTTCATAGAATTCCTAATGAATATATTGTTGAATATGTGAAGAAGTCATACACTATATTAAGAAAATTTCAATGTATCAATGATAAAATTGATTCTGACTTTATTTGGACGCACACCACTGATTTATTACGACTCAATGGTAACATTGCAGTGCTTCTTCCTGAAGAGTTTCATCAAGAAATACTCAAGACTTATTTCACTGATATGTCTTTACCTTCCGATGTATCACGAACTGCTCTATATTATTTAATCAAGGCTTATATTGAACCATCGATGGGAAAATTAGAATCAAGATTGACTTTTTACTCAGAACTTTTTATCGATATTCTGAAAAATCAGTGGGACATTCCTGATCCTCTAGATCCAAATGTTTATCCAGCAAATTATATGGTTGATACATTTATGGTTGACATATTATGGTACATAAGAGATAATAATATTAGAAAACAATTTATTGATGTGACATTAAATTCTTTTCGATCAGTTTTGAGTCCACTTCAAGCACCTTTATTTTATTCTTATTACAGTTTTGCTTCTCTTTATCGTGGAGATGAAATGTCGAAAGACGAGTATGTCAAACAAATTGGAGATATCATTTCGTCATTGGTTGACACATTCTCTGTTGGATTTGTTACTGAGCTTATTAAAATATTAATTAAATGTTTGAAATTATTATGGGAAGATGATGATTTATTACGTGAAGAAGTTATGATTGATATAATTGAAGTTTTGTTAAAATCGAACATTGATCATGCTATAACTTTACCAGCAGTCATTACAATGCTTGAAGTTATCAAAAAAAATAATGAACGATACACAAAAATTCTCCGAATTCTTCGTGAACGAAAAAATCCAGCTGCAATTGCATATTCCTGTATGCAGATCAACAGTCGAACTCCCAAAAAATGACTTATTAATATTCAAATGTTGTACTGAACAAATATTTTCGTAGTTAGTTATTTTTTTTGCATCAATATAAAATTATATGATCATTCATTATTCAGTCGATTGCTTTCATGAGAATCCAATGCATCACAGTCATAATCTTTTTTTTTTATTCAGAATTGAAAATTTTTTTAGTCATGCAAACTATTATTGTTCTACAGGATTTTTCAAATTCTGATCATATATATCATATTTTTTATGGAATATTTGATTGTTAATTATTTTCCCTACGGCAATGATCAATTAATAAAATTCTATTTAATCTCTATCCAATTTGTTTTTTTTTTATACTCCAAATAAATTTCAAAAAAAAAACAACGTACATTTTCGATGCTTTCAGATATTCAAATTGGAAAATGAATTTCGTGTTATTATTCAATAGAATATCTATTGTTGTGAACAACAACTCACCGCTGTATCTTGAAGCAATTCAAAATGCCGCCGGTTCAACACCCGGTGAAAAATACAAAATACTCAATCGCATTGCTCGAAAAATAATTGCAGAATCTGATGGTAAAAATAATTGGGATCAAAGTAGAACTATCGTCGGCATTGCCCGGAATCGCGATATACCTTTTGTGAAACTAGAAATATAGAAAAAATTTAATATCCTGAAGAAATTTCTGAAAGACAAAAGTTACATGGTAGTTTAATATTTCATCGTGCTTTACAAACAAAATGTTTCATGTAATTTATATATTCAATTATGCACAGGCGCTGTCGACATGACATGTGCACTGGAAAAAAAAAACAAGAAATAATATATCTGACTCGTGCCAGAATTTGAAAGAATAAAATAATACGAAACCAAAATTTAATATACTATCGTTCCCTTTATATCAGGGCCTGAAATCATATTCCACGCTCAGGAGCTGCATTGATAAGTGAGCAATTTATTCATTTTTTCGCTGTAGATATACAGCGTGTGCGTTCGGGAAAGTGAAAAACAAATGAATGGTTTTACGAAACCACGATGCAAGTGAAACTTTTTTTCGGATTGGCCTTGGCTGCTCTGCCGAGCGCCTTTTCCCTCACTCCTCGACCGGCTGTATACTGACATGCGATAGATGGACGAAAAAATTTGAGGCGATAGAATAAAAGTTTCACTTTGAAAACAAGAATACTATGTCTGTCACTTCATCACAGCCGAACAGCTGAGATCGAATAGACAACGCACATCTGCCACGCTTGCCTGAGGTAATCCCCATCTTTTCTCCAAATTCTTGTTATGCGGCCTAAATTCGACATCACAGCTGTTTTGGGCTGAAGGCCAGTTCTAGTAACTAGAAATCCTCTAGTGCTGTATAAGTGTTTACCCATATTATACTATACATATAACAGTTATATAGCAACATATGATTTCTACTGCGCATGCGCCAAAACTGGCTTTGAGCACAACACTCCATCAGAGAGCCAGAAGCCCAGAAGTCTAATTCCACTCTAAGCAGCACTACGTAAACGATTACGGCATAAAATACACTTGTAATTCAAAGTATAAATTCTGTTAATTAATCTGATAATTATATTGAGTTGTAAACAATTATGTAGTGATTTGAGTATGATAATACACTAATTTATTGATATTCAAAATTGAGAATCGTAATTCTAAGATATAAATTGAGGTAGATATGTCTTGTGATTAAATTGTTTGTTGTGTTGTAAACTATGTATATTGTATATATATATTCACTTTTTTTTAATATTAGTCATTGCGAGAATGGAACCGTCATTGTATCTTCAGGCTATTCAGAATGTTGCTGGTTCAACACCCGGTGAAAAATATGAAACACTCAATCGCATTGCACGAGAAATAGTTGCGTTATCCAATGGCCAAAGTGATATGATTCAAGTTCAATTATCATTGAAAGTACCTGAGGTTTTGGTACCTATTGTTAAAGTAGAAATCGCCAAAATATTACGACTATCCGATGGAATTGTTGAAGCACTTACATCAGATGATACTTCCATTTTCCATCGTGCTTTACAAGCAAAGTGGTTTTTTGATGGAAGTATTGAAAATGTCACTGACATTCATTGTTTCCAAGATCGTATTTTCTCCTGTATTTCGATTAAAAATCGACGCAAAGTGATTACAAAGTTATCCATTTATTTGGCAGCCAATAAGAAATATGATATTGCTGAAGAATTTTATGAAACTTTGTCAGATTTATATGGAATAAAAGTCTCGGAACCACTTTTATTGGCTTGCAGTGAATCATTTATTTGGAGGACAATAATAAAACGTCAATTAGTGTTATCTTTGAAGATTGTAGGTCGATTATACCTGAAATATCCAGATATTATTGTGAAGTATTTACAATTGAGTATGCCAGGTGATGAGCTATATAAACGAAATACTCATATAATTCCCATTAAAAATTACAGTGCATTCTTACCCCGATTAAACAATAAACATACAAATGTTTATGTAGACTTGATCGAAGCGCATTCTGTAACAGAAAAAATACTTAGCCGCAAGTGCACCAAAAAATTTCTAAAATATGCCACTGACATTTTGATACAGAAACCAAATAAATTCGCACCGATTATGAGTTTGAAATCAATAACATCTAAACTTACAAAAGAACAATTCAAATTATTCTTTCGTAATTTATTTCCCATAAATAAAACAAAAATATCTTCCGAATTTTCATTCGGGGAAATGTATAATTATCTGCAATATTACCCAAGTGATGAAAAATCATCACTTATTTTATCAACATATAAAGAAGTATATAATGAAAATTATTTAGATCAGGGTGATTTCATTCCATCGGAAGTAATAAAGTTATTATCACCGGACGATCGTGTGAAACTAGCTAAAAAAAAACTTGAGAAATATCCAATTTGGTACACAACAACTTATTGGCCTTTCGCACCATGGAGATGTTATTTACCAATTAGCGAATCAATTCCAATTATAAAAAATAAAATTGCCGAAACATCAATACCTGAGTATAGACGCGAACTATTGAAAAAATTAATATATTCGTGTAAAATTAATAATGATGAAGATGCTTTACTAAAAGTCTTGGAATATATACAAACCAGACATAAAAACGAACGTGCTGATATATTGTTGGAAGTTATTCACAAATTGTTAGAAGTATTTGAAACGCAATATTTGTCAATTCACCACTGGAAAGTATTGGACAATATTATACAATTATCGCACATCCAAATTGAATTCTTCCCGGATTACTACATTGCTGTAGACTATATGATTGCCAAAATACACTTCAACTTAATTAATAAATTATCAATAACCGAATCGATCAAATTTCTCTTCGATTTAATAAGCAATAAGCCATTGTATCATAGTGATGATTGGAATATATTGACAGGTTATCCTGAATATGAACGTGAATGTTTGTATCATAGTGATGATTGGAATATATTGACAGATTATCTTGAATATGAACGTGAATGTTTGGAAGAGTTTATTAATATTTCATCTTCTTCATTACTAAAGGATGATTTGAAATTAGAATTTCTAAATAGTTTTTTGAAAGCAATAAATGATTTCAATATGTAGATTCGACGTACCAAGTATGCAATCAAAACTATAAAAATTGAAAATTATTCGTGGTTATCATCAGAGATTTCACAATTAGTAAACAATGATGATGATCGAGTTTTTGCATTACGAGAAGAATTGAAAATACATAATCTAAATTTGTATTATGCTTGGGTAGGAGAAAAACATCAAATTGTAGATTTATATTCAGTGGTTGAATTTAATGAATGGATAAAAAATCCTGATAAAATAAAAATCCACTGGGAAAAATTCTTGTCCAAATGCAAAACTGTTATTCGTTGTAAATATGCAAGACGATTTATTAAAAAATGTCGTTGGTATCAAGATTTACCAATAAAATTCGCGGAAAAGTGTCTCAAAGATCTAACTGAAAATAAAGATACGGAAGCATTAATTGTTCTCGCATTATTATACGATGGACCAGCATTCGATTGTATTATTAATCCATATCTTCCAACGAGTTCAATAATTGATTTCACATCCGAATCGGCAGAAAAAAATTATTCTATAATGGAATCAATACCGTGTGCTTTATCATTTGTGAATCCACCCGTATCTCTGGATATTACTTTAAAATTCTGTCAAAAAAATATCATTCAGATGGCAGGCAATTGGATAACACTATTAGCTCTGCAAACACCAGTTGATAAATTAATTCCAATTACAATTAAATTGATGGATCAACCGGTTTCAATTTCAAAGCACTTTATCAGAATTTTCATGAAAACAGCTAACATCAATGAGCTCCACAGTGTATTAATGAACTTAACGAGAACAAGAAAACACCCTACTATTCGTACTTCAGTGTTCAACAAAATATTTGATTTTTTTGTCACCAATTATAACCATAAAACTTGGTACTTGTTGAATGAGTACATTGATGAATTGACTGCTGATGATAAAGAAATATTATCAACAATTTGTTGTCTTCATAGATTTCCTAATGAATATATTGTTGATTATGTGAGGAAGTTATTCACTATGTTTACCAAATTTCAACGTTCGAATGATAAAATTGATACTGAATTTATTTGGTCGCACATTGTCAGATTGTTAAAACTTGAAAGTAATATCGCAGTTCTTTTTCCTGAAGAGTTTCATCAAGAAATACTCAAGACTTATTTTACTGATATGTCTTTACCTTCCAGTGTATCAAACGCTGCACAATATTATTTAATTAACGCTTATATCAATCCATCGATGGAAAAATTAGAGTCAAGATTGAGTTTTTACTCCGAACTTTTTATTGATATTCTAAAAAATCAATGGGACATTCCTGATCCTCTCGATTCAAATGTTTATCCAGCAAATTACATGGTTGATACATCAATGATTGACATATTATGGTACATAAGAGATAATAATATTAGAAAACAATTTATTGATGTGACACTAAATTCTTTTCGATCAGTTTTGAGTCCACTTCAAGCACCTTTATTTTATTCGTACTACATGTTTGCTTCTCTTTATAATGGAAATGAAATGTCAGGAGACGAGTATGCCATACAAATTGGAAAAATCATTCCGTCATTAATTGACACATTTTCTGTTGGATTTATTTCCGAGCTTGGTAAAATACTAAGCAGATGTTTGGAATTATTGTGGAAAGATATTGATTTACGCGAAGAAATTACGATTGATATAATCGATGGTTTATTAAAATTGAACATTGAACATGCTATAACTTTAGCAGGAGCTATTCCAATGCTTGAAGTTATCAAAGAAAATAAAGAACGATATACAAATATCCTTAAAACACTTCGTAAACAAAAAAATCCAGTCACAAACAAATGACTAATTAATATTTAAGTGTTATACTAAATGAATAGTTGTCAATTTAGTTTGTTTCGTTTTGCATTTATATAAAACTATGTATAATTGTTTAATCATTTGTCCTCATAAAAGTTTAATGCATCACGGTCATAATATTTTTTTTTACAGGATCTTTTTTTAAATTATCATCATATATATTGTATTTTTTATAAAAATTATTGACGATTAATTGTTTTTTCAACAGCAACAACCAATAAATAAAATTTCATTTGTATTTTATTTAATTTGTAATTTTTTATAATTTAAATAAATTTCTAAAATATATTCCATATTCTATATAAATTCCTATCAAGTTATCAAATTGAAAAATAAATTTCGTGTTATTTCTTAATATAATTCAATACTATTAACAACAATCAGATACCTCTGAATATTAAATTCAAATGTAAACAAAAATTGTATACATTTTTTTTTTCCATTGTTTATATACTGTTTATATTTGTTTCACTCACAAATCAAGTGACACTCTAAACTGTTGGTCGTATTCATTCAGTTCTAAGTCACATAATTCTCAATCATATAGAGAAGTGCATCGTGAATTTAATTCCACAGTTTAATAAATATTCTAAATTAAATAAAACTGCCAAAAGTGTCAAGTAATTATTTTAATACATTTAAATATTCATATAATTGTGATTTAAATTTTATTATACTATTATATTTCATTTGTAGGTAATTTTTACAATCATATTATCATAAAACCGATTATAAACGTGTGGTTTTATAATTTACAATAACTGAAAATGAATTCATTGTCGTATCTTGAAGCAATTCAAAATGTCGCCGGTTCAACACCCGGTGAAAAATACAAAACACTTCATTACATTGCACGAAATATGATTATAGAAGCCGGTGGTAAAAGTGATAAAATTAAAATTGAACCATCGTCAGAGTTACCCGAAATTTTGATACCTTTTGTGAAACTAGAAATAGGAAAAATGTTACGACAACCAGATAAAATTGTTGAAGGATTAAAATCAAATGATAATTTAATTTTTCATCGTGCTTTACAAACAAAATGGTTCTTTAATGAAAGTAATAAAAATATTATCAATATAAATTATTTTAACGATCGTATTTTTAAATATATTTCATTGAAAAATCTTAGTAAAATAATTAAAAAATTATCTATTTATTTAACGGTCAATGAAAAACATGAAATTGCTGAAAGTTTTTACACAACTGTGTTAAATTTATATGGAATAAAAGTTTCCGAGCCACTTTTATATGCATGCAGTAGATCATTTATTTGGGATGAAATAGAAAAGAAACAATTATGGTTATCTATAAAATTTTTAAAAAAATTATATTATAAATTTCCATACATAGCAATAACATATATACGTTTAAAAATATCATGTGACGAATCATATAGTCAATATTTTCATGCAAATTTATCGGACTATTACACTGAATTTATTCCCCGATTGGTGAAAAATAATCCACATATTTATGTTGAGCTGATTGAAAAATACAGCAAAGTGGGAAGAAAACTTACTCGCACATGCACTGATAAATTTCTAAAATATGCAACTGAAGATTTAATACAGAGACCAAATAAATTTATATCGATTTTGAATTTAAAATCAATAACATCTAAACTTACAAAAGAACAATTCAAAGTATTGTTTCGCAATTTATTTCCCGTAAATAGTGCAAAGATATATTCAGAATTTTCATTCATGGAAATGTATAATTATTTGGAATATTATCATCCAAGTGATAATAAAGTTTCATTTATTTTATCAACGTTTAAGAAAGTTTATAAGGAAAGTTTTTTAGATTACGATCATTTAATTGGACCGGAAATATTGAGATTATTATCACCGGAAGATCGTGTGAAAGTAGCTCGGAAAAAACTTGGAAAAAATTCACATTGGCAGATATTCAATGATGAGAATTTAGAAGAATCATGGAGATGTTATTTACCAATTAACGAATCAATTCCAATGATAAAAGATGAAATATTAAAAAGATCAAAAGTTCAACAAAGACTTGAATTATTAAAACAATTAATTTATTCATGTAAAGTTAATAATGATGAAGATGCTTTATTAAAAGTCTTGGAATATTTAGAAACTAAACATAATAATGAATTTGGTGATGTTTTGCTTAGAATTATTGAAAGATTATTAAATGATTTTCAAATTGAAAATTTGTCAAATCAACACTGGAAAATATTGGATAATATTATACAATTATTAGACATTAAAAATGCATTATTGTTAATTCCACAAATTACTGTAAAATTAATTATTGCTAGAATACATTTTAGTTTGATCAATAATTTACCAATAACTAAACCAATTAAATTTCTTTTTGATATTAAAAAAAATGATGAATATTTTGATTGGAATATTTTAAAACATCACACTGAGTATGAACGAAAATGTTTGGAAGAATTTATAAATATTGCTCCTTCGTTTCATCTTAAAAATAAACAAAAAACTAAATTAATCAATAGCTTTTTATATGCAATAAATAATTTTAATGAAAGACATTTAAAAAATAATTGTGAAATTAAATCCATGACTGTTAAAAGTTATTTATGGTTATTAGCAGACATTTCAAAATTAATTAATATTGATTATGATGATCATGTTGCTGCTTTGCGGATAAATTTAAAAAAATCCAATCCTGATTTGTATTATTCCTTGGTAATAGAAAAAGAAAATGATGAAATGATAAATTTAAAATCGAGCAAAGAATTTAATGAATGGATAAAAAATCCAGATAAAATATCAATTCATTGGGAAAAATATTTAGACAAATGTAAAAATGATATTCATAAAAAATATGCACAACGATTTATCAAAAATTGTCGTTGGCATCAAAATTTACCAATTAAATTTGCGGAAAAATGTCTTGAAGATGTAACTGAAAATGGAAATCCAAATGCATTAATGGTTCTTGCATTATTATACGAAGGATCAACATTTGAACGTGTAATTGATCCATTTCTTTCAATGAATTCATTAATTAATATTAAATCTAAATCGGCAAAAAAAAATTATTCAATTATGAAATCAATACCAGAAGCATTACCCCTTGTAAATCCACCAGTATCTTTGAATATGATTTCACGATTTTGTGAAATTGATAAATCTCACATGATAAATAATTGTCTAACAATATTTAGTCACCAAACATCAATTGATAAATTATTATCATTGACAACTGAAATGCTGATGCGACCCGATTCAATTGCAAAATATTTTATCCAAATTTTCCGAACATTAGCCAACACCGAATACATTCAAAATTTATTAACAGATTTATGGGATGCTAGTAAAAGTGTTAATATTCGTTGTTTATTATTTAAGACAATATTAAATATATTCCTCAAAAATTCCAAACCAGAAACTTGGGAATTATTAAGCAGGTGCATTCGTTCATTAACAACAAATGATAAAAAACCATTGATTTCTCTGTGTTGTTTCGAAAAAGTTTCCAAAGAATATATTGTTAACTATGTAAAGGAATTTTTGATGAAACTGAAAACATGGAAAAGAGAAGACAATACAGTTGATATAAAATTCACTCAAACACACATTATTAAATTATTACAAATTCCAATTAGTATTGCCGTTCATTTTGATGAAGAAGTACATCAAATTATTATTTCTCGTTATTTTGGCAATCCATTTTTACCTCTTCATATATTGGAAGCTGCTCAATATTATTTAGCAAAAGTTTATATTAATTTACCTAGGAAAAAATTAAATTCAAGATTGAAATTTTATACAGGACTTTTTGCGGGTATTTTAAAACATCTGTGGGGTATTAGTAATCCAATAAAAACTTATATTTGTCCAGCAAATTATATGGTTGATTCAATGATGATTGGTATATTATCTCACATGAAAAATAATTATGTTAGAAGACAATTTATTTATAATTCAATAAAAACTTTTCTATCAATTTGTATTCCAATACAAGCACCTGTATTTTATTCATATTACATGTTTGTTGCTTTGTATGATGGAGAACAAATGTCAAGAATGGAATATGTCGAAAAAATTGAAAAATTCATTCCAATATTTCTTAGGCATTTAACTGTTGGTTTTTTTCACGATCTTGGCAAAATACTCAGTCAATCTTTGGAAATTATGTGGGAAAATGAATCACGAGCTGAAGTTAATTATGAAATAATAGAGGGCTTATTACAATTGGATGATGAAAATGCCCTAATATTAGCAGGAGGTATTGTAATTCATGAAAAAATAGAACAACATGAACGTTATAAAAAAATTATTAGATTATTCAATAAACCACGTAATCGAGCTGTATCGGCACATTGTTTAATGATTTTTAATCGTTGTGGTTTTGAAAAAGAGTCGTTTGTTTAAATAAATTATTATCCATCAAAATTTATGTCTTGTATTAAATATTATAAAATAATTAATTGTAATTAAAATATTTGATTGTAAAACTTCATTTTTTATGTATTACATTTTTTAATAAATCATCGAATGTTTCTTTTATTCATTAATATTGATATTTATTTTAATTATTATTGATATCCAGTAAAAAAAAAAAAAATTTAATGAAGAATAAAATAATAAAATTTGTTTTGTCAATACTTAACTTTACATTTTATTTATTTTATTTCATTAAATTAATCAACATCCTGAATTTCTAATGCATCTATATATACGAATTATTAATTAAATAAATAGAAAACTTGAATATTCTAATCTAATAAATAAATATGTATAATTTTAATTGTCTAATTAATTTTTTTTTTGTGGATTTAAAATCATTTGAGCTTTAAATTGATATTAAATTTGTGATTTTATAATTATTTTTATTTCATATAAATAATTGGGTATTAAATCATCTTCTTTATGTTATAAATAATGTATTACTTCGCAGTGAATATTTATGAAAATTGATGTGTGTTAATAAACTCATGAAGAAAATAAAAAAATAATGAAAAATCTTTTCAGATTGAATAACAAAAAAACGCCTCAATATTGCGAATAAAAAAAATTCTGATGAATGAAAATAAATCAGAGCGTAATTAAAAATATATTATTCGAAATTTATGTCAACAGAAAAATCCAGTTTAACTTCTTCATATATATAAAAAAATTTATAAAAAAAAAAATCGTTGTCAGCCTGCAAATGAATAACATGAAAATTGAAATCAAATCATTTCCAATCATCGATCAATATTTTTAATCTAAATGAATATAAAATACAAAAAGTAATTTTCATCAACGATAAAATACCATCAAATATTTATTATTGACAATCAATCATGAGTGTAAATATCAAAACAAAAGATAAACCAAAATGAGAAGGAGAAAGAGGAAAAAAAAATATAAATAAATATTTTATTATTTAATTATAATAAAGTGATTTCTTTTTTAAGTAACTCACATGATGGATCAAATCCTGTGACGAATGCTGGACATGGCATGTATGCTTCATGACCAGCTGGTGTATCAGGCCAGCATGTCCAACCATCAAACACACCAGGACAAAATGGTTCTGAAAAATACAATGAAAAAAATAAAAAAATAAATTTGCTATTATTATTGAGGAATTCTCATCACATAAATGATATGAGAAAGAATGATGGTTGTATTATGTCTATCATCAACCAATCATTGTGGGTTTATCGAATATCTCCTATGGCTGACAACCAGCACACTAAATGTTCAATTGAGATTCACAGCATCACATCATAGATAGTGTCATGAATACAACACAAATGGGAACACGTTTATGGTACGTGAATTTACTACTTTCAGATTCTCAGTCGAATTTTATCACATAAACGAATTGACATGACAATATCTAACTATATTTTTCTCATCATGTTATGTTGTTTGATGCAGTAAATTTTCAAATTGAGATAGATGAAGAATAAAGAGAAGAAATTCACATGAAAAGAATTCAGAAAATATTCTATTATATCATTTTACAAATATTGTTCACATTTCAGAGCAGATGAAAAATTGTTTTATATTGCTCACTTTGATCTTCGTTATTGTTTCGAATTTTTATTGAAGTATTTAAATGCATTTTTTGTAAATTGAAAATTATCTGATGAATGGAAATTTAATACTATTTTTTGCTGTTTTGCTTATTAATATTTTTTCTGATGAATTTTAATTCAAATTTATATTTTACAGGGCTGTGAAAATGTTCTTTTTTATTTTATGTTTGAACAACATATTTCTTAAATAAATTAAACGAAAGAAGAATTAATATTAGGGGAAGAGTGGTATGAAAGAGCCATTATCATTTACGCAGTAATTTTCTGACGAATCATGGATGTATTATTATTAGTCCAGTCATTTAAGCTAAAAAAAGGGGTCAACTTCAGAATGAAACGAAATAAGCTAAAAAATTTTATAAACCTTTATTTTTGTATTCTAAATGTTGTCTTAAAAGTCCCCTATGGTCACGTGTGAGCGTCCTTAGATATCCAAAGTCAAATATTACTTACCTTTTTCATATAAATAATAAAGTAATTAATTAAATTATTTCAAATATATTTTATTATAATTTCATGAAGGACAATTGTATTTTAAGTAAGAAAGAAATTTAGTATTTTTGTTAATAATGTTTTTATTTAGCAATTATATATGTAATTAAATTTCTATTGTTAATAGTTAACCAGTATCGAAGTTAGTTTTAATAAAATTATAATGAAAATATATTTAAATTAATTCATTCAATTACATTATCATTTATATGAAAAATATAAGTAATATTATAAGTATATTATTAAATGACTATTTGATTTATAAGTAATATTTATGAATAAAATTTATTAAATAGTTGATTGACTAATATTTAATGAATAATTCAGTTAAAAAACCGTACGATGAACTCGAATTCGCGATTGATCTAGCGCTTTGTCATGTATGGCTGAGCGTGCCACACTCTTTGCGCTCTATCTTAAAACCGGTCAAACGTATAAAAAATTGTTAGAGACAAAATTCGTAGAGAATTTTATACTCTATAACTTTTATAATAACTGCGAATACGATTCGAGGCACAGGAAGCGAGATATTTCAAAAAAACTGATTTTCGTGACATTTGATCTCGATAATCTAAGGACGCTCACACGTGATCCCAGCTAAGGTGACTGGACTATGTAGGGGAAGGTTGCTCAAGTCGTACCACAGCGGACAGCCTAAGTCGTACCCCGGCAATATCTTGTCTGATATTTATAAATTGCGATTTCTAGTATCATCAACATCAACTATTTAGTCGAATAAGTTTTTGTGTAAACAAGTGGATGGCTAACCATCCACTTTCGGGTTCGTGAAGCAGAAATAATCGAGAAGTAAGTTTTTCATACAGTTTTCTATAAAATTTTTGACTCATTCGTAAGCTTTATATGACAGGAATGTGATCCTTATTTTTTTTTTCTTCAATAACATCTATTTTAATACTTCTTTGGCAATCACTTAGGCATACTCAAACGGTAAAACTTCGTAGGTTATGTCAGTGATCTCAGTTTTGAACTTCAAAGTGCCTGTTGCTTAAGTCGTACTTGTGCGAAATTCCTTACTCGTACCGGTACTTATGATATATCAATATTGTGTTAAACAGTGATTATTATTATGAAAGATAAATGAACCATCAATTTTATATTAAACTCAACTAACCGTGTTGTTTTGAGTTAGTGAATAAATGTTACAAATAATCCTAGAAAATTTTCACGGCATAACAACACATATGTTACAATTGCAAATCTTAACAATAATTATAATAATATCAGACTGAATTGTTTGTAATTTTTAGTTGTTCATGTGATCTTTGAGTATCAAGTATTTTTCTATGTAGCTTATTTTGTATTCACTAGAATCTATTTATAAGTACGACTTAGGCTATAGGTGGTACGAATTAGGCGACTAGACGCCTTGATCGTACCGATGCTGTATTTAAAAAAAATTTAATACCTGATTCGATTAAAAATCTTCAGGTTTTTATGATTATCAATTAAAAGGCAATTAACTAAAGGTTCACTTGATGCAGAAGATTTTGTATTATATTAATCGAACTAAATATTACAATAACATTTGTTAAGCAACCCTATATTTTGCAGGAAAATTTTTAATTTTATACTAATTTTTGGGGTTATGTTTCTTTGAAAGAGCCGGGCTGCAGTGTAATGAAAAAGCTAGCTTTATATGGTCCGTTTAAAAAGCCCTTACTAAGAAATCTAAAATAAATAATCAGACTCAGATACATAAACAAATAAAATTACATGAGTTCTTAAAAAGATCGTACCTAGTCAGATTGCAATGATTCATCTCAAACACGGCTAATTTCATAAGAATTTCTTAGATTTGAGAGAATATTTTATCCAGAGTTTACGTTATATAAAACGTTTTATAATTATATAAGATATAAAATTATATCTTAACATTATTATTAAATAATATTTTTGTTAATCTAAAATTTCAGTCCTGTAATAAGAACTTGGCTCTTTCAAAACATTGGATGGTTTTCCCAATGTCTGTGTGTTATGAAAAAGTCAAATTTCTTTATTTTTATAAATGTTTATAGAAGTCCAAAAATACCGATAATTTTGAAAAATGTTTTATGACATCACGTACATAAATGAATGAACAATCACTTATTATACAAATTTTTTTAATTATTTATTTCCTTTTATATTATTTATCCCTTTTTTCAAAACTACCTCTTTCATGCCACTCTTTCCCTGCATATAAATTATTGCTGAAGGTAAATATGGAACGAAATAAAAAATTTATTTGACTGACATATTTATAATTTGATTTTGTTACAGATTTTTTTTTTTTTTTTTTTCTTAAAGCCACCAAGTAAATTATATTCACATTTTACTTCGAGTTTTTAATTTATTATAATGACACAATTGTGTGGATAAATTCATGTTTACGTGAAAAAATCATGACACAATTCACCAAGAACAGCAATGGTGATGTCAACAATGTACAATACCCACGAGTACTATTCAACCCAGGTTGGTCTCCGACATTTTTTTCTTTTTTTTTTATATTGAACAACTTGTTGAAATGAAAAAAAAGAAAGAACAGACGCGTTCTTTGTGACGTTCGCGATAAAACATTTTGCAAGCTCTGCAGCATCTGTTTTATTCTTCCTTTTTTTTTTTTTTTTTTCTCTTTCCTCTTTTTTATCAACATCACCGTCACCCACCGCGTTGTGACGATAATTTGTTATGGGCACTGAAGCAGAAAAATTAAACAAGAAAAAAAAAAAGAAATGAAATAAACGATAATTCTTAAACGTCTACTGTGAAAAAACAAATATTAAATTATCATAATTTTTTATGCTCGTATTTATTGTCGGTATATAATTAAAATGTTTCTTGTTATTTTTAATTATTTATAACAGTCTGGTTACGATGACAAAATCATTTTCAATATTTATAAGATATGAATTTCGTGTTCAACAAACCAACTTTTATTTATTTTTTTCATTTTTATTAAAAAGCATATTCAAATTATTGAATTATTATGAAAGCTTTTTGGTACATGTGAGGAGTAATGTCAAATTTAATTATTCATAATTGCATTTTCGTGAGGTAGAAATATGATTTGACAGTTTTAGAATGCTGATTTTAACCTCAAAATATTCTGCAAATGGAGGTTAATTTTTACCAACTTATGGAGATGACATAATTATGAAAAAAAAATATTATTCCAATAAAAATTAAAATAAAATGAAATAGAATATATTAATTATAAAAACGACATGAATATTTATTTGCTGTATAAATATATTGAAATTTTGGTCCGCCATTTGTGTCAATATTCATATCGCAAGTATAAAATAATGTGGATGCGTAAATTAAAAAACTAATAATGAAAAAAAAAAAAAAAATAAATAAATTAATAAAGTCATCGAGATCAAACGACAGCATTATAACAATATTATTCTATATATTCTCATTATTCATATAATATTATTAATTAATTAACAATTGCTATTTATAAAACACTCAATGTATCTGTACAAATAAATGATAATAATAATTATTATTAATATTAACAAAATTAAATTGTAAAATAAATAATGTATTCATTATTTTCGTAACTTTTCATTTTTGTTTTTCTTTTATTTCAATGTTTTTTAATTATCAGGTTTCATTATCTGGACGTTCTTTCTCTCATAATAATTGGCAGCATTATTTTCTTTTATAATAACTCGTTTACTCTTTACTTTGTGATAACTGCGGTAAATTTATAACCATCACCGACGTACAACAGACTTTCGGGTATTAATTTTCCTCCTCATCATCTTTCAAGTTTTGTTTATATAAAATGAAATAAAAATAATAACCCGACGTGAATACTCTTCAATTATTTATTCAAATTATCAATATTGAAAGTAAATAATAATGTGTTACACAAAGTCAACTGATAAAACGTATAAATAATTCCTGATAAAATTAAATTCAACGAGTGCATTTTAATTTTACTGTAAAACTTGGCGGTGAATTTTGGGAGCTCAATTAATAACTAAGAAAAAAAAAAAAAGAATTATATATAAAATATTTAAAAAAGTAACTTAAAATGAAGTTACTTTATTCTATTTCTTTATTATTAATTGGACTTTCAACATTCATCGATGCATATCGTATCCTCGGAATATTTCCACGTAATTCACGTGGTGATTTTATAGCATTTGAACAATTAATGAAACATTTGGCTGATCGTGGCCACGAAGTAAACGTTATAAGTTTTTTTCCATTGGAAAGAGTTCATAAAAATTATTACGACATTGTACAATTACCAGATGGAATACCATCATTAGTTAACAATGTTACTTATGAAAATATCGGTAATAAAATGAGATATTTTTTAAATTTAATTGATACAGAACATGGCAATGATGTTTGTAATATTTTGAGCCATTCAAATGTACAAAATATTATTCATAATCCACCAAAAGATAGACCATATGATGTCGTTATTACAGAAGTGAGTAAAAAAACAAAAATCTAAATAATAATATTTAAATTATATTTCAATATTAATAATAAAAAATAATTTTTATTGATAAATAATTTTTTTTTTATTCAGGTATTTATTGCTCATTGCTTTGCTGTATTTGGTGATGTGTTAAAAGTTCCAGTTGTTGGCGTTAGCACGTACGGTCGTTTACCATGGGTTTACGATATCGTAAATAATCCTGAGGGATTTGATTTTATTCCAGAAAAATCAATTGAAGCCAATCACATAAGTTTTATAGATCGTTGGACCAATGTCTTGTCACGGGCTTATACTAAATGGAGCTTTTACAGTCGTACACAATCACAAGATGCAATAATAAAAAAATCTGTTGGTGAAAATGCACGAGGAATTCGAGAATTAGAAGCAAATATTGCATTACTGCTTACAAATGCTCATATCATGACACATGGTCCACGAGCAATGATTCCTGGTCTTGTTGAAGTGGGTGGAATGCATATAGTTGATAAATATATTCCACCATTAAATGAGGTATGTAAAATTGTCTTTTTCTTTTAATTGTATCATTTAATATATAATGAAGATGAATTACATTGGTTAACAATGGTTTTGTTGCCCTTGATGTAAGTGTGGTTTCGAATATTTCTATGGCAACAGTTAATGAAACTATGGTTTTGGAAGAATATTGGATTGGATTTTTTTTTTAATCTTTATTCGAATATTTTACTAAAAAATCAGTAAAATTGGGAAAGAAATAACAAGTTTATTTTTGAATATTAAAATTACATTGAAAATTATTACTAATTGTTTTGTTCCAGTGTTTAATTAATGTATATAAAAGTTTTGAAAGAGATAATATTATAAAACTTATGTTGAACTTCAGAGAAAGGCCTTTTATAAGCTCTTCTTTTATAATATTTTATGGGACACAGTCTTCATGATACATTTCCTGAAAATCTGGGGAGTTATAGTGAGGAACAGGAAGAGCGTTTCCACTAGGATCTGAAAGTGATGGAAGAAAGGTATCGGGGTACTGTTGGTCTTTGAAAAGAGATTGTCCCCCAAAAAATGATAAAAAAAGAGCTCATAAAAGACATTTTTCTGAAGTTTAACATAAGTTTCATAATCTTTTCTCCTTCTCAACTTTTATGTACATTAATTAAACACTTAAATAAAACATTTAGTAATAGTTTCCAATAAAAATTCGATATTTAAAAATATACTTGTAATTTTTTTCTTATTTTTACTGATTTTTTAGTGAAATATGAAAATAAATATTTAAAAAAAATCAGAGCCAATCTTCTAAAATCATCCATAATTTCGTGAATTGTGGCCATAGAAGTATTCAAAACCATTCTTAAATCAAGGAAAGCCAAACCATTGTTGACCATTGTAATAATTCGTGTTCTGAAGACCCGACCTGAAGTGTAAATTTTCAAAAATAAAAAATCCAATTCAAAAATTCAAAATCCAATAAAAAAAAAATTTGTCTTTTGTTGATCTGTCTTATCGATTGTTGATAATTATAAAATATTATCAATTACAGAATATTCAAAAGTGGCTAGATGAAAGCAATGATGGTGTGATTTACTTCAATCTTGGCACAGATTTTATCGTCGACAGTTTTCCTGCTGAGACAATTGATGCATTTTATAAATCATTCAGAAAGCTTGCACCAATGCGTGTTCTCATGAGAGTTGAAAAGTTGGCAAACTTGCCTCAAGGGCTTCCAGAAAACGTGCTGACTACACCATGGATCCAACAACTTCGAGTACTTGGTAAGTAGATTTTTTCCTATAAAGAAAAATATCCAAGCACAAAAAAATTACTATCGATTATTCTTCCGTAGCTTTTTTTTTCTTTTTATTTATTTATTAATTTTTCTTTTTCAGCACATCCAAATGTAAGAGCTTTCATCACTCATGGTGGTATCATGGGATTACAGGAAGCTATTTATGCTGCTGTACCAATAATAGGAATTCCACTTTGGGGTGATCAATTTGACAACGTTGACGGTTTCGTTAAGAAAAATATTGGAGTTAAATTAGACTTTGATAGTATCACTGAAAAAACATTGGACGAGGCGTTCAATCATATTCTGAATAATTCTACCGTCAGGTAATGGTCTCAGACCACAGTAAATAATTGATATAAAAAAAAAAAAGAAAGAAGAATTATATTTAATTAATGATTTGTATTTTTTTTTTCCTACAGAGAATCGGCGAGTGCATTTTCTCTCGCATTTTTTGATCGACCAGTTACACCAATTGACATGGCTTGTTACTCGATTGAATATGTTATCAGACATGGTAGCGGTGTGTTGAAATTACCACCAGCACAACTCGCTTGGTGGCAATATTTTAATCTTGATGTATACGTAATTCTTATTGTCGTTTCATTGATAATGATAATTTCAATATTTAAGATTTTGCGTGCGATTACAGTGAAGATAATATCAAGATTTCGTCGTAAGCCAAAATTCCACAAACTTTTATAGACAATTTTAATTATTATAATACATTTTATAATATATTTAAGTATATTTATAAATAATTAAATAATTAGAATTATTTTTCAATTTTATTCTAATTTTAATTCTAATTATTTAGATAAACAGAAGATTATTATGTTTATTTTAATATCGCAGAAATTATTGGAATTGTTGGTAGAAACAAAATTTGTAATAATAAATATATATATGTTGTTACGTCCTAGATGTAATTTTAGACGGTTAAACAAGTTTCAGAATATTTATTAAAGGTAAGGGATCGTTGTCGCCACTATTATGCATATCTGAAGTGCATAGGATGGTGTAGGTGAATTAATGATCGATATTCAAAGGAAATAGAGACACACATTCATTTAATTTGAGATTTATTAATTAAAAGGCAAATTGAATATTTATGGTTATAATATTTATCGATTTAAACAACTAATATAGAGTCTTGAAAAGTTCTTATTAATTTCACTTCACTCACAAATTTACACTTATAAATTCACTTGTAATTTAAATTAACTTGACAAACGTAACAGATAAGCTCTTAAGTTTGCTTATTTTATTTATTTGCGATATTATCGACTATTGATCTTTTACAATGATTTTTTTTTTTGAGAATTAATTTATAAATTTAGAGTCGTTTGGTCAAATCAGATGTTGACGAGTTGAAGCGAAAATCAAGACTAAGTGTTATAAAAAAGTATGGAAAGAAGATGGGAAGATTTATGAAGTAAGTTGATGCGTCCTTATACAATAAAACGTCTTGCTCAGCATTTTGAGATATTCACGTGCAATGCCGTGAAATAAAATGCAATGCTGACCGCGGACTTAGGTTTCCAGGTTTCCAGTGGGAAGAAGAATAGAAAAGTTTCCCACAGGAAATAAGAAGTATTAACTTATTAGCTATAAGGAAATAATAATAATTATAATTACAATAACATTATTAATAACATATTCTGAGGTGCGATCACAGAGCGACGACTTATAAATGAATGATTTGAATTACGGAGGGAAAGTCGCATGCGACATAACAATGTATATGGTGGATTAATTTTAATTATGTGGTAAATTTAGTGAAGAAATAAAAAAGATGGTGAAACTGTGTTTTTATTATAATTTCAAATTTTTTTCACATTTGTACATGAGTTTTAATGATTTAAATTCATTTGAAATATGAATTATTTTCAAAAAGACGTCTTTAATTTTTTTGCAAGTCGATGAAGTTTATTTAAGATCGTTTCAATATGAAAAATTATATATTAGAGAAGTAATAAATAAATAAAAAGAATAAAATGAACCAATATTTGAGATGAATGATTTTAAAAAAAATAAATTCTACTGCTATCAAATTTGGAAATTAAAAATAGTCTTAAAAAATCAGCAGCTAGCTTTTATTTTAATAATTTTTCATATTTCATTTATTTTCCATATTCCATGTATGAAAAATGAGTAAACATAAGCATATTTATTTTTATACTTTATATAATTTGTTTATTAGAATGCTTCGTTTGAGAGGACTATTTTTTTCGCGGCATTGACGAAATATTACTACAAAAATTCAAAAAAATGAGCTTTCAATTTTAGTATGAAGTACTTCCTAAATCAATTTGAAATTTTCTCATTTAATTAACACGTAAATCTCGATTTTTACTCGAATTTCATGGTTTTTTTCGATTTTTCTCGAAAACTATCAATTTTACACCAAAAGTATATAGAACCTTTTTTGTAGAAAATTAAATTTTCTATAAAAGTGTTATTTTGACAAAAATCGTAGAATTGATAGTTTTCGAGAAAAATCCAACTAAAATAATATCATACAATTCATAGAGGACCAATTCAAGGTATAAATAGTTCAAATTTCCATATGTTCAATTAGATTTTTTCCGAAAACTATCAGTTCTACAGTTTTTCTCAAAATGACTATTTTATAGAAAATTTAATTTCCTACAAAAAAGGTCCCATGTACTTTTCCTGTAACTTTGATATTTTCCGAGAAAAATCGAAAAAACCATGAAGTTCATACAGAGCATAATTTAGTGATGGACACTTTTAAACATTATATACAATTTCTGTACAATTTCTGCTGAAAACCAATTGAATAGCATAAAATACCGCGAAGCTATGCATCAATAGGAAGGAAATAATGAAGATTTACGTGTTAATTAAATGGGAAATTTTCAAATTGATTTAGGAAGTACTTAATATTAAATAGAAGAGTTCATCTTTGGTGGAAAGTTTTTTTTGAATGTTTAGAGTAATATTCCGTCAATACTATGAAAAAATAGAATCCCTTCAAACGAAGCATCCTATTGTTTATGCTTCAAGACAATTTAATGAATTTTTTTTATGAAAGTGACTCATCCAGAATTATTATTGTCGAATCTTCCAAAAAATATCTGGACTTTTGATTGGATATTATGGTTAAAATTGCTGAGTAAGTAACACACTTTCTTCGACATTAACCTATATTTTAATGGTAATGAAAAGAGGTAAAAGAAGTTGTGGGAATTATTAATGATTGTTGGACAGAGCAGAAAAATATCCAGATATTCATCACTCATGATGGATTGATGGACACTCAAGAAGCGATTTCTTGTGCAATTCCAATGCTTGGGATACCATTATTCACTGATCAATTTACCAATATTGATCTATGTGCAAAGAAAAAAATTCCCATACGTTTAAATTATCACAATTTAATTGAAGAAAAATTAAATATGACACTAAATAATATTTTACTTTGATGAAATTGTTAAATACATTATTTGACATGGAGATGTAAAACACTGGATTTTTCATGGTGGTTAATTGCTCTTTTAGATGTTCATTCAAGTCTTTTTATTATCACTGCTATTACTTTATTTATTTAAAATAAATATTGTCTCTATGTCAAAAAGCATCGAAATTATTATTTTCAATGCACGAATAAAGAAAAAAAAATGAATATAAAAATAATATTGTGACTCGTAGAATTCTTATCAATTATTTTTTATCAGATGATTAAAATCCAATTACAAATGAGCAAAAAAAAATAAGTGAAACTTGATATTTTGGAAGTTTAACGTTAATTTATAAATTAAAATTAGATTTAATATGAAATTGATAATACAAAAATGACATTGAAAGTGTAAATTAAATAAATATCATATCAAGAATGATAAACTACAAAAAAATCCCAATAAACAACGATGAATCAGAATATAAACAGGAATTGAGGAACTCCACCATAGATAAAATATTTAAAAAATCTAAAATAAAATTTCTAAACTTTAATTTCAACCTTATTTTGTCATAGAGAATAATTCATGACGAATTTAAATCATCAACTGAATTTTAACACAAACAAATATTTCATAAACTTTTTGTTTGCATTTTCTCTTCATGAACAAAATTCAATAGAAATATTTGTTATAAAAATAAATTTAAACTTGCATTTGTTGAGTATATTACATGAACTAATGCAATATATAATTGATTCAAAGAATTATGAAATTGTTTAATTTTATAGTTTAGTCATGTTACAGATAAACTACATAACATACACTGTAATGCTTTATCATAAAAAATATGACAAGTCATCGACAGTCCTTGACATTATCAGTAACGAATGACTTGTTGTTTTTATTCAGTTGATCATAAAAAACACTTGATAAAATGTTAAATAGGAACAATCTATGAAGATAAAATAAAATATAATACTGCTCTGGTATGATATTGAAGTTGAATAAAAAGAATTGTCCTAACAATGTATAATTTTATACATTTATTTATATTTATTAATATTTGATGGATTTTATTTTACTTATTTGAAATCAATATTCGAGAAAAATCAATTAATAAATATTTATTTCATTCTTCTCAATTTCTTGGATATAAAATAAAAGATATGAATTAAATTGTTAGACAGTAGTTATTGACTATTCATTCAATATTATTTTAATTGTAAATTTATTCAACTCGAAATTTAATATTATTCTTGGATATTATTACATTTCATTAAATATTCAACAAAATCTACAATAATGCCACGAATATAATAAATGCAGTAAAAAACAGATATAAATGTAAAATAAAAATATACATATTCAAATTTTTTTTTTTTGCTCTACTTAACTATTATGAATAAATATATAAGAATACACTGATAAATTCAAAATACATATTTACACGTGGAAAGTCAATCATTTGGCGATTAGCAATGAATCTAAATATGAAGCAATTGATAAAAAAAAATATATTGCACAATTATTATCATACAATCAGTAAAATATTAAAACTTCGATGCATAATAAATTCAAAAAATGAAACAAGTATTGTTCATTAAAATTCAGAATAAATTTTCTATTTACTTTCAAAATATAATAAATATCCAACGTGTTCTAGTAATTTAGTAATTGTTAAATCATTGTACAAAACTAGACTAACTATTCTTCATATTTAACAAAATTAAAAAGTTTCCAACCCAGCAATAAATAATAAACAGTTATATATAATTTTAGTTGGAATATTAAAAGTAATAGTGAGATAAAAAATACAATAAGATGTTTCACATTCGACTGTTATCAATTTTTACAATAGTAATTTTACTAATTAATTTAACGAATTGTGTTGGATATCGAATTTTAGGAATTTTTCCGCTTCATATGCACAGTCACATGTTGATGTTTGGACAATTGATGAAAGGATTGGCTAAGCGAGGACATCAAGTTGATGTTATTAGTACAATTCCACAGAAAAAACCACATTCGAATTATACTGAATTCATCATACCTTCAACACTACCAGTACTCGTTAACAATTTTAGCTACAGTTTCTTTCAAGAAATGAAAAAAGACAGTTGGGTTTATATTTTTTCAACGAAAGGAAATGATGCTTGTGAGAAGACATTAGAGTATCCTGAATTCCAACGCATTATTAAAAATCCTCCTAAAGATCAACCCTACGATTTGGTTATAACTGAGGTGAAAATATAAATAAATGATCATTTGATTAAATTGTGAATTACGATGAATTAATAGCATGTATTAATTTTGTTATTAGCTGACAACTGTTAATTGTTTCCTAGCTTTTGGCCATCATTTAAAGGTTCCTGTAATAGGACTAAGTTCATCACCTTTGTCATCATACGGTAATGTTATCGTTGCTAATCCTGAAAACTTGGCATTTATTCCTGAAAATTTAATGGAATATACTGGTGATATGACTTTCTGGATGAGGCTTTACAATGTTGTTTATAGTTTTTACGTAAGAGAAGTATTTCAGTATTATACTTCATCGCAGAATGAAGTGATTAAAAAACATTTTGGACCTGACGCACCAGATATTCGAGAATTGGAACGAGATATTGCACTTATTATTGTTAATTCACACTTAACAACAAATGAACCAAAACCAATTACTCCAGCAATCATTGAAGTTGGTGGGATTCATATTCATGATGATGGTTCTGAAATCCCAGTGGTGAGCAACTGTTTTTGATATTTCAATAATTATATTTTTTATCTTACAAAGTTATGGTCTTTTAAATTTATGGAATTATTATATTCAAATTAGGCGGATAGACAGTGGTTGGACGAGAGTGATCATGGATTTGTTTATTTTACCCTGGGTTCAATGTTTACTATTGAATCATTTTTTGAATCCACGCTTGTAGATTTGTATGAATCATTTCGGAAAATTGCTCCGGTGAGGATTTTTATGAAGGTGTCTAATATTGAATTACTACCGCCAGGACTTCCGGAAAATGTTCGGATATTTAGTTGGATGCCTCAGTTGAAAGTGTTGAGTAAGTATCAACTAGAACAAAGTACACTGTACAAATTTGCCTTTAAGGGTTTTTCCTAAATGGTCCATTGAGATTTTGTTAGAATATATATAAAATATTGAGATATGTTTCATATAAAAATTATTTGGCATCAATACAAAATGATAATATCAATAAAATAAAATTGTAATAATTATATTTTCATTGTTGGACAGAGCACAAAAATATTCGAGCATTCATTACTCATGGTGGATTAATGAGCAGTATGGAAGCAATTTCTTGTGCAGTACCAATGATTGGTATACCATTATTTGCTGATGAATTTTCAAATATTAGATCTTTTGTAAAGCAAAAAATTGCTATCAACTTGAACTACCATGATTTAACTGAAGCAAAATTAAGCAAGGCATTGAATGAGATTTTGTATAATCCTATTTACAGGTAAATGTTTTACATACGGAAATCAAATGTAATATTCTTGTGTTTGTTTGTTCTATATTTGTTTCATTTCTGATTTATCGTGATGTTTCATGATTTAGTGAAATGGTGAAAAAAGTCTCGAAGAGATTTTTAGATCGGCCAATTAGTCCAATGGATGAAGCTTGCTATTGGGTTGAGTACATTATTAGACATGGTAATAAAGCACTTAGATCACCAGCACTAGACTTTTCATGGTGGCAAATTGCACTTTTGGATGTTTACTTGACATTATTCATCGCTGGAATTATAATGTTATTTATCTTCATTTATTTCGTTCAATTATTAGTCAATATTATTCATAAAAAATTGCCTAATTTTGTGTGTACAAAAACAAAACTAGAATAATGCATTCTAATTTTTTTTTAAATTATTATAAATTACCAGTTTTTTTTCAAGTAAATGTTTTATATAAATAATTATAAATCAGATTTATTTTTGTGGCCATCAGATCATTCGATTGCATATTATTAATGTGTTTTTATAATAAATTAATGCACAATTTTTGAATATTATTTAAACGTTTCACTAAATATTCAACTTTATTCGCTTTAAACAATGGCTATTACAAATATTCATGAATATTATTATATTCGCACAGAATATTTAAATCTTATGATGAATATAGTCATTTGTTTAATATAAAGAAATACGATTAAATTATAACCCTAGAAAAATTTATATAATTTATGAAATAAATAAATTAATTAATGAAATAATTTTTTTTTTCGAATTTGTATTATTAAATAAACTTTTTTGTAATCTCTTAAATTTTATGATTCTGTTCTAACCCTATTCAACAAATTGCAAAAAACATCATGATTTAATTTCGAAAAATTAATTTTATTTAAATATTTTAAATATGTTGGAATTCATATGAATAAATAAACGTCGATAATATTCATTATTTCTATTGGTGATAACTATTTCACCTGAACTTAAATATGTTAAAAAGAATAGTCACTTATTGCATGCCTGAACAGTAAATAAAAAATTTATAGCACAGCTTCGTGAACAAAGGAAAAAAATCACAAGAATTATAGTGTCAGTAAATATTAAAAATTTATTTTATATTTATTCAGAACAACAAATTGTTGCATTGTCTTTTTGCATTTTGATCTTTACATTCCAAAAAATTAATTATTGTGATTGAAAATTCTAATTAATTCAGATTGACAAAAAGATCAAAGTAAAATGTTATTTAAACGACATTTTATAATTTTATTACTAATTGTATTTATAAATAATCTTCCAAAATGGAGTGCACATCGAATTTTGGGTATATTTCCATTGAATGGACGTAGTCACATGATGATGTTTGAACAATTGATGAAAGGATTAGCAAAACATGGACATCAAGTTGATGTTGTCAGTACATTTCCTCTAAAAAAACCACATCCAAATTATACTGATATTGTTATACCAGCTGCAACACCATCTCTTGTTAACAACATTAGTTACAACCACATTCAGACTATTCTTCGTGGTGATCTTGTTCATTTCATGACAACGGAGTTGGGGAATAATTTTTGTGAGAAAGGATTGGCGTATTCTGAAATTCAAAAGCTTATAAAAAAACCTCCTACCAATCCACCTTACGATTTAGTCATCACAGAGGTAATAAGGAATTAATTTTGAATATTATAACCCAATTAATATGATTTTCATTACATTGAATTATTTTCTGATTTCAGATTTTTACTGCTCATTGCTTTATGGCTTTTGGACCTCATCTAAAGGTACCGGTAATCGGAATAAGTTCATCAGTTTTATATCCATGGAGTAATGATTTTATAGCAAATCCTGAAAACTTGGCATTTTCATCCAATAGTCTTCTTAGCTATATGAAAAATATGAATTTCTGGAATAGATTTTATAATGTTATTCACAATATTTACAACAAGATGCTTTTTAATTACTACACGTCGTCACAAAGTGATTTAATTAAAAAATATTTTGGTCCAAATGCACTAAATGTTCGTGAGTTAGAACGAGATCTGGCACTTATTTTATCAAATTCGCATTTTTCTTTGAATGGTGCTAAACCAACTACACCTGCACTTGTTGAAGTCGCTGGACTGCATATTCAGGATGATAATTCGGGAATCCCTGTGGTAAATAATATATATTTTTTAGTTTTTTTTTCATAAAAACATTACATATAGGAAATAAATTTGTGTTAAGGGGGAAGGCCACGGTGACGGCCAAAAAAATGAATGATTTTCGGCAACCCGATTTCTCAAGAACGGGTTATTTAAAAAAAAAAATCCAAGTTCAGTATAATCTACATGAATGTAGTTATCGTTGTGCGTAACCGATTTTTTTTTATATTGATTTTTCTTAAAATGGCAACCGATTGAAAATTTTTTCATTTTTCCGAACATTTTTTTTTGTTTCCAATCAGACGCCATTTCAAGAAAAATCAATATAAAAATAAATCGGCTATGTACAATGATAACTACTGTTAGGTCACAAGTGACCTTCATTCATATTTGTGACGTCACGCGCCTGCGCTTTGTCGCAGCGCGCTTATTTCAAATAAATACTCTCGCATCTCGAAACATGTTCTTATTTTAGTAATTAATCGAACTATTTTATTGTATTGAATATTCTTTATATGATATAATGTTTCACCTATTTTATGTAACAGTAGCTCTTAGTTTAAATATAACTATTTTTAACCAAAGACACATGAGAACTTCCTAAAAAAATCACTTCACAAGCAAACAGAAGAAATTAGAATCGCGAATAACTTTCTCACACTAAAATGCTTATTTCGTATAACGTATGAAAATTGAAATTTGACTAAAACTTTTATTAATTCGACTCCATGATTTTTCCAAGAAATATTGTTAACTAGAATCAGCAAATTGTAAAGCATCCCTATCTATTGAACCATTCGACGAATAAGAGTCACCCTTTCGCCACTTCCAACATATTATTAAATAGTTAACATAAATTCAATCAATAGAAAATAACGTTTGGAACGGCTGACAAAAATATTCAAAGCTAAATAAAAATTCGTCTATAAAAACTAAAGCACAACGAATCTCATTAGTACTCGATCAACAACAACTACGACTATATCAAGTAATATACAGTTACTCGATCCACACCATCAATACGACTAAGTCAGTTCTTGATTTACATTAAATACGGCTATATCATCTACAATCATATCAGTTCACGAATATCAAATACGATTTATACAAGTTTTCAATTGAGTTCACGAATACAATCATTCGTAAGATTAAGTCAGTTATAAATCATGAATCTCGAAGTCCAGTAAATCCAGTAAATCAAAATCTTTGTGTTGTTTTTGTAACGCTAATTCAAGTTTAAGTCAGTAACGATTTCGGAATAATCATAAATTGTTTTCAATTTTGATAGTTGTAGTATCAAGTCCTCTGTTTATATTCAACCGTTATAATATTCAAATGAAATGCAAGTTATCACGGTTTCATTAACATTCATAATTTAAGTGCATTAAAGTTATTCAAAGACAAATATATTCATTATACAATAGTGTAATTCATCATTTTATGTGTTTAATCAATAAATCATTTAATAAGTGTTTCAAATAAAATTATAACCATCTCTTATTCACTTTATATAACATCCTTACGCTTCAGCTACGCATAGTAGTGGCAGGCAACGATCCTCTACCAGAATAAAATAATATTTCTGTTTTAAAAACCACGTCTAACAACAACTGGGACGTAACACTACATCCATATAGATTGTAATGAATTTGGATTTTTTTTTTTAGATAACACGTTTTTGAGAAATCGATGCGAATATGGAGGAGGAAAATTTTTTTTAAACTCTACAGCAATGCTCATATCTTTAAGACTATTTGATATTTTCATATGCAATAAAATAATCTTAAGAATTCGCTAGACTTGCTTATTTTTTTTCTGTCCAAAAATAATGCTCCAAAAAACACTTCTTTTAGGCCTCCTAAATCGGAACATTGCCTTAAGTGGACTTTCATACAAAATTATTTACCATTTACTTTGGTTCATTATCATGTTCATAATATAAAATTATAATTTAACAGGATCATAAAAAATGGTTGGATGAAAGTAAAGACGGATTCATTTATTTTACCTTCGGCTCGATGGTTACAATTGAATCATTCCCAGTAACAACACTCAAAAATTTGTATAATTCATTTCGAAAAATAGCTCCTATCAGAATCTTCATGAAAGTACCACAACCAAAACTTCTACCACCAGGTCTTCCGAAGAATGTTCGGACTTTTATATGGATATCGCAGTTAAAAGTACTGAGTAAGTATTACAATTACAATCATTGACAAAAATAAAAAGATTGAGACTTTAAAAATTATTAAATGATTGTTATAAAAACAGAGCACAAAAATATTCGAGCATTTATTACACATGGTGGATTGATGAGCACTCAAGAAGCAATTTTTTGTGCTGTACCAATAATCGGTGTGCCATTATACGCTGATCAATTTTTAAATATTGATTTATATGTAACACATAAAATTGCTTTACGTTTGGACTATGATGATTTGACTGAAGACAAATTAGATACAGCATTAATTGAAATATTAGAGAATCCTATTTACAGGTGAATTTTATTTCTGTATTTATTTATGATTGAATAATTCGACTTGTATTTTATTGAGGGAATTAATTGATAAACTATTTTTTTCTATGCTTTAGAAAAACAGTGAAAGAATTATCAAATAAATTCCATGATCGACCTCTCAATTCCATGGATGAAGCCCGCTATTGGGTTGAATACATCATCAAATATGGTGGCAAAGCACTCAAATCACCCGCACTAGATTTACCATGGTGGAAAATTGCACTTTTAGATGTTTATTTAATTTTATTCATTGTTGGTAATGTAATATTATTGGTTTTTATTATTTCAATTGTGTTGTTAACTAATACTGTTCGCCGTAACTTTTCATATGTTGCAAATTCCAAGAAGAAAAATTGATAAATGACAAACATTTTAAATAAATTCCGCGATTCATTTAAATAAATGTATTATGCAAATGATTATGAATATTGTTGGGGAAATTAACTCTTGTGTATTGAGTGAATAATTTGAGAACAAATACAAGAAAATAATGAAATCAATTCGGAAAGCATTTTTCATGAAATTCAAAAATGTTTTTCAAACAAAATAATTTAAAAACAGCCACTATCTCCCAAATGTATTCATCAAGCTGATTATTACAATGTTAATATTTATAACAACTATATTATATACAGAAGTAGCCAATGTTTATTTATTGTTATTTTTATCTTTGAATATTAATTAACCTATAGGTGATATGGAACAACATAAATAACCATGAAAGGATTTCTAAAATGTAAGAATGTAATTTTAACTCAGTGCTGTATATCATATGAAACTAAATAATTATTATTCAGTTCCATATTGTTTGTTTCTGTGAATTGTTCCTCATAACTGAAGATTTTCAAGTTTCACAAAAGTAAAATGTTATACCATAAATTTTTACTATTCTTTACGATAACTATTTCACTAAGGGATCTTCAAGGAAGTTCTGGATACCGAATTTTAGGAATTTTCCCAACATATTCGAAAAGTCATATGATGATGTTTGAGCAATTGATGAAAGGATTAATCAAACGGGGTCATCAAGTTGACGTTATAAATACATTACCACAAAAAAAGCCATATCCGAATTATACTGACATCGAAATACCATTGTTCATGCCGAATTTCATCAACAATATGGACCATTCTTATGTTCATCATTTACGAGACAATCTTTTTGAAACATGCATATCAATGAGCGGTAATGATGCTTGTAAAGCAGTATTATCTCATCAAAAAGTACAAGAAATTATCAAAACTCCACCCACCGATCCACCTTATGATTTGGTTATCGTTGAAGTAAGTCTTTAGTACACGAGCAATACTGTACTTTTTCAATTTGTAATAGAATATATGTGAACGTTTTTATTTACAGATATTAGCTGGCGATTGCATGATAGCTTTTGGTCATCACTTGAAGGTTCCAGTGATCGGATTGAGCGCATCTTTCCTGCCTCCATGGATGATAGATATTTTAGGAAATCCAACAAACCTCGCATTTGCGCCTAATACTGTCCACGATTGTATTAAAGATATGAATTTTTGGAATAGATTAATGAATGTTGTTTACACAGCTTATGCCAAAGTGTATTTTAATTACTACATCTCGATACAAACTGATTTGGTAAAGCAATATTTCGGGTTTGATGTATCGAATGTTCGAGAATTGGAAAAAGACGTGGCACTTGTTTTAGTTAATTCGCATCATTCATTGAGTGGTGTGAAACCAACTGTTCCAGGTCACATTGAAGTTGGCGGACTTCATATACATGATGATAATATTGAAATTCCTTCGGTAAAGAAATTTTTTAGAATTTAATATTTATTATATTCGTCAAAGACAAGATAAACAATCAAATTTATTTATTTAGGAGGACAAAAAGTGGTTGGATGAGAGTAAGAATGGTTTCATTTACTTCACATTGGGTTCAATGATCAATATTGAATCCTTTCCTCAAAAAACGATTGAAAGTATTTACAAATCATTTAGAAAAATTGCTCCAGTTAGAGTATTGATGAAAGTGCCTCAACCGAAATTATTACCACCTGGACTTCCAAAAAATGTTCGGACTTTTAGATGGATTCCACAATTAAAAGTGCTCAGTAAGTGACAAAATTTTATCGGTAAACGAACTTGATAAGATATATCAGCATTAATATGTGGAAACTGTGGATTACACAGCTGAAAATATTTTTTTGTTGCCCCGCTTATCTTGATGGATTTCTATGTTGTCAAGTCCACAGTTTTCGAATATATTCATGAAAGTACTGAATTGGCTCTGGTTTTTTTGATTTTGGTGAATTTTATATTTTTGAAAATTTACACTTTAAGTCGGGTCTTCAGAACACGAATTATTACAATGGTCAACAATGGTTTGGCTGTCCTTGATGTAAGAATGATTTCGAATACTTGTATGGCAACAATTTACGAAATTATGGATGATCTTGGAAGATTGGCTCTGACTTTTTGTAAATCTTTATTTTCATATTTCACTAAAAAATCAGTAGAAATGAGAAAAAAATGGCAAGTATATTTTCAAATATCGAAATTTAATTGGGAACTATTACTAAATGTTTCATTTTAGTGTTTAATTAATGTCATAAAAGTTGAGAAAGAGAGACGATTATATAATTTATGTTAAACTTCAGAAAAAGACCTTTTATGAGCTCTTCTTTTATCATTTTTTGGGGGACAATCTCTTTTCAAAGACCAACAGTAATCAGCCATCATTTGACGGTCCCATTTACCCTGATACCTTTTTTTCATCACTTTCAGATCCTAGTGAAAGCGCTCTCCCTGTTTCTCACTATAACTCTCCAGATTTTCAGGAAATGTATCATGATGACTGTGTCCCAAAAAATATCATAAAAAAAGAGCTTATGAAAGGCCTTATTCTGAAGTTTAACATAAGTTTTATAATATTTTCTTTTTCACAACGTTTATGTACATTAATTAAACACTAGAACAAAACAATTAGCAATAATTTTCAATATAATTTCGGTATTCAAGAATATAATCAATATTTCTTTTCCATTTTTACTAATTTTCTAGTAAAATATGAAAATAAAGATTTACAAGAAATCAGAGCCAATTTTCTAAAACGATCCATAGTTTTGTGAATTGTTGTCATAGAAGTATTTGAAACCACTATCAAGGGCAATAAAACCATTATTGACCAATGCTATCATTTGTATATTATTATTCAGAACACAAAAATATACGAGCATTCATCACTCATGGCGGATTGATGAGCACTCAAGAAGCAGTTGCTTGTGCTGTACCAATGATTGGAATCCCATTATTTTACGATCAATTCAGGAATATTGATCAATATGTCGAGAGAAATATTGCCATTCGTTTGAATTATGAACACCTAACAGAGGCCAATCTTGACATGGTACTGAAAAATATATTACATAACCGTCTCTACAGGTAAATGTCTTATCATCATCACTTAACTTCGATTGCTTCTATAATATCGACATTGATTTAGTTATTAATTCATCGAATTTTTCTAAAATTTAGCGAAGCAGTTAAGAATATTTCAAAAAAATTCTTAGATCGACCACTCAGTCCAATGGATGAGGCATGTTATTGGGTTGAATACATTGTCAAATATGGCGGTAAAGCATTGAGATCACCTGCAATGGATTTTTCATGGTGGCAACTTGAACTCCTAGACGTTTATTTTACTCTAATGATATTCGGCATTTTAGTAATATTCATTCTATCTTATCTAATCAAGTTCTTCATCAGAATTATAATTGGAACATCTGTAAACATTGAAGAATTTAAAAAATTGAATTAGCACATAGTACATATGTTTATTCGAGATCATACCTTTCCATTAAGTTGGATAAATATGTCAATGTAATTGTTATAATCTCGTGAATGGTATTAAAAATTATACAAATAATTCAAGTTCTCATTTTTTTTATTCACCGTGAGCAAAAGTGGCATTGAAATTATAAATACCATTTGCGATTTCCTTTCTAGGAGAATATGATGTGAAGTCTCACTTGGTTTTCGGCTGAATTATCTATATTAAATTTGTATCAAAGTTCAGCTTCGTAATTTTCTGATCATTTTCAGACTCAGTGAATGAAGCACCAAAATATTTAGACATTTAATTCGTAGTGGATTGATGAACAAACAGGAAGTATTTCTTTCCGCATCCTCAATAATTTCAGCCTAATTATTCGATAATCAATTCACGGAAATTGACCATTATGCTTCACAAAATATGCATTTGAAATACATATTCAATTTGTGACAAGTCAATCATTTGCTGATAACGTTGAATTACGATGCAGTGCACCATAGTGTCTATTTTCAATGGCAAGTATAATTGATAGAGAATATAAAACCTGATGAATTTTTATCATAATACGATGTCAGTTGAATGCAAAAATTCCAACATATTATAATTGATTCAGATGAAGAAAGAATTGATGTTGATAAGAATTCAGATTAAATTATGAGCATGCCTTGGAAATATAAAGTTCCGGCTCATGATAGTGTTCGTCAAATGATTGAAGATATCACGAGCTATTATATTTTATTTTGACTCAATATAATTCAAACGTTATTGAACGAATAATCAATAGTGAACAGTTATACATGATTTGAGTTGGAATTAAACACAGTGATATAACAAAATACAATAAGATGCTTTATGTTGGATTTTTATCAATTTTCACGACAGTAATTTTAATAATTATTTCAACAAATTGTGATGGATATCGAATTTTAGGCATTTTCACAACGACTTTTCGCAGTCGCATGACGATGTTTGAGCAATTGATGAAAGGATTGGCCAGGCGTGGACATCAAGTAGACGTTATTAGTTCATTTTCACAAAAGAAACAATATCCAAATTATACCGATATCGTTATACCATTTATGATGCCAAATTACGTTAATAATATGAGTTATCAGCAGTTCCATGATATTCTACAAGACAACGTACTTCATTCATATGTATCAATATTCGGTAATGAAATTTGTGAAGCAGGATTTACTCTACCACAAATTCAAAGGATCATTAGAAATCCACCAATGGACCCGCCATATGATGTCGTTATCACGGAAGTAAATCTTTGATGATCAAATAATATGATAATTTCTAATTCGTTAATGGTATGAATGTAAATATTCTTTATTTTCAGATATTAACTGCCCATTGCTTCATGGGATTTGGTTATCATTTGAAGGTTCCAGTTATCGGAGTTAGCCCATCTTTTCTGCCACCGTGGCTCATTGACATCTTAGCTAATCCTTCAAATCTTGCATTTGTGTCGCTAATAGGACATAACTATAATAAAAATATGAATTTTTGGAATAGGATGAAGAATGTAGTCCACGCAGCTTATAGCAAAATGTATTTCAATTATCAAACTGAGGTACAAACTGATTTGATAAAACAGAATTTTGGATCTGATGCACCGAATGTTCGTGAATTGGAACAAGACCTGGCTCTTGTTTTAGTTAATTCCCATTCATCCATTACGGGTGTGAAACCAATTACTCCAGCGCATGTAGAAGTTGGCGGACTTCATATACAGGATGATGATTCGGAACTTCCTGCGGTAAAACAATTTCGTTCAGTTTGATAATTGTATTTATCAAAGACAGTATGAATGAATATGATTTATTTATTTAGGATCACAAAAAATGGTTGGATGAGAGTACAAGTGGTTTCATCTACTTCACATTTGGTTCAATGGTCACTATTGAATCTTTCCCTAAACAAACACTCGAGAATATGTACAAATCTTTCAAGAAGATAGCTCCAATTAGAGTATTGATGAAAGTGGCTCGTCCAGATTTATTACCACCTGGACTTCCAAATAATGTCCGGACCTTTAGTTGGATTTCACAATTAAAAGTACTCAGTAAGTGACACAATTTCATAGATATACTAACATGAGAAGATATACCCAAAAATGTCAAAGCTGTGAATTGTCGTTTGGGAATTATTATTCAGAGCACAAAAATATTCGAGCATTTATTACTCATGGTGGATTATTGGGTACACAAGAGGCAATTTCTTGCGGCGTACCAATGATTGGAGTTCCATTATTCTACGATCAATCCAAAAATATCGATCGTTACGTAGACATGAACATTGCTGTATTTTTAGATTATCATGAAATGACGGAATCAAATTTTGATATGGCATTGAACGATATTCTACACAATCCTATCTACAGGTGAATGTTTCAATACTAACATCTACTTTCAATTCACTTTACAACTGCAAAATGAAACGAGATTTTGATATATCATAACTTGTTATGTAATTTTTATTATAATTCAGAGAAGCAGTGAAGATTATTTCGAAAAAATTCTTAGATCGACCACTCAGTCCAATGGATGAAGCATGCTATTGGGTTGAATATGTTATCAAATACGGCAACAAAGCATTGAGATCACCTGCAATGGATTTTGCATGGTGGCAACTTGAACTCCTAGACGTTTATTTTACTCTAATGATATTTGGCATTTTAGTAATATTCATTCTATCTTATCTAATTAAGTTCTTCATCAGAATTATAAATGAAACATCTGTAAACATTGAAGAATTCAAGAAATTCAATTAGCACATGCTGAATATGTACATTAAAGATCATTCTTTACCATTAGATTTGATAAATATGTCAATGTAATTGTTATAATCTCGTGAATGGTATTAAAAATTATACAAATAATTCAAGTTCTCATTTTTTTATTCACCGTGAGCAAAAGTGGCATTGAAATTATAAATACCATTCGCGATTTCCTTTTCTGGTTAATATGATGTGAAGTTTTACTTAGTTTCCGGCTGAATTATCTGTATTAAGTCTGTTTCAAAATTTATCCTCGTGGTATTTTGATAATTTTCAGACTCAATGACTGAATCACCAAAATATTTAGACATTTAATTCATAGTAT
The DNA here is from genome assembly GCA_918226075.1 of Microctonus brassicae. NCBI lineage: Eukaryota > Metazoa > Arthropoda > Insecta > Hymenoptera > Braconidae > Microctonus > Microctonus brassicae. The sequence goes on along the minus strand of OW445486.1, from coordinate 5,199,795 downwards.
ATTGATGAACAAACAGGGAGTATTTTTCTGTGCATTCCCAATAATTCAAGTCTCATTATTTGATAATGAATTCATAAAAATTGACCATTAGGCTTTAGGAAATATGCATTTGAAATACATATTCATTTGTGACAAGTCAATCATTTGCTGATAGCGTTGAAGTACGATGGAGTGCATTATAGTGTCTATTTTCAGTGGCAAGTATAATTGATAGAGAATATAAAACCTAATGAATTTTTATCATCATATGATGTCAGTTGAATGCAAAAATTACAACATATCATAATTAATTCAGATGAAGAATGAATTAATGTTGATAAAAATTCAGATTAAATTATCAGCTTGCTTTGAAAATATAAAGTATCGACTCATGATAGTTCAATATAATTCAAACATTATCGAATGAATGATAAATTGTGGACAGTTATACATGATTTAAGTTGGAATTAATCACAGTGACACAATTAAATACGATAAGATGCTTCATGTTGCATCCTGGTCAATTTTCACGACAGTAATTTTACTGATTAGTTCAACAAATTGTGATGGATATCGAATTTTAGGCATTTTCCCAACTACTTTCCGGAGTCATATGACGATGTTTGAGCAATTGATGAAAGGATTGGCCAGACGTGGACATCAAGTGGACGTTATTAGTTCATTTTCACAAAAGAAACCATATCCAAATTATACTGATATTGTTATACCATCACTGATGCCAAATTACATAAATAATATGAGTTATCTACAGTTTCATGATATTCTACAAGAAAACGTTCTTCATTCGTGTGTATCAATATTCGGTAATGAGATTTGTGAAGCAGGATTTACACAACCACAAATTCAAAGACTCATTAGAAATCCGCCAATTGACCCGCCATATGATGTTGTTATCACGGAAGTAAGTCTTTGATAATCAAACAATATAATAATTTCTAATTCTTCAATGGTATATATAGTGTAACCTTTATATAACGAGCCTCATTGTGACAACTTTCTCGATTTAACAAATTTTTCAAAATCCCTCAGAACTGTTCATAAGAGCTAATGCAAAATATGCCTTCACATTACGAATACATTTATCAAAATCCTCTTTATAACGAATTTTTAATTATTGTAGAATAGAGATAGAAAGTTTTATTGACCTCTATACAACGATTTTTTTTCAATCTATAACCTTTACTTAACGTATCCTATCAATTATTCCCACTTAATTCTACAATAGTAATTCATGTCTCGACACGTTCAGACACGTTAATTCTTCGTAAGACAGTTATCATTGTTCGATGCTAAGTAATGTTAACACTGCTGTTTGTAATTGTTGTAAGTTTTGAAGTTGCAATGATTGAGAAACGAAAAAGGTGTCCCTTGAATATCACACAGAAACGCAAAATTATTCAATATGTAGACTAGAATTCTACAATGAAAAAAATAGAAATCGCTAAAAAGTTCGAAATTCTCACGAGTGTATTGGCCACAATTTTTAAGTTTAAAGAAAAATTTTTCCAAGAAAATGGGTTGTGTGCAAACATCAAATGATTGGAATTATGTGAATACACGGACGCAGAGGAATGTGTTTTGAAATAGTTAAAACAGTGCCGGGACAAAAATGTGGCAATCGGAGGCCTTATTCTTCAGGAAAAAGCTCAACAGTTCGCAGGAGAATTGGGACATCTAGAGTTCCGTGCTAACAACGGGTGGCTTTATAATTTGAAAAAAAGAAACGGGATTATTTTTCGAAAAATATGTGTTGAAAGAGTAGGAACAAATGAATTGTATATAAATATTCTCCATTTTCAGATATTAACCGCTCATTGCTTCATGGGATTTGGTTATCATTTGAAGGTTCCAGTTGTCGGAGTTAGCCCATCTTTTCTACCACCCTGGATCATCGATATCTTAGCTAATCCTTCGAATCTTGCATTTGTGTCGCTAATAGGACATAACTATAATAAAAATATGAATTTTTGGAATAGGATGAAGAATGTAGTCCATGCAGCTTATAGCAAAGTGTATTTCAATTATCAAACCCAGGTACAAACTGATTTGATAAAACAGAATTTTGGATCTGATGCACCAAATGTTCGAGAATTGGAACAAGACCTGGCACTTATTTTAGTTAATTCCCATTCATCCATTACGGGTGTGAAACCAATTACTCCAGCGCACGTAGAAGTTGGCGGACTTCATATACAGGATGATGATTCGGAACTTCCTGCGGTAAAGTAATTCCTTTTCGTTTGATAATTATATTCTAAAAAAGACAGTATGAATGAATGTGATTTATTCATTTAGGATCACAAAAAATGGTTGGATGAGAGTAGAAGTGGTTTCATCTACTTCACATTTGGTTCAATGGTCACTATTGAATCTTTTCCTAAACACACACTCGAAAATATGTACAAATCTTTTAGGAAAATAGCTCCAATTAGAGTTTTGATGAAAGTGGTTCGTCCAGATTTATTACCACCTGGACTTCCAAAAAATGTCCGGACCTTCAGTTGGATTTCACAATTAAAAGTACTAAGTGAGTGAGACAATTTTATAGATACATAAACTTAAAAAGATATACCAAAAAATATCAAAACTACACTTGTGAAAAGAACTTAAAGATAATGATCAACATGCGATATTTTTAGGTGATTTTCAACAGACTGTAACTCGGGAGAAAATGATTGCACAGCAAATTCGAGGGAAAGCAAATTGTAGCCTAAAGTGTCTAGTTTTCAGATCTGACATTGAAAAATTTTTACCTTGTAGAGTTCCGGAATAATCTTAGAAAGAAGGAGCACAAAAAAAATTTCCGGATTTTTGTGTGTCTTACAAAAGGTCATCGGGCTCAAAAAAAACTTAGTGTGAAATTCCACTATTGAGCTGTTTTAGGAAATTTAATGCCCTTCAATTTGACTACATATGAAGCGCCCGGTACGATGATTTGCAGCGGAGTTACCTGCAATCAAAACAAAAAAGTCCTTTTTGACTTTGGTAATCAATAACATAGTCAATAATGATCGTACAAGAAATCAAAGGAGGGTTTTTTAAACTACAAAACATGCTCTATGAGATACCATGACTGGTTCATTACGAAAAAAAATTTTTCGAAGCTATAATTTCGACTGAAAAAGAGATGAAAAATCGCATATTTAAGGATATTTAGATAACTTCGTATAACTTTGGATATAATAGATAAATGCAGGATATTTCAGTTAATTTTCCAACTTAAGAGTGTCTTAAATAAACCCTGAGAATTTCAAACCGCTGCGATAATTTTTTTCAGTGCCCCGAAGCTTCGAAATCATTGTTTTTGTCAAAATCGCCAAAAATCACCATACTGAACAATTTTTCAGTAGAATTTCATTTTTTTCTGGCAATAATCCTCATTTCTTCCGTGAGGAGTTACAGTCTGTTGAAAATCACCCAAAAATTCTGCATGTTAATCAATATCCTTAAGTTCTTCTCACAAATGTATGAATTGTCGGAAATTATTATTCAGAGCACAAAAACATTCGAGCATTTATCACTCATGGTGGATTAATGAGCACTCTGGAGGCAATTTCTTGCGGCGTACCAATGATTGGAGTTCCATTATTCTACGATCAATCCAAAAATATCGATCGTTATGTAGACTTGAACATTGCTGTATTTTTAGATTATCATGAAATGACGGAATCAAATTTTGATATGGCATTAAACGATATTCTACACAATCCTATCTACAGGTGAATGTTTCAATACTACCATCTACCTACATTTGACTTTACAATTGCAAAACAAAATCAGGTTCTAATTCATCATAACTCTTCATGTAATTTATATCATATTTCAGCGAAGCGGCTAAGAATATTTCAAAGAAATTCTTAGATCGACCACTCAGTCCAATGGATGCGGCATGCTATTGGGTTGAATATGCTATCAAATACGGCAACAAAGCACTGAGATCACCTGCAATGGACTTGTCATGGTGGCAAATTGAACTCCTAGACGTTTATTTCACTATATTAACTTCTGCTATTATAGTAATATTTATTTTAATTTACGTAGTTCAGTTTTTCGTTAAAACTTTCAATGAAAAATTTGCAGACATTGAAAAATTCAAAAAATACAATTAACACAAAGTAAATATATGACTAGAAAATCTTATTTCTGCACTGATGTTGATAAATATATTGTATGAATTGTTATATTCTAATTAATGTTCACTAATATTATACCAATTAATTATAAAGAAGATTCATCAATTCTTAACTTTATCATTTCTAAATTCCCCAAATTCATAAGCATATAAAAATTGTGTATCTCGAATGTCCATTCATTATTCAAACAATCTAATAAATATGATCAAAAAATTTTAATTGGTTCAAATAACATTTATATTAGAATTCTTTGACACATTCTTCATTAAAAAAATCATGTCAAACCAAGAAAATATTCATGTGATTTAATTCAACATATTTATTATATCAAATTCTCGCTGTGGACTTTTACACAAAGTTTTCAACTGCGTATTAAAAACGAATATAACACAACTTGTGATGAAATTCAAATGGTATTTTAAAGATATTCCAAAGGTCTGAATGATATTTTACAATAGTCATTATGATTAGTCAATTCCAACCAGGTAATATTTATGATAACTAATTTTTATGCACAATTCAAATCTATGCATTTGTGTCATAATTCTTATCATCGAATCGTAATTAAGTCAGCGATGATAACAGGCAAGTTAAATAGACATGAGTCGTGTAAGAATTACCATCCAGTAATTATTTTTCGATATTGTTTGTTCCAAACAACTGAATGAGTGTCAGTAATCAATTGATTGATATTTAATAACAATAAAAATTGGATTATTCATTGGATTATTTATTTAATTGGATTATTGTGAAGAATCGAATAATGAATGAAAATTTTATCAATAATATTAATTATAATATACTATTTTTGCATTCAAATTTTTTGTGACAGTGCGAATGTAAAATGTTACAGTTGCGATTTTTATTAATCTTCACGATGACGATTTTAGTAGGAAGTTTTTCAGAAAGTTTTGGATACCGAATTTTGGGAATATTTCCGTTACATGTGAGGAGTCATATGATGATGTTTGAACAGTTAATAAAAGGATTGGCTAGACGGGGTCATCAAGTGGATGTTATTAGTTCATTTCCACAAATAAAACCATATCCAAATTATACAGACATTGTCATACCATCGTTGATGCCTATAATTTTATTAATAATATGAGTTATGATCAGTTTCATGATGTTCTACAAGATAACTTCCTTCGTGTGACTGTATTGATGTTGGGTAATGATGTTTGTGATGGAGGATTATCACAACCAGGTGTTCAAAGACTCATTAAAAGTCCACCAATGGATCCACCGTATGATGTCGTCATCATTGAAGTAACTCTATGAAAAGCAAACAATATTGTAAGTTCCCTTTTCTGAATAGTGTGTAAACAAATATTTTTTATTCTCAGATTTTAACTGCTCATTGCTTCATGGGATTTGGTTATCATTTGAAGGTTCCAGTAATTGGGTTGAGCCCATCTTATTTACAGCCATGGGTCGTTGATATCTTGGCTAATCCTCCAAATCTTGCATTTGTGTCGAATATAGAACATAACTATAATAAAAATATGAATTTTTGGAATCGGTTGAAGAATGTTGTGCCTACAGTCTATAACAAAGTGTATTTCAATTATCAAACCAGGGTACAAACTGATTTGATAAAACAGAAATTTGGATCTGATGCACCGAATGTTCGTGAATTGGAACAAGACCTGGCACTGGTTTTAATTAATTCCCATTCATCCATTACTGGTGTAAAACCAATTACTCTAGCACATGTAGAAGTTGGTGGACTTCATATACAAGATGACGATTCAGAACTTCCTGCGGTAAAGTGATTTCTTTTAGTTTGATAATTATATTTATCAAAGACAGTGTGAATGAATGTGATTTATTTATTTAGGATCACAAACAGTGGTTGGATGAGAGTAGAAGTGGTTTCATCTACTTCACATTTGGTTCAATAGTCACTATTGAATCTTTTCCTAAACACACACTCGAAAATATATACAAATCTTTTAGAAAAATAGCTCCAATTGGAGTTTTGATGAAAGTGACTTGTCCAGATTTATTACCACCTGGACTTCCAAAAAATGTTCGTACCTTTAGTTGCATTTCACAATTAAAAGTACTCAGTAAGTGACACAATTTCATAAATACACTATAACATTAGAAGACATACCCAAAAATGTGAAAGCTGTGAATTGTCGTTTGGAAATTATTATTCAGATCACAAAAATATTCGAGCATTTATTACTCATGGTGGACTATTTAGTACTCAAGAGGCTATTTCTTGCGGAGTACCAATGATAGGAGTTCCATTATTTTACGATCAATCCAAAAATATCGATCGCTACGTAGACATGAACATTGCTGTATTTTTAGATTATCATGAAATGACGGAATCAAATTTAGACATGGCATTAAATGATATTCTACACAATCCTATCTACAGGTGAATGTTCCAATACTAACATCTACTTTCAATTGACTTTACAACTGCAAAATGAAACCAGATTCTGATATATCATAACTTGTCATGTAATTTTTATTATAATTCAGGGAAGCAGTGAAGAACATTTCGAAAAAATTCTTAGATCGACCACTCAGTCCAATGAATGAGGCATGCTATTGGGTTGAATATGTTATCAAATACGAGAAAAAAGCACTGCGATCACCTGTAATTGACCTCTCATGGTGGCAAATTGAACTCCTAGACGTTTATTCTACTTTTTTGATATCTTGCTTTATAATAATACTCATCTTAATTTATCTAGTTCAGTTCTTCGTCAAAATTGTTGATAAAACATGTGTAAACATTGGAGGATTAGAAAAATACAATTAAAATACAGTAAATATGTAATTCAAATCTCTTACTTGTTTATTCAAATTTAAACAAATGAATATATATCATTGCAATTATCATGAACTCATGAATGTTATCCAAAAATATACAAATAATACAAGATCTCATTTTTTTATTCACCATGAGCAAAAGTGGTTTTGAAATTATAAATACCATCTGCGATTTCCATTCTAGAAGAATTCTCATTAATATTATCATATTAATATGATGTGGAGTCTAACTTAGTTTTCGTTTGAATTATCTATATTAAATCTGTATCAAAGTTTATCTTCGTAGTTTTCTGATCATCTCCAGACTCAGTGACTGAAGCACCAAAATATTCAGACATTTATTTCATAGTGAATTGATGAGCTAACAGGGAATATTTCTTTATGCATTGCCATTAATTTAAGTCTCATTATTTGATAATGAATTCATGAAAATTCACCATTATGCTTCACAAAATATGCATTTGAAATACTTACATATTCATTTATGACAAGTCAATCATTTGCTGATAGCGTTGAAGTACGATGGAGTGCATTATAGTGTCTATTTTTAGTGGCAAGTATAATTGTTAAAGAATGTAAAACCTGATGAATTATTATCATAATACGATGTCAGTTGAATGCAAAAATTCCAACATATCATAATTGATTCAAATGAAGGGAGAATTGATGTTGATAAAAATTCAGATTAAATTATCCGCATGCTTTAAAAATATAAAGTTTCGACTCATGATAGTGATTGTCAAATTGTTGAAGACATCACGAGCTATTATATATTTTTTTAACCCAAACCAATTCAAACGTTATCGAACGAATGATAAATAGTAAACTGTTTTACATGAATTGAGTTGAAATTAAAGACAGTGACACAACAAAATACAATAAAATGCTTCATGTTGGATCTTTATCAACTATAACGACAGTAATTTTACTGATTAATTCAACAAATTGTGATGGATATCGAATTTTAGGCATTTTCCCAACTAGTTTTCGTAGCCACATGACAGTGTTTGGGCAATTGATGAAAGGATTGGCCAGACGTGGACATCAAGTGGACGTTATTAGTTCATTTCCACAAAAAAAACCATATCCAAATTATACCGATATCGCTATACCATTTTTGATGCCAAATTTCCTCAATAATATGAGTTATCAACAGTTCCATGATATTCTACAAGACAACATTCTTCATTCGTGTATATCAATGTTGGGTAATGAGATTTGTGAAGCAGGATTTACTCTACCACAAATTCAAAGACTCATCAAAAATCCGCCAATGGACCCACCATATGATGTCGTTATCACGGAAGTAAGTTTTTGATAAACAAACATTATTATTATATCTTCTTCTTCAATGGTATGTGTCTGAAGGTTTTTTTATTTTTAGGTAGTTACTGCTCATTGCTTCATGGGATTTGGTTATCATTTGAAGGTTCCAGTGATCGGATTAAGTGCATCTTTCCTCCCGCCATGGGTCGTTGATATTTTAGCTAATCCTTTGAATCTTGCATTTGTATCAAATGTAGGGCGCACATATAATAAAAATATGAATTTCCAAAATAGGCTGAAGAATGTTGTTTACACAGCTTATGCCAAAATATATTTTTATTACTACACCTCGATGCAAACTGATTTGATAAAACAGAATTTTGGATCTGATGCACCGAATGTTCGCGAATTGGAACAAGATCTGGCACTGGTTTTAATTAATTCGCATTCATCTATTACTGGTGTGAAGCCAATTACTCCAGCGCACGTAGAAGTTGGTGGACTTCACATACAAGATGATGATTCGGAACTTCCTGCGGTAAAGTAATTCCTTTTTGTTTGATAATTATATTCTAAAAAAGACAGTTTGAATAAATGTGATTCATTCATTTAGGATCACAAAAAGTGGTTGGATGAGAGTAGAAGTGGTTTCATCTACTTCACATTTGGTTCAATGGTCACTATTGAATCTTTCCCTGAACAAACACTCGAAAATATATACAAATCTTTCAGGAAGATAGCTCCAATTAGAGTTTTGATGAAAGTGGTTCGTCCAGATTCATTACCACCTGGACTTCCAAAAAATGTCCGGACCTTTAGTTGGATTTCACAATTAAAAGTACTCAGTAAGTGACACAATTTCATAAATGCACTATAACATAAGATGTACCCAAAAATGTCAAAACCGTGAATTGTCGTTTGGGAATTATTATTCAGAGCACAAAAATATTCGAGCATTTATTACTCATGGTGGACTATTGAGTACTCAAGAGGCTATTTCTTGCGGAGTACCAATGATTGGAGTTCCATTATTCTACGATCAAACCAAAAATATCGATCGCTATGTAGACATGAACATTGCTGTATTTTTAGATTATCATGAAATGACGGAATCAAATTTAGACATGGCATTAAATGATGTTCTACATAATCCTATCTACAGGTGAATGTTCCAATACTAACATCTACTTTCAATTCACTTTACAACTGCAAAATGAAACCAGATTCTGACATATCATAACTTGTCATGTAATTTTTATTATAATTCAGGGAAGCAGTGAAGAACATTTCGAAAAAATTCTTAGATCGACCACTCAGACCAATGGATGAGGCATGCTATTGGGTTGAATATGTTATCAAATACGGCAATAAAGCACTGAGATCACCTGCATTGGACTTGTCATGGTGGCAACTTGACCTGCTAGACGTTTATCTCACTTTATTAGTCATCAGTGTTATCGCATTATCTTCTCTACTTTACTTAGTTATATTCTTAATCAAAATGTTCAATAAAAAATGCAGAAATATAAGAGAATCAAAAAAACACAATTAAAACATCATCAATACATAACTTGAACAATATTTTTCTCAGTTTATAAAATCATATATCGATATACACAAATTATCATGATCTCCTGCTTGGTACCAAAAATTACAATAACTGTACATACATTTCATAATTCATAATCTACATTATTTTTTCATTCAATAAGCCTCTAGAGCGTGACGGTCACCCTAAGAAAATAATGAATGAAAATTCAAATGATTGAAAAAATTCTAATATCATATTTTAAGCATAGATCTTTTCATAAAATGGTTACATTAATTTGTTCTAGCGTGTCAGGAAACAGTTGTCCATTCTTAACCATTTGTAATACATATTGCAATTGTTTTTCATCCTTAGTATAATATTCACAAAATTTTTGCACCAATTTACCTTCTCTTTCAGCACAGTCATTCACAACTGATAAATCCTCTAAACAAACCTCAAGGCGATCATGTAGCTTTCGTTTTAAGCCCATTTAGATGTATGAATTCACAAAAATTCTGTTTGTAACTCAAATCTATCAAAAAACTTGATCGATTCTACAGTTACAAAAAAAATCAATATAGGTTATGAATGCACTTTTAACTTCAATGAAAAATTGTTGAAGTCAAAGCTAATAGAAATGATAGTACAGATAATTTCTACTGTATATAGGGTTTTTTTAATTTGAATCAATACTTAATCAATATTTTCACAAATTAAAATCAAAAAATTTTAAACAATATGCCCGAAATATCTTACAATGTTTCAAATTTTGAATAATACTTAGAGGTTATGTCATTTTGGGAATAAAAAATAAGAAAATTTGATTCCACTAAAAATCTTTTAGAGTGACTGTTATGCCCTGGAAGCTTACTGAAAGAAAAAATAATGTAGATTATAAATTATAATATGTATTTCATTTTTAAATTATTATATCATGATAAAAATAGGGAAATCCATGAAATTAACTAAAACTTCAACTTTGACCTCGAATAACTTTTGAACCAGTAGAGTAACCCAAAAATCATAAGATACCTTTTTTTTAGAACGTTGAATTTACTACAAGAATATGTTTTGATATCACCAAGAAGTTGTTTCGTTAATGAGTTACAATATTTGAAAGATATTATGAGCTAAAATTTGACTCAAATTTTTTTTTCTATATTTGGAAACGATTTAGGACCATCGTCAAAAAAAAAATTCAAAAAAAGCCCAAATAAGGACCACCCTAATCAACATAGACAAAGCGACCATGAAAATGTGGTGAGAAATTTATTAATTTTCAATCCTTTCAGTTGCTAATTATCGACATGTTTACGCAAAAAAATTGTGTATATTAACTTTTATTCAATATTTAATTATTAAAATAAATTTATCAATATTCATAAAATTTTTGATACTGTCTCATTCGTAATTTATACAAGGACGAATTTACTTTGTATCTAGCATCGTATTATGTCATAAGTCAATTAAATAACCCGGTATTATATCTCACATTTAATTCAAAGCAGTCATCTTCAATGACTCGCTAAACTAGAGGGGAGATGTAATGCAATATGCAATCATTGTAAAATTCATGCGTCGTGATTTGAAATCTTCAACGCAGTAGTAAACTGCGAACAAGCAAACAGTACTGCACTTTGTATAAATTATCCAGAGTCGAGTTTAGACAATTCAACTCGAGTTTAAGCATACAAAATATAATTATATTAAATTAAACTCTATGATAATAAAGCAAGCAAAAGTTTTGATTACAATTATAATATTAATATTTACTCAACGATTATCATTTCGATATCATCGCGATAGTAAAATAAATCAATCAGAACTCGTTGACAGTGTCAGCAAAAAGCTAAGTTGATAATTAAAGTGATTGAAAATAAATTACAAAATGTTGCAAATTCAGCGATTTTTAATTTTAATAATTGTTGGAATTATTTTACAAAATACTTTCAAGGGTTGTGATGGATATAGAATTTTAGGTATTTTTCCATTAAATGGACGAAGTCATATGATGATGTTTGAACAGCTGATGAAAGGATTGGCCAAACGTGGTCATCAAGTTGATGTTGTCAGTACATTTCCACAAAAAAAACCATATCCAAACTATACTGACATTGTTATACCATCAGCATTACCAAAACTTGTCAATAATATGACTTTTGATAGCATGCAGGACATTAAGGAAAGCAGTATGGTTCATTTCATTGCTACAGCACTTGGTAATAATTTTTGTGAGAAAGGATTGGAACATCAAGAAATTCAAAGGCTCATTAAAAATCCGCCCAAAAATCCTCCTTATGATTTAGTCATAACTGAGGTAAGGAATTGATTGAAATATTGCAATTAACTTGATATATTTCTGGACAATAATTATTTATTATTAAAGATTTTCGGTGCACATTGCTTCATCGCTTTTGGTCATCATTTAAAGGTCCCTGTAATTGGAATGAGCTCTTCAGCTTTGTATCCATGGGGCAATGATTTAGTCGCAAATCCAGAAAATTTAGCTTTTGTACCAAATAATTTTCTTCAATATACAGAGAGAATGAACTTCTGGAATAGATTTTACAATGTTGTTCATAATATTTATAGCAAACTGTGTTTTAATTATTACACTTCGTCGCAAAGTTTATTAGTGAAGAATTATTTTGGTGATGATGCACCAGATATTCGTGAATTGGAAAATAATTTAGCACTTATTTTAACAAATTCGTATTTTTCATTGAATGGAGTAAAACCAAAAACACCAGCACTCATTGAAGTCGGTGGACTTCATGTACAAGATGATGATTCAGAAATTCCTCTGGTAAGTAAAATAATATAATACACCCAAAAAAAAAAAAAAAAAGACTTGAATGAAGATAGTGAGACTTGATTCAAGTTTAAAATCGAATTGTGTCAAAACTATTGATATTTTTACAAATAATCAAAATCTTGGACTTGATACAAGTCGAAAAACAACTTGATGGATGAATAACGACATGTCGCCAAATGTCTTGATCCAAATCTAAATATGACTTGATCCAAGTCTGAAAATACCTTAGTGCAAATTTGACATTTTCTCATTGTAAAATTAATCATTCGGACAATACCTCAAATCAATATTAAAATTAAATTGAATTCCACTTTTATTGTTCAATTGATAAATTAATTAAACAAATAAAAATTTTCAACAAATTTCAATGAAACAGCTTTTACTCATTTTTTGAATCATCTATTTTCTGCTTTTTATTTCCATTTTTATAAAATAGTGGGTAAACATAATTTCAACAAATTTTCATTGAAAATTTGCAAAAATTTTAATCAAGCCTGAAAACATTTTCGATCAAGATTTTAGAAATTTTGGATCAAGACTAAAAACGACTTGAGTCAAGACTAAAAAAACGACTTGAATCTAAACTAGAAAAAACTTGAATCAAGTTTATTTTCGACTTAACCCTTTTTACGACTGATTAAACTCAAGACATGTGTAATGTCTTGAGTCAAGCATATTTCAGACCTGTATCAAGACTATTTGTGTCAAGTCTGAATCACGACTTGATTCAAGACTTTTTTTTGGGTGCATATAATTCAATTCAATTCATGCAATTGTCAATTAATGAATTTTAATTCTGAAAAAGGATCATAGAAAATGGTTGGATGAAAGTAAAGATGGATTTATCTACTTTACATTTGGTTCGATGATTACAATCGAATCATTTCCGATAGAAACACTCGAAAATATTTATAAATCTTTTCGGAAAATAGCTCCTGTTAGAGTATTCATGAAAGTTCCACGACCGGGGCAACTGCCACCAGGTCTTCCAGAAAATGTTCGAACTTTTGTTTGGATTCCTCAATTAAAAGTGCTGAGTAAATATTACAATTGCAATAATTGAAAAAAATGAAAAAATTGAGACTTTAAAAAATTTTAAATGATTGTTAAAAACAGAACACAAAAATATTCGAGCATTCATAACTCATGGTGGATTAATGGGGACTCAAGAAGCAATTTCTTCTGCTGTACCTATGATTGGTATTCCATTATTCGCTGATCAATTTATAAATATTGATTTGTGTGTAAAAAAAAAAATTGCTGTACGTTTGGAATTTGATGACTTGACTGAAATTAAATTGGATGCTGCATTAAATGAAGTGTTACACAATCCTATTTACAAGTTAGTATCAAGTGTCTGAAGTTAATTTCATCATGTTATCTACTTGTTTTTCCACCATAGCAATCCACCATAGCAAATGGTTATAAAATAATTATTTTGTGATTTAGGAAAGCAATGAAGGAAGTATCAAATAAATTTCTAGATCGTCCACTAAGTCCTATGGATGAAGCTTGTTATTGGGTTGAATACATCATCAGACATGGTAACAAAGCACTTAGATCACCAGCACTTGAATTTTCGTGGTGGCAAATTGCACTTTTAGACATTTATTTCACTTTACTGATAATCGGAATTGTTATTTCATTCATGGTGATTTATTTAATTCAATTCATTATGAATATTACTCACAGAAAAAAATCAAAGAATCCAAACACGAAAAAATTCAATTGATAAATTTATAAATCTATTTTGATTATACATTGAAAGTAAAAATTCATTGTGATTCAGTATGAAACATTAATTATAATCAATTGATGATAAATAAAAATAAATAATTGATGTAAAAAAATTAGATAATAAATCATAAATATAGTTCATGTTATGTTAGAAGATTGGGTTATAATTATTACGAGTTATATAAAAATAAACAGTGAAAAGGTGTTTGAATATTAAATAAAAATTTCTTAAATGATACAGCAAAATCTATTCTATTTTCATCTTAGTTTGAAGTTTATTTTCTTGATTTATTTTCGTTGATTATGACTCGAAAATGTCATTGAGCAAATAACTGAGCGACACTTATAACATTTTGACAATTACTTTTTTAATAAACGTTTAATTTCTATATTACCTCGTTGTCAAAATATTCAAGTGGACGGAGAAAAAAATCGTAGAATTTTTGTAGAGAAAACCAAACAAAAATTACCATGCTGTCTAGTAATCGAGTCACATCTGTCAGGAAAACAAAAATTGTTTACCAACCATATGAATGTTAATAAGATGAATAAAACTGTCACAACTGTTGGTGGCGCCTGAGAAAAAATAATCTTCTGGCACAAGAAATTTTACCGTGCCAGTAGACCTCTAAAAATTAGCAGTGACACTTAATCAAAAATTCTTGCTTTAAAATAAATAATTCACAATCAACCCCTCAAAATATCACATGAGGTCCATCCAATTCTATATAAAAAGCTATTCTATAAGTAAATGTATTCATTTGTTTATAAAGTGGGTTTTATACAGAATTATATAGACATCATAGGATATTTTGAGCGGCTAATTGTGAATTTTTATTTTAAAGCAAGAATTTTTATACAGCGCCACTGCTAATTCTTAGACGTGAATGAAACAAATTATTAAATATATTAATATATAAATAAATCATAAAAAAAAATGAACGAAAAAATCAAATAAATGAATGAATAAACAAATAAATGAACATAAATAATTTAATACGATTAATTTGTTTCTAAAGAACACTTTTCAATGGCAATGTTGACTGTTGTTAGTTGCAATACGTTATGACGCAATAGAATGCATTGAAAGAACAAAGACACATCAAGTCCCGATAAAATGCCGATGACCTCCGACGAGTTTTTTTGCAGGCGTCTTATGCGTCAACAAAGACAAAAACATCAGTATCAATGAAGCGAGCCCTGATTACTAGACAGCTGCCTAATAAAATTTTACTGTATAGTAAAATTTCGTAAATTTTTCTCTCCGTGTGCATCATAAATCTTAATAAACATTTCAATTGTAATTAAATTACCAGTGAAATCAACTAATACAATGGACAATATAGTTTTCATGTACATATTTACTTTCAAATAATATTTATACTCAAATATTCTCAAATCCAACATCTATTTCCTCTAGATTATTCTCGCATACTAAGTAAGGTAGATGAATACAATATACCCACCCTAAGTGATTATATTTTTTTTTTTTTCTAGGTAATGCAAAATAATAAGCAATAACAATTGTTTCATAATAAAGTTGCACATGTTTAAAAGTCAAATAAAAATAATCGCCGTGAAAAATAAGTCAGACATGTTGTTCACCAAATTTTTTGAAAAAATATGTCTATGGCCATATTGCCAACACGGTATTGGTAATATGACCATGTATGAAAAAATTGATTCGTTTTAGGTTACAAGAGAAATATTTATTTGTAACTCAGTAAGTACATTGAGAAGATATAACAGAAAATATTATTCACATAATGGACATATATGAAATCACTTTTCATTTCTTTGGTTAGGCCCGCACATTCCTCATGAACATATTTTGGCATTTTCTAGGTCTTCTTGTGTCCACAGTCACTCCGAATGCCCTGATTTCTCACTTTACTAGTCATATCTGTAATAATTTACACTAATAAACAATTTGCTGGCAATACTTGCATGTGCATATTGTTAACTCGGTGTGGTGGGCATATTGCTCGACATGAAGTAAAATTTGATTATATTATAATTTTTGATAAGGTTTTACTATAAATTGATCACTCCCCACTACAATGTAAGCGCTAATATTCATGCATGGAACACAAGATAGAGCAATTTTCCAATACTTTTTTTTCACCACTTGATAATAACAAACATAAGGTGTAAATATTAGAACGACGTGTTCAAAATCCGACTCGCACCATCTACAATTGTTAAGCGCTGACTACTGACTGAATTACCGACTGAGATACAAAAATAGATTAACCACAAACTGTGCGTATGATATTCGCTGTCATTTGTATCAAAACAAGAAAAGCTTTAAAATAAAAAAAAAGAAAAAAAAAGTGCGCAGGTTCATGTATGACAAAAAAATTGTATTGCAAAAATTATTTCAGAAAATTTACTTTGAAAATATATAGACGTATTACGTATTATGTATCATATATTATATATTATACATGGACTTACTATGTACTATATATTATATATTATTTGTAAAGGTTTTTTGACTAGATAATATCATTTTTTTTTCTAGTAAAACTGAAATAAAATCATTATGAAAACGAACTTCATAGAGATGATATATATTTTTCAAATTTCAATCAAGAAACATAAAGTATAGATAATTTTTTTTTCTTAAAAATTTATCGTATTTTGGATATTTCTCAAATTAGTAGACCGTAGACGTCATTCGAAATTCTCAATGAATGCGGGAACATAAAAGAAAGAAATGTATTTTGAGTATAAAAAATACAAGGATTTTTTGCAAAAAAATAGAAGAAATTTAATAGATAAATGAATTTCACATATTTAGTAAGAAACCTCGAATATTACTAGAAATTCAATGCTTATTTTTGCAATCGAATATTCTTGACTATAGACTGCGAGAGAAATTAAATTTTTTTCACACGCAAACACAAATTCATCTGATCCAATAGAATATCAATCAGTCTATATCAATACACTTTTTGTGTAGAATAATGATCTTCATGTATCATTTACGAAATTGATTTAAAGTTTTTATATTCAATTGTGTGATATACATATGCTAATTGCATATGATAATGATAGATACGATATTTGCAACTGTATCAAGCTATATAATTATATTTATAATGTGTAATTATTGGAGATATAAAGGTCTATATTATTTATATATTTAATGAAAATTTTGATAGAAAAAAATTGAATTGAAATTTTTTCATGTTAGTTGAACAAATGATAATTTCCAAAATTATATTTGTACATTTTTTTAAATCATATTTCATGTATTTTTAACTTATATTACATAAAAATATTAAATCAGCTTGTTCATGACAGTTGAAAATGTATATCTATTTTTATTATTATTATTACTATAACTGTGCTTCGTCGGTCACTCATTATCTTCAAAAATTTTCAAATTAGTACTGAAATTGGCCGTTAGAGTTCTAGAGAAATAATAATAATCATAATATTATGTTTCTCATTATTAATTCTGACTAGTGTTAAGATTGACCGCCAGAGTATAGAAAGAATAAAATCTATCATGTGAGAAAAGGACAAACTTATAGATATAACGTGTGTTAGAAGAAGATCGCTGTGACCTTGCAATGATAAAAGGCAAAATGATAGAGAGTATTGAAAGTAGAAGAAGGATACTACAGTACGCGGAGCGAAAAAGACGAGTTTACGTATCAAACACACATTGAATAAAGATGCCCAACAAATGACAACGACGACCAGGACTGAATTTTTTTCATCATGTAAATCATGAGTTTTTAAATTCAACTCAATATATCTTCCGTAATACGGAACGTAGGAAAAAAATAAAATCAGTTTTATTATATAATTTGGACACGAGCTTCCAATCGCGTCTATTATTTTTCCGTTAAATTTTGTGCATATATGAGATCTCATCATAGTGGTATTCTACAAATTTGACTTTCGCGTATAGATACACGGAACGTGGTGTCTCGCTTCGCGGTGAACTTGGCGCGAGACACTACTGTGTCTCTTGATTGAAATAATTGAATTACAGCACATGGCCATTCGTGCAAACATGCGAGAATCGTATCCGCCTACCTTATATAAATATGAAAACGTCCTGTCATTGAAATAAAGAGTTTTTAAGTTAATAAATGCACTAAGTCATTTTGACGGAATTTTATAAAACATTTCATATATAGACATGGAATTATAAAAAATCAAAACATTTCATCATCTCTACTACTATACTCTTATAGAGCATGCATATTAATTTGATGATATTTTGATTACAGATTTATTTGGATTTTAAGTGCATTAGATGAGGTTTTGTAATTTATAAACGCGAAACAAATTACTTCATTTGTTGCTGTGCTTAGATAAAAATTATAGTACAAAACATTTCCGATTTTACTTAGTAATTGTTTTATTTTTAATTTTTTTATTCACAATTTGCGCAGTGATAAAATTCAAATTCATACAAAATAATAAGAACATTCATATCATGAAATAAAAGATGAATTAATGAACGGGAAATATGAACAAGTTTTGTGTTGAAATCACAAATTATTTTAGAAAATATAATTATTATCAAGAAATATATCAGCAGTCTCTTGCATCAATTCATGAAATGATTGAGTGAAGTTTTTTTTTTTTTAAAAATATTTGATTATTTGTAATTCATTTTTCATTTCAATCACTTTATTAATAGCTTGTATTATTATCTTTGTCTTGTAAACTTATCATTCAAGTTAATCTCACATCACTTCACAATTTCATGATATAATGTGAGATAAAATTTTATTTGTCTTTTATTACCTCAAAATATACGGAAAAATCGAATCATTCTATTATTCATCTCCGTAAATTTTATTCCATTATTACATAAAAATACAAATGAAAAAAAATAAAAAAAAAAAACAAAATGTAATTTCATTACAAATTTATAAATTCATACAGCTATAACATTAATTTACTCTTTTTAACTATCAAATATTTTTATTTGAAGAATAATGAAGATAAAAAAATTTATAAAACATAAATATTAAATTATCTACACATGTCCAGTAGTGTGCTTCGTTTGAGCGGACTACTTTTTTTCTTGCGGCATCGATATAATATTAATCTAAACATTAAAAAAAAATACCCACCAAAGATGAGCTCTTAATTTTAATGTTGAGTACTTCTTGAATCAATTTGAAATTTTTCCATTTAATTAACATATGTAAATCTCAATAATTTTTTTTATTTTACTTATGCAAAGCTTCGCGGCATTTCATGCTATTCACTTGGTTTTCAGCAAAAATTGTACAGGAATATATATAATCTTCAAAAGTGTCTATTACTAAATTATGTTCTGTGAACTGCCACACCGGTAAAAAATGTTGAAGTCGATTTTTGCTCGAACTTCATGGTTTGTTCGATTTTTCTCGGAAAATATCGAAAGTTACAGCTAAAGTTAATGAGATCTTTTTTCATAAAAAATTAAATTTTCTATGAAAGTGTCTTCTTAACGAAGCTTCGCCCCTGGACCCAACTCTATATCTACACATATCTAAAAAATAATTAATTATTATGCTTGAAGTTGAAAGAGTTACACTTGAAAGTTTGGCAATAATTTTGGAATAAATTCAGTTTTGGCTAATTAATAATGTTTGCATTGCAGATTCAATTTCATTGTACCGAGGATGCAACTAATGTGTCGAAAATTTTACCTACTCAAACTGGGATGCAACTTCAGATGTTCCGAAAATTCATGTGCGATTTTTTTAAATCCAAGTAAATTACTCTGCTTCGAGGAAGAATTTAGAACTATCGCGATACAATGTATAACGATCGTTATCGGTTGATATGGCAACACCGCTTTCATAACATCAATGTAATGACGCAATAGTCAGAACGATTGTATATATAAATTATGAAAAGTAAGAATATAATGAACGATGGAGTTAGTTCAGTTTTAACCGGTCAGAAGTGAGCATCATGGCTCCTCATCGCATCATATATCCCAGTCTATGTTTAACTGATACAATAAAAGTCAATTAGCCAGCACGAATGAACAAATAAATAGCCTTCATAAAACTATAATAGTTCGAGTTCAATAGAGGTGTTGAACGTGTTCGACGTTTATTAAACATTATAAAATATGAAGAATAAAATTTTTTAAACAACACTAATTGAAATAAATATGGAGAAATTAGCGATAGTTTCAATGCTGTTAGTGATTGTTTTTGTCTTGCCACTGGAGTCATATAGAATTTTAGGAGTATTTCCGTATCATTCTCGAAGCCATCAAATGCTCTTTGATGGAATTGCCAAAGGTTTGGCTAGAAAAGGCCATCAGGTTGATTTTATTACGTTTTATCCAATGAAGAAACCAATACCAAATTACAAAGTCATAATAAATTTACAAAATATGACTGAATCTCTGGTGAATAAATGGAATATTACATTCGCAAATCAATTAGGCAGTGATACGTTACCAATTACTGCATTCTTCTGTGGAAATGATATATGTGAATATTTAGCAACGCCAGAAATACAAAAATTCATTAAAAATCCACCGAAAGATCCACCTTATGATTTAGTTATGATTGAAGTAATTATTTTATTGTATTTATGGTGATGATATTTTATATGAGAATTATTAATTTATATTATGAATTGATTATTTTCATTTTACAGTCACTTGGTGCTAATTGTTTCGTTGGATTTGGTCATTTATTGAAAGTACCAGTAATTATGGCAAGTTCAACAATTGATATGCCTTGGTTAGATGAGGCTTTGGGACAACCAGATAATACTGCATTTTTCCCAGCATTTTTCACTGGTTATTCACATCCAATGACATTTTTAGATCGTCTACAGAATACCATTACAAGTCATATGAATCATTATCGTTTTAGATATTACACAGACGATGTACAAAATGCCTTGATGAAAAAATATTTTGGTCCTGATATACCACCACTGTGGGAATTGGAAAAAAATGTTGTTTTAGCACTTGTGAATTCATTTTATAGTTTAAATGGTGTCAGGCCAATCACACATGGTATAATAGAAGTGGGTGGTCTTCATGTTTTTGAAAATTATGTTGAGTTACCTCAGGTAAAGACGATAATATATATTTATTTCATTATAAGTTATTAGAGAGTTTATTAATATTTATTATTGTATTTTTTAGGAATTGGAAAAATGGCTGAATGAAAGTACAGCTGGAGTTGTTTATTTCACACTTGGTTCCATGGTTAATATTGAGACATTCCCCGAAGAAACTTTGAAAGCTTTTTATTCGACATTTAGAAAAATTGCACCAGTTCGAGTGCTAATGAAAATAGCAAATAAAGAGAATTTACTTCCAGGTTTACCTGATAATGTTAGGATTTCATCTTGGATACCACAAACTGCTGTTTTAGGTAAATCTAAATATTACAATATTCCAATTATTATCCTCATTTAATTTATAACTGAATAGTGATGAATACATTTTAATTTTAGAACATAAAAATACAAAAGTATTCATTACACATGGCGGATTAATGAGCACACAAGAAGCATTAACTTTTGGTGTTCCAATGATTGGAATGCCATTATTTGGTGATCAATTTTCGAATATTGCATCCTATACAAAGAAAAATATGGCATTGAGATTGGACATGAAAAATCTTACTGAAGAATCCATTCATGAAGCTCTTCATGAAGTATTGACTAATCCAAAATATAAGTGAGTAATGAAACAATTATTTATTTCAATTCTATGAATAATGAATAATTATTATATAATATTTTTTTTTCTCTGCTCAACAGACGGTATATTACACTGAAAATTCAAAAAGAATCCCCACTAAAGATACGCTCTTAATTTTAATATTGAGTACTCCTGCAATCAATTTGAAATTTTCCGATTTAATTAACATGGAAATCGCATTTTTTTTCTTTTTTTTTCATTTATGCATAGCTTCACGGCATTTCATGCTATTTCATTGGTTTTCAACTGAAATTGTATGGAAATATTCATTCTTCAAAAGTGTCTATCACTCAATTATTTTCTGTGAACTGCCTCACTGGTAAAAAATGTTGAAGCCGATTTTTGCTCGAATTTCATGGTTTTCTCGGTTTTTCTCGAAAACTATCAACTTTACAGCAAAAGTTAATAAGACCTTTTTTGTAGGAAATTGAATTTTTCACAAAATAATTCTCTTGACTAAAAATCGTAGAGTTAATAGTTTTTAAGAAAAATTCAATTGAAATAATATCATACATTTCAGTAGAGGACCAATTCAAGGTATAAATAGTTCAAATTTCCATATCTTTAATAGGATTTTTCTCGAAAATTATTGATTCTACAGTTTTTGCCAAGGAGACTTTTTTATGGAAAATTTGATTTCCTACAAAAAAGGTCTCGGTAATTTTTGCTGCAAAGTTGATAGTTTTGGAGAAAAATCGAAAAACATGAAATTCAAGCATAAATCGGCTTTAAAATTTTTCACCGGTGGGGCAGTTCACAGAAAATAATTTAGTGATAGGCGCTTTTAAAGAATATATATTTCTGTAAAATTCCTGCTGAGAACTAATGAAATAGTAAAAAATGCCGCGAAGCTATGCACAAATGGGGGAAAATAATGCGATTTACGTGTGAATTAAATGGGAAAATTTCAAATTGATTGCGAAAGTATTTAATATCAAAATTAAGAGCTCATTTTTGTTAGGAAATTTTTTTTTTTGTTTCGAATAATGTTCCGCCTGTTGAGCAAAGAAAAAAAAATAGTCGCCTCAAACAAAGCACCCCAATAACTATATTAGTAATTTTCTTCATCATTTCATTTCTTTTCAAATAGAAAATTCGCTGAATATCATTCGAAACTTTTTCTCGATCGTCCAATGAGTGCGATGGATACTGCGATTTACTGGATTGAATATGCCATAAGAAATGGTCCAGGTACATTAAAATCACCTATAGTTGATTTGACTTGGTGGCAAGTAGCATTACTCGACGTTTATGCTTTTCTTGCATTGAGTCTTATCTGTGTTTGTTATATTATCTGCATGATTCTCAAGATTTGTTTCAAGGCATTAACATTGAAAAATTCTCACCAACGACAAAAACAGGATTAATTTCTAACATCTCGACGTAAATTTTCCTATATTATTTTTTATATAAACGACAATTTATTTTACTGAATTGGAGATAAAGAAAATTAATTGAATAATATATTATCCTGGATGAAATTTAGAAATATTAATAAACACAAAAGTATATTGATATTTAAATTTCTTGTGAAGGATAAAATTATTATTTGTCATCAGTTGGAGAATACGTTGATTGAAAGTTGATATTCCAATTACAATTCTATGTTCAGTGATATATAAAATTCAATAATTCATGAAGCATCAAATTGCTGTTTGTTAATTTTATTTTGTGTATAGTCGAGCAATTAGTAAAATTAGGCTATCGCATTGGTGTTATGACAGTTTATGGATTATGAGAAAGTGATCAATATTTAATAATAATATTGTGATGTATTCGAAGAAGTTTGATGGAAAAAAGGTCCACGTTATGAATGAAAGTGTAATTTTCAGAAAAAAAATTCACATTCGTTGGAAAAAAATTTCAAAAGCTATTGAAATTATTCGATTGAAGATTAAATTTTACTTTGTAATAATCCAATTCATTATTATTAAATTTTGTTTATTTGGTAACGATAAATTTAAAAGAAATAAATGTACCTATTGAAATCATAAAACGTCTATTTATATTTTTTTTTGCTAAAATCTGAAAATAAATATTTGAACAATATGAAAAGTTCATTAGATCAATGCAAGTGAAACACATTTGAAAAGAATCGTAAATGCTGATAATAATTTTTTTTTTCACTTCATTAAAAAAATATCATTGGATAGCAACAATCAACGCACTTATCATTTTGTTATTGAATGAATTATCATCAGAAATAAAAAAATGAACATCTGGATATAATTTAATATTTTTATCAATTCAAATATTGTTTTTTCCCTCACTATCTAATGAAAAATAAATACAACTATTTTTTTTTAATTTATTCTACCATTTGCTTCATTGTTTTGAGCAGTTTTTATATCAAGTATTCTATTGCGTAATTATTAGAGCATGTCTTTTTGACGGTGAAAAAAGAAGTCTGTCCAAAGTGGAATTCTTAATTTTGATATTTAGAGGCTTCTCATCGTAATTTTCATTTCTCCATTTGAAAAAAACAATCGTAGAATATTCGTTGAGAAAATCAGACAAAAATTACCATGCTGTCGAGTAAACGAGTCACAACTGTAAAGAAAACAAAAATTGTTTACCAACCATATGAATTTACAGAATTAACAGGATAAATAAAACTGTCACAACTGTTGGTGGTGTCTAAGAAAAACTAATCCTCTTGCACAAGAAATTTTACCGTGCCAGTAGACCTCTAAAAATTAGCAGTGGCACTCAATCAAAAATTCTTGCTTTAAAATAAAAATTCACAATTAACAATTAATTTATAATTCTGTATATAGAAACCATTTTATAAGTAAATGTATTCATTTGTTTATAAAATGGTTTTTATTATACAGAATTATATATTGACATCATATGATTTTTTGAGAGGCTAATTGTGAGTTTTTATTTTGAAGCAAGTATTTTTTATTGAGCGATGCTGTCAATTCTTAAACATGAATGAAATAAATTATCAAATATAATAAAATATATAAATGAATCATATGAAAAAAATGAACGAAAAAATCTAATAAATAAATGAGGAAATAAAATGAATAAATAAATGAAGACATAAATAATTTACAAATTTAATACGATTAATTTCTTTCCAAAGAACACACTTTCCAATGGCAATGTCATTGACCGTTGTGAGTTGCAATACGTTATGACGCGATAGAATTCATTGAAAGGACAATAAACACATTAAGTCCCGATAAAATGCCGATAACACTCGACGAGTTTTTTCGCAGGCGTCTTATGCGTCAACAAAGACCAAAACACTGGTATCAATGAAGCGAGCCCTGATTACTAGACATCCCAATAAAATTTTACTGTACAATGAATTTTTCTCTCCGTGTACGTCATAAATCTCAATAAACATTCCAACTGTAATTAAATGTCCAGTGAAATCAACTAAGACAATGGACAATATAGTTTTCATGTGCATATTTACTTTCAAATAATATTTATACTCAAATATTCTCAAATCCCAACATCTATACTCCCTCTAGAATATTCTCGCATACTAAGTATATAAATATGAAAACGTTTTGCCAATGAAATAAAGAGTTTTTGAGTTAATAAATGCACTGATTCATTTTGACGGAATTATATAAAACATTTCATGTATGCGCATGAAATTATCAAAAATAAAAACATTTCATCATCTCTACTAAACAAATAATTTTATAGAACATACATATCAACTTGATGATATTTTGATTGCAGATATATTATTAAGATTTTTAGTGCATTTCATAACTATTGTTAAAATTATTTCTGATTTTACTTAGTAATTGTTTTATTTTTAATTTTTTTATTTACAATTTGCGCAGTGATAAAATTCAAATTGATACAAAATAATAAAAAGATTCATATCATGTAACAAAAAATGAATTAATGAACAGGAAATATAAACAAGTTTTATGTTGAAATCACAAATCATTTTAGAAAATATAATTATTATCAAGAAATATCTCAGCAGTCTCTTGCATCAATTCATGAAATGATTGAGCGAAGTATTTTTTATTTTCAAATGTTTCATTATTATCAATTTATTTTTCATTCCAATCACTTCATTAGTAGATTGTATTTATTATCTTTTGTCTTGTAAACTTATCATTTAAGTTAATCTCACATCAATTCACAATTCTATAATATAATGTGAGATAGAATTATGAGAGATAAAATTTTTTTTGTCTTTTATTACCTCAGAATATACGGAAAAATCGAATCATTCTATTATTCATCTCCGTAAATTTTATTTCATTGTTACATAAAAATACATATGGGAAAAAAAAAATAAAATTTAGTTACAAATTCATAAATTCATGCAGCTATAATATCAATTTACACTATTCAACTATCAAATATATTTTTATTTGAAGAATATAATGGAGAAAAAAATTTTATAATACATAAATAATAAATTATCTAAATATGTCCAGTAGTGTGCTTCGTTTGAGAGGTTTTTTTTTTTATGGCATTGATGTAATATTACTCTAAACATTAAAAAAAAAATACCCACCAAAGATGAGCTCTTAATTTTAATGTTGAGTACTTCTTGAATCAATTTGAAATTTTTCCATTTAATTAACATATGTAAATCTCAATTATTTTTTTTTTTTTACTTATGCAAAGCTTCGCGGCATTTCATGCTATTCACTTGGTTTTCAGCAAAAATTGTACTGGAATATATAATCTTTAAAAGTGTCTATCACTAAATTATGTTCTGTGAACTGCTCCACCGGTAAAAAATGTTGAAGCCGATTTTTGCTCGAACTTCATGGTTTGTTCGATTTTTCTCGGAAAATATTGCAAGTTACAGCAAAAGTTAATGAAACCATTTTTGTAGGAAATTAAATTTACTATAAAATAGTCTTCTTAACAAATACCGTAGAATTAATAGATTCCGAGAAAAATCCAATAAAACATATAGAAATTTGAATTATTTATACCAGCTTGAATTGGCTCTCTATAAATTGGATGATATTACTTTAATTGGATTTATCTTAAAAACTATTAGCCCAGAATTTAATTTCCTACAAAAAAAAAAAAAATCTCATTATAACTTTTGTTATAGTTTTGAAAAAAAACAGTTCCCTCAAACGAAGCACCCTAAAGTTCAGCTTTTCCGAAAAGCCCTTCATTAACATCAGGTCAATTTTCAGACACATAAATTCCTTTCCAATTCTTCCATTAGTTTATTTAGGTGGAATCGAAGCGGTATTGCCAGATAAAATATGAAATCTAACACATATTTCAAATATTATTATCATGAAAACGATAAAGAAATTTATTATTCATCCTCTAACCTCTACATTGAAAAAAATGCCAAAATAAAATATTTAAGAGAAAAATCAAAGCACTTAACAAAAGGCAAACTGAACAAATTAGAATTTGTCAAGACGATACTGTGTACATCCTCTGTAGAGTTTGTTTTGTTTTTATTTAGAGGTTGAAATTTAATGGACACCGTTACAACATAACCCTACTTTCACCAAGAATATTATAATTGAATCTTGAATACCCTCGCATTATGTGCGTGGAAGAAAATTAATGTGCAATTTTTTTAAATCCAAGTAAATTACTCTGTTTCGAGCAAGAATTTAGAAATATCGTTATCGGTTGGTAAGGCAACACTGCTTTCATGACAAAGTAATGATGCAATAGTCAGAAGTCAGAACGGTTGTATATATGAAAAGTAAGAATAGAATAAACGATGAAGTCAGTTCAGTTTCAGCCGGTGAGATAATAGTAAGCATCATTGCTCCATACATCTCAGTTTATATTGCACTGATACAATAAAAGTCAATTAGCCAGCATGAATAAACAAATAAATAGTCTTCATAATATTATAATAGTTTGAGTTCAATAGAGGTGTTGAACGTGTTCGACGTTTATTAAACATTATAAAATATAAAGAATAAAATTTTCTAAACAACTAATTGAAATAAATATGGAGAAATTAGCGATAGTTTCAATGCTGTTAGTGATTGTTTTTGTCTTGCCATTGGAGTCATACAGAATTTTAGGAGTATTTCCATTTCATTCTCGAAGCCATCAAATGCTCTTTGATGGAATTGCCAAAGGTTTGACTAGAAAAGGGCATCAAGTTGATTTTATTACGTTTTATCCAATGAAGAAACCAATACCAAATTACAAAGTCATAATAAATTTACAAAATATGACTGAATCTCTGGTGAATAAATGGAATATTACATTCGCAAATCAATTAAGTAGTGATACGTTACCAATTACTGCATTCTTCTGTGGGAATGATTTATGTGAATATTTAGCAACGCCAGAAATACAAAAATTCATTAAAAATCCACCGAAAGATCCACCTTATGATTTAGTTATGATTGAAGTAATTATTTTATTGTATTTATGGTGATGATATTTTATATGAGAATTATTAATTTATATTATAAATTGATTATTTTTATTTTACAGTCATTTGGTGCTAATTGTTTCGTAGGATTTGGTCATTTATTGAAAGTACCAGTAGTTATGGCAAGTTCAACAATTGATATGCCTTGGTTAGATGAGGCTTTGGGACAACCAGATAATACTGCATTTTTCCCAGCATTTTTCACTGGTTATTCACATCCAATGACATTTTTAGATCGTCTACAGAATACCATTACAAGTCATATGAATCATTATCGTTTTAGATATTACACAGACGATGTACAAAATGCCTTGATGAAAAAATATTTTGGTCCTGATATACCACCACTGTGGGAATTGGAAAAAAATGTTGTTTTAGCACTTGTGAATTCATTTTATAGTTTAAATGGTGTCAGGCCAATCACACATGGTATAATAGAAGTGGGTGGTCTTCATGTTTTTGAAAATTATGTTGAGTTACCTCAGGTAAAGACGATAATATATATTTATTTCATTATAAGTTATTAGAGAGTTTATTAATATTTATTATTGTATTTTTTAGGAATTGGAAAAATGGCTGAATGAAAGTACAGCTGGAGTTGTTTATTTCACACTTGGTTCCATGGTTAATATTGAGACATTCCCCGAAGAAACTTTGAAAGCTTTTTATTCGACATTTAGAAAAATTGCACCAGTTCGAGTGCTAATGAAAATAGCAAATAAAGAGAATTTACTTCCAGGTTTACCTGATAATGTTAGGATTTCATCTTGGATACCACAAACTGCTGTTTTAGGTAAATCTAAATATTACAATATTCCAATTATTATCCTCATTTAATTTATAACTGAATAGTGATGAATACATTTTAATTTTAGAACATAAAAATACAAAAGTATTCATTACACATGGCGGATTAATGAGCACACAAGAAGCATTAACTTTTGGTGTTCCAATGATTGGAATGCCATTGTTTGGTGATCAATTTTCGAATATTGCATTCTACACAAAGAGAAATATGGCATTGAGATTGGACATGAAAAATCTTACTGAAGAATCCATTCATGAAGCTCTTCATGAAGTATTGACTAATCCAAAATACAAGTGAGTAATAAAACAATTATTCATTTTAATTCTATGAATAATGAATAATTATTAGGATGCTTCGTTTGAGGCTACTATTTCTTTTTTCTTTGCTAAACAGACGGAATATTACACTCAACATTCAAAAGAATTCCCACCAACAATGAGCTCTCAATTTTTATATCAGCTACTCCTGCAATCAATTTGAAATTTTCTCATTTAATTAACACGTAAATCGCAATTTATTTATTTTTTTTTTTTCATTTATCCATAGCTTCGCGGCATTTTATGCTATTTCATTGGTTTCCAACTGAAATTGTATGGAAATATTTATTCTTCAAGAGTAGGAAATTTTTTTTTTTTAATGTTTAGAATAATATTCCGTCTGTTGAGCAAAGAAAAAAAAAATAGTCGCCTCAAACAAACATCCCAATAACTATATTAGTAATTTTCTTCATCATTTCATTTCTTTTCAAATAGAAAATTCGCTGAATATCATTCGAAACTTTTTCTCGATCGTCCAATGAGTGCGATGGATACAGCGATTTACTGGATTGAATATGCCATAAGAAATGGTCCAGGTACATTAAAATCACCTATAGTTGATTTGACTTGGTGGCAAGTAGCATTACTCGACGTTTATGCTTTTCTTGCATTGAGTCTTATCTGTGTTTGTTATATTATCTGCATGATTCTCAAGATTTGTTTCAAGGCATTAACATTGAAAAATTCTCACCAACGACAAAAACAGGATTAATTTCTAACATCTCGACGTAAATTTTCCTATATTATTTTTTATATAAACGACAATTTATTTTACTGAATTGAAGATAAAGAAAATTAATTGAATGATATTATTTTAAATAAAATTTAAAAATATTAATAAACACAAAAGTATATTAATATTTCAATTTCTTGTAAAGGATAAAATTATTATTTGTCATCTGTTGGAGAATACGTTAATTGAAAGTTGATATTTTAATTACAATTCTACGTTCAGTGATACATAAAATTCAATAACTCATAAAGCATCAAATTGCTCTTTGTTAATTTTAATTTGTGTATAGTCGAGCAATTAGTAAAATGAGGCTATCGCATTGATGTTATAACAGTTTATGGATTATGAGAAAGTCAATATTTAATAATAATATTGTGATATACAACGAAGAAGTTTAATGGGAAAATCGTCCATGTAATGAGTGAAAGTGTAATTTACAGGAAAAAAATTTACATTCGTTGGAAAAAAATTGCAAAAGCTATTGAAATTATTTCATTGAATATTATATTTAACTTTGAAATAATACAATTCATTCATATTAAATTTTGTTTATTCGTTGACGATAAATTTGAAAGAAATGAATGTAACTATTTGAATCATATTAAAAAGTCTATTTATATAATTTCTTTTGCTAAGATCTGAAAATAAAGATTTGATCAATATGAAAAGTTCACAAGATCAAGGCAATTGAAACACACTTCAATAGAATCGTAAACTGCAGATAATAATTGTTTTTTTTACTTCATTAAAAAAATATCATTGGATAACAACAATATACGCACTCATCATTCTGTTATTGAATGAATTATCATCAGAAATAAAAAAATGAACATCAGGATATAATTTAATATTTTTATCAATTCAAATATTGTTTTTTTCCTCACTATCTAATGAAAAATAAATACAACTATCATTTTTTATTCCATTCTACTGTTTGTTTCATTGTTCTGAACAATCTTGATATCAAGTATTCAATTGCATAATTATTAGCGTGTGCCATTTTTAGGTAACTTTTTTTTTCATCAAATAAATAGGCTGAAAACTTACTAGGCGATGAAAAAAGAAGCCTGTTCAAAGTGGAGCTCTTAAATTTGATATTAAGATGTTCCTCATCGTAATTTTGGTTTTTCCATTTAAATAACATGGGAAAAAAAATTTTTTTCTTCTGGATTTTTAAAGCTCACCATTTACGCATCATAAAGATGAGCTCAAAGTATATGCTTGTAGGAAATCGAACGCTCTACAATAAAAGTTTCTTACATTTTTTTCATAAAGACAGCCATTCTAAAGATATTTAAATCCAAATTTCTAAATGTATGAAATTTCGAGTATTTTGTTATTAAATCGTTACTAATCACTTTATTATTGTCTTAAAAATTATTTTTAATCGGAAAACTGGTTTTAGTGTGCTAATATTTTCGTAAAGCTAAAAAAAAATACTCACGTGTCAGATATTTTTTTTTTCTTTATTTTATTTATCATAAAAAAAATTATTTATAACTCATGTTAAATAAATTTTATTATTATTTCAGAGCAATAGTAATTATGCTATCTAAACAAAATCAATCAATGTAACTATAATTATTGAAGTATATTTTTATTACAATAATAAAGTGATTAGTATCGATTTAATAACAAAAAAATCAAAATTTCATACATTTGGAGCTTTGGGCTTGAATATCTTTAGAATCGTTGTCTCTATAAAAAAAGTGTAAGAGATCTTTTTTGCAGAGCGTTCAATTCTCTACAAGAATATGCTTTGAGCTCATCTCTATGATGCACGAATGCCGAGCTACAAATTAAAAAAAAAAAAAAAATTTTTTTTCGCATTCTATTTAAATGGAAAAACGAAAATAATTGCGATGAGGAACCCCTAAATATTAAAATTAAGAGCTCCGCTTCAAACAAGCATTTTTTTATCACCGTCTAGTAGGTTTCCAGCCTGTTTTTTTTTATGAAGAATAAAGCTGCCTAAAAATGGCACACTCTAATAATTATACAATCATTTTTTTCTCCAAAATAATATCACAAATAACTTTCTCAGTAAATTCACAATCATTATAAATGTTCTATAATAAAAATCCAACAACTAGCTTCAAATAATGCATTCATTGATATGATTTCGTGATCATTTTTAATTAAAAAAAAAATAAACATTAACATAATTCTGTCGATCTAACAGAATTCTACAGTTTGCGAAGATATTAAATTATATAATCTTAAAGTGACAACGTTGTGAGAGGCACATAACAATTTGAAACCTATCTCTCTCTCCTATCCACTTGTCAGACTTGAATAACTTCTTCACGTGCACTTACGATCGTGCAGTCCGTGTGCAATCGTAACGTCGTAAGCATCACTTAAGATTAATGTAACTGATGCTATTTAATATTTTTCATATTTACACTTACTGTGCAGTGACAATTAAATATACGTAAAATAATTTCTGTGGATCAAAATAAATAAAGAAAACTCATTATAAATAATTAATCAATGATGAAGTTATTTATTCAGAGCTTGGTTATTTTGATAATATTTTTGGCATTTCATTGTGACAACATTGAAGGATTAAAAATTCTTGGAATTTTTCCATTGCCTGGTCGAAGTCATTTTATTCCTAATGGTCAATTGATGAAAGCTCTTGCAAATCGTGGTCATCAAGTTGATGTTGTCAGTCATTTTCCATTGAAAAAAACAATACCAAATTATACTGATATAAGTTTAGCTGGATTATCACCACAAGTAACAAATAATGTTAGTTATGAAGAAACAAAAACCTTTACTAAATTGTCAATGCGACAATTTGTTTATAAAACAGGAATAGCTGTTTGTGATTTATTGTCTGCAGATGTGTTTCAAAAGTTATTGAAAACTCCAAAAAATACATATGATGTCATCGTGGTCGAGGTAACTGCAAATATTTTGTTGCAATAATTTTTTTATTCCCTTTTATTTCATGTGATGAATTACTGTCAGTGGCAATTATATCAAAACCGGTTTATGAACAGAGAAAAAAATTATATGAGAGACTTGAAGAATTAATTTGTACACATGAATGACAAAGCAATAATTTATTTTAAAAATATATTCATTTGTGTGTGCCATTTTTAGGCAACTTATTTTTTTTTTCAACCAAAAAACAGGTTGGAAATTCACTGGATAGTGGAAAAAGAAGTCTGCTTGAAAAAGAGCTCTTAATTTGAATATTTAGAGGTTCCTCATTCTAGTTTTCGTTTTTCCATTTAAATAACATGGAGAAAAAAATTTTTTTTTCTTGGATTTTTGTAGCTCGGCATGTGTGCATCATAGAAATAAGCTCAAATCATATTCTTATAGAAAATCGAACGCTCTACAAAAAAGGCCTCACACATTTTTTTCATAGAGACAGCCATTCTAAAGATATTCAAACTCAAGGCTCCAAATATATGAAAATTGATTTTTTTGTTATTAAATCGTTACTAATCATTTTATTATTGTTTATAAAATTATTTTTAATCGAAAACTGGTTTTAGTGTGCTAATATTTTCGTAAAGCTAAAAAAAAAAACACTCACGTGTCAGATTTTTTTTTCTTTATTTTATTTACTGTAAAAGAAATTATTTATAACTTATGTTAAATGAATTTTATCATCATTACAAAGCAATATAAACTATGCTATCTAAACAAAAGCAAGCAATGTGACTACAATTATTGAATTGTTTTTTTTATTACAATAATAACATGATTAGTATCGATTTAATAACAAAAAAGTCAAAATGTCATACATTTGAAAATTTGGGTTTGAATATCTTTAGAATGGCTGTCTCTATGAAAAAAGTATAAGAGACCTTTTTTGTAGAGCGTTCAATTCCCTACAAGAATATGTTATGAACTTATTTATATGATGCTCAAATGCCGAGCTACAAAAATCCAAATAAAAAAAATTTATTTTCCCATGTTATATAAATGGAAAATGAAAAATTACGAACAGCAACCTTTAAATACCAAAACTAAGAATTCTGCTTAAGCCAGGCTCTTTTTTTCCACCGTCCAGTATGTATTCAACTTGTTTTTATATTGAAAGAAAAAAAGTTACCTAAAAATGGCACACCCTAATATTCATAATATTTATATAATTTTATATGATTTTATTTTTTTAGCTATTCAATTCAAATTGTTATATTGCTTTTGGAAAACATTTAAATGCTCCAGTTGTTGGTACTGTGTTATCTAAAATGCACGATTGGCTTTATAGTCCATTTGGAGTTCCATTCAATACAGCATATATGCCAAGTTTATTCTCAAGTTTCAGTCAATCAATGACATTCTTGGAGCGATTACAAAATACATTTATAGGAACAATTGTAACACCACAAATAAATTATTATTTAGAAAATGAACGTGAACATGTTGAAAAATATTTTCAAAGAAAATTATCAACAATATATGATGTTTATGATGATATTGCCCTTGTACTTGTCAATTCACATCATACTCTCAATGAAATTATTCCAACACCGCCTGGTGTAATTGAAGTAGGTGGCCTTCATGTACATGATGATCAACAAGTTTTATCAACGGTAGTTATTTTTATATTATAAATTATTTCATATGATTTATTAATTCCAAATAAAATTATTCATTCATATATTTTTAGGATGTTCAAAAATGGCTGGATAATAGTAAAAATGGCTGTGTATATTTTTCATTTGGTTCAATGGTAAGAATTGAAACATTTCCAGCAAAATCATTAGATGCATTTTATGAAATGTTTAAAAAAATTGCACCAGTTCGAGTGTTATTAAAAATTGCTGATCCAACTATTCTTCCATCGGGTTTACCAAATAATGTCATGACATCAGATTGGTTACCACAAATTGCAGTCCTAAGTGAGTTATTCACATAATACTTGACAATTATCAAGTGATGAAACATTAAAAAAAAATAAATGAATAATGATATTTAATTGGTTGTAGAATTAATATCATTGTTATTCATTCGTATTATTTATTTATTTATTTTTTTTTCGATTAGAACATCCAAATGTCAAGCTCTTTATCACTCATGGTGGATTGATAGGAACACAAGAGGCAGTTGTTCATGGTGTTCCAATGATTGGATTCCCAATTTTTGGTGATCAATACACGAATATTCAAACATATGTGAATAAAAAAATTGCTATTGCTTTGAATCATCAGGAGATTACTGGGGATACTTTGACAGATGCTGTCAAAACTGTTTTACATGATCCAACATATAGGTATCGATTTATTTATTTATTTGTTTATTAATATAATTAAAGAATTCATTCATTCATTCATTTATTTATTTGTTTATTTATTTATTCACTCATTTATTCATTCATTTATTTGATTATATACTCATTTATTAATTCATTTGTTTATATACTCATTTATTAATTCATTTATTTAGTCATTCATTCATTTGTTCATTTATTCATTCATTCATTTAATTATTTATTCGTTAATTCATTTATTAAAGTATTAATTCATTTATATACTCATTTATTTAGTCATTTATAAATTTATTTATTCATTTATTCATTTGTTCATTCATTCATTCATTCATTTATTTATTTATTCGTTAATTAATTTATTTATTCGTTAATTTATTTATTTATTCGTTAATTTATTTATATACTTATTCATTTAATCATTTATTTATTTATTCATTTATTTTTTTTTATTAAGTTATTCATTTGGTCATTTATTTATTTATTTTTGCTTGCTTTCGTTGGGAGAAAAATGTTTTTAATGATTCAATGAATAAGATTGATTTGAATTATTGTTTGGTTTTTTACAGGAAAAATATTAAAATATTATCGGCGTTGTTTAATGATCGACCAATGACTGCAATGGACACTGCTATTTATTGGGTCGAATATGTAGCTCGACATGGAAATATTTTAAAATCTCCTGCGACGAATTTAACATGGTGGCAATATTATTTAATTGATGTTTACGCCACTGTCCTATTTGGATTATTGTTTATCCTATTTATCGTTAAATTTATTTTAAAATTTTTATTTAAAATCATTTGTTCGCGGAAATCAAATGAGGCAAAAATGAGCATTTCCAAAATTAAAAAAAAATAAATGATTTATTCGATATTTTAGATAGAAAGGAATCATTTTTTATTTGACATTGAGAATTTTGTTATCTTCTGTCAGATAAATTCAAGATTTGAAAACAAATTGCATTGAAAAAGAGATAAGCAATTGATGATTAAATCAATTTTTTATCGTCTTAAATAAACGCAGAAATAAAAAAACAATTGTTTTCAATCTAAATATTGAGGAAACAAATATTTTATTTCACATGATATTGGAATAACATTGAAATTGTTGATAATATTTACAGGTCAATATATAGAGAAAAAATTTTTAAAGGAATTAATTTGGTGGTGATTAATATAAATTTATGAATAGTAAAATTTATTCTTCAGTTTAATGAAAAAAATACTCAATTGATTTGAATATTAAATTTATTGGTTTGTAAAAAATTAATTTTTTTTTCAAATCTTATGTACAACTGATTAATAATAATTACATGTGATAAAAAATAAGATGCAATATGGTAATAATAATTTACTAACGCCCATCAATATAAATCCGCGAAAAATTTAAATTTATAATGAGAAATATTTAAATATTAAAATCTGTGTTCTTCAGGTAATTTTTTTATTTGATTAATTGAATATTTTTTGTATCTATATTCAATATTCAATATTTATTTGAAATTCAAAAAGTAAACACACAGTAAAAAATATGTGTTAAATTTTTTTCATCATAATTTTTCAAATCAGAATTTATCAAATTTTCCAGACAAAAATTCTCTATTAAATTCAACATAGAATAGTAATAATTTCAATCGGCATTATGTTTCTATTTTAAACAAATTGTTGTGTTAAAAACAGTCAACAGAAATTTTTAGTGGAATTTTACACAAAATTTTTTACTGTATAAATTTAAAATTTGTCTAAATATTTTTTTTTATTTGCAAATAAACGAAAATAAATTAATTATTTATTTATTCTTTAATTATAGATAAACAATATATTCTATCACAAATATATTTTATAAATTTTAAACGTCTCAATATTTATCTTTGCAATGAATAATTATTATCAATATTTTTTTTACCTGCTATCGAAACAAAAATTTTAAACAACTTGATAACGAAAAATATTTTTATACTATTATCTGAAGAAATAAATTATGATATTGTACTTCCTTCATGCCATCTGATGTATATAAAATGATAATAATTATTATTTACAATATTCCAACACATATCCGTCATAGAATTTCCAACAATGCAACGTAAATTAATTTATCTATCAATTACATTCATCGCAGTGTTTCCTACCAGATGTTTACATATTTACCGAAGGAAAACACGATAATTATTAATTATATCAATAACCACGTATGTCAAATTAATTTCTGAATACATTAACATAATATCAAACTTTGTAGAACGAGAACTTTCAATAAATGATTCAATAAAAACTAATTTAATTCTGTTTATTCACTTTGTCAATGAATTTTTTTTTAATCGATATATTCTGAACCAGTAATTTGTCAACAATTTTTATAATTCGTTCAATATTGATGTCCTTGAAGGTTATGTTATAAACAATTTAGTGTTAAAGTCCATTAATAATTTGTGTAATTATTTAATTTTAAATACACATTTCAACAAGAATTTTTGTTGCAATAGAAAAATAATTTTGCTTGCAATTAATAATATTTATTGCTGAATCTAACTTAAATTTGGTTTGTTAAATTAATTAAATATCGTTTTGATTTGTAGCATGAATAGTTTTGTATATTCTTTAATTGTTTCCCAGTGTTTGATACATTATTTATATCAAATTATATCATAAAAATATTCTGATGATTTGAAATAATTTTTGTGTTAAAATTATATTAAAAAAAAATTCCAATACAATTATTTACTTAATCTTTACAAAAATTTTTTACTAAATATATAACATCTATATGATATTAAAAAATGAAATATAAACATATAAATAAATAAATAAATGAAGTGAAATATTCGTTAATGAAAAGAAAAATATACAAAATATAAAACAATGAAAAACTCTTCAGCTTAAATTATTTAATGACATTTATAAAATCTATTTCAAGACAAAATTAATTACAAAAAATTTTTGTTTTCATTTTTCAGCTTTATAAAAATTTTAAGGGGATGAAAATTATATTCATCTTGATTTTTATTGATTGAATTCAAATTTATGATTTTGAGGATAATATAAAATAATATTTAATGAAACAAACAATAGATGTTTTTGAATATTGAAAGAGATTTCTAAGTTTGATATGAGTTTATCTATTGTCTATGAATTTATGCACTCTCTTGTGGAATAGTTACTTTATTGATGGTCTCACCCCATCCTGTGCACTCAACTGATGACCCATATCACAATATATTCTGTCCAGCGATATCAGATTGACGGTAATTAATTTACTGTGTGTAGTCTCGTGTATATATAATAATGTTAGTTCATTCAGTAAATTAAACAGATCGATAAATTCAATATCAGATAAATTAATTTATGTCTAAAAGTTGGGTAAATTTTATTTAATTTTAGTTTGAATTTTATCGTCATAGTACATGCTATTATAACATAAATATATTTCACATAGAATAAATTCTTTATTTATATAAATATATACAATAGAAAATTTTATCTATAACAAATTTGACTAGAAATTTGTGTTGAAATTTTTTTTTACACATTTTTTACTCGAAAATTCTGTTAAATCAACACAAAATAATTTTTTTCGTTCAATGAAAATTATTGCGTTGACATTTGGTACAAAATTTATGTTAAAAATATTTGACAGAAATTTTGAATTGATTTTTACGAAAAATATTTTACTTAGGATATTGTCAAAAAGTAGCAAATAGTTTTTAAATAAATGCTAGAAGTTTTCAATTAAAAAAATTTTTGACTGAAATGCAGAGTGATGAAGTTTTATTTCTGTAAGTTTTGTTCAGCATTTTTTTTTTTTTTTTTTTGTTAAGTACATTATAATATATGTAAATTTATTCGTATATTTATGAATTTCATATTTCAGAATTTTATTTTGTTTTCTTTGCATTCTCAAATACATCGTGAATTATTAAGACATTGACGAAGTGACTTAAAGATTAATTAATGAAGTAATAAAATAATATTTATAATTACACTGAGTTAATTTATTGTTACTCACCTGGGATCACTGTTGCATTGAAAGCAATAATATCCATACACTCTTGCTCTAATTTTCTTCTCTCATATTCGTCCAAACCAAATGACGATGACGTGTTGTCTGGCATCTGCATAAATTTTAAATAAATAATTAGAACAGAATTATTCCAATAAATTTATTATTCAAGATAATAAAAGAAGATTTTGTATTTTTGATCAATTGAAAAGCATTTGAGAAATGAAAAAAATTATGGGTTTTGATTATGTTAGTTTGTGTTATAGAGAAACTAATTTCGAAAAAAGTGGATTTTGGTTCAGCAAATTCGGCCGAATAATTTTTGAGTTATCGTGAAAAATATTCTTAGAATGAAATGAAAAAATAAAATGGTTTGTTGTGAGTTCATAGTTATTGATATTTTTTTCATAAATATTGTTGAATTTCATGTTTGAGTGATTGAAAACTTCATTTTTCTGGATCGTTGGTTTATTTTCAAAATGAATAATTCTGGAATTCTATTTATATTAGTAAATCAGCATAATATGGTAGTTAGTTGAAATTTATTAGTACTATGATTCTACAAATGGACAAAATGTTATTTTTTTGGCCACATTCATCACTTAGCCTCACTCGAAATATGCTTGGTTCGACCAAATAAGATCAACTTCATGACTTTAGTATACAAATAACTATTTTCGAAACAAAAACAATTGCGAAATTTGGTCGAAAATTCAAATGTTCTTTATAAAATATTTGGAAGCGTGATCTTTTTTTATTATTTCCATTTCGAACCAATACAATTAGAGTCAGTTTATAGAGACCTTATTCAGTCCATATATATCATTCCTTTTGAGTTTAATTAAAATATTTTCTCAAACAATTATAATTAACACTCACTTTATTCCATGACGATAATAAAAATAATAAGTTTAATTCAATATGAACTTTTATTGAATATTCAAGATAAACAATTATACATGGCAAACAAGAATCAATTTCAAGGTATATTTATTCAATCGGATATTCCAATAGGAGTCACTTGAAATCTCAAACTCTATTTGAATTGTCGTCGAGCTTTTCACTTTTCACTTAAGCCGAAAAGGAGTAAGATAAACGTTCAGTTGAGAGAATATATTTTCACCCGGTGAAATCAAATAAAATGTGGGAGGGCAAGTGAAAGAGAAAAAAGAAGGAAAAGTCGATGCTGCATAAGAAAAAAGGGACGCTGGTTAGAAAAAAAAAATACTTGAACACGAAATGAGATAAATTTTTAGTAATATTTTATTCTTTGAGTTCACTGAAGAGAAAAAAAATTGCTGCATTCAATTATTGGTTTCTGGTTTTAAATAATATTAGAATTTTGAACTATTTGATGATACAAAAAAAAAATTTTTTTGATCAGAAAAAAATACTGAAACACGAAATGAGATAAATTTTTAATGATATTTTATTCTACATATTCACTGAATAGAACAACTGCTCTATTGAATTAATCCATTTGGTTTTTGATTCCAAATAATATTTGAAATTTTGAACTATTCGATAATATGCGAAAAAAAATTTTGTTTAAAAAATTTACTAAAAATTTAAGTTGGTAATTTTCAACGTAGATTTAATTGTATCAAATTTTAACACAAAAATTTTATCTGTCTATAAAAATTTCACGTAAAGAAATGTTTCGAATCTTTCCATAGATTTGATAAATCATTCATATAAAATCGAATCACATGAATATTGTATTATTTTAACATAATATTTGAGTAAAATATGTGTAAAAAAAAATTTTATCACAAATTTTTTTGTGAACTTTTACAAAAAATTTTTTAATGTCTTTCAAATCTTACTTTT
This sequence comes from Microctonus brassicae, assembly GCA_918226075.1. Classification (NCBI taxonomy): domain Eukaryota; kingdom Metazoa; phylum Arthropoda; class Insecta; order Hymenoptera; family Braconidae; genus Microctonus; species Microctonus brassicae. The sequence goes on along the minus strand of OW445486.1, from coordinate 5,158,525 downwards.
ACTAGAATCATAAAACCAACATTTTGAAATTTATTAATAAGAAATAACAATAAAAACTAAATTTAATTTTTATTTTTTTTTTTTAAAACAATTTTCAAGATTTATTACACGAATAATTTTGGATAATGACTAAAAAATGAATTCATTTAGTAAAATTAAAATGATATATTATACAAAAATGTTTTCAATTAAATAAAAATCCGATGAGTAACATAAAAACACAATAATTGAACCAAAAAATAACGTAAAATAATTCTTCAACTTCAACACAAATTTTTGTATTAAAATTAGATGCAAAATTTGGATAAAAAACAACCAATATAATTTTCCAATGGACTTCTACAAAAGTTTTTTCACCATATACGTCACTATACGAAATAACATTTAAGAAATTTTGAAAGCTGAGAAGTAACAAGTTGAAACACGTTCAAAGCTCAAGTTTCATGTAAGTACCTGTCGTAATTGTTCGTAGTTTTGTGTTGCCACAGGGCACCAAGTTCAAAGATATATATATGTATATATATATATATATATTTATATAAAACTTAAACAATACCACTCACATATACAACAATAAAACTTCGCTTTATCACGTGTCTATTAAAACTAACCAAATTGCTGTGTAGATGAAAATTATTAATATATTATTTATCGTGTAAGAAAAATTGTATTAGCTGTTTGATAAGTTTCTATATTTATTTTATACAATATATTACTTCAACTTTGCATATAGTGTAGTAAACAAATAGATATAATGACGTATTTAATCGTATGCTATTATTTAATTGGTCCAACATAACGTGACACACCAGATAAATTATAATTGATTATATAACCCTGAATATATTCTACACACGTAAACAAATAAAAAATGCTTTCGTCATTCGTCAATCGCGTCCAGGAAGTCATTAATATTATCATGCTAAGTGCGCATATGATTAAAAAAAAAAAATCAGCACAAAGTTCAGTTGCATTCTTGTTATTTCTTTTGTTTATTTCAGCTCAACTCAAAGTGTCACTCAAAAGAATTCGTTTTGAATTATTTATTTTACTGTTGGAAAATATAATTTTATTTTTGACAATTAAATTTGGTATTCTCTAATGTATAGAATGAAGATTCTGATGATGAGGAGGTGAAAAACTGTGAAAAAATTTGCGTAAAAGTTTATCAAAAATTTGTGTTGGAATTTTTTTCACACAATTTTTAGTCTAAAATTATGTCAAGGCAATATAATATTTTTGTGGTTAGATTTAACTTGAATAATTTGTTTGAATATTCACAAAGATATCAAAAATATCTTGACATGAAATTTATTTAGTTAGACAGACAAAAATCATTCATGAAATATTATTTATTTTATATATGAATGTTTTTTTTTTTGTGACAAATTTTTTTAACTGTGTAGAAATTTTTGTGTTGTGAATTATAAATTTTTCTAATTACTTTCAATAACTGGTGGATATTGTATTATAAATGTCTGTTTGAAAAATAAATTTGCATTCAGCAGAATAATAATAATTTTTTCAAATAAATATTTAGTGCAGTATAATAAACAGTTTTTATAAAATAAATTATCAATTTTCCTACAAGAAGAAGAAATTATTTTTTATTACATATTAATTTAAGTTATTTGTAAAATTGTTTATTTCACGTTACATATAATTATTATATACAATTATATCATGTAATAATTGTATATAATGAGTAAATAATTACATAAATAATTGATAATAAATAAAATTCCATTTTTCATTTATAATGAAAAAAAAAAAAAATATATCTTGTTAAATATTGAAAATGAGTTATTTAATATTGCTAGACATTTTTGCAAATATTTTTCTCTCTCTTGTAATATTAATTTAAATATAAAAAAATTATCAGACGAAAATTTTTGTTGAAAAATGAAAAAAAAAAATTTTTTTAATGACTTTATATCAAAAGATGATTTAAAAACTTTATTATATTTAGAAGCTTTTGTGGATACTTATGAATATTTCAATGGAAGAGATTTATCTGATATCGTTTTGATATTACAATATGAGAATTGAATTTATTTATGACAAAAGAACAATTCCACGAGTAAAATTAATCTCTGAAATCAAACGAATTTCTTTGGTTGGAAACAGATGCTGAAATGAAAATGGAATTTTTGATTCAACAATACTGGCTTTCATATCACAAAAATAATATCTTGATAAATGTAAAGAAACTCTTGAGATGAATAAAAAATTTAGTCGTCTTTAGTTGTCAGATACAATTTTTTCTTTTCTTTTAAAACGTCTCAAGATTTGTATTAACATCCATAAAGAATAAATTTTATTTTATGTTTGTAAATGAAACATTTTAACCAACGTACCAGCACTCTTCATCACATTTTTTATTTAAGGATTTGCATTCATAAAAAATGAACAAATATGTCCCAAGATTTAATTTTATATTCCGAGTGATTCAATTATTTTTTCTCATCACTGTGAAAGATGAAATATGAAGAATCTTTTGTTAACAGGATGTAAAGTTTGTTATAGATATGAAATAAATTTGCTTAAAGTGAAGTGAGTGCATGAAATTTATTAAATGTTAACGAATAGTTATTTGAACATTCATATGGAGTGCAAACAAAAAAATAAATCCTGCATTTCGAGGGTATCACAATTGTGAAGTGTAACTTTTATCAAATTCAAATTGATGCTTTTCTGTATATTTTTAAAAGTTTATATTTTTTTATGATTAAAAGTTTTGTGCATTGTAGACAATAAAATATTTAAAATAATTTTATGAAATATATATCATCGTTTTGAAGTGAAACATTTTGTGTAAAAGCTGGCAACTCAAAAATTTTGTGAATTATTTTTAATACAAATTTTGCATCAAATTTTAACACAAAAATTTGTGTTGAAGCAAAAAAATTATTTTTCATCATCACAATTTATTATTTATAATTTTATATCATTTTTCAATTATCCGGAATAAAAAATTTTGTATAAAAGTCAATTAGAAATTCGTCTCAACTGTTTTTATCACAAATTTTGTATCAAATTTCAACCCAAAAATTTGTGTTGAAGTAAAAAAAATTATTTTGCATGATCATAATTTATTTATTATATTTTTATTTTATTTTGTAAAAATAATTTTCTATAAAAGTCAACTGAAAGTTTGGCGCAAAAGTTTTCAACGCAAATTTTGTCACAAAAATTTATATCAAAGCAGAAAAGTTATTTCTCATTAAAAAATTAATATTTTATACTAATTCCAAAACTACATTTTTTTCTGTCATACTAAATAAATTCTGTACCAACACATTTCTAAAATCTTTCCAAATATTCATTACATCATTCATGTATCAAATCAAATCACATAAAAATTATCTTGTTTTAAATTACTAACTTTCAAGTAAAAATTGTATAAAAAAAATTCCAACACAAATTTTTAGTTCACATTCACACAAAATTATTTACTACCTACCATTATTTTATTTTCTATAACGATCAAGCATCAGTATGATGCAACATGGCGTCTCAAGGATAATGTTATATAACGTACCAACCTATATAATTAATTGCACTTGGCACGTAATAAACTAAGTACATTCTCCTATCACACCATTTCACTGTGACGTTTAGTTGTTAAAGCAAATTGTTGAATCAAAACGACGAATGAGCTACATATGGTGGTTGAGAATAAGACGAAAGAGGAATTGTATCTACGATATCGATTAAAGACACAAACTGAGTAAATTGCTTCTGTTTATTTCACTTCTGTTAGTGATAATTACCACGTGAGCCAAATTCAAATAATTAAAATACTAAAATTCCAACGTAATTATTACTAATTAACTAATTATTTACCAACTCTGAACGTACAAGTTCTTCAATGTGGCAACAATTAAAGATAAAAAAAATTCATACATCAGAATATTCACATTGTTTAATAGTAAAACTAATCGATGTTCAGAATAAATTATGTGAAATTTCAAATTTCATAAATGAAATTTAATTATCCATCCTCGCACACCAAATTGAAAATTTAATGAGTCAATGTTTCATTTTAATCAAGTCATGTTTGAATAAATATATTTTGCAGAAAATTGAGAAGGAAAAATATATCAATAAACGATAGTTATTAATTAACAAAATTAATCTACTTTGTACACAATCGAAAATTTTATGTAAAAGTCCAATAAAAATTTGTGTTGACTGTTTTTAAAATTAATTTCGTATTAAAACTAAAAATATAATATTTTTTTTTACTGTATGCATTTAATCATATTAAGAATCGATATTTTGTTTGAGTAGGTCGATATATTTCAACCAACCTACCTGGCCAAATAGGGGTCTACATTAGATATAATAGTCTTTACAGAAATACTTAAATTTATTTGTTTATTACTGAGTAAATATATTGTCAGATTTCAAAAGGAAAATTGTATTCAAAATTTTGTGAAAAGAACCTTATTCTTAATATACACGAGAATTTAATTATTATGACGGGTTTTTCCTCAATATTTTTAGATCTAAATAACACTTTGTTGTCTCTTATATTTAATCTTGAATCCCATTATTGAGACGCCCTCGCATCATGCCATATAGTTGTCAGCCAATGATTAAATTGTCACTGCCTTTTCCCTCACCATCTCCAACATTTTGTCTTTAATTGTTTTTCTCAAAGGAATACCAACAATATTGAAAGTTAGTTCTCCTATGACCATCACCTTGATCGCACATTTTAAAAATTGGAAATATAAATTCAACACTACATTTCACTGACGTTTCTTTACTTAAATTAATTATATCAGTAATAAAGTTATGACATTTTAAAAAGTTATATGGATAATTTGTGACATATGGAACAAGGCTACATAATAAATTGCAATTATCATAAGATATAAATAAAAATAAAAAAAAAATAGCATGAAACATATAAAAATTTGTCGTTAAGTTCATCTTATTTATTCTATACTTTTATTCTGCTATGAAGTTTCTTTTTATCTTCTTGTATAAAATAAAAAGTTGAATATATTCGTAGTCACATGTAGACACTTGTGCATAAATTTATTTATATATATATTTTAGTATTATAAATGTTGAAAGATTTGTTTTTTGATTCTAAGGAGAAAAAGCTGAGGTATGATAACAGACATAATCAAACAAAACGTTTGTGTTGTCCAGGTGGTGAGAGAGGGTGTATATGTAAGGGTACTAACAATGTGGATGAGAAATCGACAAAATAATTTAGTAGTTCAAGTATATAAAAAGAAATTCTTCCCAATTTTTTTTTTTCCTACTTTTTTTTGTCTCATTTTACGACTAACCTCATTTAGTTTATATATATATTCTTGAATAAGATCCCTTTTATCTTTTGGATATCATACGATTTATCATAGCAACCCTAGTCACGTTTTAAAGAAATGAAAGAGTTTCATATTGTATGTGTATATTATCTCTCTTTTTTTTTTTTTTATATAGTTGACAATAAAGTTAAAGGTTTTGAAATTTTATTTGAAATAATAAATTAATTTTTGGGGTATTTTCAAAATATCGAATGTACAAAAATTTAATAGAGATTACACTGGACAAAAATTATGTTAAATTAACATAATATTTATTCAATTGAATTTAATTACGTTAATGATATTTTAAACATTTGCTAAGATTTTAAAAATTGACACGAAATTTATGTAGTAACAATAACGATCAAAAATTATTATAAAATATTGATTGGTTTAGGCAAAATTATTTTTCTGATTTAACAGAAATTCTTGTGATGAAATTTTGAAATTAAATCTGTGTTGAAAATAGTTAACAAATATTTTTAGTAGTCTTTTATAACGAAATTTTCTTATTGTGAAACTTCAATGTTTCAGAAATTCTAGAAGTTCAGAAAAACTTTCAAACTGAAGACATAAATAAAATTTTTAATCAGATTCTCGTTGTACAATGAAGAACAATGTAAAAGAGATATTTTATTTCAATTGTTCTTAGAAAGTTATAAATGAGTTTATAATAAAAATAAATTTTTTGCAAAGATTGTTTTCTGGATTTCTAAAAAAAAAAAATATAAATTATGTAAGAAAAGTTCTTGTTCATCGAAATAGATATTTTGCAGTTGAATAATTTAGACCTGAACTGTGAAGTGAACAGTTTCAGAGACTTTAGTACATATTCATTCATTTCTAACCCATTAACTATAAATCGACATTCGACATCCCTAACTCTCACTGAATCGAACCAATCGTATTTAATTTCACGCTTAACTTGATCGCACAAATCAGTTGGGTGCGCAAAAGACATGTGCAAAAGTACACAAGGTCTAACTTTCAAAGTAAAAGTCATCACTAAGATTTTATTACAAACGCATTTCAACAATCGATCATGTATGAGCATTATTTCTCTTCTTTCTGTGTACCTTTCATGTCGTTTCTATTTCCTCTTCTGAGTCTCTTATGTCGTGTGAAAATTTGATATTGAACCACTCTCGTACAAAACTTTACCGTAAAGTACATACTCGAATACAACTTTAACTTGTTTCTTCAAGCTTTATTTCCGACAAAAGAACAAAGCCTTGGGAATAGTAGAAGTATGTTTTTATTCCAGTTTCTTTTATACTTGGAGAAATTGGAAATTATTCATTATTTTCGGGGACATTATTTCGATTAGGTGAAAATTTAGAAATGTAAAATTTCACCCTTTTCAAGTCGAAAATTACCGGTTTTTATAAATAACGAAAGTTTTTTTTGTGGGGAATATATATAAATATTATTTTCTAGTGCAAGTTATTATTAATTGATTTATTAATTATCTTGAAATATATTTTACTTGTAATAAGTATTTTTATAAATTTCCATTAGAATTTATAATTATTTTTTTTTTTAAATTTAAGAAAAATTTTCAATTGATTCAAATTAATTTGATTTTGTTTCAAATATATTTATTATATTATAATAGATATTGAGTTTAATACATTAATAAATAATATCACGACAATAATTTTACATTATTTTAACAACAAAAAACATCAAAACTATTCTGGAAATTTATCATTCTTTCGAAGACGAAATGTGACAATGAATCAAGGACTAAAATGTATAAAATATCGAATTTATTAATTATAAATTTTGTGTTGGAAAGTTTGATAATAATTCATTTAAATAATTAATTAAATTAAGCCAATGATTAATAATTATTTATCTAATTCGTTATTTGGAATTAAATAAAATTATGGTGTATCATTTGAATGATAATAAATAATTTTTAAATTAAATGTCATAATTCAACAGCTTTTTATTTTCTTTATAATATTAATTAAATTTTGAATAAAAAATTTAATTCTGGGAAATAAAAATGGAGGCATTCAATGGAATATAATATGTATAAATAAGAATAAATATAATATCCCATCTTCTCGATTCTTTTTACCAAATGCATTTTTACTTTTGCTCTTTTTCTTTTTGGCTCACTTACATTTTTATGGTGACATAAAATAGTGGATTGAAAGGGACTTTTCGTATAACCCTGAGTGTTAGTAAAAATCGCTAGAGTAAACTTAATTGCTATTTCACGTGCGATTTCCTGCAGAAGATATCACTTTTATTATTTTATACATATATAATATACACTATACAAAAAAAAAAAATAAAATAAAATAAAATAAAGGAAATTTTGTACATCTAAAATTTTTTGCTGTCTTTATTTTCACTTCTCATGTTCGAAAGCAATTTTATTTCACACATTAGTTAATCGTTCTGTTAGTTAATAATTTTTTTAAACTGAAAAGAAATTTACAAAATGTGTTTACACAATATTTTTGTAGTTTAACAGACGAAAAGTTTGTGCTATGACAAATTTAATATTAAATATTATTAATTCTACATAAATATATTTTTCTGCTTTGATATAAATTTTTATGTTGAAACTCTATACAATATTTCATGTTAAAAAGAAGTCAACATGTATTTTAAGTGGAGTTTTGCACTAAATTTTTGACTGTGTAGATAAAATTTATAAAAAAGTAGTTAAATTTCATCTTAACAAAAAATCGATAAAATATCATAAGAATTAACTCAATGAAATGTTTACCAAATTAATTCGTATTTAAAATAAATAATTGATGTTTTTTTACTAGATTTATTGTTTGAAATTATAAATCAATATTATCAATACATGATTGAAATATTTCAATTACAATTATTAAAATATAAATTATATTAAAATTGCTATAAATTTTATTCATCACCGAGATCATCTTCACACTATCATTTGTTTATTTATATTTTTTCTTAAATTCCATCTGATGTATTTCATTATGAATTTCATAAATTTTTTCTTCACTTCAAATTCGAAATTAAATTATGTCGAGTTTATTAATTTGAAATATTTCACATAATACTGAACATCATGAAAATATAAATTTAATTAAAATATTATCACATTTTTTTTTCCATAATAACATTTTCATTTATTTATTCAATTATTCATAAATTCAATTAATTCACCATTCAATTAATTCCAATAATTCTCCTACTCCAACATAAATTTTTAATGGATATTTACACAAAAATAAAAATAATAAATAATTTTTTTTCTTTCACAAAAATAATAAATAATCTAATCAACAAAATAAAAATTCTAAAAATACAATGAAAATGAAATATCCATAACTAAATTAAACAAATAATTATTAATTTAAAATTTTCATTTGTTTATATTTATACATTTAATTTCATTTTCAAACGGAATTTTTTTCGTTGCTAAAGTCTTTGTCATTTAAACAAAATTATTCTAATATACGTATACAATGATTATAAAACCGACTTGACAGTTTTCTCAATTTATTTCTAATTACAGTCGCACATGTGTGTAAATATAAAATATAAAATTTATCCATGACAGCTGAAAAAAATAAATTATACGTGAGCAGATCTTAATACAACGAAAGACTTTAATTAGCATTCCTTCAACATGCTCATACAGTGAATCGAAATGCTAAAATTAATGCATCTAATGAATATTCATTAGATATACAGCTTCTACTTTTCTCACAAACTAAAGTGCAACAAGACAATTTTTTTTTGTCATTCAAATTCGTAAATTAAAAATATAAAATAGATACTAAAATAAAAAACAAAAATAAGAAATAAATTTGCACAATTTTATCTTTTATTTCAAAGATCATTAATGAAATATTTTATTAAAAAATGAATAAAATAAAATATAGATTTAATAAAAATTAATATCGAATCATTATTTTCTCGTTTGAATAATTTATTTAAACATTTTGTTTCCTTCTAATTAAATTATGGCTAAATTTTTCCGGCAAATTTTTTTTTTATGGGTCTTAACATTATTTCTAATTTTAATTCCATATAAATTACCGAAAACTATACACTAATGAAGGCCGAATATTTTCTTTTCTAAAGATATTTTAACCTTTCCTCATTTTACGACTTTTCTCAGAATATCTAACGAAATTCTAAATGCACCGATGACCTTTTTTATCAAGCCCATCAGTCGTAAAAATAGGAATGCACTTGGGTGAAGTGTCCCATAGTTTGCCAAAAGAAAATATCACAGTCATAAAATTTAGTATGATCCAAAATTTCTATTTCTTTCAAGTTCAAACAGGTAACTATATATTTCCTTCTTCTAATATAATTAAATATTATATTTTCATTCTTTGTATACATAAATTCTTCTGATTGTAGTATTCTCAACATATATCTTTTATTTTCTAATTTTAATTCAGTCTCAATCATTGATTTTTAATGTCAATGGAAAGATTCCAAAGTCACTAGATTTTTTATCTTGAATTTTCGTAAAAAAATTTAAATCAATTAAACTCACGTTGAAATATTAATTACACTTCTTAGTCTTTTAGATTGAACATAGTCTTTGGATGAATGTCAATCAATAAAATTATAAATAGAATTTAACTATAGAAAATATTTAATCAAGTTAAGATTTTTTTTTATAGAAAAAAAGCGTCTTTAACATTAGATTTAAAATTCGGTGTGTTTCTTTTAGGTCAACTTTATCAATATGAGAAAATCTTATCTATAGTTTATTGTAAATTTTTCTAATGTACCATTCAGGCAAATCAATAAATCTTACTGGATTTTTTTTATATTCGACTACCGAGAATACAAAATAAAAAAGAAAAATCTCTGAGAATTGAGGTGAAAAACTACCTGCTTCCTTCTTCTATTCAATATATATTTTACAAACAGAAGTCTTCGGTTTTAACAATGAACGTCACAATTTTTATAAAATCGTTTACATTTAAGTTGAGTAACAAAAATAAAAAATTATTAATGTTGTCACTTGGTTTCAATTATGTATTAAAGTTTTTAAAACAATCACGAATTATTTTTAAACATCACCAATAGGTTATTCAAGGAAAAATCTTTTTGTTCAATTCAATATACATAGAAATATAACAAAAAATAATTGATTCTTTTTTCAATTGTTAATTTTATAATTTATTACAATTCATACACAATTAAAAATTTTATGTGAACGTTAATTAAAAATTTAGTGTTGACTATTTTTAATACTCTTTATATTTTGTACAAAATCCCATTACAAGAATTTGTGCAAAGTTTTAAGCAGAAAAAAAATTTTGCCTGAAATTATTAATTTATCATGCCAAAACTTTTGTAATAAAAATCACGTGAAAATAATTTTAACACAAATTTCAAGTAGACTTTTACACAAAATTTTTTTTTGGTACATATATAGATATATATATGCGTATATTAGGGTGGGTTAAAAAAATCGACTATTTCTTTTCAACTTCCCACACTGAAAAATTGGTTTCTAGACACTTTTAAATAATGCTCTCCAAAGATGAGCTCTTAATTGTAATCCATATCTCGCCATTACTTGATCGTACAAAAAAGTTCTATTTACATTTTTTATGTGAAATTGAACGCTCTACAAAAAAGGTGAAATACAATTGTTTCATAACTCTCATCGTTTACAAGATATCGGAGGTCAAAGTTTGAAGAATTTAACAAAAATTTATTTGTTACTTCTAAATTTTATAACTCTTAGATAAATAAATATTATAGAATGCCCAACATATATTTTTGTAGGAAATTAAACGCTCTACAAAAAAGGTCTCTTGTGATTAATCGATTATTCTAACCATTTAGAAAATATTCACATTCGAATCCCAATGCATACTGATTTTAATAGTTTTTTAATAAATATTTTAAATTTATTTATTTAAGTCATTAATCAACAAATTAACTGTATCTATAAGCAAGTGCTTCTAATTATCCATATTTACACACACAGTGAAAAAATATATGTATAAGCCCACTAAAAATTTGTGTTAAAGCAGAAAAATAATTTCGCCTGAAATTATTAATATTTCATCCCAAAACTTTCGTAATAAAAATAGTGTAAAAATAAATTTTAATACAAATTTCAAGTGAAACTTTACACTAAATTTTTCATTTCCTACATATATATATATATATACATATTGATAGAACGTTCTTAAATGTCTATAAAAAATAATAATTCCAACAGAAAAATTTATAAATGAAAATTAAATTCATTTCAATTTATTTTATCTTGATTATAATTGTTACAAATAAATTCAACTTTCAAGTAATTGACTGTATCTATAAGTAAGTATATACACATATACATATATATAAATACATATACATATACATATATATATCTAGCTATTTAGGTTTTGAAGATTGCAAACTAGATTTAGAATGAATTTAAGTGAAGCTTTGCGGGCGTGCCAATCTGTTCAAACTCGAGATTCTCGATCAAATCGTATATGCTAAACCACTTGTATACATGTATATATATGTATATGTATGTATATATCTATATAGATAAGAGGATGCAATAGAAGTATATGAGAAGTAATTGAAAATTATCAATGGCAGGTGTTAGTGGTACGTTAGTACGATATGAAAAAAACAAATTCTAATTGTGTAAAAGAATAAAATGCTTTCGATTTATTTACACGCTTCAAATTAAATTCTCGACGTATCTATATTGGCACACACACGATGAATTGAATGTACAAATAGAGTAATGAAAATAGAAGTATTTTTATGATTTATATAAAAATCTCTGGAGGGGAAAAAAATAAATAAATTAAAGACAAATAAAACTGAATGGAATTAAATATTTTATCAACTATTTGTTTCGTTTATTTTTTTTTTTTTTTCAGGTATTTTTGGTAAATATGTATTGCCTGTGGTATTTATTTGAATACAAATTGCTCTTGTTAAAAATATTACTGTTATTGTGATGATGGATAGAGAGATGATACGTAAATTTTGAGTGCAAAAAATGAAAAAATTTTATTTGGAATTTTTATTGATATTATTGAATTATTGGAATGTATTGAAGATAAAATGCTGAAGATTGTGATTGTATTTATTATTATAAATATTAGGGATAAATTTATTATTTATCACTAATTGAATTTATGAACAAAAAAAAAATTACAATAAAATATACATAATGAAAAATTGAGAAATTTATTGTGTGGAAAAAATTTTGAAGAATGAATGGATTAATATATTCATGTATTAATTGTCAATAATGATGAATTCATTCATTTATTCATTATTCATTAGTATATAACTATATATGAACAATAAGGAAATAAAAAAAAAATGATAATGATATAAAAATGATAAAAAATAATTAATAAATTCATAAAAAAGTCTGACTGAACTTCAACAAATTTTAAATAAACATGGAATCTTCACTGAATTAATTTCAAAATAGTAAATAAATTATTTCCATTTGTCACTTTATATATCCATTATTTATATATTCATCTATATATTCACTAAGAAAAAATTACTTGATTCAAAAAAATTGTGTCATATATATTTATAATACATCGACAAATTATTTTTTTTTTTACGATAAATTTACAAAACAATATTTAAAGTCATAAAAATTTCTCTTATTATATACATTTTCTACAGCGCATAAAACAATATATAAAAAACAATATTCCAAAAAAAAAAAAAAAAAAATAATAAAGTACAACATAAAAACTATTTATCATATACTTGAACTCACGTAAAAATATCAATTAAATCAAAATTTTATTCAACGAAAAATTCTTCCACATCCAAATAAATTATCAATTCAAAAAAACCATTTTACATATCATGATCTAAAATTCAAATTGAAGATTTAATTCATACATCAATAATTAAAAATAATTATCCAATTAATTGTATCATAAACAAAAAAAATTATAAATAATTTTTTTCTTTTTTTTTCTGTTTCATTTTTCATCTGACGAATTTATTCAACACTTTCCATTTGTCTACCTTTCATTTTTATATTTTTTTTTGCATTCTGCTTTGAATCAAACAGTGATAAGAAAAGTTACATAATTTTACTTATTTTTGAAAAATTATGTTATATATTAAAATATGTATTTTTAAAATTTTTATAAATGTAACTTGATAGAGACATGATGGAAATAATTTATAATATTAATAAATTAATTTGGTCGTTTTATGTAACATAAAAAAAATATTTTTATGTTTAAATATTTTCAAGATTTAGTGAGAATATAAATTTTTTTTTTGGGTTTATTAAAAGATATTCAATAAAATGAATTTCAGGTATTTTTTTTATTGGTTTTTTAGGGAGAACAGAAATATTTAAAAAAAATTTTTTTCCATAATTGAGTTGTTTATATTATTTTTTATTCGGACATTTTAAGAAAGTCTAAACGAAAAAAATTTCTTTATTTGTAAATAAATTATTTATATGACGAAAAATATAGAGCAAACAATTTTTGAATAATTTTTACTGTACACAGCAGAACATTTTGTTTTTAAAAGTTCATCTGAAATTAAAATTAAAAATTTTTCAACACAAAATTTATGCGATTCGATTTGAAATAAATAATGATAGTTAAATTAATTATTTGTCAATTCAACAAAAAATTTATTGATTTAAACAAATAAAAATGTTGTGTTATAAATTCAATACATAAAATATCATAAATTTTCAAGCAGAATAATTCATTCAATCCCAATTCTTGTGCAAAGATTTGATACAAAATTTTTGTTAGAAAAAAATCAATAAAAATTTTCAATGGATTTTTGCAGACAAAATTATTTTACTATGTTGATAAATAATTTATTAAATCACATTAGATAATTTACCTTCAATTTATAATATTTATAAACAACATTTGGCAGAAGATATTCAATAAAAAATAATAATTAAAATGGTTGATGATATAAAAAAGCTGAATTTTTAATGTGATATAAAAAAAGCAGGTGCAACGATCTGATTACAATTAACGATCCTTCCCTAATGGCTTTTCTTGTACATATGTAATATTTTATACATATGTATGAATGCAGGGGACGTATTCAACCCCTTCGTATATTTCTCTACCATCATCTTTTCGTTATATAATAAATAAAATGATATATTTATGTATAGATACAACATAGAGTACACGCAAGTCATGAACGAGTAATAACTTTCCCACATTCTCTATTTTATGTTCACCATCATTTTATCATCCATACCATGGAATATAAGATGTTACATTAAATTGCAGAAGGAAAATTTCCATCGGATAAAAATAATAATTAATAATAAATTTATGTAATTTACGAGTGCAACAATAACAACAATTAAGTGAATATTTTGTAAAATATTTTTTTTTTTGTTTTTGTTTTAATTTAGAGGGAATTAAAAATTGGAAATCTGAACGGCTTTTTTTTTTTTGTTTATTAATTTTTATGAAAATGTTGGTTTGAGTGGAATTGTTTTGATTTTTCATATAAGTGTGGAATTTTCGGTTTTGAAACACGAATTTATAAATTTATATTTTCTGCACTGTGAATAAATTTTAAAAAGTTTGAAATTATATTGTTCATTGATTTTATTTATTATTAACAAATTCACTGTTGAATTGTTAATATTTTTCAGCAGAGAAACTGAAATTTAACCTCAATAAAAATTTAACTAAACTAATCTTACTTTAATGAGGTTCAAAAATAAAAAAGTCCAATAATAAAAATTTGAAAAAAATTATACACTCACGTTTATCATTTATTCAATGAATAATTTTATAACCTATAAAATACCAATGAAATGTGAATTTCATATAGCAGAGAATAATATTTCATGACAATAAATGACCTGCGTGGGTCCCTCCGCAATTGTTATGAGACATGTGCAATATATTACGGAGATAAATTAATCTGAAACTTCAACGCATCATTGCATGTGTAATTTCATATGGCTTTTTGCTAAATAAAATGGAAATGATACATTAAATATTTATGAATCCTCGCCAAAGTTTTTTTTTTTTTCAAGAAAACATAAATTATAAAATTTCTATCAAGTATTGATGGAGTTTTCATGCATGGACGAATAGATAAACTTTAAAAAATAGAAATAAAACAGCAATAAAAAAAAAGAAAAAAATAAATAAAATTTTATTTAAATTCAGTAAAAATTTGATTTTCATTTGATATTTCATTTCAAATTAATTATATGTTTTTAACGTCTATCTATACTTAATAAAATTCCAAAAAGTCATTAAAATTCAAAATTTTCAATCGTCATTAAATTTTTTATTTATTCATTTTTTTAGTTTTTTTTTTCAAGTTAATATTGTTTATAAAATTTTATTTATACAAAAGAATAAATGAATTCAAATATTCTTATCTATAATACAGTGAAAACTCCATTATCGAGCACCTCTGAATAGCGGCCGCCCCTCTAAAGCGGTCATTTTTATTTTTCAAATGGTCAAAATTTTTTTTATTCATTTCTCACTTTCTCTTTTAATAACGGGCATTTTTATAGCAAATTTTCGTCGCCGCTATTCGGAGTGTTTCACTTTGAAAATAATTATCATTAATATTTATACCCTGACAAATTGAATTGAAATTAATTTCAAAATAAAAATCACAATTTTAATAATTTTTCATGTATATCTATTTTTTTTTCCTTCACTTTTATTTCAAGATTATAAATAATTCATTGAGACAACGTTCGAAAAGACAAAAAAAATGAGATCAAGGGCGCAAAATCGTAAAAATATACAAACAATTGCGTTTAGGATGAAATAAAAATTTTAGTACTCAATTTCTTGACATTATTTTTTTTTTTTTCGTATCAAATATAAATGTTTGATTCATTTTTATGTATCGAAACGAAATATCAGTTATATTTGAGTTATTTATATAGGTCATAGGGCGATTGAGTGAAGAAATAATGTCAACACGATCGAGTTTATTGAAATATTAAATTTGATTATATTTCATTGCAAAAATAAACATGATATTAAATTCAGTTAAATTTATTACATTTTATGGGCCATTGCGCGTTTACCTTCAAGCCAATAAAATGTATTCACAAAATTGATGGACATTATTTATATGAAGTTTTTATTTTTGAATAAAAAATAAACAAATAATTTCACTGAACATTTGAAAATCAACAATCTAAATTTATTTCATGCATCAAATATTTTTTTTACATTCAACCGGACGTGTATAAAAAGTTTGCCAAGCAGTAAACTCATTTTTTATCGTGTTAATAATTGTAAAATACAAATTTAAAAAATGTATTTTGTAAGAAATGTCGTCAGCATAAATGAGAGTTCTAAATTTTAATTTTAATTTTAACTTTATCATTGAAGGCCAAGTAATACAAACAAATTGATGAAATAATAATTTTCAAGATAATTATAAACAAAATATATTTTACATAATTTTATTTTTCTTTATGATAAATAATTACGTTTACATACCTCAACTGGAAGCTCCATAATAATTAGATTATCCACAAAATTCCGATGAAGCTCTGAAATTAAAAATATTATTTAATATTTAATATATAAAACTTTATTATAAATATTTAAAAATAGGGAAATTAATTCTGAATGAAAGACAAATTGTGAATAAAAAATAAAATTGTCTCATTGCTATGAAGAAAAGGATAAACTTGTGAAAAAAAAAAATATTATCGTAAATTCGTTTCAGAGAGAAAAATTTCATGAAACATTTTTGTAATCGAACGACAAAATAGACTAAAAAGAAGCTTTACAACATTGTAAAATATATAAATATATATCCTTTGATAAGCTTTTTCTAACCGAGCAAAGTGCATTGATAATTATTCAACTGAACTTTATCCTCATTTAATATTTAACTGACATTTGTTTAAATATTCTCTATGTCGTGCGATGGCTACAATTATCTTGTGTGAGTTTAACATGAGCTTAATATTAATCCTCTTGCATTAACATTATTATTTATTTTGCAATTGAAATATAAATAAATTTATTTATGATATGCATGAAGGATAAATGATTTATTGAAATTAAATAAACCGGAAATTAAATGTGATAAATTTAATGTATTGTTGAATTAATCTTTCTTTAAATATTTTCAGGGGAATAAAATGAAAATATAAAATTCAATCATTTGAATTTATAACTTTGTTGAATTTTATAAATGTGAGTGAGAAATTTTGTGGAATTGAAATGATGTGCTATTGAATATTTTTTGACAACTGAAGGTAATCTCAAAATAGTTTAAACGTGCATCTGTGTATATAAAAAATTTATATATTTATTTATATGTTGTGACGTTTGAAAGAAATAAAATGTTGATTGATGTATTTTTATGTTGTATTCATTTTTTTGTAGACATTTTTTATTCTCAAATAGAACTTTTTTTTTGGTATTATTGTTAAAATTGAAAAATCTGTTGTTTGAAAATTTTTTTGGAATAAAACATTTCACCCCCTCCTTTGTTATTGTTTATATAAAATAAATTTAGTTCAGTTTATGTAAAATATCTTGTCGGAATAGGAATAAGTATAGATGAAATATTATTCAAAATTATAATCATTTTATTTTTAGACGAAAATTTTTGTGTAAAAGTCCATTCAAAATATGTGTTGGAATTTTTTTAGTAACAATTTATTATTCAGAGAATATGTTGGATAAATATAGACGGGAATTCAATGTTGCATACAATTATTTATTTTATGCAAAATTATTTTTCTGATTTTACACAAATTCTTGTATTGGAATTTGATAAAAAATTTGAGCTAAAAACAGTTGGAAAAAATTTCCAGTAGACTCTTATACAAAATTTTATACTGTGTACAATGAAAAAATAACATAAAATTACAATAAACAAATAAAATCAATGAATAAATTATTATAGAACACAAAATAATTTTTCTACTGCAACACAAATTTCCTTTTCAAAATTAAATTAAAAAATTAGCATTAAAAAAAACTGACAAGAATTTCTCGTTGACTTCCATACAAAATATTTCACCATACACAATAAAAACATGAAATAACAATACAATAACTCAACAAAATCATCACAAAACACAATGAACCACTATATAATACAAAAATTTTACTCTCTAAATAACCTACAAATATTGCAAAAAAAAAAAAAGAAAAAAATGCTCACAAACACTTCTATTATAATCGACTATTCATCAATACTAAGAATCACATTTAGCAATATGAAAATAGAATATAATTCATGATGAAATTTGGCTACATGCCAAAAAATACAACTTCGCAGTTACACAAAAAAAAAAAAATAGACATAAAGTTAAAAAAAACCAAAACGACACGCAATGATTTCATTTCGTCGTTGTGAACCACATTCACACCATGTTCTACCAATAAAACCTTTTTATCGTTCATATGACACACATATATATGCAACAAATACATATGTATATGTACGAATGTACTAATTTATAAACGAGAATAAAATGTGTGCACATGTCTGCAATGATGATTGTACAGTCAAAGCGAGCGTGGATCATTGGATCGGCCTTGTCTCACAGCCTGGGAGACCAATGTGACGATTCCCAATGCATCATTCAAGAACACGTTCATTTATTGTTCGATTCACATATGCATATATATATATCTATAAATACATAATGTGTGCACATGAACTGATACTACTGAGACAAGGGAAATAGTAACATATTATAATAATATTAATACATATGAAGAGATAAAAATATTTATTGATTCAAATAAAATTTATTTCTGATGCAATTTTAATAATTATATAATTTTTTTTTATTTTAGATTGTTTACTTGTAGTGGTTTTATATGTTTTTTGTATTTTTTATTAATATGGATATGTGAGGATGTGCGTGTAGATTATTTTGGAAATATTGATTGAGGTTTTGGAATTCTCTGAAATGGGAAAATAGTTTGTTTATGAAAGGGGTATGAGAGAATTGGAAACAAATTTGGTGTTCAGTGTATTTTTAGTGTAGATGATGAAATGAGGATTGAGGATATTTTTTAGTCGCCGTTTAGTTGTCGAGTTAGTTATGCAGGAAATAATATTTGTGAAGTTTTTTTTTGACTGGATACACTCGGAAATAATTATATTTATTATTGGATAAATATTTATGTTATTATATTAATTTTTATTATGAAATGTTAATATTAATATTAATTTTTTTTTTTTTTTTTCAAAGTAGAACTAAAAATTTGACAGTTATTAGAATTATTTGAATTTATTTGATATTGAAATATTTTTTTTTTTAGATCAAATAATTAATTTTGAATTATTTATAATGTGTCATGTCTTACGCTTAAATTATGAACAAATTTTTCTTTACTCAATACCCAATATATTATGGAATTTCGACCGTCACACGCCGAGGAATAAGTTGATTTCAATTCGAATAAGGGAACATTCCTAATTTTACGACTTTTCTTGGAAATCTAAAAGAAATTCTAAATGCACTAATGGACTTTTTTCCATCAGATGCATCGGTCGTAAAATTTGGAATGCATCAAGGTACAAAACCGATGCGGTCCGCCAAAGAAAGTGTCACGGTCGTAAAAACCTATTCACTTCCAAAAAACATATTTTTGAAATAATCAAACAGGAAATTATAATGTTTCCCTTCCAATCATGAACTACTTTTCATTTCATACATATAAACCCTTTCGTACATACGAACTGGGTCCACAAGTTCATTGACTCAGTCTCAGTGCGCTAGTCTTGGTCTTGGTAGAACCAGTTAAGCAGTCTGGTCATCTAGTCTGACTTTTACCTCATTATTACTACCTGAAATGAACTAGCCTTGCGTAAAATAATAATTAATTAGTACTCCTTAGCACTCTATAGGTTAAACGCAACGAGTACTAATCAGAAATGAACAGTAAATTGTTTAACGCAAACTATATACTCGGGTTTTCTATAGAAAAGTCTAGTAAAAGTTTCGCTACGTCAATAAGGACGTATAATCATAAGTGTCAGCATCTCCTCATAGGCAGCCGTTAGTGGTAAGAAACCTTTATATAAGTATTTGTATTTCATTTTTTATTCACAATATACATATGTATAATAACCATTTCTATGCAATCGTCTTCTCGACAATTTATTTCCTCACACCTAATAAATAGAAACGTGAAAACAAGATCTCTCGAGATCTTGGTGGAAAACTACCCGCTCCATTTCTTTCTTTCCTATTCCCTATACTCAATAAGCCACGCGGGGTGTTCCAAAGACAAGGAAAGAGATTCGTACACTTACTGCTCGGTGTAAGATTGCTCGCGCTAAGGAAGTAAAAGAATTTATTCAACGACGTCCAACTTCGGACGTCACAAATGGAAAAATTTTTCAAATTTTATTTTTATAATTTTCTTATAGTAATTTTATGAGTTTATAATTTTTGAATAGCAATTGTTTGGTTTTCTATTTTTGTTTATGTTCAGTTGGTCTCAAAATATTGATATATTTTATTTGATTTATTATTTTGCATTATTTTGTTATGAATTCAATAATCTGAGAGCCAAAAAAAAAATAATCAATAAAGCCGTCTGACAAATCTTGACGATCAATCACAAAACAAAAATAAAAACCAAAATTTCTGGATGCTTTAAATGTAAAAATAAAATCAAAAATTGTCAAAATACATGAAAAAAAAATATTCCAAAATTTGTAAATTGTATTTTATAATTTATTACAGTAACTTTCTTGCCTAGATAATTAAAAAGACAAAACATAATTTTCGTACAAAACTAAAATTAAAAAATTAATTATTTCTAAAATTATTTTTCTCATTCAATTCTTTTTTTTTTGTTTATTTGTAAACTTCAATCACCAAGAAAATTTATTTAATTTGCCAGAATCAAATTTTACATTCAACTTAAAATATTATTAATTTATCACAAAATGATTTTTCTGCTTCAACACAAAATCTCGAGGTAAAATCCGATATAAATTTTACATAAAATAAAATTATTAACAAGAATTTTTAGTGGAGTTTTACCCAAGAATTTTTAACTGTATATAAATCTATAAAACTAAATATAATACATATTTATCTATAGCTATATAAAGTCATCTTCTTCATAACATGAAAAGGGGAGATAATACGAACAATGAAATTTACCACACTATAATGGCGGAATATATGTGTATACATAAATACAATAACCAACACATCACCCCGAGGATATATTCAATTTGGCCACAAGTACACCATCAACCTCAAGCCATCGATTTTCACCCCACTATACAAGTATGTATAGTTATCTTTCAGACGATGGTAAAATCTATATGAAGGACAAGGTGAATCTTCATCTTCTTTATGTCACAAATAATCAATCATTGTCAATAGCATCGCAAAACAGAAGAAGGTAGAAATGAAAAAAAAATAAATAAAACAGATACCGATAAAATGCTTCGCCCTCATTTCATTTTACTCTGCTCTGTACAATTTTTTATTTAACGTTTTATTTATAGAGAGCAGATATATTCGTTAAGTTCTGCTATTAAATGCATTTTTACAATTTTTCTGTAAAACAATTTTAGTAATAAAAATTACGATAAATAAAAGAATTATTGTACTTTATGAAAATTATGAGTTGAATATATTTTGTGAGAAATGCAAAATTAAATTTTAAATCTTATGAATTAGTTGTTTTTTCAAAATTGAAAATTTTTACCTCGATAGAATATAATAATAATAACAATATGTACCAATAATATTTTGAAATTTTTTATATTTATTAATATTTAAAAAAGTTATGATCCCGACTGTAAAACAAAATATTTCATTTTGACGTTTGTAATAAATCACAATTAACATAAACAATTTAGATATAAAAAAATATTTCATAAATTTTTTCTTCAACCTAAAGGACCAATAAATAACATATAATATTGACATTGTCGGATTTTTTTGAATATACGTGAAAAAAAAATTAATGAATGCAAATTAACATTATATATAAATCGTTCGTTAAGTTATTTGTTGCTACAATTAAGCGCGGTAATAATTACCGGTACGATAACAGCCCTGAAACGCAATCATGTTCTAATACTCCTTCAATTTTACAATTAAATGCATTTTTACAATTTTCATGCGAAAAAAATCCTAGTTATAAAAATTACTACAAATAAAAAAATTATTTCCGCGTTGAAACAGACTTGATTATTTCAAATAAGTGTATTTTATAAAAAAAATATTAATATTATAAGATTAAATATTAAAAACAAACTGTTTTGTCGTCCACTTTGACTTCAATGTTCATTCACTAAAACTTTTTCCATGAGCGAGTACTGGAGGTTTTTCTTCATACAACTTTAGTTCAATAATCAAGAATAAGAGCAAAAAAAGGAGAATATAAATAGGGCTTATGACCTGCTCTCATTTCATGAATAAATAATTCACACAGTGCCACAGCAATTCTTATAGTCACATTTATCCATAGGTGCATGTATTAATTTATTAAATATAGTATAAACTATTTTACTAATATATTTTCCATAAATTGTATATTAGAAAAATAAATATTTTCAATGGCTTGAAATATTAATATTAAAATTAAAAATCTTTTCAAAATGTATTAGATAAAAATGAATTGAATGAATATCAGTGCTCAAAATATTGTAACCGGCCCTCGAATATAATAAGAATAAAATAAAAAAAATAATATGAATAAAATTGTAAAAAATAAATAGTCAATTTAGAATTTGCAAACTCAATTAAAATCTGAATTTTCTTCTCGAAGTTTTATACTTTTTATCGAATTTAATCATTCAAGGAACAATAAATTAATATTTGAGAGAGAGAAAAAAATACATCGACAATAAAAAAACATGCTTTTTCTATCACTGTTATTTTATTTCTATTTTTGTGTAATATCGCACCTGTTGCCCAACGAAAACATTCATTTCCAGTGTCGTACGTGAAATTTATTGACTCGAATGGATTAAGTGGAACGATTGCACTAATAATACAGATATTTACAACTATAAATAATTCATGTTCATTTAGTATTTGTTCGTGATTTACGTCACGAGGGTCAAAATAACCACTATATATTTATTCAGTATTACCATAAATATATATTAATGTTTATGTGTATGGATATTTGTGTAAAAGCGCCACAGAACTGTGTGAAATGGATGTGGAGGATTGGAAACACCACGAAATTAAATTTGAGTACACAAGTTGAAGCTTTTGGTTCGTATTTGACAGGTGTACGTGTGAATGTGGGTTCACGTTGGTTAACCAAGAGGCGTAGCTGCATAAACCACCATGAACTATGTTTACCTCTTATACCACACTTGACCCATTGAACCTACCTCTCAACGTAGATAATGTGCATAAAGTAAAAAATTTTGTGTGAGAGTTTACTAAAATTTTGTGTCAATTTTTCTTAACGCAAATTTTGCAACAATTTTTGATACAAAAATTTTTATTATAGCAAAAACATCATTTTGTGTTTTATGAAGGTTTATTTAATGATTTTGTTTATTTGTTGTATTTTTATTTTGTCATTTTATTGTAAATAGGAAAAAATTTTGCATGAATGTCCACGAAAAATTTTTGTTGACTGTTTTTAATGCAAATTTTGTATCAATTTTTGAAACAATAACTTTTGTTGAAGCAGAAAAATTATTTTGTATTTATTTTATAGTTTGTTTATTGATTTTTGTTTATTTGTTGTACTTTCATTTCATTTTTTTAATGCGTTCAGTTGAAATATTTGTATAAAAATTTACTCTAAATTTGAGTTGACTGTTTTTAATACGAATTTTGTGTTTAATTCTGATACAAGAATTTGTGTTAAAACAAAAAAATTATTTTGCGTTTTATGAAAGTTTATTTATTATATTTTTATTTCATTTTTTATTTCAAATATTGCAATGAAATATCGTTATAATTATTCCCAATTAAAATTATATAAATTTATTCAAAGATGTTACTTAGAAAACTCTTTCATCAAAATTATTCACGTTCAAATTAGGTTAAAAATAAAGAGTTTAGTAAGCAAACAATATTTCCAAAAAAATTACGTACAAACTTTGGTCGTATAAAAAAACTGTAAAACTATTATAAAGTGTAACTACCAAAACAGAATCGATTTACTTTAGACATCTCTTCAATATTTATATTTGAAATTTTTGCAAATTAGTTATTCATACCAGGAGTTTATAAACTTTGAATTCGAGGTTAAAATCACAATGGTTCATTTTTGATAATGCGAATCGTGACGTGAAAAATATTATGTAAGCACAGATTTTTTTTCACAAAATTCCATTCATTAATTATTACAAGAATTATCCAATTTGTTTATCATATCTTCACTATGAAAATATTCACCGAAAATATTTAAAATTTTCGTTCGTTTATTAGTTCAATAAAACTTTTGTTCTTGCTAAACTAAAATTAATATTTCAGAAATATTCTTGTTTGAGTTTCACTCTGCTCTGTACAATTTATTATATATCGTTTTGTTTATAGAGAACAAATATTCGTTAAGTTCTGCTAATGAATGCACTTTTGCAATTTTCATGCAAGGAAATTTTAGTAATAAAAATGATTATAAATAAAAGAATTATTTCAGAGTTGAAACAAAATTTATTATTTTGAATAAATGCATTTTATGAAAATTATACGTTGAATATATTTCATGGGAAAAGCAAAATTAATTTTTAAATTTTAAGAATTAGTTATTTTTTCGAAATTGAAAAATTTCGTCTCGACAGACTATAACAACAATAACAATATATAATAATAATCTTTTTGACTTTTTCATATTTATTAATACTTAAAAAAGTTATGATCAAGACTTTGAAATAAAAATTTCTTTGTTTATTAACATAAACAATTTAAACATAAAAATATTATTCATAAATTTTTTATTGAACTTAAAAGACCAACAAATAACAAAAAACATTTTCATTGTCGAATTTTTTTAAATACACGTAAAAAAAAACTTCTTACCAAACTAAAACTAATCTTTCAAAAATTTTCTTACTCGAGTTTATTATCGCTCAATTTCCCGCGGGGTTGAACAGATATTTCAGTTTTTATATTGCACTTTTTGGATAACATACATTAAAGCTAACCCCACAAATTCGCAACTTATTTAACCCTAAATGTCCGCACCATCTGGAGCGAAATAAGATATAAACAGATGTGAAAAATAGTTTGAAAGATGGGTGAAATACACGTTTTTTACGTATAAAACCCTCTTTTTTTTTCCCGCTATTGGGAGACTATATTCAACCCCTATTCAGGACGCCAGGACATCATGTGTTAGTAACCAAAAAGGGGATAGAAAGGGTCAATCCTGAAGTTTTCGTATTGTAACTTTCACACACGCGCTTATACAAAGTAACGTTAAAAGAACAATACAAAAAAAAATAAATAAATAAAATGAACCATTTCATTATTTTTTTTCTATTTTTTTTTCTTTCATCTCTTCTATCATTTACCCATGAGAACTCAATCACTCTTTACTATCAGAGCCTGCAGAGTGTAAAACATCATTTTACAGATTCCGATATTTTTAGAAATTGCTTTTTGATTTTTTCTAAGCATTTTTTTGCTTAATCACTTTCACAGTTTTCGATTATGTCATAGATATATGAATGAATATTACACATTATATATTTATGTAAATGTGTGACAAAATGGCCAACACTTAAAAAGTCTCCAAAATTTATAAAGATCTATTTATATATTAATTTTTTACAGCAATAATAAAACATAAAAAATTTTATAAAATTATGAAATAAGTAAAATAATTATTTGGAGATTTTTTTTACTATTTTACTTGTTTATATTATTACAAACTCAATTTATTATTGCTTTAATGAATTTATCTGTATCAGAAATAACAAATAACCTGATAAATAATTATAAACTAGTTAAAAACTATGAATTATAATTGTAAAAAAATTATTTCACACAATATTGTTTTGCCATGAATTTAAGTAATTAAACAATCGTTGATTATTCTGTTTATTCATTTATTTATGATTTTATTCACGTATTAAATCAATGAAGGAATAAAATAATCAAAAACATTATGAAACAATTTTTTTAAACAGTTTATTATATGTTAAAATATTTTATATTTGTAATTTCCAAAGTATCATTCTATCCTAACAATAAAAAATTTTTATTAAATGAATGACATAAAGTTTCAATAAATATTAATTGTTTGAAATAAATATTTAGTAAAATATTATAAATTTATAGTTAATAAAACTAATTTATATTTCTTTGTATAATATAATCTAATTAGACAATTATTAAATTATTTTCCAAACATCTCAAATGAAAGAAAAGTGAAAAAAAAATATTAATTTATTTATAATTATATACCTATAATTGTGATATATTAATATTATTAATTAACTTCATTCCATTTTTATAATATATAAATAAATATATACATAAATTCCATCAGCAATTATTAATAAATTTATTCATATAAACAAATGAATTAATCAAAACATTCTAAAATTCTGCTTGAAACTTTTTGATTCAATAGTTCTCACTTGCAATTTTACTTTCGTATTGTTCGAAATATTTTTTTTTTCACGTATAATATTAATAATAAATGTCGTTAGAATTTTTGGTGAGTGTAAATAAATATCGCACATTACTTTATTATTATTTTAATTATATGAGAAGCACAAATAGCTTTAATATGTATATCTAAATATAAACAGAAGGGAAAACATCCCCCCGGAATTATCATTCAAACTTTGCCTTATGTAAAAGCTCTGTCATAAAATTATTTATGTCTATATCGCAGTCATAAGATAATAGTTTTGGAGAGTGCTGTGAAACATTAGTGTTTTAAAAATAACCAAAGTTTTATTCTATTTTAAGAATTTCTAATAATTAATAATTCAATCGAAAGTCAGAGTAAATTATTAATAAACAAATAAATTAATTATTATAGAATGATGGAACTTTGATTTGATTAATTATAATAAACAAAAAAAAAATTTAATTAAATTTTTTGTAGGGCGAACGAAAAATTTTTGTTGAAGTAGGAAAAAAATTCTGTTTTGCATTTTTAATATTTCATGTCTATTTGGACTTTCTAATAAAATTAAAAATAAACAGCACAATGAATAAATATTGTATAAAATTGTTAAATTATTTTATCGGATTATTTGCAAAATAATTTTGGAAAGAAACACAA
The DNA here is from genome assembly GCA_918226075.1 of Microctonus brassicae. Classification (NCBI taxonomy): domain Eukaryota; kingdom Metazoa; phylum Arthropoda; class Insecta; order Hymenoptera; family Braconidae; genus Microctonus; species Microctonus brassicae. The sequence goes on along the minus strand of OW445486.1, from coordinate 5,131,014 downwards.
ATAAATATTGATAAAAAATTCATATTTTTACACAAAACAGAATTTTTAAAATGAATTATTATGCAGTGTACATAACTAACGCATTGAAAATTATTAAATAATATATTAATTAGTTGAAATAAAACAAATAAAGTATAATAATCAACGAATATATAACCATTCAAATTATGCAAAATTATTTAATTTTATTCTGCAATCGATCATATCTCAATTTTAAATATTTTTGAAACTTAAATACCAATATTTTCATAAAAACTTTTACTTGACGAAGAACTAACATTCAAACTTTACTTCAAAATTATGAGAATTGATGAAAAATGAACCAATGATATGAAATGAAATTTCATTTAGCTTTTATTACCTCAAAAGTATTTTAATTTGTGTGTCACATTTAATATTCTCATAAAAAAATATTGAACTCGGTCATTAAAATGTCAAACGATGTACAGAAATTAAATTATATTCTAATATTCATCTACGTAAATTTTATTCCATTGTCATTTAAAAATACAAATGAAAAAAAAAAAGTATAATTCAGTCGAAAATTCATAAATTCATACAGCAATAATAATATTTTACTCTTTTTAACTATTAAATATTTTTACTTGCAAAATAATGGAGATATAAATAATTTATAACACATAAATATTAAATTATTTATTTATGCTCGCATTGCAGTTGAATGAACTCATTTTCTTAGTTCTATTATCTACAAATAAAAGGGGCAAAATGGCCAAGTAAGAGTGGAAAATATTCACGTAAACAAAAAACTCTTGAAAATAATTTTAGTGCAAAATTGGAACACAAAAATTTTTATCAAACTAAAAACAAAATCATTTTACATTAAGTTATTAATATTCCATACTAAATTCAACACTAAATTTTTGTTTGCCAAACTATATAAATTTCAATATTAATTTATACTTTATATTAATTTAATATACATACACAAAAATAAATAAATAAATAAATAAATAAATAAAATAATTGAAAAACAGTTCAATTGCTCACATTTATATCAAAATTTACAACAAATTGCAACTTGATCTATTATTTAAGGTCATCAAATTGTTCGTTGTGAATTAAAATGAAGCAAAAAATTTAAAAAAAAAATTTTTTTCTCAAGACTTTTTCAGTTTCAGTTATTTTTCCTTCACCCAGATTACTTTGCCCCATCTTCCCTCATGTACGCACCCTCTGTCGCATAGTTATATAACAATAAACAATAGATCAGAAGGTTGATAAACCAATCAATTTAAATCACCTCCTAATTCACTATTAACATTTGAACTAAAATTTTTAATGTCACGAATAAGTTCACAACAAAAATTCTATTCATTAAATTAACATCCTGCGTTATTATTTATAAAAAAAAATTGTGTATTCACTTATAATATTAAAGAATTGATAGTTGACATAATTAATTGCACAATATTTCAAGTAGTCATTAATTATTTAGAAATTCAGGACAAGTAACTTTGAGAATTTAATCACCTGTTGTAGCAATGAGAACAAGACGAAGAAGTAAATGAAAGAGGAAAGAGGGATTTGAACGTGTTCAAACGTGTTGCCACATAGAACTAAACTTCACTGTGTGTGTAAAATTACGTGACCACTATAAATTATCAAAGTGATGATGGATATATGACCCCATAATTTTCATTGGACAACCTCACGTGTGTGCTCTTGTGTTAAAGGAAAATATTTGATGGATAATGAAAGCTAATGATTGTAAATAAAATATACATTTTTAAAATATATTTGAGTGTGTCATGTGACCTGGAAAAGAAAAACTGGGTGAAGAGAAATGAAAAATTGAACGGGGATTAAAATAATGATGGAATAATGTGGAGAAAAAAATTATGTTTAATTTGAATAATTTTACATTTTGTTAATGTTGCTTTGATAATGATTTTTTAATTACAGTTTATTGAACTGGAAATTATGTAAAGGCGTGCTATTGGTGGAATTATTTATTTATATATTGCGATTTTTTAATTTATGAATGAAAAAATTTAAGTGGAAAGATGGAAAATATTGTGAGGATGAATAATGTTTATAATATTGCGATTATTTTATGTTTGACGATGATTAATTTGATGGAAATTTTTTTTATAGATTAGTGAACTGAAATTAATTTTGCAGTATAAAATTAATGATGTTTATTAATTGGATATTTTAATTATTCTATTGAAAAATTTAGGAATTGGATATTTTGTTAATTGAATATTTCCTCAAGTTTTTTTATGAATTGTTCAATTAATAAAAGTTTAACAAAAATTTGTATTGATATAAAATGCAAATTTTGTGCAAATAAAATTTTCAAAACAAATTTTGAATGAATTTTTACACGAAATTTTTTTCTGTGTGAAAAAATCTTAAATTATTTTCTTCTAAACATTTCTGCAAAATGTATCAAAATTTTGCAACAATAATTCTCAAAGTTTTCAAATCAAAAATCAAAAAAACCAATAAACACAAAATACAAAATTTTCTTCAAATATTTTTTTTTGGAGTAATTTTATATATTGCATGTTGAGATTCATTAAACAAAATCCAATTAATCCACACTGACATTATCAAAAAAAATTGGGAACAAAATAAAAATAAAAAACACAAAAAAATTCAACAAATAAACATTTAAATATATTTCAAAAAATCGAATTTTGTTCCATGACAAGCTCAAAACTAACTGAAATAATTGCAAAATATCACATTTAATGTGCCATTCGTCTTCATACATCTATAAAAAAAAATTATTTACAACAATAAAAAAAATTTTAATATAACTCAACGATAAAAGTAAACAATCGAATTTATTTTATTAACGTACTTAGTTTATACGATAATAGAACACACCTTATGCTACGTCTAAGAAGGGCGTCAAATTATATTTACTTCAATAAATTTTCCAAAGTTTTGCAATGAAACTTCAATTGAATCATTTTATTTTTTTTCATCTGCATAATAAAAAAAAATTTTATATGAGAAATGTAAATTATTAGTACACATAACTTATTACTTACGACAAATCATCGATGCATAATGTTATATACCCTCAACTGTATATGTATGTATAATGTATATGGATATATATATATACTTCTATGAATTATATATAGATATATATATAGAAGTAGTTAAACTTCTCCTTAGCGAGGGACAGAAGCATTAAGCGGGAAATTATCGAGTTAAGGAAGAGAAGGCAATATTCAACTATACAATTTCAGTTTACAATGTATAAATACGTATATCAAGCTAGTTTCACTATGGAAGACACACACACAGTTGATTTGGATATGTATAGGGACGAATTTTGAGTAAAAGTCCACTAAAAATTGTGTTAAAAATTTTTTTTCACATAATTTTTAATTAAAAGTCATTTTTAAACAACAGAATTTTTATGTGATTTGATTTGACATGAATAATATATTGAATAATTGTGAACATTTTGGAAATGGGATGATACAAAATTTTTGTAATTTGAAAGGCCAAAATTTTGAGTTGAAAACCACTAAAAATGATGTTAAAAATTTTTTTCCAAACAATTTTTAGTTGGAAGTCTTTTTAAATCAACAGAATTTTTTTTTGATTTGATTCGACATAAAGAATTTAAGTTGAATGATTGTAAAGATTTGAAAAATGACCAAAATTTTTATATCAAATTCAACATTAAATTAAAAAATTATCCATTTTACTCAAATATTGATTCTTTTACTTTGATACAAATTTTTGTGTCAAATTTCGATATAGAACTTGCATTAAAAACACTCGACACAAATTTCAATACAAAATTGAAAAAATATGATCAAATTTTACATAAAAAAAAATTCGATGAAGTCAAACAAATTTAATCAAAAAAATATTCAGTACTCAAAATTAATTCAGCTAATATCTATTATCCAAAATTAATTAAATATTACCAATATATTACTGGAATATTCAAGCTCCAATTGATTGTTGAAACATAATTTCTATAAAAATCACCAAATTTTATTTTCAAGCGATACCATTTCCACCAAAAAGTATTTTTTCAAAATTCAATCTACATCATACTTATATTGAATAAAAGATTTCATTATGTTGTTTTTCTCTTCAGATTCAAAATTAAATTACGTCGAATTTATTAATTCAAAATAGTCCTCATAATATATAAAATTATATTAATATCAATCAAATTAAAATCGCAAAATTTATTTTTCCAATAATATAGTTTTCATTTGTTTATTTAATTTTTTGTATATTCATTTAATCGACTACCTGAATCATCATCGAAATTTAAAAGTTCCAATTGTACAATCTAACATTTATTTTCACCATTTAAAAAAATTGATTATATACACGTATATACACATACATGTATACACATGTAATACATATATGTCATATGTATATGTTCGTATATTATAGTGTCAATATTAAGATACGTAAAAATGAATCGAGTAATTTATGTGCAAATGACATATTCGCATAAAATTGAACTAAAAACAAAAACCTAAAAATACATAAATGTTGTTTTAGGTATTGTTTATATGTTTTTTATATTCATACGTGTGTAAACCTCAGGAATATTCTCGAATTTTAATGAAAAATGATATTACATTGGTAAATTAAATAATCAGTAAAAAGAAAAAAAATTTTCATCTCATCTTTCATCCATTAATTTTTGTGAATAAAATTAAAACTCACCTTTCTTTGTTGGTGAATTTATTATATGAATAAACGTGAACCGGATATTACATTTGCTCCCAACACATCAAAGAAACCCCAAAAATATTTTATTTCACTGCGTTGTATGTAAATATATACATATGTACATTGTACAATGATATTTTATGTATATGATATAATAAACGATCTGAAATCCGATGTCCACTCACACAAAATTTGTTTTTAGTCATAAAATATTTTTTTTTATATTATATATTTTGTTAATATGTATGAATACATATATGAAAAAGTTATGACGTTGTAGATAAATGAGATTATGTTTTGTAAAAAGATTTTACACGGAAAAAATAATATTTATTATTCATTTTTTAAAGTCAAGTTTTTTTTTTTGTGGATAATAATGAAATATTAATTGAAACGTGATGGAAGAAAATTTAATTTTATTGATAAAAAATATCTGAAAAATATATTCTATTTATTTTTTACTTTGTGCTATTTTATTCCGTTGAATTTTTTTCTCAAAAAACCTCTCTTTATATAGATATGTTTCACTGTATAAACAAACAAAAAATTACTCAAAAGCTTTAATCACTTTTACATTACAGTAAAACACATTTTTTTTATTTTTTATACACTATTGTTTATTTTTTTTATTAATATTTTATTTATACATTCATCCATTTAATAAATTTCTAAACTGAATCGAAATATTATTTTTTAAATTACCGATTTGTACAATTTTTCTCTTTCATTAAAAGATTTATATTATTTTTTTTCCTGACTTCAGTTTCAGAATTGAATTATGTTAAGTTTATATTTATTTTAAAATATTTTACATATTATTGAATATTATATAAATAATATCACTGTAACATGTTGCGTATTTATTTTTGTTTTATATTTATTTTATATTTGTGAAAATTGTCAGTTGACGTACAAACGTTGTTTTGTGACGCACGCGGACAACTGACCGGCAAAATATTCTACAGCATCAGCTTTCTGCAGTCCGCGTTAAAAGCATGAAACTGAATCTAATGCGCGCGCCGTCGCGCAATTGTATAATTTGCCGCGCGCACACTCATACGTATGCACATACATAGACAATGCAAATAAATTTTTTCATTTGACGGATGAATTTTTTTTTAATTTTCACTTCGGAGTGATGATAAGAAAAATAATGGCAGTGGCATTAGGTTGACTTTGATTGATTTTCGACGTTTTTAAAAACTGACGAAACAAAATAAAATTTATCGGTTTTTTTTTTGAGGTCGTTTTGTTTATTCGTTTGTTTATCTGTGAGGCTTAAAATGTATAGAATAATAATTGCTTATGAATTATTTTATCAGTTGTGGTGAATTTAATTCACGATTTCTTGGAATTAATTGATTTATTATAATTAGAAGGAAAGTGGGCTAAAATATAGCATAACAATTTTTTTATCGAGTGCTACTTGCATATTACACACTGATGGGTTGGAATAATATACTTTTCTAAAGCTTCAAGGAATATTACTTTCATAATGACACACTTAGAATACCGTCCATTTTAACAATTTATTTTATTGCAAAAAAACATAAAAACTGTCATTAACCATTTTACCAAGCCCACTTTTCCTCATCAGGAATACTTTTTAAATATCATAAATATCAACTTAACAAACACAAACACACGTTGTTAAATAAATAAAATAAAATAAACCATTTTATAATGGTTTACAATATTTTTCTTAATATCTTAACAAATAAATTAATTATTCAACGATATTCCTCTAAATAACATCGATTATTCACGAGTGTAATAAACAATTAATAAATATCTGAATATTTTAATAATAATAACGAATTTAAATTCAAAAATTATTCAGAGATTAAATTTTTTAATTATTTTATGTAATATTTTGCATCATAATTAATTAATAAAATATATCAATTATAATATACTTAACATTTTATCTATTGAAACATGTCCCTAGCTATCTTAGTGTGGAGTATGGGTAAAATGGCATACTTAAAAGAAAACACATTAAATATATGCCGGCCTAAAATAGCATACATGTCGTTTTAGTCCACGGCTACATATGCCGTTTTAGGCCCATGGCACTATTTTCATAATTAATTTTTGTACTTAAAGACAAAATAATAATTTTCTGACTAAGTAGTAAAACACATGAAATATAACTTATTTCTAAGTACTCACCTGTAGTTTTGTTGGTTCAATTAATTAACTTGTGAAAAATATTTCAACTTTAACTAAACGCACGAACAAAATATTTCACGAAGAGCAATACGAATTTTAAAATGACTTATATGCCATTCTAGGCCACTTTCCCCTAAACATATTGATAATTAATTTGGGACATTATTTTATTAGCAGTTATTTAAAATAAATTGATACGAACAAATAATTATTTTTAAATTTGATAATTGTTATTACATGACTTTAGATTAATATATTTTATTTTATTTCATGAATTAAATTTGTCGATATTTTCCGATGTTAATAAATATCAATGGACTTTGATTGAATGATTCATTTAATAGTGAGAATAATATTGTGTTGAAAATAAAAGTATAGAAATAATCACATATCTCATTAAATGTATATTTTTTTCTCTGAAAACTTTCTCCACTTTTTGATATCTCAAACAAGACACAAACTATTTATTCACCCCTCGAAAAATTCGTTTAGACTAAATTACTACACTTCAATTTCCTTATTTCCTAAGTACCCAAACAGATAAATTAGTAATTCGTTATGTGTAAGTCAATATTGGGGAAACGTACGATAAATAAATTATAATTCAACTTTCAGTTCAGCCAAAATTGTATATACATTATCATAATGACTCATATAATTTACTGAAGTAATCAACAAGTACAAAGTAAGTCTATACTACTTGGAAAATTTTGTTTTCTCCCAAAAATTTATTATAATTTTTTTTTTTTCTCGTCGACGATTCAAAGTTTATGATCGATAAACTTTGGCCCAAGTTTCACGTTTATATTTGAGGACACGTACATATTATATATTTTAGTACATAACCTTGCTGTCTACATGTATATATGTTCATTAAAATGCATGTAATGCATGTAAATAGATATATAAACGAGTAAAAATTAACAGAGCAAAATGTCTTGAGTTGAGAGAGGAAAAATATAAAAAAATTATGTCACATGAAACAACGGTTTTTTTTTCTTTTACGTCTATTTTATATTCGGTATTTGTCAACGGAAGAATGTTTTTTTTTTTGCTGTGCCAATATATAAAAGTCAAGTGGGCGCGGTTTATTTTCGTGGCTTCATCAGATCTTGTATTTGTGTCGTGTTTTATCTCGCTTTTCCTGTGTTTATATTTATATGCTGCATTTGTAAACTATGATATTACACGGGAATGTTGTGCTTTTGAGAGATAAAATTTTTAATTGAAGTGAAATGATATTGTAATATTAATAAATTCGAATTACTTTGAATTTTTACCACAATAAACGATAAATATTTTTTAATGAAAAAATTATGAAAGAAATTTTTGAAGAATAATCAATAGTAATAAAATAAACAAATGATTTTCATGGAATTAAATAAAGTTTTGAACGTGAATTATTTCTATGGTACACTGAAAAAAAATTTTGGTAAAATTTACGAAATTGAATTGCTTGGATGCAAATTAGTTGACTCAACTGAAGGATGTGTTGAAGCAAAGAAATCGATTAATTGTGTATGTTGGATCGAAAAAATTTTATTTGCATTGAATAATCGCATTTATTTGGATCTGATTTAGTTGATCCAATTGAAAATCAGTCGCAACAAACAAGTTTTGTTCAAATTTTTTGAGTTGCAGCCGATAAAATGATGTTGTCAAAGCAACCAAATGTCTCGGGTGGAACCAAATGAATAAGGTTTTGATATGAATAAGGAATTATACATTTCATTCAAATAATCCTTCATTTGGGCATCGATCAGATTGATTCAAATAAATGATATTTGAGTCAAATAATTTTTTGTTTGAATTTCCGAGTTGTGTGTGAATAAATGATGTAGTCCAAGAAACAAAATGTCTCGGGTGGAACCAAATGAGTAACGTTTTAATCTAAATAAGAAATTCATTTCATTCAAATATTTCTTTATTCGAAGTACAATTATGTTGATCCAATTCATTGATGATTGAGTCAAATAATTTATTTGTTTATGTTATAAAAGCAGAGGGCGGATACATTATTTATTTAAAGTAACAAAATGTCTCAGGTGGAGCCAAATGAATAATGTTTTGATCTAAGTAAGAAATTCATTTCATTCAAATACTCCTTTATTTGCAATACGGACAATCTTGTTTAGATGTATGTATATATGTATGTATATATATATACATATACATCGTGCGTTTGAACGCGTTTGGTATAGCGTCAGTGTGCTTTGTTCCGTTCAAATAAGTCATTTATTTGAAATAGATTGGCGCCATCTGCATCATTATTAACTGTATTTGGCAGTTTGATGCAACGTTGAATTGAAAGTGGGGAACGCGGAAGCGCCTTTCCATTGTTCGTCATTAGTCCCTCGAGGAATCTCTTAGAGTGGGAACGTGTCTATTGTGCAACGTCTTATTTTATACAGTGCAAAATATTTCTTGTATTTTTTTTTTTCATTGTGTGTTCAGTGTCTTCATTGAAAATTATTAATTATGATTAATTATGATTTTTGTATGCATAAACATCATTGAAACCTCTAAAACATTGCTCATATTTGCAATGACACGTTTTCCGATAACGAGTACAATGCTTCGATTTCATATGGGCATTGAACAGTTCGGGCGTACAAAGCGATGATTCACAAAACGGACACGGAAACATTGTTATTACCATGGAACTGGACATGGATTCTATTCACTATATGATTTTAATATACTTGCAAATATTTATTTAATATTTCAAACAAAAATGAAAACTTATTATCAAAAAGCAAATAACTTGCAACAACGGTTACATTTCTGTATCGGTATTAGTGTCAGTTGAAATTTCTTCAACGTTATTATCGGTACCACTTTTAACTTCACAGTTTATAATCTGTTGAATAATGGTTTCAACGTACGAAATGGATTTGTTCCTTTCCTAATTTGTATACGACACGTTCCATCAAAATCCACAGATGTTCACTTGCCGGTGGATATCTAGCATCCAGTACGTGGAAAATTTAAAATAATATGTCCAATGCTGATAGAGCTGAATCTACCTTGTAGCGTACTGTATCCACACATACGTAAAAATCACAAATGATTGTGAAGGTTTCACCAACTACAATTATATATGGTTGTAATGACGTGTTCAATTCTGCACTTCTTTTTTTAATTTTCTCTTGTGTCGTTGCAATGTCATCACATCTCTGTAACAAAAAAGTTTCATTTTCATTATAACATTATGTTGCCAGCATGGCACACAGAAGATACATAGGCATATAATGCAGGTTGCAATATTATTAGCAACGCGACATTTCAATATTGATTGTAAGCAAGTGATATGAAAGAAGGAATTATGGTTATATATTAAAAGTCAATATACTAACTGTGACGTGCACGATCATGATGTCTTTGCAATCAGGAATTGAAAATTTTACGTGCTTCTTCTGCACACGAATTCGACATTTTAGAGGAATATAGTGAGCCAATAACCAAGCTTGTATTACGACCCGACAATCTGTGATACAAGAAGAAGAAATAGTGCTGCATATCAAAACTAATATAGAGATGCAAAAGTAAATAGTGGTGAAATAAAATGGTGCGCACCGTCACAAGATCATCCAAAACAAGCAAATTAAATGAAGATACCGCATTTGCATCCCAGTCGTGGTAAGAACAAACCTTTCCAACATTGTCGAAAAATTTCTACCAAATTTCTTCACTAATAATTACTTCCGTCAACTTAAAAGCATAAAAATCAGATTCGATGAGAAGATATCCATTGGGCTGTTTTAAAATAGGTCATTGTTCGAAAAGTGAATTAACTTTGCCATCATCCCTTTTCTCAATACTTTTCCGCCGGAATCGGAATGTGATTTCCCAATGATAGAAGATATCTTTCCAAGGAACCCTATTATTTTTAAGCCACTCAACACTTTCCATGACTTTTTTTTCATCATCTATACAGAGGAAAATGAACATTACAAATAAATACAAATTAACTTCAAGTATATACCGACATGATACTCAATGTGTGATAACATAACATACCTTCACCATCTGGCTCAACCTGTGAAACTTCGTTTTCACTATTATTTATCATATCGACCAATACTCTACTTTCATGACGTTTATTACGGTATTTGTCCATTAGTTTTCCACTAGCAGGAATCGATTTATTTCTCCGTGATGCAGCTTTATGTATCGGTGGAATGTAATAAGTCTTTAGTGATTCAGTAGGAAATATTTCCACAATACATTTAGCATAATTTTCTATCTGTGTATTTGTTAAACTGTAAAAAAATTTTTAAAAAACTCATTATCACCGGGTGTTCATCATTATGAGTTTATAATAATGGAAGTGTACGTAGTTATATGGTTATAAATATTTCGTCGCTTAATCTACAACACCGATTACCTCATTTTTCCGTCTGAATACTCGATAGATTTTTTTCTCTTTCCCCCAAATTGCTCGACAATGAGGTAGTTAGTGTTGAAAACTAATTGACGATATGAATTTTCTATGTATGTGATTGACAAATAATTCAAGTATTTACCTATCATGATCATTTGATAAATCCGATATAATCATATCAACTATCGTTTTGACGGACTTCTTTGTTAATTCTTTAGTTTTCTTATAATTTTTCAGGATGATTGCACCTTGGTAATTATTTTCAAGGATTTGTCGTATTCTACACAACTCTTATGAACGACTATAACTTACTTCATTTGTGAATCCATATTCTCTTGTCAATCTGCATCGTTTAATATCTCCACATTCGCTTGAAGAATATTCATGTATTGTACTATTTAATTCATTTGTACTATCATGAGTTTTGCTGTCCGAATCCTACAATTCCAATCAAAAAAGCCATTACTTCTTCAAAATGAATTTGTGTGTAACAAAAATGAAATCAATGAATAAAATCAGTCTCACATGACGTATTATTGGACTCACTCGAAATCGAGTGCAATAATCATCAACTTAAAAAACCAATTGAAAAAAGAAAAATATAATTGCTGAATCGCGTTTATTTATAAACAAATGATTTTATTCTAATATATTATTCATATCTTAATTCATTGAATGGAAAATGCAAACATTGAAAAAAAATGAAAATTATTTCCAGCAAATAAAAATTAGTTGATTCGAGAAAATACTGTGTTGGATGTTGAATAGCTTATTTCCTTCATTTACAACATCAATAAACAATTTTTATTTTATTCAAGTAAGTTTTATTTCATCTCAATGAAATTGATTTGATTTGGAATATTATTCGGCACATTGAAAACGGAATGAATTGATCAACAACTCAGAAGAGAAATTGAGAAAAAATAACATAATTAATGTCACACTGAAAAAAAAATTTGGTAGGGTCAACAAAATGGACTGATTTGGATGCAAATCAGTTGGTTCAACCAAACGAGGTGTTGGAGCAAAAAAATCGGAAAATTCTGTATGTTGCATTGAATAAATTTTATTCGAATAAAACCATCGCATTTGTTTGGATTTGGTTCGGTTGATGTAACTAAATTTTGTTTGAAGCAAATAATTTTTGTTCATATTTTTCGAGCTTCAGCCAATCAAATAGTTTAGTCATAACAACAAAATCTAAGAAGATGAACCAAATGAATATTATTCAAATACCAACAAAAATTTCATCAATTTAAATAATAATTTGTTTGAAATGTAAACAGGTTAATCCAACTAAATTTTTTTCGAACCAAATAATTTTTATTCATATTTTTCGAGCTGTAGACAACTAAATTGTTTAGTCACAGCAATTAAATGCGATAAACTGGTCCAAATAAATTTTATTCAAATACCAACATGGATTTATTTGAATCAAATAATAAAATTTGTTTGAAATATAAAAACACTGCATATGACTATGAGTAGCAAGCAGTAGACAGTAGAGTGGGGAGACTAAGAAAGAGCGCACAAGGCGGAGACCGAAACCTCTGTGCTTCTACAGCTATATATATCCTTTCACATTTTCGTAGCGTATCGCAGCCTTCAGATTTTATTCCCAGTGCGCGTATAAAAGCTTCACTCTAATAATTTGTTTAATTGATTTCGCAATAATAATTATTATGTTGGAAAAAAAAAATTTAATTGTCACATGTTATTGTATTACAAAACATCTTATAAGAACACTGCAGTTCAATTTTAGTTGACGTGACGAAAAATTATTTGCATCAAAATAGTCAGTCCATTGTTCGACATCAGTCCATCACGGAATCTCATAGAGTGCAAACGTATTTATTATACAGTGTAAACATATTAGATATAGTGCATATTTTTTTTTCTTCTGCATTGTGTGTGCAATCCTAACAATGGACACCTTTACGAAGAATCTTATGGCAGAATGGAATTTATCTGAACTTCAAGATGACTTCGAAAGTAAGTAATTTATTTATTACATAATAAAAATCTTAAAATAATTTTCTTCTCCTTTTATTCATCGCGTCTGCATGGTCAATTGTAACACCGGTAATACGATTTCATAGCATTTGTTTGAACAAAGAATTTATTCACACAACTGCATCTTATAAACATTAACGATTTATTAAATTTTTTAACATATTGCATTACATACAAAATATATATATATCTGCAACATTACAGTTCGTTGCATATTACATTATATATATATATATATATATATATATATATATATATATATATATAATGTGATATACAATGAATGAAATATTAGTCTTCATTTATTTTATATGCGATATATTTGTAGTAATACACTGAAAATTCGAATTTACAAGACTTCAGTTGTGTGATTATAGATATATCTATATGGATAATGTATTTCGCACGCGTAAGGTCAGTCACTGCGCTTTGTGTCGCTCAAAGACCATTTTGTTTATTTTTAATGTAATATCTGGAATAGAGGACCAGTGTTTACATACAACGGAAATTTTATATTCGCAGAACATCGTATTGGTGAGAAAATAATGCCGTTTCTAGAGAAAGAAACAATAAAAGAATTAATTCCACAATTGGGGACTCGGATTGAATTCATATTGAAATGGAATGAGTATTACGGAAAAAAAGTCTGTCTAACGAGTCAAGTAAGTGTTTTGTTTATGATTGGTTGTTATTTGTGCGGATTTTTGTACATTGAGTCAACTAAATTTTATTTGGATGGAATGAATCATACTTGAAGCAATGAATTTTCAATTGTTGTTGTAAATTAATCAGTGTTGAGATTTACACTGAGTTATTATACAATTTTATTACTTGTTATCTAACAAGTCACTACACACTGTTTGAAGCAACTAAATAATTTTTCATATGAACACATCTTTATCGCACCAAATAATTCTTATTTGATACGAACATTATTTATTCGGTTTCCATGTTTGAATTGAATGTGTATTATTCCTATTTTTTTTTTTATTTATTACATTCATTCAATTGTGATGATAATGCAATTTTCTAAATACATTGAATATTTTATTCAATTCATCTTTTATTCAGTTAATTATAAATGAACGCGATTTTGAATGAACTCAATGATACATTGAGTCAACTAAATTTTATTTGTTCATCCGATCCATGAGCTACTTGCAATAACCGAATACTTACTCCAATGGAATAATTTCATAGGTTGTTCTGAATAAGGTTACTGCAGTTTTCAATAAATAATTTGTTTCCTACGAAAGATATATATTCCATTTTACCAAACCTCAAATGCATCATCAAAGTATATTTCGCTGTACGAAATTTTTGTTCGTCTCGACTAATGCATGCAGTTGAAGCAAAGTATGAGGTAGTTGCGATTGCCCAATAATTTTTTGAATTGAAGACGAGGCTCGAGTGAAGTTGATTCTGCAAATAGAACTTTTTTTACGTACATTTATAGACATATAATATGAGCATTCATTTAAAAAAATAATACATTCAATTAATTAGTTCAATTCCCATATATTTGAATAGTTCTTGTAATCTATATTGTCCTTATTATTAACTATTTCAATTCATCAATTAGTTATTGCTTGAGCATTATTTTCGAGAACAAATAATACTCGGATTACATACAGGTCAACATTGTTCATACATATTTATATATAGGTGAACAAATCATTCTCTTTTATAACAACAAAAAACTGTATACAATACTGTTGTATAACTAATTATTGTGAAGAAACAAAATACATATTGTAAAATAAATATTTTTTGCGTACATGGATAAAGTACTTTGCTATGGATATTTTAATACATAATATATCTATTTATAATACCAATGGTATGTAGTATTTCCCAATTATGGTTTTATTGCTGAATTTTCGGTATTAATAAAAACGCATGAATTTGATTTTTTTTTTTTTTTTTTCGTTACGTCAATGTGAAAATTAATTATATTTACTCATATAAATGTGATTAGATCATTTATAATGATTCGATTACGATGTTAATTGAATTTATACTGGGTGATTATTGGGAAGTGTAAAGAAAAAGTTATTTTGGAAAAATGTCTAGAAAAAAAATAATATATGTTTATATGAAATTAACTATCGATAACAAATTATGTATTTTAAAAGCCATATGAATAATAATCTATCTTATCTATTTGAGTAACTGAAAAATAAAATTGATAACAGTTGAATCACACGATTAAAATAATATGATACGCACGAAAAGGATAAAACGAGCAGTCGATTATGCAGAGAACAATATATTTTCCAAGACTGATCGGTGGTAATGTGATTCAACATTACCAGCTTTTGTTCAAATATTGTCTAGCAGGGAATTTTTTAGTTGATAATACGTTCAATTATTCTTTAATGATAACAATGAAATCGCGTTTGTTTCAATTATGGTAATAATTGACATATGTGTGTGTGTGTTTCAAATATATTTGTTTATCATGGATTGAAGTACAATGAATTTGAAATTAAAATTTCAATAATCGATCCAAAAATAATAACAATAATATTAATAAAAACGGAATTTTTAATTACCGCAAAATTTTTTATTCTCTTCGAAGGACTGACTCATCGATGCAGTCATTGCAGTCCCAGATTTGGGTCCTCAACTCCCCACCAGTCCACAATAGTCTTATTCTACTGCTGTGCCCTCTGCCTGGATCTATGTAACTAAAGACGCTAGAGGCGTTGGAAAATGAAATAGAATTGGCGCTCAATCATTGTGCACTGTGCAGCCAGCCAGCCAGCAGTCCTGAGTCAGTTATGGGTGCAGATGTCCTCTCTTCAAGCCTGTGAGTATTCACGTTTTATAATTAATTTATATATCAGAAATAGTAGTTGGAGATGAACGAAAATTTTTTTAGATTGCTTTTTTTCGAAGTGAATTGTTTTCTATTAATGGTTCATGTATTCGTTTTGTCGATATTAGTGAAAATATTGTTAATAACATGTGGTGATCATCAAATGCTGAATTTCGTGCGGGCATTGAGTAGTGTTTCTTGATGAAAAAAATATTTTCAACATACGTGCAACGAGGAAAGTGAATTATTAAAGTCGTCTGATGTTTTTGGCTGATTAAATTAATTTTTAATTATATTTTTCGTAAATTGCAAAATTAAAAATTTTGTTTAGTGGATTTAAAATTGAATATTGTGCTAGGAACAATTTTTATCTTCAGATAAAATTAATGTGATTAATTTTTGTTGGAAAAAAAAATTTTATTCGCTTAAAATTGATTTTGCAATTTTTTTTCTGATACTGAAATTCGGAGTTTTTGTTTTGAATATTGTTAAATAAATTATTAAGAATATGAAAAGATCACGAAGTTTCTTGAGCCCTGAAAAAAATAATGGATTAATTTTGAAAAAAAAAATGAAGCTGCTTTGATATTGAATTTATTTAATTCAAGAGTAAAACTTGAAATGAAAATTTACGATTATTGAATTCAAGCGCATGGTTTTTGTGAAATAACTTTGATAAAATAATTCATTTAATGCTGAAATCAATTTCTGTTCAACTAAATTATTGATATAATTCAATTGAAATTATGTTTTTGAATAAAAAAGTCGTTGCATTTTGTATTGCAGTTCTAAAAATTAAATTCAATAAAATAAAATTTCCTGATTCAATATATAATTGAATTAATTCATCACTTCTAGTTTAAATTCCTTCAAATTGAATTCATAATTTTTTTTATCGTGCGGTGATAAAAAAAAACAAATTATACTGATTTTAATAATTATTTTTCTAATTATATTACATGGTTTTTGTTTTTTTTATGATTTCTTCCAAGATATTTTTGAATATAATATAGAAGAAATATGAAACATTCTCTCTCAAAGAATGTCACTTATTATCATAAATATTAATTAAAATGACTCTCATCAATTTCAAATTATCAAGTAATTTTCCGCTTAAACAAATGATCTCTCAATTATAATTTTCTACAAATTCATTTATGAATATTTTATATAAGAATTCTGTTCTTAATCTTGTCAATATTCCAAACTATAGATTCAATAATAGTTTGTTGATAGTTACAAAAAATGAAATACGTGAACGAAGTAATAGAAAATTACCGAAATAAATATTTATTGTCACTATATCGTAAATCGTTTCTGGGGAAATTCGATAGTTTACTATTTATTTCTCGAGTGACCATCAATAAATAATTCTACTATTATTAAACAGTCTCGCTAATGATCTCTACGTTTGATATTATTAGTAAAAATATAAATCCTAATTGTAAATATGGTAAAAAAAAACATACAATCTAAATATAAATCATTCCTAATCGTTATATTAGTTGTGCACATCTGCCTAGTAATTGAAATGAACATCTGCAGGATTCAATAATTGAATAAATAATTATAATGATTCAATAGGTGTATTTGGTATGAATAATCAGTTTAAATCATATCTCTAGATTATTTAATTTGCGCCACCGATATCGATAAACTAATTATAAGAATTTTTCTCCGATAAATCAGTAGGTGTAAATTTTGACTCCTTCATGTCAATACTTCACTTATAGCACACAACGACAAGTTTGAGTTCAGGCAATGATCGTGATTGTGAAATTTCATTACAGAAAAAGTTTTATATATCCGATTTTCGGAAAAATCTGGCAATGAAATTATGTACTGCGTCTATTGAACGTTTAAGCTGAAAAATCAACAGTTTTATAAATCTTAATTACAATGAAATATTCGTATAGAAAATAGAACTGTGATTACAATTGAGCGTTCTGTAAATATTTCAAATGACAATTACTACGACACAATTACAATAAGCCTGAATAGAAAGACCCATACAAATGAAAATCCTCGTAAACGATAATTATACTGCTACACAATTAGCAACTCCATAAATCGTTCTAAACAGTATAATAGTATCATCAAATTAAATAAAATAATAATCTAAAACAAGCAATAATGATCTCATTTATAATTTTGCATACAATAACTTTATTATTTCTTCCAATATTTTCTTGAAAATTTCATTTTAATTCCTTCGATTTCGGTTAAATTATAGACTTTATCAAATGAAAAATTTTATTTATTGACTTCAAACGAAAACTTGGTGGTTGTGCAATGAAAGATTTTATTTTATATCTCAATTAAACAAATATAAAAATAAAATTCTATCTTTTTATTCAATCTGTTTATCTGCCGGCCTATTAACATTCAATAATTAATCATAAATGAACACAAAAGGTTCTGTAAATGGATACACTATCAAATTATTCTCAATATGCACAAAGAAAATGGTGTTCCTTTGAAAATGTATTTTCTAGTGAATATATTTATCAATTTATTCTTCAATTTTTATTTAACGATGAAACTGCTTCATATTAATCAATGATATTAACAAATTTATTATTCGTTTTCATTTATTATACACTTTAACATGACCGTGATTAATATTTTCTTTATTTCCTTGTGTGGATGATGAAAGAAAAAAAAAAAAAAAGATGTTGCTCCAGTGATACATAATCATTTCAACGAGTTCATAAGTTTAAAAATATACGAAATAAATTTGCACTATTGAAATTATACGAAAGATAATTTATAGTAGATTCAGCAACGCATAAAAAAATGATTTCATAATATTAATGAAATAATAATGATACAATTAGGATAATTATTACTGACATATTTTTATATTCAGTATGAAGTGAATTTCGCCAAATGCCCTATTCTTTTATTATGAAATGAGTGGGCAGAGTCACGGAAAATACCGTTTAATGTTGTAACATTAATAACAAAGTGGCTGCAAAGATCACTGGCTTGAATATATGGATATATTAGATCCATTTGGCCTCCAGTAGCCAACCGTGACTCAGTACAATGGCAATAAGTGGCCCGACGAAATATTAAAAGTATTTTCAAGTGCAATGTCGAGGCAGAAAAATAAACTTTATACAGATTACCGATTAGATATACGATATATTTTATTTTATATCAATTTGTTACAAAGTGCTTGAGTGCATTTAACAAATTGTTACTTTTACAATATTAAAATCATTATTATGCAAAATCTATTACAGTTAACTTTCGTAATAATCAATTGGTGCAAGTTTTTTATTCATTTCAATATTCAATAAATGCATTTTATTTAGTTATTTTTTCGTTTTTAATATGATTGTTTGATTGATAATGTTAAAATCCTACAGAGGTTTTTTCCGAATCTTGTAGAATTTCGATATGACTAGGCCAACATCCTTTATTACAGAATACACAAGGAAAAATAAATTAAAATCACAGTTAAATTGTTACTTGTATAATAAATTTGCTTTTATATTATAATATCCGGATATTGAAAAAACAAACCAAATGCTGTAAATAGTATGAAGTAATTTCATTAACTTAAAATTAATTTGCTGGACACATATGAGAAAAACGATTTTTTTTTTTGACTTTTTTATTTTCCTGATGTATCTCGACATTCCAGATTCGTTGGAGATTTCTAGGTATAATATAATAAATGACAAAATGACGCCAGCTTTCCCAGCCATCCTTGTCTCTCATACAATAAACCTTAAGCTCGGTCGCACTAAATAATTTTTATAATGGCATGCAATAAATCAGTAGATTCATATCGTCAAAACTGAATTTTACAAATAACTGTCTTTTTTTCTTCAAATATTTTTTTTTTTTTGTTTTTTGTAATATTTCACTAATTCTACGTTAAAAGAAAAGAAAAACGCGAGTAGTGATAATTCGTCCACAATTTAAGCAGAAGATGTGACAAAATATATGTGACAAATGTAACACATTACACACACTCACACACTTCAGATAATTCGACACAAAGATATATAATTAAAATAAATCTTCAAACACAATTATAATTTAATTCAGGTTTTCAATATTTAATAAATAATTATTTTGATTAATGGCTCAATGGTCGAGTCAGAAAATTATGTAAATGTATGAACTTTTGACTTACAGTATGACTTTGTCTTCACAATTCTTTTGCTTTCGACAATTTTTTCATTAACTTCCAGAATATTCCAATTATGATTATCACAATGATTTCAATTGATCTCGACAAATTTTCTTCAACTAAATATTTCCTTCCAGATAATGGATTTAATATGATTCGTCTACTATTTTGATGATACTTTATACTTTTTATAATTTTATAATAACTTTAATATTCTCAGCGCGAATACAATTGTCGGGCGTCGACTTGACAGTCTGACTCGTAATATGATGGGAAAGCCAACGAGTTTCGCAAAGTTTTGAAATTTTACGATCTTTATTCCCTAAACAATCGGAAAAATCAATAAAAATATCTATCTTTTGGGGCTTCTATTGATATGATTTGAAATTTGTTTTGAAAATTTATCACAATAATCGGGTATCTCCGCGGATGCAGCGCGCGCAATCGAAGCTGCGGATTAGCATGGACACGAAAATGTTCATAAATTTTTACATTTTGATTGTAATTTTGTATAATAATAAAGCTATGATATTTTGAAATGGAATTTGGAATTTATACATTTCCATTTCAAACGCACTGAATAATTTGTCTGCGCCGCAATCTTTAAGGGCGATACTTGTTTGATTGGAAGAAGGAAATGGGCTGCACAATTTAGAGTGATATATGACAGGATAAAACTAATAAAATAATTTGAGTTGAGTTCACAATATTTTAGAAGAAAAACTATTAAAAGATTATCATTAAACAATTAGATGTTTACAAAAAGTATAAGCAGCAGCCATGAATGAATTTCTAATAATACAATTTGAGAAGAATGGAGACAACTGCTCTTTCCAACTGCTCTTTTGACATGACCTCCAAATATTCTGCAGCCGTATAACGAAGTCGTGAATTAGTTACATTCATTTTATGATAAATCCCATGATTCAACTGATGATTATTCGCATCATTCAATAAATAAATCAAGTATTGCATATTCAACCTATATTGTGGATGTTTCGACATTAAACGACATTCAATAAATTCATAATCATGAAGATTGGTCTCTCTCGTTGCGCGTTGCCCATTTACACCATGGTTCTTCTATTTCTTGTATTTGAAATTTCAATTCATCCAATTTTTCCAAACATGAATCATGGTGAATTTTTGGCAATTTTATTTGTGAATATAAATGATTATTGTCTTTTAACCACGTCAAAACATCGAATATTTTTTCAAGGTCTACCATTTCCTTCCAAATAATTTGAGATTTTGTTGGAATGCCTCGAACCAAAATATATAACTCATGATTGAGATTTATTGGATCAAGGTTAGAACATAATTTATTCATTGTTTCTTGTAGATGAAGTGATAGATGAAATGCTCTAACTATAACTCTTGATACCTTTTGCATAGCTCATTCGAAATTGCGTCCCGAAAAAAATATTTTTCCCTGTACCGGAAACGGTCACAATCAAATCGCGTCCAAATCGAGAAAAGTCGACTTGTGGTCAGATAGACAAGTACAGGTATAAAATAAAGAGCAACGTTGCCACTACAGACAGTAATAATAGCAGAGCTTTTTGGATAAATATATCATTAATGTAAATAACTCTTGCAAAACCATGTTACATATTTATCAAAATTGCAACAAACCCGAGAATGACTGTGTTTACAAAACGATCGGTTGATTAAGAAATGGCAATCCAAAAATATATGTGAGAAACTTCAAAGTTTTAGTTGTTTATTTTCTGTTTTTTGAGATTCAGATTTTTTGTTTACATACTATTCGTTCAAATTTATTCGCCCACTCCCCTCCCTCTCCACTCCCGGGCCTCACCTCTGAACCCCATTCTATATCTACACACATTCTAGAAAAAAAAATGGTTATACTTGAAATTGAACGATTCACAAAAAATAATCCTTTTCAGTATGATGAGTTACACTTGGAATTTTGGCAACAATGTCGAAATAAATTCAGTTTTGGCCAATTAATAATGTTTGCATTGCGGACGCAACTTTGCTGTATCCCAGACGCAATTTCGTTGTACCCGGGACGCAACTTATGAGTCGGAAATTTTACCTACTCCAACTGGGACACAAGTTCAAATATACCTTTTGCATATCAGGCATTTTTGTATTAATGACAGTTTCTATTTTATGAATCGTTTGAAAGCATTTCATTCTTTGTATTATTATTTTCTCGAAGTCATTAAGAGACGATAATTCTTTAGGTACATTTGCAGTAGTAAAATTATTCAAAATACAATACGCGGGCGTCAAACCTTCAGATAATTTCCGTTGACAATATTCACATGTAAATTTCGAATCAATTTGCTGATCTTTTACATATTTCATCAAATCCTTCCAAATCTGCGTGTCTATAACTTTTGCTTCAATCTTCCTGACATTAGAGACATCTCTTTCATAATATAGTCTTTCACATGAAACACAAGCATATCGAGGTTTATCCATTATACGCTTTTGCAAAGCTATGAATGCGTTTTTATATTTCGAAATAATGTCATCGTCGCTCAAAAATTTCTCAATATACTGATGTTTATGTAAATCTGCTCTTGCTTGTGCTCGTGTTATAATTTTATTCAATGTATCTAAATCACTGCAACCTAAAGCTGTTTCTAAATCAGAAATTTTTTTCTATGAATTCAGTAATTTATAAAATGAACGTCTGAATTCTCTTACTTTAGGGAAATGTAGTGATAATAACTCCATCGGAAGTGAAAAGCTTTACAAAGAGTATGATCGGTATAACAACCCAATGTATGACTTATCATCATATGTGAAGTTGTCTGAGAACATTCATGATTTTTCCATATTTTCGGTAAATATTTTAAGGAACAGTTGTTCATAAATTCCAGGAATTTTTGGTACCGTTCAATTAGAACTGAATCATTTTTTGTTTTGCATGAAGTATCACACGACCACGATTTTTTTGCTTGTGCTTCTGTCAATGATTTTACATTTACAACTTGCCTTTTCATATTCACCATTGAAGGTTCTAACAAAGTTGCGTCATTATAAGTTGATTCTAAGAAATAGTTTTCAGATGAAGCCGTGTGTCTAGATACTCCATACAATGCAGACAATTTTTCATTGATTGACGAACATTTCGCAACAAGAACCAAGCGTACTTCTGTTTTATTTTCAAGCTTGTGCAAAGTTGCAGATATATTTTTAATATAATTATCTCTGATATGCGCACACCATCAAATTATTTTCTTGACTTCTAATTGTTTTTTAATCTGGTCTTTAACATCCAATTTGCCTAAAATATTTTTGAAATATACTCCAAAAAAAATGTTATATTTAACAAAATCCTTTATTCGTAACATCCGGTCCTTCTTAGAAATATTTATACGCGCATTTGATTTCTTAATATTATATTTAATGTTTGCATTTTCTTTTTTTCTTTGGCCTTTTGTTTTTTCATAGTTGAAACAGGCGGTTTTCGTCGTTTAATAATATTAGTATTTTTATATATTTTAAGAATTTTTCTCTGACGAAAATGCCACACCTAGCGCGGCCGGGGTTCGTCGGTTGCCAGGGTTCTTGAATCCTCTTCTAATCGACAAATTTATTTATTTATTAATTGGGCGCCAGTCGATTAGTGCATCTATTAATTCAATTCCGGCGAGACTCTATATTCCAATAAAATTCAACAGCATTAATATAATTCAGGGTGGATGCTTAGTATTTTTCTCAAGATTCATTACATCAGAGTGATTATTATTATGAACCTTAATAATATCTCTTGCAAAATTCTTTCCAGAATCAGCTATATTTTGCATGTTCACTAAATCTTCATGTGGTTTTTTCATTATAAATTTGCAGTTATTATTTGTCAAAGAGGTCGATACTTTTTGTTTTTTAATCATTTCACTTGAAAAATTTTCCCGCGTTTATGACGTCCTGAGTTGGACGCCTTTTAATTGAGAAGATAACCCTCTTTATATTTTGTATTGAGTAACTTGCACCGAGCGGTATGTGCTTGTTTCTCCTCCCTTGTCTAATGACAACCCGCGTGGCTTGTCATTAGCTTGATTATACGTGGATTCACGTAGCGGAGCTGAATTTAGTTTAACAACACTCGACTTCACTTGTCTCGAGTACGACAATTATTTAATAGTTTATTTTATTATTCTCAGCTTTCTTCTTATAGTGCTGGAGAGTTTTATATTTACGTAATGCGACTCTAATTGATGTTCGATCAATGTAGACACTTCGCGGGTCCACTGCCGTTAACGCAACTATTACTATTTAATTGAACCACGTTCGGTAGATCAAACTAAATTCCACTATTTGGACTTGGGCTGAACTACGTTCGGTAGATGAGGCCAAGTTAAATATTTGCACGAGGCTGATTGATTTCCGATTCTGGATCAATACCGACTTTCTCGCGGGTCTGCGGCCGTGTCCATAACAAGTTCATTGTAATTTCTTGTCTGTATCACGTTCAGTAGTAATGACCAGAGTTGTGGACTTTAGACTATTGGACTGGACATAGTTCGTACGTTCGAAAGAGTTTATATATGAAATGAAAAGTAGCTCATAATTGGAAGGGAGAAGTGGTTGTTCATATTTTCCTGTAGAATGATGAATGATAAGGTTAAATAAATTTGATATTAGGCATTATGTAGAAAAAGATAGACAAACCGAGCTGGTTGAAGTTTGGAACGTTCCTGGAGCGATTTTTTGAAAATCATTTATCGCTATTCTAATTCCGTACACTGACACTTATGATGATTACAAATGATAAAAAATAATAGTCACGATGATAAACCTTTCGGAAGTCACCCTTACATGCCAAAAACCACCCCGAATAGCATGATCTTGAATATTGACAGCAAAAAAGATATCTGCATTATATTTTTCTACGAGTGCGAAGTGTTTTTCACAATTACATTTGCGTACACAATTACATTCGCGTACACAAGCACAATCGTTGGAAACCCTCATGGAGCAGTATACTGAGCCAATATATTCGTGATTATTTTCAAAAAATTTCACAAATGATGATTCTGTTGTCATATTTTTGCCATAATATTCAGTAATGTACAATTTTTCATCTTCCAATAATCGTGTATAAATTTGCACATTATACATACGAATTCGTCATTGACACATTGCTTCTTGGACCAACAGTGCAGCATGTTTGTCAGATATTCTATGGTATTTTCCCGCACTGAAACATTGATCAGACATTTTTTTGCATAATTTAACTTGACGTTTTTGTGGTTACAAAATTCCTTTATTCAAAGAATAAACAAATAAACTAATAATAGTTCACCTTCAGGTATATCATGTAATTTTCGTTTCATTTTAATGTGTCGGACATGTGACGATGATTTGGGAATCTATATGCCATGTTCCATGAATAAGTTTGAGAATTTCATGATTTAAATCTTCAAATGGATAACAAGTATGTGCCTATGAAGGTCCAATATTCCTCACACAAAGTGCTAAATGCAACAATAAGTGCATGTTTATTGTACAATGTTCTGGTCCATATAAAACTTCTAAATTATGCATAAAATAATGCAACAGGTTGTCAGCCTTGTCGATCATATGTGAAAAGATATTATCTGAACTAAGAATAGAAATACCTAGTGTAAAATGGAGATAATGATTAAAAAAGTCTGGGTGTATTATATTACATAATATCGGTATTGAGTAATAAAATAACCACATTCTTAATTCAGACGCTTTTCAACTTTAGCGGTTTAAGGCTTCGTGATCATCTATCAATAACATGTTTGACATGAATCAGTGAAAAGGGGCAATCACGGTACTTGACATTGAACCACAACGTCAATAATTTTTTTATTGCTCCTTCGACAACACAATGCATGTGATTAATGCTCGTGTCAAAAATGAAATTTGGTATAAGTCGCGATAAAGAACAAGGTCTTTCCATGCCCATTACAGGATGCCCAGATTCAGAAGCTTCATTCCCATGAACGATAGTTGCTGCTGTCGTTCTTAATATTATTTGTCCTGTGTACTTATAGACATGCGTTCACCCACGTTGTGGAAGATGAAAAGTTTCTCCAGGTTGCAAGCAAAAAGTACATCCATGAAGACCATTGAATGGCGTCATGTTCAAAAATCGAGATTTTGCAGGTGAATCACAATTTCCGTACAGAAGTATACCTCTCACATCAATGATGATTTGGCCAGGGAAAGTTACTCCGTAACTTCTAAAAAGTTGCTGCAATTGATCGTGAAGTTCATTTAGATAATAATTTGCCATGGGTTTTTTAACCCCGAACCACAGTCCTGCTAGTGAAATATTCTAGCGATCTGTTCGACACTTGAACGGTAATTCATTTACGATAAAAAACAAAGGCCACATTGCAACTTTTGATGATTTATATACTGGTACTCGATCAGTGTATTGACTAAGAGATATATTATGTGGATCCGATAAAAAGCCAGACTACATATTCTTGATATATTAATCCATCATAAATATCATTTATATCATTATCATGATATTGTGTATGAAATCGATGTTGTAAATAATTTAAAAAATTATCGCGTTTATACATTTCATGTAGTTGATCGAGAGATGGCAATTCAACAAAATATGAAGCATACATGTTATACGAATATGATTATCCGATTCAATTTCCAACATGCAATTTGAACAATAATAATGCTTAGCTGAATTTATATTTTCTGAATTGGAATACTTTTTGAACTTATATGAACTGTTCTTATGTGAGTTGTCATTACTGCAGTGTGAATTTATACAATCTGTCACATCGTACACTTAAATTATGATCAAATTTTTCTCACGCATCTTTACTCAATATCTAATATTGCGACATTCACCCGCTGAGGAAAGTTGATTTCAATTCGAATAAGAGAACATTTATAATTCCACAACTTTTCTTGGAAATCTAAAAAAAAATTCTAATGCACTAATGGACTTTTCTCCATCAGGTACATCGATCGTGAAATTTGGAATGCATCAAGGTAGGAAATCGATGCAATCCGCCAAGGAAAATGTCACGGTCGTAAAACCCTATGTATTTCCAAAAATCATATTTTTGGAAATCGAACGGAAAATTAATTTCTCCCTTCCAATTATGAACTACTTTTCATTTCATATATAAACCCTTTCGAACATACGAACTATGTCTTAGTCCCATTCTCAATCTTGATCTTGATCGAATCGGTTGAGAAGTCTGATCATTTATTTGAAAATAAAAGTTTCGCTACGTCAAAGCACGTATAAATATGAGTGTCGGCATCTTCTCACAGGCAGCCGTTAGTGGTAAGAAACCTTTGTATGAATATTTGTATTTTATCTTTCTTTCACAATATACAATAACCATTTCTATGTAATAAATAGAAATCTGACAACGAGATCTCTCGAGATCTTGGTGAAAAACTACCCGCTCAATTTCTTTCCTCCATATTCCCTAGACCCAATAAGCCACGCGGGGTGTCCCAAAGACAAGGAAATAGCATCATACACTCACCGCTCGGTGTACGATTGCTCGCTTAGGAAGTTGAAGAAAATTTTCAACGGCGTCCAACTCCGGACGTCACAGATTCCAGATCAATCATGGGATCAGCGCAATTGATTGTAAACAAATGCATCAAACACACACTTATCGATCACATGATCAATTTTATACAAGTCTAGCTGCTAACGGTACAACAGATCGCCCACTCAAACTAGCTGGACGAGTCGATAGTTAAGGTAACTGTAAAGGCTCATCCTCCTCAGACTTCCATGGAAGTTGAGACGAAGTAGTAGTAGTAGGACAAATATTCATAACATTACAAGACTATTATGCAGCTGCGCAAGGCGATAAGAACGAAATTACATTCCGGTCAGGAGTAAGATGTACCTATTCTAAGGAAAGTTGCATGGATATTGAAGGAGGAAACACATATTGGAATATAATACCGATAGATCGATGTAAATTTGACAAGTTCTCATTATTATACCAGGGAAGCGCTCCGAGAATATGTATATGTAGTGTGTGTAGAGATACCCGACGGGAAAAAAGCGCTACGAATCACTTTGCTGAACATTACTAAAAAAAAATATTATTCCAATCGCACGAACTGTTATTAATTTGGAATTAATCGTGAATTACGTTCACAATCTTGAAATTATTAAATGAATTTTCACGCAGTTTTATTTTCATTCAATGAACATGGAAATGACACAATATAAAAGAGAAAAAAAAAAGAAAAAAAAATACTGAAGAAAATATTATTCCGACCGCAAGAAATATAATTTATTTGCAATGAATCACGTTATCAATTTGGTAATGAATTATTTAATTTTCACGCACAATAAATTAATATAAAAATGACCCAAATGAATATATATATATATAATATATAAATATGTAAAAAGACGCTACAGCCAATTCACTTGAAATGATTAAAAAAAACACAATATTTCAATCGCAGGGAATATTAATAATTCGCAAGTAAATTTACTTTCCTTGAATATCCAAAATTAAAGAATTTCCTTGAAGATCTTCGATGACGGTGTTTGGCTGCCAAAACCTATATCTCAAAAAATGAAAAAAAAAAAAAATACAAACGGAAAAAAACATGGCTTGAAAGAAAAACTTATAAAAAATATTCAAAATTCACACACAATTCACAATCAATAAAAAAAAAAGATTAAACACTGATCGAACAAAAATCCTATCGGAAAAAAGAAATCGCAAATTGAATTGAATACTAAATTAAAAAGAAATATATAAACAAATATTCGCAATCAATAATCAATCAATAAAATTCACAATTGACGTATTATTTAAACTATAAACTAATTTTAGTATTGAAAAATACTGATGGAATTTTTTGTATCACACGAAGTAGCTCGCTTAATGCAAAAGAATTCTAAAATGAATGCGTGACTGTTCACAGCAACGTTTCAAAGAAGAATGACTTCGTTTTATGCATAAAACAGCCACACCTTTGACAGCTCCTGGACGCCTCTGTTGTATGACGCGGCGTGCGTCACCCTGTACAGTGCCGAGAACAATAAATGGACGAACCGCCACCAGAAACCCCAGGAGAAGATCTGGAACAATAACAAAAAAAAGAGAAAACACACATTTATTCACAAAATAAACTCAACATGAAAATATGTATATATGAACATTGAATGAAATTCGAAGGCGTCCAACTCAGGACGTCACAATAGTAAAAGTTACTTGCATGGAATTTGTTCCAATTGTATAAATTAGTCTATGGTGCTTCTTTGGAACCATACATGTTCTTTTCTCAATCGCTACAATATAAAACAAATTAGAAAATTTTAATAAATTAATGTCATTGAAAGTCGTAGTTGGAATGTATATCGCACCATCAATTTCAAACTGTACTCACTATAGGTGCAGGACATGCTTGAAATGGCCGCCACCCATGGCGATGCAGCAACGAGCACGTATGAGGAGGTTTTGAATGCTCCTGACACACATGTCCGTATCCACTGTTTACAACGGCTGGCAGAATTTCTATTTCAAATCCTCTCCATTAGCAATCGGTGCTTTGTAAACTTGCGACTTCACATGACCCCACAAGAAATAATCCAAAGGATTAAGATCGGGTGATCGTGGGGGCCAATTCACATCACCATTCTTGCTAATAACTCTACCAGGGAAGCGAGTCAGTTTCAAGTAGTTTAAACATCGACGACTTGTATGTGCAGGAGCACCATCTTGTTGAAGCCATATAATATCATTGAACGTTACTCGCGGCATCCTTGCTCGATGGCGTATCGGCTACAATGCATGGCCCAAAAAATGGTGGTATGCGTTACCATCTAACGAACCTGGGATGAAATGGGGCCCAATTCGAAATACAAATGTTGATAGTTTCAAATAGATGATATATTATAAAAATCGTTACATTCGTTTATTTGTTTATGCCACGTTCCTAATAGTTTTGTAAATAAGAGAATAAAGAAGTAAACTACATTTTTTTGAAATTGCTTCCAAGTGAGACGTAATTATTCAAACAATTCAGTCAATATTGTGTGCGGTTTGTAATAAAATCACTTCAAAATAAAGTCACTTTTTCACTTACCAGTTTCCCGCCGATGACCCCATCCAAACATTTTTTTTTTTTGCACCTGATCTGGATGCTTTTCGTATCATTAACGACGAATGGGTTCTCCTATGACCAGAAATCGTTATTTCTCTAGTTACAAAACCCATTTTTTTGGAGTCGCCTCATCCGTGAAAAGGATGTTTTGCAAAAACCCGGGTGCGCGTGCTTCTTGTTGTAGCACCCATTCGAAAAACTCCACGCGTGCAGCACGATCAGTATCAAGAAGACACTGCACACGTGTGTAATGGAAAGGATGCATCCTTTCTTTTTTTCAGCACACGCCCGACTGACCGTGTTGATACGCCAGTTTTTCCCGTCGTTGATGAAATATGATCCAAAGTTTGATCTTCCTTTTGGACCGTCAACACGGTCCGTCGGGCCCCACACTCGCGTTTATTAGGAATCACACTTCCCGTTTCCACAAACTTTCATCTTTCATCTCATTCAACCAGCAGGTTGGAATAATTTGTAATCCGTTCTCAAATTGAGCGATTGTATATTTTTTTTTTAGATTTGTATTTGTATTTGTATTTTTTTGGTTTCTGGACACGTGTTTAATGCAGTGGGTTATGTGGTCATATAAAATCATGTATTTTTAATTACACACTTCCATATATTATAATACTATAATAATTTTTTAGATCACTTGTACTTTGTGTAATTGTGTAATTGAGATGTATGTAGACTTAGTATCCACGGGATTGTATGAATCGTCGTGAATAGATATGCAAATGGCGATATATCGACAACACGTGGAGTTGCACACAATACCCAATTAATAATAATATGAATATATTAATTGCAATCAACTATCACTCAAATGTTGAACAGTGAAGTTCAGTGCGTTGCACGTAATTAAATTATTATATATAGAATCACGTTGTTATGTTCATTAATTTACTGTAATTAATAATTGTAAAAGCAAGAAAAAGCACGTTGTACTCGTAGAAGCCGGTAGCAATGAGTATCGATTCTCTATCATAGAGAAGATAGAGAGAGACGGCTAGCGATGCGTCGTCGACAATAATGCATGTGCATGCGAGTCTCGCGCAGTCGACAAGCCTGTGTGAGTAGACGCACAACATGTCTCAAGTCGAATATTATTTATAAAATATGGGTAATACCAAAGTCGCACAGAGAGTACTTTGCAATGGGATTATGTCATTCATTAAATGGACATGTCCAAACTATTTGAATGAAATTTTTTTATGTAAATGCTACATGTAGTGAAGACAGTAAATGTATTTATGAATAATAAAAATTTTCATTCTTGATATCATCATTTCACTTTTTATTTATTTACGAGTCAAGTTAAAATTTTTTTGCAGCAATATTGCAGGGATATTGCGTGAATATTGCGAGTGTTGCATGGATATTGCAGGGATATTGCAGGAATATATTTAATATTGTCTTAAGTCTCTATAATTGATTCGATACATTAAATGTAATTACATGATGTATTTATTTTAATTTTCTTAATTCTCACTTCCATATTTTGTTAATTTATTTCATATAACAATATTGAATGTCATTTAAGCCTTATCAAATTTATATAATTAAAAAACAAATGAATCTTTAACACGACTTATTCTTATTCACTGAAATATTGTAGGGATGTTGCTGCAATATTTACATTGCAATATTGCCACTGGAATGTTGCAGGAATATTGCTGCAATATTCACATTGCAATATTGCTACTGGAATGTTGCAGGAATATTGCTGCAATATTTGGAATATTGAACAAGGTTCGCAACATTGCTGCAATATTTCATGCTGTCTGGGTATGTTTGAATTTTAAATGAGCCCACAACAGACTTGGTGATGAAGCTGAGCATGAACATCTTGGACAAATATAAGTCATGATGTTGCTTATAATTTATTTACTATATTTTCAAGTCTAAAATTATTTTTATTGTACAGTATTTTATCCAAACTATAATTAAGATATTATATGGTTCTATCGATATCAATATAATTATTGTAAGCTTTTATTTAAATAATTAATTATTTGACTTACAAAAGAAGCTGGTCGATCCCATGAAGATTTTATATTATACAGAACTCTTTGAATTATTAAATACAGATGAGCACTTTCAAATGATACTCAGCATAACAAGCGTGGAAAGCTTGAAAACAAACGTGCAGTGCTTTCAGTGGGGAATCGAAACTATACCGAATTTTATCAACTACAACATAGTATCTGATTACATCTTTGAAAGAATGTTTGGAATTCTTCAATTCTTTGAAAGTTATTAACGATGTAGCTGAACGAGGAGTCGCTTTAATTAAAGAATATAACACTTACTTCACTAAAGATGAGCAACAATTGCAGTATCGGTTGCAAGTAGTTCGCGGACATCGGCGGAAATATCTTAATTGCAATAAAACAACTCTTCTGCCCAATCAATGTGATGTGAATAAGTCAAAATTATTTCTAAATGTAATAAAATTATCATTCTAAATGTAATAAAAATTCATTTAAAAATATTTCGATAACATTTTTGAGCATTTTAAGGTCGCAATATAGATAATTGGGTTAGTTGAATATATGTTAAAAGTGAAATTCAATACGCATTTTGTCAATAAATAAACTATAACAGTTCTGGTGTAATATGCAAAAATCAGCCGAATTTACGAGAAATTCAACTTTGACACTGAATAACTTTTAAACATGTAGACTAATCAAAAAATGAGAGGAAATCTTTTTTGTAGAGCATTCAACTCTCGACAAAAATATGTATTGCGATTTTCTGTGTAATTAGTGATTCGCAAGTTACAAAAATCAGAAGATGTAAAAACAATTCTTCTTATGTTATTCTTATGGAAAAATAGAAAAGTGCGATATGCACTATCTTAATATTAATATTAAGGGCTCATATTTTCAGGGATTCATTCTCCAACCTAAATGAATCTTTTAAGCCTGTTTCTTTAATTTCCTTTCAAGTATATGGACTCTTAATATCAATTGGAAGATTCTCCTCATCATCGTTTTTCTTTTTAACTAAAGTCTCATATTGAAAACAACATATCTCATTATAAGTAGATTATTTAAGAAATCTTTTGTATACATTGAAATAGGAATTTTATTTATTAAGTTAAATTTTATTTTATTTAAAATTCCTCCTGGCGCGGCCTGGGTCAATGGCTGCCAGGTTTCATGGGTGAAAATGTATTTTATTATTTTATAAATTTTATTATTTTGGACGCCAATTGATTTTGTCGAAGAATCAATAAACTTTCAAATTTACTTATTTTGACGATTATTTATTTAATTTTAATTTCGACTAGCTTTTGTCGATCTCAGGGTAGATACCGCCGGACGACCCGTTAAGTTAATGTAATTTTAATAATATTAAATTTTATAATAATTTATGAATTATCGAATGATTATTAGTATTGACGATGCACGGTTATTTGTAACGAATATTACACGAAGACAATTACACTTTTTGGACAGTTAATATAGATGAAATAAATTTTCACATACAAGTTTATATAAAAATTAATTAACTTTTAATAATAAATAAATTTAATTGATTCTCAATGGTTGAGACAGTAATGTAAATTTAAATAAGATTTTGACTTACAGTTTGATAGATTTTACAATGGCTTGGCTTATTATTTATTATTTCAATGATTTCCAAATTTCCAATATTAATTATTATTGCCTTTTATTTGATTTCGACAACTTTTCCTTTGGTTATTTGTTCCTTGACGATGATTGTATTATATTTCGTCTAATATTTCGACGATACTTTTATATAAAGAGTTTTGTACTTTAACAATTTTATATTTTATAATTATACGCGAATATAGTTTTCGGGCGTCGACTTTACAGTGTGACTCGTAGAGCAGAAGTGAAGAGAAGTTCGGCTATCGCCTGATCGTAGGCCCATTGTCCCTTTGTCTAATGACCACGTGATCCTCACGTGTTGACGAGTTGGTGCGTTGACCGTTGCAGTTTCGGCAAGCATCTCATATCCTTGTCTATTGCATTGGATCGCCATTAGGAATGACCTCTCTCGCTCGCTCTCATTGTCGAATTCAATGTCGTTTAACTGGAAATATTTTATTCTCGGCAATAATTGCCGAATTATTAATATCGTTTTACTTTTATTTGTTTCATATAGCCAGCCAGGAACTGTGTTATAATTTTTTCGACGTTAACAATGAATTTAGCTTGTTCAAATTTACATTGTCATTCATGTGAACCAATGACGAAATATGATTTTGACAATTTTATAATTTATTTCGACGATTGACGCCCGATAACGGTATTCGAGCGTTATAGGGAAGGTTGACAATTTTTCCTGTCACAACTTTTTTGAAAGAAATTGAACGCTGTACAAATAAGGTCTCATATACTTTTTCCATAAAACTAATCTTTTAGATGATATTCGAGGTCAAAGTTTGAGAATTTTATAAAAAAAAATTTTTTCGTTTTTAATTTTGTAACTTACAGGAAAGTTGAGTTTTTTTTTGAGTCTCACGAAAATACAAGCACACTAAAACCATCTTTTCGAATAAAATAATTTTGAAGGCAATAATAAAGTGATTCATATCTATTTAATAACAAAAAAGTCAAAATTTCATACATTTGGAATGTTGGGGTTGAATATTTTCTGAATGGCTGCTCTACGAAAAAAGTATAAGAGACCTTATTTGTAGAGCGTTCGATTTCCTTCAAAAATATGTACAGAAAATTTGCTAAATAATTCAATCATAATGAGATATGCTGTTTTTAATATGACCCTTGGGAAAAATGGAAAACGACAATGAGGAGGATCTTCCGATTAATATTAAAAGCTCATACTTGGTGAATATTCTCTGAAGGTGCCCAGAATCCAATTTTTCTGTGTGAGATCAAAAAAAAAAAATTGGTCTTTTTCTTTGACCCACCCTAATGTACATACATAGATGAAGTAAGTTTTTACAGTTTAATGGACAATGATGCTAGATTGGCATTCTTTAATGGTTGGTTTCCACTGAAGTTCCCCTTCTGGTCTCTGGATGAATTTCTTGTTTTCGGTGGCACCAAGTAAACAAATTTGTATGAAAATCCTATGATCTGAATGTTGAAACTAAGTTGAGCAATGTTTCACAATGATGAATTAAAAATAGCATAAAGAGTTAGATTTACTTACAGTTTGAAATATTACTGTGCAAATCCTTTGCTATATCTTCAATACTTTTTTTTTGACTTACTGTCGCAAATGCAAACAATTGATAAAAAAAAGTTGGCAGAACAGGATACTGGTTATAATAATCACTCACAGATCCCTTCGTTTTCAATACCGTCTGATAACGCACTTTCGAAGAAATCTGCCAATGACGCCGTAAATCCTCGCCGTATTCTTGATTGTGAATCAACCATTCCATGCCTTGAAGTTCGTCATCTAAAAAAATATAATCATATTACTATAAAAGTAACAAAGTTATGATCTTATGACTTATAGGAGAATAGATATACAAATGAACTTGTACCTTCATAGGTATCTTCAACAGGTGTACTGAAAATATTCACCCTCGATTCCTACCCAGTCCTTGCACGGAATAATTTTATTTTATTCCTGAATTTCTCATGAAGACGGCCACGCGCTTTTCCCGAAGTATTCAAAATTGAAAGTTGTTTTGGTATGGTTGACCAGTAATAAGCATGCGGATTTTTTTTGGCTCGATGG
Source organism: Microctonus brassicae (assembly GCA_918226075.1). Lineage (NCBI taxonomy): Eukaryota > Metazoa > Arthropoda > Insecta > Hymenoptera > Braconidae > Microctonus > Microctonus brassicae. The sequence continues at coordinate 5,095,008 of OW445486.1, read as the reverse complement.
AGGAAAAGCCCGAAGGCAAAAACCCTCGCGAATAATTCTCGTATTGTACAAAGGTTCGGTTACAATGGTCGTCACGATTATGAATTGGCACAGTGCATAGCACCGTTCGTGTATTTATCGAATAGTCGTTCGATTACACCTGCCTGATCACGAGCGCACAGGTGAAGACAACTGCGTATTATTCGAATACTAGCTGGCTCCTAGTATTGCCCGATCACAGGTGACGAGATGCACCCAACGTTGTCACTCGGTGACAGTCGTGTAATCGCATCACCACCGAAGTGGTGTATCGTATAGAATCGTACCTAAACCAAGTAATCGTCCTTCGCATAATTATCGTATCGTGGTTACTTGCAGTCTCGTATATTGTTTTTTCTCCGCGCACTCTCACCCACTCTCTCCACACTTCGTACTCTTACACCATACACCATATAACTCTATTCACTTCACTTTATCCAAAGTTCGGACAGTGAAGAATGACGATATATATAATGTTTATCAAGATCTTATTCGTGTATTTAAATTTATTACGCTTGATTTGTTCTGCGTCCACAGAGACGCGAGAGCCAAGAGTGCTATATGAACACTGTTGTTTATTTTGAATGACTATATGTCGCGATTGATTTTAAGTTACTAGTGATCTTCACTCGTCAAAGTCTCGAGAACTACAGTCGATTTTGGCAGATTTTTGACTCTCCAAGGTCTTGGAGTAGGGATGAAAAATACGTTGAAAACAATTGAGAAATTTCCCAGGAAAATAATGTTTTTTGCATTCACTAAATTTTGTCTATAAATTTAAAATGATTTTATAACTTCCACGTGCACCACATCTGACTTATATTGCTCTGTGTTCGACGTGTCGTAGTGACCTGTGTCAAAAAAAAGAAGTCCGCGGCCATATCCTGGACACTGAAAATATATTTTTTTTTTCTTTACGTACATGTCACTTCACTCTTGGCCCCCCGTGATCAATATTTGATTTATTTGTTTCTGTGAAATATTTTATTAATTAGTCTTAAAATTTATTTGTCGCCGTGACAATATTTTATTTATTGGTCGCCGTGACAACATTTTATTTCTTGTTCTTAGTAATATTCGAGAACGGTTGAAGCATCAATTCTGCAGTACAGAACAATAAGCCTATTCGAAGTTCTTGAAATCATTTAGAGATATAAATAGCGAATTTTTCAAAAAATTTAATTAGAGTCGTATAATTTTTTTTCCGGAGCCAAAACTTATATTATGAATCTTAGAAATTCGCCTTTTTGTCAACATTTCACTACTCATTATAATGAAGAGATATTAATTGATATTCTGAAAAACCGGGTGATTTCCAACCGGCTGCAACCCTTCTCTAAATTTTTGTACGATCATTATCAACCGAGTTATTGATTACCACAGTCAAAAAAGAATTTTTTTTTTATGAACAGTAACTTCGCAGTAAGTCATTGTTCCAGCCTCTAGATCCTCTACCGCCTCTAGAGTGTGCGATTCTCTTTCCTTGTCTTTGGGACACCTCACGTGGCTTATTGGATATTGGGAATAGGAAGGAAAGAAATTGAGCGGGTAAGTTTTCACCAAGATTTCGAGAGATCTCGTTCTCAGATTTCTATTTATCAGGTGTGAAATGAATTATCAAGAAGGTAATCACATAGAAATGGTTATTGTATATTGTTAAAGAAAGGTAAAATATAATATTTATATAAATGTTTCTTACCACTAATGACTATCTATGAGGAGATGCCGACACTTACGATTATACGTACTTTGACGTAGCGAAACCTTTATTTTAAATATAGCGAACCTTACTACACTTTTCTATTAAAAACCCGAGTATATAATTCGCGTTACACAGTTTACTTCTGATTAGTACTCGTTGCGTTCAACCTACCTGAGTCGAAATTTAACTACTCCATAAGATCTCTAACTCCTCACAGATCATTTGTTTAGAGATAGAGGTTAGAATAGTTATTCAGAGTCTGTTCTATTACTATTTTAACTCATCCTTAACACCTTTACTACGCACAAATTTTGTTTTCAGGACTTGAATGGTTTAAATACATGCTTATGAAAGATGTGTTCGATCTGTAAAAGAAGTGTTGTTCTCCCAAATATTTTATTGCACCTGATGAGTTGGAGGAGTATTTCACGTGTTATTTCATAAAATGATGTTGGAAGGGTGGGGGATAGGTGAGGGGGTATTAAATTACATGAAAAAAGAATTTAGAATTATTTATTTATCATTTATTGATGATGCACACAAAAAATTAAAATACAAATAGTTGATTCATATAATAGAGGTACTATATTAAATGAAAAAAAATTTTTTTTTATTTATTTATCATTTATTAATGATGCAGATTTTTTGCGCAGTTATTTTACTCAAATAAAATTCACAACCTGGAGAGATTTCTTTCTGCAATCATAAGATGGTTGAATAATTATAAATTATTGACGGTTATCCATATATACGTGCGTACCTGCATATATACATACATACATACATACATACATACATACATACATACATACGCCAATATACTTTATTTTTTTATTACCTTTGTGTCTTTTGCTCTGAAATATTCAGCTGCTCCTTGGAATACAAATATAAGCATTGATATTAATCCTGTGCAATATCAATTCTTCGAATATATTCAATTGAAGAAATATAAATACTTGTGATGTTGGAAGATTTGAAATTTTTCAATTTTTCTTTATCGTACGCCTTCCTGAGTGATTTGGCTAAATGCTCCACAAGTTGTACAAAATTCTCGGTTACTGCAATTGAATGAAACAAATAAACAAATGATCTTGTATTATCTTGTACATAAATGACGATTATATATATTTTTTGTGAAATGAAGCCTGGTCCTACATGGAACACGCGGTATCAATCCCCATAAAACACCATCATAATCACATTCGCTAATATCATCATCTTCATCTGAAGTTTCTGATGCTGCATTGAAATCAGAAACTGTTGCTTCACTAGCCAATGACACGTTGGGAGGCGAAAGAGGATTCAATGAAGAATCTGAAGCTGTATTCAATGGTAGATAATTATTCGATAATAAATTTCACGACTGCATTAACGTGTTGGTGTTTTTTCGGTAGCACAGATGTTATTGATGTAATGGAAGTATCTCTAGAATCCAACCACCAGATGAGTGTGAATTTTCCAACCATCATTTTCAATGAGATTCACTTGTAAAATTATCACTTTGATTCACTGAAAATTTCACTTTCTGCACAAGACTAGTCTTATACTTCGCTGAAGGTTGGTATAGAACTGATAGTTGAAAGACAGGGACTGTTCGAAAACTGCCAGAAAATGTTGTTAACGTGGTCAACGAAAAACCATATTCAATGCATATTTGAAGAAAAAAAATTCTATTCAATGACAAAATCCAAGAGGATTGGAAGGACGTACCAAAACTCGTCCCCAAAATAGGGATCGATTTTTTTTTTTTTCCCCTACCTGAAATGATATAACCAAATTCGTCCCCAATATTAAATTAAATACTTATTATCTAAAATGAGAAAATTTGCGATAACTATCAAGTAATTTGAACAAATTATCTTTTTATTATGAAATACAAAATTGATTTTTTTAATGTTTATAAAAAAAAGAAATACATTTAACAAAATTGAATTTTGACGTAGACCCTTCTTTATATTCTTCTATTTTCTTTTGAATGAGTAGTTTGTGTCGTCGTACTGCTGGATCACGTATCCTTGGAATTTCACCCAAGCTCTGAATTTTACTGTATGTGTCTGTTTGAAATTGTTTTAGAGTCTCAATGAATGTGAAAATTGTCGGATGTGCCGAATAAAAACTTCCGTTGAATTTAGCGTGGGAAGATTCACATGCGTTTGTACTTCTTTCCAAACTATCGCTGAATTCGGCCCACAAGCTCGGTGGAAAAACAGCTTCTTCATTTATGTAGTTGTCTACTAAATAATCCGCAAACTTTGATATACGACCATCTTCAGGCTGTATTTCTGCAAAATCGAATGCGAAGGAATCTCCGACATCTGATGGCTTCAGAAATGGTAAACCAAAAAGATAACGCAACCATTTTCCAATATCACTATTTTCGTCCATATAATCAGGAACTAGACCAAGATTTTGAATTTTGCGAAACCAGGCTTGAGCCAAATGAAACCTGCAGCCGGACATTCGGGCATTTGGAAACATTGTTCTCACAGCATTATGGATTGATAATTCAAAATCTGCCACAATGATTTCTGGGTTTAAATTGAAACCAAGAATGTGACATTTTTTTTGCAAAATTTCAAAAAGATGTTCGTATGTACACTGTTGCTTATTTGGTAACAGACAAAACACTAATGGAATATAATAACGCCCGATTGGAAAACCCCTAAAACTTAAGTTTATGATAATAGCGGTAATAAAATACATATTTTACTCATAGTCCCATGTACATATGTTGTTTATTTCCAGATATATCCAACCGAAAAACACATCCAATATACGACACTCCTAGACCTGCGAAACGTGTCGCAGCTCCTCAGGTATAAAGAAAAAAAAAGTATATATATAAAAAAAAACAAAAAAAAAAAATCTATGTGAATGTACATACTTACTGTATATACACATAGATGCATAGATACATACACAAATAGATAAATGAAAATAGCCTACATAGAGACTTTATAAAATAAGATAAAATATTTTCCTTTTTCTTTATATATGTATACGAAAGTACGGACACTTTACACTATTAGGAAATAAGATAAGAAAAGGGTATCACAAAATAGACATTTTTTTTTTATGTATACCTAAAGTAGTTACGAAATTACAAGAGTCACAACACAGTAGCGTCATCGTCCACCTAGAATAACAAGACGTCAAAACAAGACGAAACCAACGACGAAAATACCAACATGAAGTCACAGATACTTATTCTTACAAATATATTTTGACTATAACTAAAACGAGTATAAAAATAAGATAGAATAAGTAGTTAGAAGTAATAGCTCTATAAATTAGACTTAATACTAAATAGATAAAAATTAAATAATTAAATATAGGATCGGATAAACTGGTATAATTAAAATCAGTACAAAATTAAAATTTTTTTTTTTTCCTTTTCTTTTTCTTTATTTGTAATTTCTTTATTATTTTTTTTTCTTTTTCTTCTTTTCTCCCAACTTCTTTTAAACAGCCAACAAAATACTACTATAACTAAACTTAAAAATGAATTTTTTTTCAACTTATTCAAAATAAGGACATAGGAATAAAAAAAAGAGAGAGGATGACAATTAAAATTTACGTTTCCCATTTATTAAAAAGTTTCGAAAGACTCTAACAAATTAAAAATGTAACTTCTTTAATCGAATCTCCATTTCTCCATCTGTTTCTTCCCTTTTCCTCTTCAAGCTATCGTCACTAAAGTAGATCTGGAACAAAATAACCAAAAGAACCAAAATAATAATAACTTTATACATACATATCAAACGAAAATAAGGAAGAAAAAGGAAAATGTACTCAATAAACTCACCTCATCAATCCCATAAAACTGGTATATTGTGTAATGAGGTGGCTTGCCACTCATCACTTTTATTTGCGCCCGAGTAAATGTGTGCGAGGTGAGTGCGGAAAAGCGGTGGTCAACGTCGCCAATCAACAGCAGTGGTCATCACCGTCAAAATACCATCCGGAATACAGCCGAAATAATATTCCTAGTTACCGTAAAGTGGGGCAATGGAATTTATTGACAATGGAAAGGGCAATCGAGGCTGAGGACGACGCTGCCGTAATTTCGCAATACACTTCCGACCGAAACGTGACAATGTGAGGATGAAAGCGTGTTGTGTGTACTCGAGTGCGAGGACATGTTTGTTACTGAACCATGATGCGGCAAGGTTTACACCGTCCGGAGATTGGAGGACAGACTAGAGTGATTAACCATGAGGGCATAAGAAGTCGCGAGGAATGCGGCGAGGTGTCAGGTAATCTGAGTGTTTCTATCTTATGGTGTTCGTGTCGTCGGTGACACTCACACGATTATTTCGATTGTATTAGTTGAGGATGGAAAAGAGTGAGGTAAATAATGATTCAAGACACCAATTTTTTCGAGCCTAATGAAATGTATTTTGGCTCAATGGAGGAAAAGCCCGAAGGCAAAAACCCCCTCGAATAAGTATTGTATTGTACAAAGGTTCTGTTACAATGGTGGTCACGATTCTAAGTTGGCACAGTGCATAGCACCGTTCGTATACTTATCGAATAGTTGCTGGAGTACACCTGCCTGATCACGAGTGCACAGGTGAAGACAACTGCGTATCATACGAATACGAGCTGGCTCCTGGTATTACCCGATCACAGGTGACGAGATGCACCCAACGTGGTCACTCGGTGACCGTCGTGTAATTAGATTACCACTGAAGTAGTGTATCGCGTAGAATCGTACCTGAACCCCGCAGACGTCCTTTGCGCAATTATTATATTGTGGTTACTTGCACTTGGTGTACTGTTTTTTGTTTATCTCCACTCACTCTCACACACTCTCTCCACACTTCACACGCTTACACCGTACAACTATATTCACTTGACTATATTCAAAGTTCGAACAGTGTAGAATGGCGATGTATATCCTGCTTATCAAATTCTTATTCGTATATTTTAAATTTATTATGCGTGAGTTATTCTGCATTCACAGAGACGCGAGGGCCAAGAGTGTTATATATACCGTAGTTTTTTCCAAATGATTATGTGTCGCGACTGACTCTAAGTTGACAGAGATCTTCACTCTTCAAAGTCTCAGGCACTTTTCTCAATCTTGGCAGATTTTCGACTCCCCAAGGTCTCAGAGTAGGGATGAAAAATACGTTAAAAACAGTTAAGAAATTTCCCAGAAAAATAATGTTTTTTTGCATTTATGAAATTTCATCTATAAATTTAAACTGATTTTTATAACTTCCACGTGCACCACATCTGGCTTATATTTATATGTGTTTGACGTGTCGTAGTGACCAGTGACAAAAAAAAAGGGGTCCGCGGCCATAGCCTGGACACTGAAAATATATTTTTTTTTGTCTTTACATACATGTCACTTTTACTCTTGGCCCCCCGTGATCAATAGTTGATTTATTAATTCTGTGAAATCTTTTATTTATTAAACTTAAAATTTATTAGTTTTAAAATTTATTAGTCGCCGTGACAACATTTTATTTTTCGTTCTTGGTACTACTCGAGAACGTTCGAAGCATCTGTTCTGCAGTACAGAACACTGAGGTTTGTTGATATCGACGCGATGAGTAAACGCCTAGAGACATGTAAGATAATATCATCGGATTCGCGCAACAGTATATTCACACGAGGTCGGAAAGTCAATGGATGTTATTATGTGTGTGAATGGACAATATAAAGCACTACTTCCGATTTCACCGTACTATCAACACGTGTGTCAGAGGTGCGTTCCTGTGTGCCAAGGCGAAGCCGCAACCGAAGGATGGAGTCGAGAGGAAAAGGGGAGGTCACCCGGATAAGGAGTGATTGTAACATTTGCGAATGTTATGATCGGGCTGATTTGGCGAAGTAATGACCAAATAGCTAGTGGTAAATCAGCAGGGTGAATACCCTAAAAGACTACTTCGGAGGTTCCAACCAGCAGCAAAGCATACAACCATGTGCAGAGTCGGCGAGTCTAGTGTGTGTAGTGTGTGAGTATGAAAAATATGGGTTATGTGAATGTGAAACATGTTGAGATTTAATTATAAAGAGTGAGTGAAACGAATGTAATTATATTAAGTCAAAATCGGGTCTTGTATACCCATCCAGTGAACGCCACGAGCAAGGAAAGTAGAGTAATAGTAAATGAATAGAGAGAATTTAGAGTCAGAAGAGTCAAGAGAAAATATTGTATTCAAATATATTGGTTTGGCCCTTAGAAAAGGTCAAACCAATATCAAAATTATTGTAATCATTTTTATCATATTATATTTAACATTTAAAATCATTTCGGTCAATTAATAAATATCAAGGTCATTTTTATATCAATTAAATTATACTGAGTCAGAATTATTCATATTAATATCATTTAAACGCATGCAATATTATTTTCAGAGCCTTGAGAATTTCCCCAGGATTCTTTTAGGTTAATGTAACTGGGGTGGCATCCCTTGTAAAAGAGTAAGTTGACGGTAACTCCGGAGTAAAGAGTAAAATATCCGGACTCTAGCCTTTCTGAGAAAAGGCGGCCGTCACAATTGATATCACCTCGCCTGTCACCCACGGCATGTAGTTGATGGGTGGGTGATCCTGCCCCCAACGTCCGTCCTGCATCCACCGGATGCCCAGGAAGTCGAAGTCTTCCTCCTCAGCCCCAATAGGAAGACGGAGGTTTTCTTCGAAGACCCGGAGATCCTCACGATGCCATTGGCGTTCCCTGCGCCGTTGTCTCATGGCCCTGACATTAATGAATCCTCTCAGCTCTAAGCTAGGAGGATGGATAAACTGTAACATACAAAAAGAGAACATATAAATAAATAAACACATTAAAATATACAGAAGTGCACACAAATTGATGAGGACGCAACTGCAAAATCTACTTACCGCCAAGGACCTTTCCAGCGCCAGGTTTACAAAGACAACGAGCGCCTGCGTGAAGCGAACCAGACCCGCCAGGTCCACTCTGGTTAACTCCTGCACGCCGCTGTAATAAGACGCAACGTGCGTCACCCGATACAAAGCCGTCAACAGTTGCAGGTGTATCATATTCCACCAGAAGCCCCAGGAAAATAGCTGAAAAAAAAGGGGAAAAGAGAAAAATTACACATTTAATAAAAAAAAAAAAAAAAAAAAAAAATACTCACTACGCGGCGAAGCTCCGCCGGTATCAACGCCTGCAAACCACCAAGCATGTTTCGTGCCATTTTTTTGTTGTTACGAAGAATACGTCGTAGGAAGTTAAAATTCGAACTGAATACTTACTGCAAAATACTGTGACTTTATATAGTCGAAGTACCACCACTTTTCACCACCCACAATACTCAGGAATGCACCCGAGATGAAAAAAATGGGGTATAAATCTTCATTTTATTGCTACAACACTTTTCAATTACGCAAAAATTCTGACGGATGGGTCGGAATCACCAAGCCATCTTCCTGATAACGGCAATTAAAAAGAAAGTCAACATGGACAAAAGTACGAACGTTCCTTTTTCTTTTTTCATAAAGGTCATAGACTTAAGAAATCATAAATCTAATAACCTTCTTTTTGTAAAACTTTAAAACTCAAGTATTTTGAAGCATTAGATTTTTTGTGCATCACCACTCGTAGGGCTCTACATGCCATCGCCTCCTTAGTTTTGTTGTTAACCCAAAGATATAGTAAAAATGATGTACAGAAAATCTCGTGCCACAAATAAACTATTTCGATTAAGTAATCATAATTGCAATAATTAAAACTAGTTTAATTACACAATAATGAAATCATCGAGCCGATGATTAATCTAAGTGGGGAGGTGTCACGTCTTCTGCTTAATTTGTGGACGAATTTTCACTACGCGCATTTTTCTTTTCTTTAGTCATATCTTTAGTCGGTACCATAAATCAGGCCCCAAATTGGAAAAGCCTGTACTTTTAAGAGTTAATATCGATCTCGATAAGGACGCATTCCAGATTTTATGACTTTTTCACAAGAACTCAATGACTCACAGGATGCGCTAATAGATTTTTCTAATACGCATTAGGTCACGGAAAATGGAATGCGTCGATAAGGGCAATCGATGGGTCCGTCGCCAACGCTAAGTGCATATGTGCGTTAAATTCATGATAACGCGAAATTTATTTGTCTACATTCCAACCTAAAAAGTCACATACTCCCTATCCAAAAATGCTCTAGTTTGAGGGATATATAAACCTCTTGATCATAGCAGCATTTGTCTTAGTTTCAATCTAGTTCTCAACCTAGTCCGGTCAGTCTGATTATTACCGAACGTAGTACAGACAAATAGCAACGAATTTGTTATAGACACGGTCGCAGACCCGCGAGAAAGTCTGCATTGATCCAGGATCGGAAGTCAATCAGCCTCGCGTAAAACAATAACTAACTTGGTCTCATCTACCGAACGTAGTTTAGCCCAAGTCCAAATAGTGAAAATTAGATTGATCTACCGAACGTAGTTCAATTAAATATAGTAATAGTCGCGTTAACGGCAGTGGACCCGCGAAGTGCCTACATTGATCGAACATCAATTAGAGTCACGTTACATAAATATAGAACTCTCCAGCACTATAAGAAGGAGGCTGAGAGTAATAAAATAAACTATTAAATAAATTGTCGTATTTGAGACAAGTGAAATCGAGTATTGTTTAGCTTGTCACGTCTTACACTTGAATTACGACCAAAATTTTCTCACACATCTCCACCCAATATCCGCTATTAATTAAAAATTAGGCACGTGCTTACTATCCAAGACAATCTTACGAAGTATTGCATAGCCGTACCTATTCCCGACATAAAAGCTAAAACCATTGCCGATGCTCTTGCTAGAAATGAATCATTCAATTTGGCGCACCTCGAGTCATATTGAGTGACCAAGGCAGATCCTTTGTTGGTAAAATATTCCACTATTTAGCAAAAATATTTAAAATCAAACAAGTTACTACTGTTATATTCCGTAGTGGTTTGAATAAAGAATACTGATATTATATTTAATTATTTAAATGTTTATTTATATCTTTAATTTTTAGCGTATATTTGGGTTAGAGAGTTAGAATACGTATTTATTCGTTGGAGGTCTGTGATCAAAGAGAGCGAGTCTTAGATTTTTGGAATAGACGTGGACATTTCAGGGGTAAGGAGAGGGAAAGGTGAGGGTGGAGTAATTGGCAATACTAATTATTTATTGGTGGAAAAAGAAATAGGTAGTGGGATAGGATGGTAGTAGGGATACAATTTATTTACAATTATTTATAACATTTCAGAATTTTCCAGAAGGGACATCATAAGATAGCAATTAGAAAAAAAAATATTTAAAAAAAAGGTAATAAAGCAATTGAGGTTCGTGCCCAAACGAGTGACGCGAGGATTAAGGAAAGAGAAAGTTTTCAAGTGCAATAAAATTAATATTGAGAATGTAATATTTGTTAGACGGTATCTAACACTACTTCAGGTTATCATCCACAAACAAATGGTTCACTAGAAAGAAGTCATATTGTTCTAACAGAATTCATAAAACATTATATAGATAAATACCATGATTGGGATAAACTTGTTCCTTTCGCAATGTTTTCTTACAATACTTCCATTCACGAATCTACAAATTTTACACCCTTCGAGCTTGTCTATGGAAAAACAGCCCGCATTCCTTCTTCCTTTCCCTCTCCTGAAGAGACAGAAACTTATGGCAGCTACCTGAACGACCTCATAAATCGAATGGACGACATGAGACAACTTGCCGCTAGAAATCTAGTAACATCCAAACACCGTTCTGAACAGTACTACGACAGAAACTTGAAGCCTCTTTCCTTACAATCTGGTGACATGGTATATGTTTTTAAAGAACCTCGAAAGGGAAAATTTGATAAACATTATAAAGGACCTTATACCATTATAGAAATCCTGGATAATAATACTGCAATCCTTGAGACAGACTGCGGAGAAAGAATTCTCAAACATCTGGACAAACTCAAACCCTATCATAACTAACAAAAATAAAATTTTATAATACAACTCGCACCATGCCTGTCGACTACCAGGTATAAATACATAATACATATAACCAAACTTAACAAACTTAACTAAGACTAACATATACTTATAAAATCAACGATCGAGACCAATGTCACTTTCCAATATGCAAAATAAAAAAAAAATATATATATATATATATAACCAAATAATCATAAACGTCTTAAATTCTTATTTTCTTTCAATCAAAATTAGAAGCATAATTAAGATAGAATAAGTTATTATACGTATAAGGTTAAAACTAAGACTAAAATTTTAAGTTAAATATAGAAGTAAATATGGAAAAATATACATAAAACTAAAGGGAAAAAGGGACAAAATAGCGTTACGACTCAAAATTAAATTTCTCTTCTCTTTATTTAACCATTATTTCATTTTTTTTTCTTCTCTTTTATTCTCTTTCCAGAAATATAATAATAATAATAATAATAATAATAATAATAATAATAATAATAGTAAATATAAATAATTAAAATAAAATTTTTTTCTTTTTTTTTTCTTCTTAAAAGTTAATGAATACTTAAGGTCAAAGGAGAGGAACTCATAAATAAAGAGGAAAAACAAAATTTTAATTTCCTTTCATTTTTATTAAAGAATAATTTTTTTTTTTGGGAATGAAAGATATAAAATATTTTTTTTTATGTTCAATTTTCCTTCTTCTCTGGTCCTTGACACCATGGTAAATCTGTAAGCAAAAAAGAAAAAAAAAAAAAAACAATTAGACTACATATATTTCAACATACAATAATGAAAGAAAAGGGAAATACTTACTTATTCTATTCCATAAAAAATGGACTGATGCTCCCTCGACACCCAGGGCATGAAATTGGTAGCCGGATGGTCTTGGCCCCAGCGTCCATCGTGCATCCACCTGATGCCGAAGAAGTCAAAGTCGTCCTCATCTGATCCACTGGGAAGACGAAGGTCCTCTTCAAGGGAATCCAAATCCTCTCGATGCCACTTCCGCTCCCGCTGACGCATCCTCATAGCCTTCATGTTTATAAAGCCCCTTAGCTCCAAGCTAGGCGGATGAATAAACTGGAAAAGACAAAACACAAACCACACATGAAAAAAAAAAAAAAAAAAAATTTTTTTTTTGTACAACAACCGAATGAATAAAATAACTCACCGCCAAGGATCTCTCGAGTCCCACGTTGACAAAAATTACCAGAGCCTGCACCAGGTGAACTAAACTCGCTAATTCATCCTTAGCTAATTCTTGGATACCACGATAATAGGAAGACCCATGGGTCACCTTGTAGGGAGACCCCAACAATATATATACCATATGCCACCAGAATCCCCAGGAAAAGATCTGAAACAAAATAAAAGTAATATATATATATATATATATATTGAAATAGGAAAATTTCGGGTTTTCCTCCTGGCGCGGCCTGGGTCAGTGCCTGCCAGGTTTCATGGGAATATGTTTTCTCTTTTTTATATATTTTTATTAATCTTAATTTATTTTATTTAAACTGAGTGTTGGGCGCCAATTGATTTTCGTCGAGATAAATCAATAAACTCATTTATTTTGACGATCATTTAATTTATTTAATTTTATTTCTATGCCAGCTAACTCGTGACGATCTCAAGGTTGAGTACCGCCGGACGACCCTTTTGACCAATATAATTTCAATAATATTTTATAATAATTTCGGCAATGATAATTTCGACAAAATGAATAATATGCAAATGGATATGACACTTAAAACGATCACATACATTCAGAATAATTGACACAATAAATTTAAAATAACTTTTCACACACAATTTTATATTATATATCATTCAATTTTAATTAATAAGAGATTTGATTCAATTTAATAAATAGCTCAATGGTTGAGACAAGAATTATGCAGATTTATATAAATGTTAACTTACAGTTTTGGCTTGGCTTTACAATTATTTCTTTTCGACAATTATTCCAGTTCTTTCCAGAATATTCCAATTACAATTGTTTCAATATTTCAATTAGTTTTGACAATTTTCCCTTGACTGAATATTTCTTTCCAGACAATGACTTTGATATAATTCGTCTATTACTTTGACGATAATTTTGTGTATTGTACTTTTACTTTTATAATACTTTTTATATAAATTTTATAATTTTGCTTTAACGCGAATACAATTTTCGGGCGTCGACTTTACAGGTTGGCTCGTAGAGCAGAAGTGAGGTGATTTTCGGTTGACGCTCGATCGTAGGCTCATTGTCCCTTTGTCTATTGACCACGTGATCCTCACGTGTTGACGAATTGGTGCGTTGACCGTTGCATTTTCGTCAAGCATCGTATATCCTCGTCTTATGCATACGTCTTCCATAAGGATTGGCCTCTCTCGCTCGCTCTCATGGTGCAGTTTTATCTCGTTCAACTGGAAATATTTTATTCTCGGCAATAATTGCCGAATTATTAATTTTGATTCATAATATTTTATTTTATTTAGCCAGCCAGGAACTGTGTATATAATTTTCTTTCGACATTTATCATTATTTAATTTAATTAGTATTGACAATTTACGTTAGTCATTTATCTGATTCGATGATAAAATATAATTAACAATTTTATAATTATTTTCGACGACTGACGCCCGAGAACAATATTCGAGCGTTATAGGGGAGGTCGACAATATTTCCTGTCACAATATATATAACAAATAGCACACAGTCCAACAAGGAGATCAAAATAATACACAACGCAAAATTTACTTACCACCTTCCGGAGCTCCAGTGGAATTAAAGCTTGGAGCCCGCCGAACATTTGTCTTGCTATCCTTCGATACCGCTACGAAGAACTTGAAGTACCAGGATGAAAATCAAAACAGTCATTTTAAATATTGTTCAGCTTTTTCTTTATCACAATAATATCATCGACAAAACTAACTATAGTCCTTGTCCATATTTTCCCTTCAAAATATGAATAAGATATCGTGCATGAGTATATGTATATGTGTGTGTGTGTGTGTGTGTGTGTGTGTATAAATATATCAATTACCGTTGAATAACTACAGGAAAATTTGGGGAAACAGATTAAAATGATTTTTTTCACAGAAAAAACAAATAATAATTAATTGAAATTAATTAATATAATCTATAAAACATTTCTCATTTTTTCTCTTTTTTTACTTGGCGTGATTATGTATAACAAGAAATTATTAATCATTATGTTATAATGTTACAAGTAAATTATTTGAACTGTTGTTCAACTTTTTGTTTATTATAATGATTCATTCAGTCTAAATTTAATATAAAATTGGAACTAGAGAGACATGTAATTATGCTAAAAGATTTTCAACATAATATGCATCAATAGTTTTATATAATACAAATAAACAAAATTCAAGTCATTAAAATCTAGTTATTCACATCTAATAATGAGAAATGAGGAATTTTAATTTTTATGTGATCACAATGAACATAATCAATTTTCTTTTTGCTATATAAGATTGTTTGTTTTATTTTTAAATAACTATTCAAATATGGATTATGATTCACCATCATGTGAAAATTTCTGAATGAAAAAAATAAATGTGTCTTAATTTATTACAGTCAGTTAGAGCATAAATATACTTAATGAAGGAATTGGAGTGGGATAAAAATGAAATTCGATGTTATATTCAATTCTAATATTTATTGAAAACGATTGCAGACATAGATGAATACCAAAATTTGTTGCAAGGATAAGGGAAACTGCAAAAAAACCTTATCAGTATACTTACAAATATATTTTTTATAAATATTATAAATAATCTATAAATAATAATCTATAAATAAAACAACAAAATTATTCAAACGATTCAATATAATAAAAATAAAACGAAGTTACATATACATGATAACATAATATGATATGCTATATTTCAAAGTAAGCCTCAATGAGGAGAATCAATCGAAGATTACATTCAATCTGCAGCGTACAAATGCAAACTTTGCTTAAATTTTTTTGGCAGGCGGTTCATATAAAACTTTTGAATTCATACGCTGCAAATATTCTTCATCTATATCCATATCATCGATTGTTTCTCCTCTTGCTCTCAGTGCGGATTTGACGACGCAAGATGCATTTATCGATTCAATGGATAAATTGCTACGTTTCCTAGTTTCCAAGTCAGTCAAAACAGAAAACGCTCTTTCTGGATCCGCGTTCGAATGTGGAAGCGATCTGACGGTGTTAGTTAAAAATTTCAGTTGTGAAAAATGTCGTGGACTAGCTGATTTTAAAATTTCCTTCCACATTTCATCGAAATTTAACTTTGCAAATTCAATTTTTTGGTCATAATTAAAATTATTATACAAAAGAACCCACTCGATTTTTAATTTTTCTTCATCAAACCCATTCAAACTATTTGCAATATAAGAAACATCACCGAATGATGTTTCTCTATCGCTGTCTAATAATGCAGTCTGCGGTTGTAATACGCTCAATTTTTTTAAAAAATGTGACTCAAACGGAAATCTTTTTTTTATTTCTTCCGCGGCTGTAATGTAAAATTTTAAGCATTTCTCGCGAATAAATAATACATTTTCATCTCCAAGCTGTTCCAGCTCGTTCAAATAATTGTCGCATTCTGCCCCGAAAGTTACATCACCGATGTCCCTGTAATTATTGTGATCTTGAAAATCGATATTATGTAATGTTGGACTTGACATCGCTTGACTACTTAAAAAATTTTTGGTAATATTATTTAAAAATTCTACTGATTTTACGCGAAGCAAATGTATTCGCGTTTCTAAGCTTTGAAAAAAAGCATTGAAAGAATTAAAAAAATTTTAAACATATTTTAAAAATAAATAAAAACCTCGCAAACGAGGATCTTTAAATGTATTTAATAAATCTCCCGCGGATTTGCATTTTGCATTAAACGTATTATCTATTAAAAAATTGTTAATAGTTTCCCATGACTCTAAAATTTTCTCAATACATGCATGATGGGAAAGCCAACGAGTTTCGCAAAGTTTTAAAATTTTACGATCTTTGTCCCCAAAACATTCTGAAAAATCATTAAAAATAGCTAATCTTCTGGGGCTACTATTAATATAATAAAAAATTTGTTTTAAAAATTTATCACAAAAATCGGGTATCTCCGCGGAGGCAGCGCGCGCAACCAAGCTGCAGAATGGCATGGGCATGAAAATGTTAATAAATTTTTACATTTTGTTTGTAACTTTATTTTAAACGACGAATTTTTCCCGATCATCACTGCAGCGTTATCGCACGATAAAGCTATAATATTTTGAAATGGAATTTGTAATTTATACATTTCCATTTCAAATGCATTGAATAGTTTATCTGCACCGCAATCTTTCGCGTCAAGATTAATTAATTTTATTAATTGCGTCCGAACATCTAATGTTAATTCATCAATATATCGAACAAGAAATGTCATCCATTTCTCATTCGTTATATCAGATGTTTCATCAACAAAAATAGAAAACCGCGTATTTTGTAATTTTTCCGCAACGTGTTTTGTTTCAACTGGACATAAAACATTAGAAATTATATTGGAACATTTTGTCCGCCCCATTTTCATGCTCGCTAAAACATTGGGGTCTTTTCCGACGTTCTGAAAAAATTGAAGGATATCCTTTGCCGTTTGATGAGGGATGTTTTTATCCAATATTAATGCAGAAAAACGAATTTCTGCTATATTTTTTCTCACATCAAACGGCAAATTCGACTCATCTATATCCTGCGTGATCACATCTTCACTGATGTTATTCAAATTAGATACATGCATGGGTGATTCTGCATGTCGACGAATATGTGTTAAACCACCTGACATTGATTTACAACAAATCCTACAGAAGAATGCTGAATTTTTGCTATCGTTTGGTGGCTCGCATAACCATGAACGAAAACTATCATCGAGTTCTAGCCATCGGGGCAGTAACATCGTCTTTTAAATTAGGCCAGTAAAATCTTTCGCGCATGCGTCTATATGTTTTAGTTATACCTTTATGACCACCGACTAAACTTTCGTGATATTCGGCTATGATATCATTTCTTATATCTTCATTTGGTATTGTGATATTTCCGCAACAGACAGTAATGTTACAATCGCATTCATTTAAGCATTCGTATAGTATTTCTGTGAAAGTAGAGGGATTGAGTTGTTCGAGAAGATCGCCGGGTTTCGATATTCTTAAATTTTTAATTTCATAAGTGTTAATAATATCCTTAACTGTTTTGAGAACGTCTTTAAGATCTTGAATAGAGTAAGAATCAAAATGTTTCTTTTTCAGTACTGCACCAAATGTTTTGAATTTACCGTTAGGAGTTATAAGTACTTGATTAAGCTTTGGCTGTTGAAATCTAAGATCAATGAGATCGATCTTATCAGTTTCAATGAGTAATCGAGAGATAATAGAAGTTAATTCACAATCAGCGGATATAAAGTGAAGAAAATTATCGCGGTGATAAGTTAAATTTTCATTTGTTGTATGGATTTTTAAAGAAGGAGGATTATTTTCAATGTTTGGATAATATAGTTCGGGAGGTATAGTTGCAGATGCAAGGCATGGTGTTCTCTGTTCTTCTAATGGAGGATCATCTTCTTCTATTTCACTCTCTTCTTCAGAACTCTCAGGTATATTGGGTAGGTTAGTGCGTTTGTGTGTTGTAGTATTAGTGGAAGTTCTTTCGTCGTCACTACTGCCTATAGATGTTAGAGGAGTGGAGTGACCGACGGGATGTTTAAAGGTAATGGATGATCACACTTCAGATTCGGTATGTTCGATTTGTTTCGTTCATTGTCCCACCAATATTCGGTTTGATTATCAAATGGCCCTACAAAGGAGCGTCTTGGAGGTATTTCAACTATATCCGGATTTGTTAAAAGAATTGGATCAGCTAGAGGGTGTAATATTTGATCGGATTCAGGTTCAATATCGAATGCGAACTGTAGGGCTGGCGTGCGACGTTTATAGGAGGGAGAGGTGGTCTTGTAAGTTCTGTGCATGCGACTATTCTTTTAGGAGCTAGACTTGGATATGCACTATTTCTTACGCGTGCGATAGGCGGATTATTCACAGCTTTCTTTGAGATTACGTCACGAGGTATTTGGCGATGCCTGAGGTTGAGAGTGGGGCGCAGGGGTTCTTTGAGTGTAGGTAGCGGCTGTTGAGTTGTAGCTACCCTTCTCTCTCGAACGCGCTGCCCAATGGTTGAACTATTGTTATCTATGGGACTGTTTACCCAGTATATGAAAGTTTATATGAATGATACATTCCTGTGACAGCGCAAAAATATCAGTCGGACTGTTTGATATCATTCAATTACATCCTCATCATATTTTTTCAGATAAATGATAGTATCTTTTCTAGTAACCTGTAAATATGGAGAAATTATCTTCCATTTTGATAAGAAATCAACAAATCATAAAAAGTATAGTGGGATTTGAAGGTATGGACGATTTTCTCCTCCTTCATGAGGCATGGATAAATAATCAGTGAATGTTTGAATGAGATAAACTATTTGTGATGATCCCTCATTATAGAATTCATGTAGACATCAATTCGCTCATTAATTACTACATACATGAAAGTTTTCATGAATAATACATTCATGTGAGCAACTAAAAATCAGTCGACCTGTTTGATATCATCAAATTATAAGATAGTTATCTAGTATGTCTGTGAAAATTCATCATACTGGAAGTTTTAATGCTACAAGCCTATGATGAAATGATTTTTGCAAAAAATTTGTGCAATACATTTTTCATCAGTATCATGAAAATGAATTTGATTTCAAAGGTATTTTCTTCATGTTATCATCGTATCACTGATCATATATTATGCTTCAAAACGATGAAATAAAATATTGTTTCGTACCACGATTGGTTTATCGCGGTAATAAGATGCCACCAAACAAATTATGATGACACCACGAGGTTGAAAGAATCAAAACTGTATGTTATTTCAATTCTTATTTATTTGAAGCGTACTTACTTCATGTAATGTGATTTCAAGACTGACTTACAAAAATACAATTTACAATAATTGAAAAATTAGGAAAAGAAGGAAGGGGAAATTTGATGTATGAGTGGGGGGCAATACATAGGAAGTAGTGGGAGAATGGAGTGAGGCAATTAATGGTGTAATTAGGATGGGAACTGAAATACAATTTTATAACATGAAAATGGCAGTTACATTTGGGAGGATAATAAATTAAAGTATTGCTTATTTTTCCGACAGTAAATAATGCATTAGAAGTAATATTAAAATGATTTATGATATGATTGAAAATTACTCAAAACTATAAATGCTAAATTAAGTGTTTGCCAAAAAGATTAACAAGGAAATAAATGAGTTTACCTAATGCAACTTGAACATAACTAAACTAAATGAAATTGTAAAATAAACATTTTAGAAATGATGACAATAAAGGTTTTGAATTATGAGATGCATTTACGAAAATAAGATAAATCTAACTATGTACGTTTAGAATTGTTAAACAAACATAAAATTTATAAGGATTATGTTCTTCAATTTATTTAGTTTCGAGAGAGTTTATGACGGTCATGACGTCAGAACAAATATATTTCCTCGATTTCCAAAAATTATATGTACAACATGTAGAAAAATGAAAATATCTCCATAACTATTAGTAATATATAAATTTCCTTTGGATGACGTCATCAGGGGGACCAAGGCGTATATGATAAACCACAAAAAAATAGAGTCACAAAAATGTCCAATCGACAAACATATATACATGTATATTTCATTATTTGTTTATTTTTTTTTTTTTTTTTAATAATGACTCTCCTCAGGGTTACATACTCCTCTCACCTACATGCATATCTTCTATAACTACATATCACTTTCCTTCTTAACATCATCTATATTACATTTTATTTTACTTTCTATCACATGCCTTTTTCCTCTGCCTCCTCTTTCCTTCTCTTTATCTTTTCCTCTACTTCTCTCCACTTCTCTCATTCATCCCTCCTTCTTCCCCTCTGCCCCCAGTATTTCCTTCACATTCTCCTGCCATCCTCCTTCCCCCAAGCTTCCACTACACCTCTCCCACACGTGCTCCCACGTCTCTTCCTCATATCCGCATACCCTGCATCTTCTTTTCTCTTCCCTCTCCCAATATTTTGCCCCCCTCATCTCTCCCCTCAGCCTGAATCTCTTCTCCCTTTGCCACCTACTTTCCCCCCAATCCTCGTTTAAGTATTCCGGCACCCCTTCACTCCTTACAAATTTATACCATCTCCCGAATCTTGCGTTTCTTATTTTTTCATCCATCTTCTCCCTCTATTTTTCCCTGAATCTTCTTTCCATCTCCTCAAATCCTCTCCTGTCATTCTCTCTTAACTTCTTTATTGTCTCACCTTTCATTCCCAACTTTCCGAAAAATCCTCTTCTCTCCTCCACCCACCTTGACAGTTTCTCTTCCTTCTCCTCACTTTTTTTTCACTTCCTCATAACATCTCCTCGTCCTTTTCCCTCCTTTTCTTTCCACCAACCTCATCTCAAAATTCTACGCCCTTCTCGCCACTCTCAGCCCTATCTACTTTCCTTTACTTACTTTTTCCTGCACATGTAATCTATTACCGTTTCTCCCATTGCTCCAATATATGTGTATTCTCCTTCCTCATTCCCCTTTATTCCCCCGTTCAATATTCCTCGTCCTCTTGCCTCTAACCATCTCACCAATCTCCTTTCTTCCTATTTTGTCTTCCGTTTTTCTCTCCTCCCCCCCATCCTGCCCCCCCACCCGTCATTTCCTCCCATCCTCGCGTTAAAATGCCCTCGCTATCTTCCACTCTTCTTCCTTGCATTCTCTACCTATTCCTCCAACTTTTTCAGCTGTGTTTCAAGATTCCGCCATGCATACACCCCTGCTACTTTCCATTCTTCTCCTTCTATTCCCATCCTTATCTCCACCATTCCTTCCCCTATCCACCTCACCCCCTCCTTCTTCTTTCCCTTCCTTATTTCCTCCTTCACTCCCACCACTATTCCTCTTCTTGCTCTTTCCTTCTTATATTCTCTATCGCTGGTTACGCTCTCCAGATGTATCCTTCCGGTAGTCTTTTCCTCATCTTTTCCCAATTTTTCTCCTCCATCCATGTTTACATTAACATTGTCACATCCCATTCTTCACCCATTTGTCCTGCTACATTCCACCATGTTCTCTCGCATACCTTCTCCTCCTCCTCTTCGCTTCTCTTCTTTTCTTCGTCTTCTATCCTCCTTTCCTCCATATACATATATATGCAGTACATTTCGGTCTACTTTTCTCGTCGCTTTGTTCACATTCGGTATCGCAACAAGCGATCATCGAATTCCTCATTTTTGGTCATTTCTCGACCAAATTGAATTCAATATAATATCGTAATATTCATGCAGTTAGCTACGCACTGCGAAACGGAAAACACTTCGCTCCGTTACCGTACTTAATGTAAATACGTTCAAATATATTTTTCTATTGCAATAAAATCGCGTTAAACTACTATATGTTTCGTTAGTCGGGTACATGCTTTCATCTCCTCATCCCACAAATGTAGCGGGATGATATGTGCTGGGATAAGGAGCTGAAAGCATGTACCCGACTAACGAAACATATAGTAGTTTAACGCGATTTTATTGCAATAGAAAAGTATATTTGAACGTATTTACATTAAGTACGGTAACGGAGCGAAGTGTTTTCCGTTTCGCAGTGCGTAGCTAACTGCATGAATATTACAATATTATATTGAATTCATTTTGGTTACTTCTCGACCACATTGAGGAATTCGATGATCGCTTGTTTCGATACCGAATATAAATAAACTCCGGAATATTGCATTGCGAATAACGATTGTGAAGGCAAAAACAAAAAAAAAGAGGGAAAAGAATTGAAAATTTATTTTATATAATTTATTTTTTTTCAATTATAATTTAATTTTATTTGTTTCAATATGCGATTATATTTTTTGAATTTGTTTATTGAGAAGATAGAACATAACATGATCCAAATTTTCAATGTTCAATAGTCGATGATGAATTGTCAGTTGGATTGATAAATAATTATGTTGCTAGCGATATTTCGTTTGGAAGTAAAGATTATTATAGATTTTATTTAATAAATGCATTTTGTTTCAAGATAAATGGTTGCTATTTGTACCATTGAAAGGATAATGCTATATTATGTACAACAATTTATGTTTAAACAGATGATGTTTCCATTATTATAATTAAAAACTCCAATTGATTTTTTAAATTGATCGTACCTTGAAAAAAAATTAATTTCATCAAATAAATTCTAATAAATACAGGAAATTTGGAAATAAATCCTTGAATATAAATAAGTTGGAACTGAAATCTTCATTCATATTAAATATTTTCTATACTCATTTGTTGTAACAAATGTTATCAATTTTGTAATAATATATGAATACACTTCATATTAAATTTATGTGGACTGAATTTGAAAATATGAAATTTATATAAATGCTATATGCATATTAATTATTGAATTAATCACGATTCGGAAATACAAGCGTCATAATTAATATTTTCATTTTCAATTTGAATAAAAGAATTATGTAATTTTTATTTTGCGTGGTTGTTATTTGTGTGAAAGAAATCGCGATGTGAAAACATTGAAAAAGCACCACCTTCAATTCAGTTCATTCGGAACTGAAAAAAATTAATAAAATTTTCGAGGTACCTCAATCATTTAGAGCCAGCAACTCCCTGGACAACATGGTGGCACAAACTTAATATTTCATCGTCAGTTCTGCCGCCGCTTAATTGTAACTTTTTATATATTTTTGGCACTATTGAATCATAAACATCCATTTATGATTGCTCATGTATAAATAACGTTTCTTCTTTCATCAAATTGCTTTTTTTTTGTTTGATTAATAATCTTATTAGCTAAATACTTATACTCAGAGCCTGTGTATTGCGCATGCGTCAGATTTATTCTTTAAAGTAAACGGATTTCCAGGATTTCATTAATTTTATTATTGTAAATTTTCAAAACAATTAAATATATTAATAGTAATAGTTAGTCGCACGCTCTTTATCGGGAATTTTTTTTTATTATTAAATTTCAATATTTATTTGGAGACATAACTAGAAAAATAAAATTAGGTTAGAGAATAAGGGAATTTTTTTAATTAAACTGTATGCCAATTAATTGCTCTTGACATGCTCAATGGAAATCCATAATTACACCACGTTTATAATTATTAGTTAATTTGATAGTTGTTATTTAGTAATTTCATTATTGAACAATTAGTTTCATTAGAAATATCGCTTTAAGCAGTGAATTTGACGCATGCGCAACACGCATAGACTGAACAATTAGTTTCATTAGAAATATCGCTTTAAGCAGTGAATTTGACGCATGCGCAACACGCATAGACTGAATTGTTTCCACATAACGTACATTTTGCGACTCATGTTTACATTATCCTAAAATTCGGGTTCCACTTAGTGGCCTACTGTGATGCCACAGTAGAGAAGCACCAAGTGCAGTAGGTGCACGCACTTGCCGCTAATGGCAATTATAGAAATAATTTTCTTTCCGTCAATAAAAAAATTCTCTTCTTTTCTCGAGGTTGATAATGTCGCACCTCCAACAACAAAATTATCGTTCTCTACATTACTAACAGTGTATATTATCACATATAAATAAAAACATATTTTTTATCATCCTTTCGAAACATTTTTATCTATAAATTGTCATGAATTATTTTTTCAAATTATAGGAAACTTTTTTTACAACTTATATATCAACAAAAAGCAATATGTAAACATCAAGAGTTTTCATTTCTTCGTTTTAATTTCTTCATATGTCAAAGTTTTTTTAAATAAATAATTTAGAATTTTTTGTAGTAGAATAAATTCAATTTATAGTTTGTACATCTCTTTAACTTTCGTTGCATGACTATTTGTATAGATTATAAACGTGGCAATTTACGATTGAATAATAATAAAGAAAGTGAATTCCATAAAGACATAAATCGATATGAATTTAGATGCAAAAATAACAGACAGATAGGATTTCTGTTTGAGACTTTGCGCAATGCGGAAAATCCTACATACCATTTGGTTAACGAGACATTTAATAAATAATAACTATTAAATGTGTCTACACAATAGCAACATAATATTAGAATAATAAAATTACAATAAAAACAAATGCAAAAAAAAATTTTCTTCCTCATTTATTCAAAAAATTCATTTAAATTTGAGTTTATTTTATCACACAAAAATTTTTTAACCAAATTAATAATCGGACACAATTGTTTTTTTGTTGAAGTCGTACAATTAAAAAGAATATATCTCGAATATTTTATTCAATAAATTATTCATTTAGGCACAAAACAATAAAATAAAATATCGACTTGATCGAATATCAAATTAATTTAAAACTTTCCATTAATTTCAATAATTTCAGTGACACATTATTCATAAATTTGTCCAAATATTTTTCCTAACTTTGTTTTCTAAACGCCACAATTTAAAAAAATTTCCAATTTACCAGATTTAATATTCATTTTTTGAACACAATAAAAAAATCATCAACTTTATTTGTAAAAATTTTCGATGTAACAGAAAAAAAAATATTTTTTTTTGTAAAATCCTTCAATTTTTCCGTCTATTTGACATATCCAAGATTATATACTGCATATATACTTGCATATATACGTATACATATATGTTTCAAGATTTTCTCAGGTCTTTAATTAAAAATAAAAAACAATGACTCGATTACGAATTAATTTACTCTTGATAAAATTGATATTTGTAATAATAATTAATAAAAAAAGTTGAATAATATTTTTTCCACTTTCACAATACAGAAATAAAGTTGTTATTTATTTACATAAACACTTATACCCATCTTTTTAAGTATCGTGTTTATATATTTTAAGTATAATATAATTCAAATAAATTATGTATATTTACATTTGATATCGATAAAACGATGTGAAAAAATATGTATTGGCTTTTGGATAACGTCATCAAGGCCTATCTTTCGACGTCAATGATCCACAGCTGATGTTCACAGTAGACCCACTCTGGTTAAATGTCGGACATGTCTATAAATATCTATTTTTGTAAACATATATTTGTACAATATAATATACAAAGATAAGACGATATGGATTATCACGATTTACATTGGTGATCAACTGAAACAGTTTGTGCTTAAATACTTATTTGGTATCAGTTATTGCACTTGGAATATTTGTAAGATAATTATCCAGTGGCACAAATGAATAAATGAATAAATAAATAAATAAATAAATAAGTACACATTTATTCGAAGAATAAATTAATTGATTGAAATAAATGTCAATTGTTCCAAACAAATATTTGTTTCATGATAATAAATTTGGTTATGAATTTCAATTTATTTTCTTCCTCAGTGTAAGTGAATAAATAAATAAATAAATAAATAAATGTGTAATGGTTTAAAAAAATATATTAAATGATTAACATAAATATCAATTGTTTCGAATGAATATTTGATTTAATGTAATTAATTTAAGTACAAATTACAATTAATATTTTTTCCTCAGTATAGATTAATAAATGGATAAATAAATAATTCATGTAAAAATTATAATGATTCATAAAAATAACTATCAATTGTTTCAAATAAATATTTATTTCAATATAGAAGATTCAGTTGAAAATTTCAAATAATTTTTTTTCCTCAGTATTAATGAATAAATAAATAAATGAGAAAATAAATAAATTCCAATTAATTTTTTTCCAGGTGTAAATGACTGAATCAGTAAACAAAAACACATTTGTTTGAAAAATATATCAATTCACTATAATAAATATCAATTGTTTTAAATAAATGTTTGTTTCAATATAAAAAATCCAGTTAAAAATTCCAATTAATTTTTTTTTCCTCAATATAAATAAACAAATAACTAAACAAATACATATTTGTTCAAAAAATATATCAATTCATCAAAATAAATATCAATTGTTTCGAATAAATGTTTGTTTCAATATAAAAAATCCAGTTAAAAATTCCAATTAATTTTTTTTTCCTCAATATAAATAAACAAATAACTAAACAAATACATATTTGTTCAAAAAATATATCAATTCATCAAAATAAATATCAATTGTTTCGAATAAATGTTTGTTTCAATATAAAAAATCCAGTTAAAAATTCCAATTAATTTTTTTTTCCTCAATATAAATAAACAAATAACTAAACAAATACATATTTGTTCAAAAAATATATCAATTCATCAAAATAAATATCAATTGTTTCGAATAAATGTTTGTTTCAATATAAAAAATCCAGTTAAAAATTCCAATTAATTTTTTTTTCCTCAATATAAATAAACAAATAACTAAACAAATACATATTTGTTCAAAAAATATATCAATTCATCAAAATAAATATCAATTGTTTCGAATAAATGTTTGTTTCAATATAAAAAATCCAGTTAAAAATTCCAATTAATTTTTTTTTCCTCAATATAAATAAACAAATAACTAAACAAATACATATTTGTTCAAAAAATATATCAATTCATCAAAATAAATATCAATTGTTTCGAATAAATGTTTGTTTCAATATAAAAAATCCAGTTAAAAATTCCAATTAATATTTTTTTCCTCAATATAAATAAACAAATAACTAAACAAATACATATTTGTTCAAAAAATATATCAATTCATCAAAATAAATATCAATTGTTTCGAATAAATGTTTGTTTCAATATAAAAAATCCAGTTAAAAATTCCAATTAATATTTTTTTCCTCAATATAAATAAACAAATAACTAAACAAATACATATTTGTTCAAAAAATATATCAATTCATCAAAATAAATATCAATTGTTTCGAATAAATGTTTGTTTCAATATAAAAAATCCAGTTAAAAATTCCAATTAATATTTTTTTCCTCAATATAAATAAACAAATAACTAAACAAATACATATTTGTTCAAAAAATATATCAATTCATCAAAATAAATATCAATTGTTTCGAATAAATGTTTGTTTCAATATAAAAAATCCAGTTAAAAATTCCAATTAATTTTTTTTTCCTCAATATAAATAAACAAATAACTAAACAAATACATATTTGTTCAAAAAATATATCAATTCATCAAAATAAATATCAATTGTTTCGAATAAATATTTGTTTCAATGCTATAAATTCCGTTATATAAAATCTAATTAATTTTTCCTCCTCAGTGTACTTGAATAAATAAATAAATAAATACATTTTTACATAATATATGTATACATACATAATTATTATATGATTGATTGTATATCGTGTCATGTATTAATAATATATATGTATATATACGACAGAAAGAGAACGTTGTTTAAAATATTCCGTGACCAAGGACAACAATATAATGCACGACTGTCTAGCGAATATTGTCCACTGCATGAGTACGCAGTAATTAACGCGTTCTCACATGCATTCAGTTGCTCATAAATGCGCATAATTATATATAAACATATATATATGTATGTACATATGTATATACTAGGTCTGGTCGTTTTATTTAAATTATATATTACTCAGCTCTTCGTCCATTGTCGTTTTGTCTCTACATTTTAAATTAATTCCTTAAAAAAATAAAACGAAAAGGAAAAAAATGTGCGATTTTATTTTTTTATTTTATTTTTTTTTTTTTTTTGTGCTGCGTATTTTATTGGATGTTGTTGAACTGTGGAGAATTGTGGAGGTAATGTACACATAAAAGGGTTAGTGAGTGATTTCGAGCATGAACAGTAAACTCTCACTTTTTCGCATTCCAACAAAAATTCTCATCGTAATTTTTATTTTTATTTGCTTCCGTTATATTAGGAAGGGAAACGGGAAAATATTGCTTGGATGCACATTACGTTGCTCATCAATATTGCTTCTTTAGATTAATAAATATTTCAAGTTTGATTATTTTTATTGAATTTTTTTTTTTTTTTTATACTTTTGAATTTTTTTTATTTTTCGATTTTTTCTCGTGGATTTTCATAATTGGATTGGATTATTAATTATATCATGTATAAAGTATAAACAAATATATTTTTCCAATTGAAATATGAATATAAATTTTTTTTCACATTTTGAAAAAAAAAAAAAAAAAAAAAATTCAACTTTTTTTTTCTATACTTTCTGTAATTGAAGTAAAATAATTACAAACCAATTGTGAAATTCATTGTTTTTATTTCCTTTGATATTTTAATCACTGAATAAATTTTTTAAAAGTTTGATAAATTAATTCAAATAATTTACAATTCATAATTAAGTCCACTCAAAATTTTTTAAAGCAGACTTAAATATTCTCTAAACAAATTAACTAAAAATCATCAGCAAAAACATTCTTTCAGCTGCCAATCTAGCAATATTAACTAACAAACACCAATTTCTCTGCCAATGCTTATTAAATACAAAGCAAAAAATAATAAAAAACATAAAGCAAAAAATTTTAATATAAAAATCCACTTTTAATTTTTTTTAAGTAGATTTAAATATTCTCCAAACAAATTAACTTAAAATCATTAACGAAAATTTTCTCTCAACTGCCAATCTATCAACAAAATTTTCATTATAAAAAATACCAATGAAAAAAAAAAATAAAAATAAATAATAAAAAAATACTTTAATATAATACAAACTATCAAAATTATATTTCCATATACCAACTAAAAATCAATAAACAATTGCGACTTGGGATTTCGTCAGTGTACGAACAAATAGTGATGAATAGATGAAGGAAAACAGGTCAAAGTGCATCAAGCAGTCGACGTATCATCATAAAAATCGATTCTACGTCACGCAAGGGCGCACTAGGTTCAAAATCAGGCCATGGGCGTATGTCATGTCTCATATAATACACATTTGCACACATATATACATAAATAATATGTGCATGAATGTTTCAAACGTCCCTCGATACATGAATCTTCTCTAATAATAAATAACACACAAGCAATTTCCAATATCAAATAAAATCTGCAGTATATCAATAACAATAAATAAATCTACACTGTATTATAAAAACATTGATAAACCAAGTGTTGTATGATCAAAAAAAAAAAAGAAAAAAAAAATAAGTTCGTCAACGAGAGTTAGCAAAAATAAATATAAATTATCAAGATAAGTAAGGGTAATTTTTTTTTCATTTTATAATTTTTCTATTTGTTTAATTAAGATGTCTGAATATAGATTTATATTTTTATGTATTAATAATACTCAGTCCAAGTTATTTTTATATCAAATCAAATCACATGAATTTTAATTTTACATAATTTTTTATATGGATTTAAAAATTCTGTTGGAAAAAATTTCAAGTGGACTTTTGCGCAAAATTTCTTTCAGTGTTTATTATATATTTATTAGAGTGGACCATTTTAAGACAACTTCTTTTTGGCAACTTACTGGACGGGAAAAAAACCGCTGTTTGAAGCGGAGCTCTTAATTTTAATATTTAATTTTCCATTTTCCATTTAAATAATATGGGGAAAAAAATTTTTTTCTTTGGATTTTTGAAGCTCGGCATTTGTGCACCATAGAAATAACACCATAGCTTATTCTTGTAGAGAATTTAACGCTCTACAAAAAAGATTTCTTAAACTTTTTTCATAAAGACAGCCATTCTAAAAATACTCAAATCCAAAGCTCCAAATGTACGAAATTTTGACTTTTTTGTTATTAAATCGATACTAATCATTTTATTATTGTAATAAAAAAACACTTCAATGATTCTAGTTACATTGCTCAATTTCATTTAGACAGCATAAATCCTATTCCTATGAAATGATAATAAAATTCATTTAACATAAGTTATAAATATAATTTTTTTTATAGTAAATAAAATAAAGAAAAAAAAAATATCTGTCACATGAGTATTTTTATTTAGCTTTATAAAAATATTAGCACACTAAACCCAACTTCTGATTAGAAACAATTTTTAATGCAATAATAAAGTGATTAGTATCGATTTAATAACAAAAAAGTCGAAATTTTATACATTTGGAACTTTGGATTTAAAAATTCTTTAGAATGGCTGTTTCTATGAAAAAAATGTAAGAGACTTTTTTTGTAGAGCGTTCGATTCCCTACAAGAATACACTATGGGTTTAATTTTATGATGCACAAATGCCAAGCTCAAAAAATAAAAAAAAAATAAAAAAATTTCTCTTATTAATTAAATAAAAAATGGAAAATCACGAACTAAAATTATAAACTCCGCTTTAAACAGCCTTCTTTTTTTAATCGTCCAGTATATAGATATCTACATAATTATTTATATTGCGTGATTTACTAATGGTTATTGTGTATATATATTAAATTAATGCATTGGAGTTTGTACAACTTCCGTAAAATTTACCGGATATTTATTAAACCTCGATGAATTTGAACAAACCTATAATTCATTGTGACATTTATTTTTGCTGCATGATTATTATCAGACTTTAAAATGTTTTTATTGTTTTATATATGTGTATATTTGTGTGTGTATATATATGTATATTGGTGTGGATAAGTCATGTATGAATATATAATATATATATATACATGTAGTTAAGCGTAAATTTATTATGCATAAACTTGGACGTTTCAACAGTTGTGACCCTTGAAACGAAGACGGATCGAAACAAATCCATTTATATGCTTATAATTTATAATTTGTGTCTTATCTATATGATTTAACCTTGTTGAATTAATTCATTAAGTTGTTTAAACTGTAATAGAATTATTATTTGATAAATGTTTGAAGTTTATTACAAATTATGGTACAGAATGGACAATTTTATGAAAAAATTTGATAGAAATTTTTGTTGATTATTTTTGATAGAAAATTTTCATTTAATTTGAAAGATTTGATTTTATTATTTTGGTTGGGTTTAATAATTTTTAATATTTTTTTTGCTGCATGTTAATGAAGAAATTTTCATTTTGTATAAAAAAAAATCTGAAAATTTTTAGTCGATTTTCACACTGAATTTTTTATTAAATATGAAATTAAAAAATTTATTTATGTTTTTTTTTTTCGTGTTTTTATTTGGATGTTTTGATAGTTGTTAATTTTATGCTTTTCATGTCAATGACACGATGAATCACTTTTGATTTAATGTAAAATATTCATTTAAATGTGCTAATTAGTTTCATTGATTAAAATAAGTTTAAGAGGTTAATTGAGATCAAATGAAAGGAAAATTGACAGTGGGTGATTAATGGTAGATTTTATCATTTCTTCTGACATAATTTGAACTTTAACATGAATAAAAAAACAATTGAATTTCTATGTTTAATCGTATAAAAAATGTTTCATTATAAATAATTTCAAATAATTTTTTTTTTTCATTTTTTCTCAATTATTTCCATCATTTCTTGAACCAAATTACTATATCGCCTTTTATTCATCAACATTCTCGCTAAATAATATTTTCAAATTGCGTTTGAATAAAAAAAAAAATATCAAAAATTAAATTTTTTATTTATCTAGTCTCCGATTTTTTTTTTTAATGATAATTTCTTGATTGATTACAAAACACTCATAGAAACACCAAGAAATTGAAAGCGTAATCAATAAATTATTTTTCATTTTTATAAACATATTTATCACTAAAAAACAATACACGTGAAAATGAAATAAATAATTTTATCTAAAATATACCAAAAAAAAAATTGTTCATTAATCTTCCAATAATTATTTTTATTAGAAAAATAAATATATAAATAAATGAAAAAATAAATAATACAAGTTTAATTTTTCATAACAAACATTTTGTTTCTCTCATTGGAATAATAAAAGCACGTCTGGACCACAAACAAATAATACAAAAAGAAAAAAAAATTAATTGTAATTTTTAACTGAATTTTTTATATTGAAACAAATATTCATTTCTATAACATTTGATATTTATTTTAATAAAGTAATATATTTTTTAAACAAATGTGTATTTATTAAGTTATTTGTTTATTTATATTGAGAAAAAAAAAACCAATTGAAATTTTTAACTAGATTTTCTACATTATTGAGACAAATATTTATTTGAAACATTTGATATTCATTTCAGTCAATTAATTATATTCTATAAACAAATACAAAATTTTATTTTCATCCATTATAAATTTTTCGTCTAATGTTGCACATTCATTTATAATCAAAAACATAAATTACCATGTATATAATTGTTCCACAAGTACACAAAAATCACTGCAAAATAAAAACTCCACAACTAACATCGAATTAAAAACAAAAAAAAAAATCAATAAAATAATTTTTCAAGTGTTTTAAAATTTTCCAACATTGCCATTTAATATCTCATCTTTATTCACATAACTCAGGTTCAGTTTAATCATTCAAAAAGGCCCACAACAAATAAAAATAATCATCCACTCAATTTCCACCAACAACATCAATAATTAAATTTATTATTATCTTTTATTTTCCAACCTAAATAATAACTCACCATGAACATAAATTGAAACTATTTATCACAGCCACATAAACAAACGCTTTTATATTAACAACAGCATTAAAAAAAAAAAAAAAAAAACAAAACTATAATAGAAAAAAAATAAATAATAATTATTATCTATATTATCAATCATCAAATAATTTCCATTTCTTTGTACAATTTTCCTTGACGAGATCTCTAAGTAAATTTAAAATATTATTAAATTATCATTGAAGGGAAAAATAAACAAAATAAAATTATCATTTGTTATCTATTCACTCATTCATTTTTTTTTTGTTCATTTATTTAATGATAAGAAAATGATGAAACTTAAAAGTACAATTGGTTCGCGGTTACGTCACATGATTCAGTGATTGATATTTAACCTTGATAAAGTTTATACTCCTCACACTTCAGGCCATAACGCATATATATATATGTTGCAAATTGTATAGAAGAGAGCTCCACCCTGAGTATACGCGATAAGATTCACGAGGTCATTGCGATTAAACTCTGATTGTACCAGTTACAATGCACTGCAGCAATTCAATGTTCCATCAATAAATATTATTTTTTTTTTGTTTTATATAAATTAGTTGATAATGTAAATGGTTGGGGAATTTTGGGTTAAAGTTTAGGAGAAATTTGTGTTGAGAATTATTTTTGATATGAATTTTTTTTTCAAATTTTGACAGATGAATTTGTGAAGTGTTAAAATTAATTTTGGTTACAGTTAATGATGTTTTTGGTTGAGTTTAATGCAGAATTTTTGTTTGTTGAATTGAATAAATTTTTTGTTAGATCAGATTGAATAAATATTTTTGAAATTGATTCAACTTCAATTTAGTCTGGAAGATGTGTTGGGAAAAATATAACGAATAAAAAAATTCAATAAAACGGAAAATAATTTTTCTGTTTTAAGAAGAATTCTTTTCTTGTGTTGAAATTTAATACGAAATTTGCGTTGACAACAGTCGAATAAAATTTTTAAATGGGTTTTTACACTAAATTTTTCAATATGTATAATGAGAAAATGAAATGAAGTTACGATAAATAAACAAGGTCAATAAAGTATCATTTCAATGTGAAATTATAATTTTTCTGCTTTAACACAAATTTTTGTGTTAAAAATTCAATACAAAATTTGTATTTAAAATAGTCAACTCAAATTTTTAGGGGGATTTTACACATAATTGTTTCTTGTGTATAATAAAAAAATAAAATCGTAACACAATAAATAAATAAAATCAATAAATAAACTTTTATAAAACATAAAATGATTTTTCTTCTTCAGCCCAAATTTTTGTATCAAAATTAAATACAAAATTTGTATTTAAAACAGTCAACACAAATTTTTAGGGGGCTTTTACACTAAATTGTTATCTGTATACAATAAAAAATTGAAATAAAATTACAATAAATAAACAAAATCAATAAATAAACTTTTATAAAACATAAAATGATTTTTTTTCTTCAGCCCAAATTTTTGTATCAAAATTAAATACAAAATTTGTATTTAAAACAGTCAACACAAATTTTCAGTAGACTTTTACACAAATTTGTTAACTACATGTGACCTTGCATACTAAATGAATAAAAACCACGACGAAAAAGAAGAAAAAAAAGAAATAAATAAACAAATAACAAAGCATTTGATTCACTCCACAAAGATTTCATTCGAATTATTCATCAGTTCAAACTTTAAAATGTATAAATTCAACTATCTTCTCATGCACGAATAAATATCACTGCATGACACACTCATCCTCCCTCTTTCCTCCTCCACCATCGACCATTAACATACGTTATCGATCCCTCCCAAGACATTTGGTCATATATGGAAATTTTAATGCAAACAAAAAAATATTTCTCTTTGTTTTTTTCACCTTTTTTCCCAACATTCCAACAAAGATATTTTTATTAAACAATTAATTATCTCATTTATATCAGCAACTGACACAAAAGCCAAAAAATCATCTGAAAATGTTTAAAATATAACAATAAAAAAAAAAAAAAAAGTGAGAGTAAATAAATTTAAATACAATCGATGCAAAAAAAATTACATTCATTTTTTTTATGTTAATAATAAAGACATTTGTCAAGGTCGTAAAAAATCCTTTGTCTTTATTTTCTTGACATTTAAAAATTTTTTTTTTTATATCGATTGAGATAGTGAGTCAGTTGCTTCTTATCAAAATATTAATTATCTTACAATCCGTTTTTTCACAGTTAAAATCGTATTCGGCTATTTAATTTCTATTCATCTTGTAATTCTTCACTACTGTTATGACCTAAACAAATATAAGATTCACATTACTTCTCGGTTAGTAATTTAAATATTTATTCACAGCACACACTTTTTTTTTTTAAATTTCTTTATCGTTATCAGGAAAAGATCAGATAATTTTATGTTTATAATTATCTAAATTTGTTTTTTAAGTATACAATAGAACCTAATTCAACCATACAGAGTTAAAAATTTTGTGTAATAGTTCATGAAAAATTTGTGTCAAGTATAAAAAATTATGAATTCAATGCAAAATAATTTTTCTGCTTTAAAATAAATTTTTGTGTTGAAATTTGATACCAAATATGCGTTGAAAATAGTCGAAAAAAATTTTTAGTGGACTTTTACATAAAATTGTTTACTAAATACAATAAAAGAGTAAGATAAAAATACAATAAATAAAGAAAATCTATAAATAAACTTTCATAAAACACTAAATAATTTTTCTGGTTCAATAACAAAATTTTATGTTAAATATTTAATATAAAATTTGTGTTAAAAACTGTCGGAAAAATTTTTTTAAGAGACTTTTACACAAAATTGTTCACTAAATACAATAGAGTAATAATATAAAAATACATTAAACAATTAAAATCAATAAATAAATTTTCATAGAACACAAAATAATTTTTTTGCTTTAACATAAATTTTTATGTTAAAATTTAATACAAAATTTAATTTGAAAACGACATTCAACACAATTTTCCAGTGGGCTTGTACACAAAGTATTACTCTGTCTAAAAAAATAAATTAAAGAATCAATTATACACTTTGATAGTTATTACTTTAAATCCTACAAGAAAATAAAAACTTTTTCTTTCCATTTTTTTTCTTCAATTAATTACTTAATCAAGTATTATGTCAAATGATTAAGTCTTATCGTAACCAATAATCAAAGATAACATTATGTAAATTATAAATGTGTGTATGGATATAAAACGAAAGAGAAATACTGAGGCATTGAAGAATGCCAAGTGCATGGGCAAAGTGCCCATAATTTTTTATTTCTCTGTCCCACTTGGCTTCAAAATTTTATTTTTTTTTCATCCAACTGCACCTCAAGTGTTCACAAATTAGCAATACTACCAACTCAATAGATTATCACACTTGCAGACATAATTATTTATACACATTGAAAAATTTTATATAAAAGTCTACTAAAAATTTGTGTTGAAATATTTTTTACACAAAATTTAATTTTGAATCAACAGAATATTCATGTGATTCAATTCAAAATAAAATTTTTCACTGTGTATATTAAATTAATAAAACAATTATAAAATATTTCGATGCAATTTTAAGAATAAAAATGAATTTGGAATTAAAACTAAATTAAAAAGTGAATTTGTTTGAATTAATAAGAAATTTATCGATAAATTTTAATTTTCATATGTTTTTCATATAGATGAAGATGTTTCGTCATTTGAATTTAGATATAAATAATATTATTAAATTTATAACGGAATTAAACATTTCAATACAGCCAAAATATTTATAGAATAATTCAACAAATTTCGCAAATAATTTGATTGATATTTATGTAAATATCCCGGAATTTTTTGCAATATTTATAAATAATTTTTTGAAGTTGACTTAGATTTGTGATACATATGATGATTTTGTTTATAAAATGAGTAGAAATAATTAAATATTGCCACATTTTTATATTTAGATGAAAAAAAAAATTTTTTTAGAATTTTATTTTTCAATTTTTAACGTTACCAACAAATTTATAACAAAGTTATGCAAACAAAATTTGTGTAGAACAAATTAATGTTGAGTTTAAATATTGTAATAAAAAAATATTCAACAATTTAATTGGAGTAATTAATTTTTATTTTTGTGTGAAATAAAATTATTTCAAGGACGTTTTCCTACAATTTTTTAATTTATTTTATTGCAACATTTATCACAATTACGTAAAAAAAATTAATTTATTGAGGAAAAATGATCACCACAATAAATAAACTGAAATAAAACTTAATTAATAAATATCGACAATTTGCAACAAATTATTATTTGAATGTATTTAAAATATTCTAAAAATTTTTTTCAACCAATTAAATAAATATTTTTCTACTATTATTAATATAATTATATTAAAACGGCAAAATTTTGTGAATTAACTTCACGAAATTGTAACTTTGTAACAAATATTTATGTTATATAAATATTTTTGAAAATAAAATTTCAAATTTTTTCTTCAACTCTGTATTGAATTTAATCGAGTTATTTTAACAAAACAAAAAAAGCTGCATGCTTTGCAAATATTTTACAACAAATATACTAATGTTAAATCAAAAATGTAATTAATATCACGAAAATTCTACTGCAAATATTGTTTAATAAATATCCAAAATAAAATTGAATTTATTTCAATTTTTATAATTCAAAATACTTCAAAAGATTATTTGTTAAAATTGTCTAGTGATTATTCAACATCAAATTAAAATCAAGGTTGAATTACATGAATAAAATGTATGAATGAATAGAAAAAAAAAAAAAGAAGTAAAATGATTAAACAAAAATAATTCATGAATAAAAACTCGAAATATTTACGTTCATAACAACAAGATAATTATGAATAATAATAATAATTGATGATTAAATTGAAATAACCGATGTTCTATATTGCGAATCAACAGTGAATTATAAATAAACAAATACAAATACATATATTATTCTTCAAAGTTACATAACAGTTGTTTTAGAAACTAATTTGGACTAATAATTATTTTTTTTCATCAATTTTTTTTTATTTATTACATAATGAGACGTAAAATTTTAGTACTTGACAATTTGCAATATTATTATTTTGCAATAAACCTTGAATGTTATATATATTTACTTTACTTGTAAAATTATTCTGTTGATTAAATATAATGAATCGAAAATAATAAAATGGATCCAGTAAAAAATTTTGTGCAAAAGTCCACACAAAATTTCTGTTGAAATTAAAAAATTAAATCGAATTGTATTAATACTTTGTTGATAAAATCTAGTTAATATTATGAAAACACAAATTATTTATATAAATAAAAATCATTAAAATTTATGTAATTTGATAGAATAAAAATTAAGTGTTGGATTTAATATAAAAAATTATTAAATTTGAGTAGAATTATTTTTTTTTTTTTTTGGTTCAACACAAATTTTTTAATTGAATTAATTGATACAAAATTTTTATTAATAATATTTAACATAAACTATTTAAATGGACTTTTATACGAATTTTGTAAAACATCATTTTGGAATTAGAAAAAAAAAATAGGCACTTAAAGGCAATAATAAATAATAAATAATAAAATAATTATTTTT
Organism: Microctonus brassicae; assembly: GCA_918226075.1. Classification (NCBI taxonomy): domain Eukaryota; kingdom Metazoa; phylum Arthropoda; class Insecta; order Hymenoptera; family Braconidae; genus Microctonus; species Microctonus brassicae. The sequence goes on along the minus strand of OW445486.1, from coordinate 5,056,270 downwards.
GAGTTTGAAATTAATATTAATTTTGTAATGTTTTGTTTTTTGTTCTAGGTTAAATAACATAATACAATTTTTGTTGTTGTTGAAAGATATAGCGAATGCTGTTGTTTTATTTATTCTCAATTTCTTTGTTTTTTTTTTCAGTTATTTTTCATTAGTATTTTTATTTTGTACAAGATTGATGAATCGCAGATGAATAAATGTCAAAGGAGCTACACTTGATATATTTACAAAAATCTTTTTCGGCGCTCATTTATAATACAAATTAATTAATTTAATTAATTATTCCTATTTATATTTCAATTTTATCTTATAATTAATTCTTAAACATTAATGAAATGTACGCATAAATTATTTTCTCATCTCAACATTTTTTTATGTATTCATATGAGTGTTTATATTCATAATCTGTCATTTATATTTTATTTATTATAACATAATATTTAAATTTTGAATAAACTTTGAATGAAGATATGATTGAAATTCTCATTAATTTATTCTAAAACTGAACATTTGTTTTTTAATTGTCTAATGATATTTCTACAGTCATTTGTGGAATTATTTATTTTAATATTAGCAATTTGTATAAATTCAACAGTAATTAAATATCTCGAAATTTGTAATTAACAAAAATGACAGAATATTTTATATATATAATTTAAGTAAGTACTACATTCATCATCACTTTATTTTATTTTTTATTATTATAATTGCGTTATTATTTTTTTTTTTAATTAATTTGTGTTTCAATTCGTTTGTATTCATTGAAAAATTTTATTTATGTGAAAAATTATGACAAAAAAAAAAGACCACATGAAATTCGACTGTAAATATTAATTTAATATTTATTTAAAAGCGTACAAAAAAATGTATTTGTAATTCATCTTGCACACACGGCAACAAAAATAAAAATTATATTGTTAAATATATTTGCATAGCATTCATCAATTTATTATGTAATGGAAATTCGATTTTATTTATTTATTTTACACTCATAGAATTTTTATTTTTATAATTTAACTGATTTTACAGCATAATGGCAATTATAAAATTAATTAATTTGAATAGAGCGCCCACGAGTAACTAATTTAACCCAATTTTACAAAAACAAAAAGAAATTATTCACCGTAAAAAAAAAAAAAAAAAAAACTTGATAAAAAATAACTGCCATGGAAATAATTTTTTAATTGTTGTCGAAAGTATTGGAATTATAATATACAACATTGTTGCTATTTATAGTTAGTGTCAATATTATTAATGTCAAGGACAACAATTGCATGTAAACAAAGAAGAAAAAAAAAACACGAATTAAATTTGAAACGAAAAGTTTGATAAAAAAAATTCTGAATTTTCGCGTCACTGGGAGGAAAAAAATTACTAATAAATTAACAATCGAACAAAAATAATAGAAATAAATAAAAAAAAAAAACGGGCGTCGACATCTGATTTCATCAGATCTATAGAAATAAAATAAAAATCATAGTCTTTTACAAAATAATAATGAATAATTGATATTTTTTTGAATAATTTTCTTCTTCACTCCCGTTAACAATTTCAATATATTTTGAATATTTAAATTATTATCTACAGCACAAACCCGATAATAAGCGCTCTCAGGATCATGAAAATAAAAGATTATTTATTTATAGAGAGAGTCAAATTCCTTTTTTTTTTTTTTAAATAAGGTAAGAACCTTGGTACTTGGTCACTTCTGCAATTGAATAGATTTTTAAAATTTTCATGGGAAAAAATTCTGGTGATAAAAATTAATACAAATGACAAAATTATTTCCAAATTAAAATAAACTTAATTATTTCCAATTAGTGTATTTTATGAAAAATTATGAATATTATTGAATTGAAAATTAAAAACAATTATTCGTTTTATCATCCATTTTGACTTTAATGTTCATTCACTAGAGTTTTTTTGTGATCGAGTATTAGTGCTGTTGATTTTTCTCCACAAAAAAATTAATATTAATTATCAATTAATTGATAATTATCCTGATTTTGGTCGATTCAGTATTAGAACCCATGAATAATAATTATAAATGGAAAAAAATTTCTGTATTTGATGAATTACTTAATTTTTGAAAGCCTTTTGAACTTTGCACTAATGAAAAATGAGCGAGTACTAGTACCTTGGATTTTCTCCACAAAAAAATTAATATTAATCATCAATTAATTAATAATCATCACGATTTTGGTTAATTTAGTATTAAAACCCATGAATAATAATTATAGAGAAAGAGAAATTCTACATTTGATGAATTAACGAATTTTTGAAAGCTTTTTAAACTTTGCACTAATGAAAAGTGAGCGAGTATTAGTACCATCGAATTTTTTCTCAAAAAAATTATTATTAATCATCAATTAATTAATAATTATCACGATTTTGGTTGATTCAGTATTAGAACCCATGAATAGTAATCATAAATAAAATAAAATTCTGCATGTAATAAATTAACTAATTTTTACAAACGTCTCAAACCTTGCACTAATGAAAAGTGAGCGAGTACCGAAGCTTTTACCTCAATAATTTATTCCACTCATTATTGAGTTGGCAAAAAAACAAAAAAATCATTGGCCCAAGTTAATTTTCTTAAATTTCATCAACTCCATACTGCAAGTTACAACAGATGACTCTATGCATGACCCTGTTCGCCCGTTTTTACCCCTCATTTACTACGTGGACGCTCCCTAACGTACACGAGACTCTATTTTCACTCTCGTCGACATCGTACGGGGACAAGGACTCGAACAACTCGTTTTTACGTTCTCTCTCTCTTCCTTCATTCTCTTTCTTTTACACTCTCACTTTATCTATCTACACATACAACCAACAACAACAACACACACACGCACACTTACACACTAAACAAGTGATGTTACTTCCTTTCATCGTCACTGCGGCAACATCTTTTATGCGACAGTGATAAAATAAAATTAATTTCATAAAATAAAAAAATAATACATATATACAATTCACAGTAAATCTATAAAATATTCCCAATTTGAATATAAAAAATTTTAAATAATAAAATTTTGCATGAGAAAGGGAAGAAGAGTTAATATAAATTAAATTTGATTTTCTTTTTGTTCTGTTTCTTTTTCTTAACATTTTATATTAATCAATTAATTTTTTTACTGATCTATAAAATTCAAAATACATTCTCGTCAATACGCCTAATATATTTTCAGGATAATTATAATTTGTTTCTTGTTGCATTTGAGTATTTAATAAATTGTTTTTTTTTTTTTGCTCCAACTATTTTTTTTAAGATCGTAATATATATCTTTGAAATAAAGGCGCGTCCTTAGGTGAGAATTATTTCTACTTATTTCATATTATTCCGTCACTCAATTATTAATAATAATCAACTACTAATGATCTAATTAATAACGCAAAAATGAAAAAATAAAAATAAATAAATAAAACGATAAATGAGAGACGTCTCCAATTATTTTTCATACACTCATAAATATAAATAAATCATTGAAGAAATATTTTTCACCTCGAGACTAATGAAGACATTATTTTACATATCTTATATATAATATAATAATATGTATTTAAAAGTCAGTCATAATAATAAATAATAATAATTTATACAATGTATGTAATAATAATATCTTACATGGATCTGTGTGTGTGAATGTGAATTTTCACTTGTTTAATAAATAAATGAATGAATTATGTAACTAAAATTCATATTTATATAATTATGTACACATAAAATGTCATGAAATTTTTCTAATATTTGACTTTTGCTTTAACTTCTTCAGCAATACCACCCCATTTTAATTTATAAACTCGCGATCGCCACTGAATTAATGGATCAAGTACAGCTTGAAGAAATAAATACGGTCGTGTTATTTCACTAACTAACCAACCGCACACAAATTCAAGTTTATTCAATGGCAATGGACTATTTTGTACAACGCACAACATCGTCCAATCAAGCATAAACCATAATAATATATGAATTAAATAAAATACCAATGAATCCCAATCAAATAATATTTCAGCTGCCCACGATGCACAAGCACCCAGCACTAAACATTCACTTAATGGCTCTAATATAATTGTCGATGGTAACATTGCAACACGTAATTTTGCCCATCGTCGTAAACGAGCTTGAAATGTTTGCAATTCACAATGTCCACTATTTTGTAATGCTGGTTGAGAACAAACTGTAATACGCCATCCACGATCAGTTAATGATTTAGCATAAAAAAAATCTTCAGCTAAATAAACACCAAATGTTTTTAATCCACCAACTTCATCCAATGGTGCTTTTCTTAATAATGCTGACATACCTGTATGGCAATTAATTCGTAATACATCAGCAGCCAAATACATTCGTGATTGTATTGTTCCAAAATATATTTTTTCATAGGCCGCAGCAAAACCTTCACGATCACATGTAAATGGTAATTGATGTACCAATGCAACATTATCAGTCATATAACGTACCATATCTAATAATGTATCTTCTTTCATTCTTATTCCACTGTCGCTAATGAGTATTAATTCATATTTTGATGCTTCATATGCCGGTTGCATATTATTTATTTTTGGATTAACACCAACGTTACAACCACCGATAAATAATTTTGCATCAATATGTGGATGCTTTTCCATTAATTTACGCACCAGCATTAACACTGGATCAGATTCATCTTCAACACAAAATAATAATTCATATAATGGATAATGAATTGTGAAAAATGTCTCTAAATTATTAAATAAATTTGGATCAACACCCATTAATGGCTTTATTATTGATACACCAGCAAATGGAACTTCATAACTTGGAACTTGTGCAGGTTTACGATGTAATTTCCATCGTCCAGTTACCAATGCCAATATATGAACGATCCACATTCCAAGCCAAAATATCATGAAAAATATTGCAAACCCATACAGGGTGTATATCATAGAGCTCATGTTTAGCTGTAAAAATTCTATCCTCAAATCACCTTTCTCTTATTTCACTTATTTTTTTTTTTTTATATTTTCTATTCAATATAAATTTTTTTTTTTCCGCCTTTTTCTCGTTTCCCTCTTTATCTTTTTTTCTTTCATCACCATCACCCTCAAATAATCATATATTCCATTATATCAATCAATATCCAAACAAATCATTCACACTTCTACATTGGAAATCTTCAAATTTTCTCGTTGAATTATTTTTCAACCGGCCGGTTGGATTCTGTGGTTTTTGCATTATTTTAACTGAATAATCCAAACAACGTTGCGTTATTGTTGAATTAAAATGTCGATTCAAACTCGTTGTTATATTATCCACCACTTTTTTCATCAACTTCATTCACCTTTATTCAAATTCACACGTAAATTCACATGCACAAATAAAAAATAATTTCATTCCTAATATTTCAATTGTAAAACAAAATTGTTCATAAATCCCACATTATTTTACATCCGTTAGATATATTATTATCATGAAATAATAATAAAAATGATAAATAAATAGATAATAAAAATATTATATTTATAAATTTTAATTCAAGAATTTTTTATTCGTGTTGGCAACGCCTCTTTCAGTTTTTTTTTTCACGTACCCGCCTTTTCGTAAAGCCTCGATATTTCCTCGTGCTCACAAAGCAAGCACACCACCACAGAGAACAAATGGCTACCTTCGACGAATCGATCAGTAGTGGTGGTGGTGGAGGTGGTGGTAACAATTCACGTCGCAGCAGCTGCATTCGCATTCTCAATGTTGCGTTCCATCAGTTAGATATTTTTCTCTTCCAATTTTTATATTACAAATAAAACAATAGATACAACATTTTTATATTTATATTAATTATCTCACATGATGTTTTATTAATTTATATATTAAATTAATTATTTATTCACCTTTGTATTTAAATATTTAATAATATTTATCAGAATTTTTCATTCGTTTTCTTTCATTTATTTAGAATTTAATTTCATCATTTTTCTCGTCATGTTGGCAGCTCAATTACCAAAAAATATTCATTGTATTTGTTTCAATTGTACAGTCACTTGTTTCACAGTACATTAATTGCAACCATTTCATCTTGCACAGAATATATTTTGTACATAGTGTGTACATAACCCAGTGTGAATAATTCAGTTCGCGCATTGATATTTAAAAAAAAAAATAATGAAAAATATCAGAAACGACGCAAACACGTTAAATTGAAATAAATAATAAAAATAGATTTTAAAATTGAATTGTGTATGATTTTTATGTATTTAGATATTTATTTTTATCTTTGTTTCATCTATTTTTATGATTTTATATTCATTTATTCATTTTCAATTGTTTTATTGTTTTAGTGAGAGAAATGGACGCTCTCAATCTCTAATAAGTGTTGTTTTTTTTTTTTAAGACTGTGGTGTGAAGGAAAACTTAAGACACAGGATATCTAAGTGTCTAAGAATTTTATTAAAACTGCACTCGGCAGCATGTGACAACCGGCTGCATGCAATTCTTGCATACTGTGCATACTACTGAGTAAAATTGTAAAGCAGAGAGTCAGAGGCTCAGAGCACTCAGTAAAGTCTTGTAAAAAGCGAAAAAAAAAAAAGAATGCATCGACAGTGGCGCGGCAAACGCCAACATTCACAATCGATTCTAAGCTGCCTTCACTTTGCCGCTTTGATATTCGATAGCTATGTTATATATTTGTAATATTTGTTATAAATATTTTTATTACAATGTTTGCTGTGAATATTATTGTATACAGTGTATTGATAATGAATGTGTGAAAGATTTTGTTTATATTTATTTGATTCAATTTTAAGTGGAAATAAATCCGTTGAGTTATACTTAAGAATTTGAATTATTCCATGGCGGGAAATTGTTTTTTTAAATATTTTATTATAGAATTTGTTTTTTTTTTTCTTAGTTTATTAACAACACACTGTAGAGAGATTAAATTTTGGTACATTTCTTGATGCACTATCGCTATTTTGAAAAGTTTGTGTTGTTTTTTATGAATTTGAATATTTGAAAATTAAAAGTTGGTCAAAATTTAATATACAATAAATTTAAAAAATAATGAAAATTTTTGTGTTATATGAAATCCTTAATTATTTTATTATTTGTAATTTTATAATGTGTAATGAGAATATTTAGATAATTTTTTTAATTTTTATATTAAATTTTCCATGATTTACAACAATAAATTCGCTGATTATTTATGCAAATTAATGATATTAATGAGATTGTATGAATGTAAAAAATAATTTTATCATTTGATTGTGACAATTCATTTTGATAATTTAATTAGGGGAAATATTTTTGTTTGTTATTGTAATTTGTCTTGAAATTTTTTTGATTTATGAATTCATAATAAATATGATGTATAAATATAAAAATATATATAAAACATTCGAAATAAATATATAAATAATATCTAAAGAGTTTTCGATTCGACCAAAAATTTTAATTTCGCGACCGAAATAATTTTACCTGATAAATATTTACATAAACATTTAAAAACGAAAACGGAAGTCTATCCTTATTAAAGATTAGATAAAATTAAAAATGATTTTTTTTTAAATGATAAAAATCACATTACAATTAGTATTAATATATAATTATATTTAATCACTTAATTATCAATGTTTATCATCATAAAAAACGAGACTCAGACACTTTTCTAATCACTGCATGATAAAAATTTGAAATATTTCAAACTTTATGCCTCAAATAATTATAATTTAAACGTTTTTCATTCTTTATGATTTCAAATTAACAAAGATTCGTATTCTTGATGATCTAATTCAATTAATTAAAGCAAGGAATAAATTTAAATAGCATAAAAAAAATAAAAAATTTCCATTTTTTTTTTTTTTCAATTTATATGAAATTTTTTTATGTAAAATCGTTTGAATCATCATTATTGTTGTCATAGAAAGATTGAGAGAACATTAGAAAAGGTGTTTTTCATGTTTGAGAGCGTATAAATAATTATTTTTATCAGATAAATTCGTAAATTGAACAAAATTATTATTTCTTACTTTCGACGTAATTCAATATCACTTTTTTTTTTTTATCACTATTCGATATAAATTAAAATATGACGCAATATTGTCTGCTATTTAATTGCTAGAAATGATAAGAACATCCAGACATTTAAAATGCGTCTACATGATTCATCAACGTCGCGTTATCACAAAATATTAAAATATTGTCAAGGCAATTTTATTTTAATAAATTCCTCTTGAATTTGCCTTTCCCATCATTATTTATTTTTTGATGTACATAAAATAAAATCATTGATAATTATTGAGATGATAATAAAAATATATAATTACTAATAAATTTCTTGTTCATCACATGGAAAAAAAAAAAAAACAGTGAAAGTGAGAGAAAGAATTCATAATTTTCAAAAATTAATATAAAAAAATTTTTTTTCGAATAAACTTTTAATTTCTGATTTTTTACATTTATTAATACCGTTAAATTATTATTATTATTATTATTATTATTGTTATTACTAATATTAATAATGAGGTGATTGAATTTGAAATAATAATTTTAAGATCTAAATTTTTTAAATAACGGATGTTTGTTAGCGGTCGATGAAGATGCAGATTTTTTATATTCATAATAAACAGCGTCATCAGCACCAGACATCGATGCTAAATTACCAGCTTTCCGCATAAACTGAAAAAATAAATAAACAATTTAAACATCATTCAGTAGAATTTATATTCAAGACATTTTTTTCTTATTTTCTCAACTGAGAAATTAAATATTGATAATTTCAAGTTATTTTTTTATGGTTTAATGAAGGTTTAATAATTTTAAACTTTTTGTGACTTGAATTGAAACTTTTGAAAATAATAAAAAATTTACTTTCGATTTTTTCAATTAATTTATCATGAAGAAAAGTTAATTATTAAAAAAAATCATTACTGTGGTTATTAAATAACCTGCAAAAAAAAAAAACTATTCCAAATATATTTATTTTAAAAACTATTTGTTAATTGTTATTTGAACATCATTGAGGAATAAATAATATTGTAATTACATTTCATTTGAACATAAACTTTGAATGATTTAAACAAAACATTAAGTTTCTATGCGTTTAGATAAATTTTAACCTCAAAAAATCTCCAAGATGAAATGGCAATAAAAAAAATAATAACACACGTAAAATTTTCACTACAACTTACACCTCGAGGTCCTTCGCCAGGAATTCTTTCTTCATCAGCATCAGTATCACTTGCTAATAAAACTTGCTGCAACAATTGACTCTGTTCTTCATGAGTTTTGTACATCATATCTGGCTCCTCATCAATACCAGCCAATTTGGTAATAACTTTATACGCATAGCCTTGATTAACTAAAAATCTCTGTCGTTTTCGTGAATAATTCATTTCAACAGTGTCTTGTGACACAAGTGTATAAAAAAATGCATTATATTCCTCAGCAATTGCTCCTTTTTTAGCACGTAAAATACGACCTAAACGTTGGGCCTCTTGACGTCGTGATCCACCATGTGATGATATTTGAATTAAAACATTTGCCTCAGGCAAATCAAATGACGTATCAGCAACTTTACTAACAAATATTGTATTAACTTTCATATTAAATTTGAAATTTTGCAATATTTGTATTCTTTCACTCTGACTTGTTGGCCCATAAATATAAGGTTTATTCATTTTAATTGCATAATGTTTCAATGCAAATACATTATCAGAAAAAACAATTGTTTTATCACCCCTTCGTTCATGATAACGTATTAAATATTGACATGCACGAAATTTATTTGGATTCATAACATAAAGCAATAATTTACGGCTCATTTTACATCCCAAATATTCACGATAAAATTCTGGTGTCATTGGACACCAAACTTCAGCGCATTGAACACGTGCAATAAATCCACGTTTTTGTAATTCAAGCCAATTTGCCTCGTATAATTTTGGACCGATTAAAAAATTTAAATCAGCAATTTTATCATCCTCACGCAATAAAGTTGCGGTCAATCCAAGTTTACAATGTGATTGAACAATTGTTAATACTCGACGAAACATTTTTGCTGGAATTGTATGGACCTCATCTAATACCATTATTCCCCATTCTTGTTCCTGTAACCATTTCATTGTTTGTTCCGCTTCCCATGAACGCTTTTGCGTGTGAGTTATCATCGAATATGTCGTTACTAATATTCCACAGCCCATTGGTTTATCTTTGGCCTCACTTGTAAATCTACATATCATTGAATCATCAGCTGTTGACCACATTTTAAATTGTTGCTTCCATTGTTCAACTGACACACCAGAATTACATAATACTAATGCACGTTTACGTACTGTACAACATGCAGTAACACCAACTAAACTTTTACCAGCACCACAAGGTAATACAATAACTCCTGAACGTGCTCGTCCATTACCAAACATTTTACGTAAACTTTTTTCCTGATACGGACGTAAAACTGCTGATGGTTTTAAATCAATATTTATATCGGGATTAACTGTATCATTTCTAAAATCATATTCTGCTAAAAGTGGATGCTCAAGTTCAATACAACGTTTTTGTATAACTTCAATTTTTTCCTGATTCACTTCGAAACTTACAATTTTTAATTGTTGATCTTCCTCATCGTCCTCGTCTTCTTTATCAATTTTATCATAAAATTTTGTTATGTCTTCTGGCACAATTGCTGTTTCACTAGGTGGAGGCTCTTGTCCATCAGTAGTTGGAGGTAAATTAGTGGTAGTTATTGGTGGATTAATAGATGGTAATGGTTTAGCACCAAATTGCATTGCTTTATGTTTATCTGGTATACTTGTAATTAATGCTTCGGTGTCCTCAACAGGTTTTCGTAGTCTACACTCCTGAATTACCGGATCTTTCAATAGCTTTTGCAATACATCAGGATATGGTGATTCAACAAAATATTTATTGTGCTTTAGTACGAGTTTAACCTAAAAAAAAAAAATTTTTTTTTTAAATTACAATCGCCAGGATTTATTTATAAATATTATATACTTACTTTACCATATGATAATGTACATAATTGAATGAATTCAATAATTCCTTCGGGAATACTAGTTTTACTTAATCTTTTTAAGTACTCGATAATATCGTGCGTTTGTAAACCAACACTGACTGCAGCATATAATGAATATGCTGTTAATTTGTACTAAAATGAGTAAGAAAAATTATTAAATAATGTTTAAGGTTTCTTTGTATATTTTATATTGGGTTTTATTTCATTTAGTTACTTCGTGAATGTGCTCTGGTCTGCAAACAGGTTCAGATATCGCAATTAGAAAGTCATGTGCATGTTTATACACTGGAGAAAATGATTCCAAAAAAATATGTCCATTAGGCGCCTGTCAATTAATAAAATAAATTTGATTAATTTTCATTTCTTATTGTTTTTTTTATTTAAATATTAATTATTCAGGGAAGTTTTGGGCTCAAATATGAGCCTTTTTTCGTAATTTTTTTGTGGTGAAATGATTAGGTTGGTAGAAAAACTGTTAATAAGAGGTTATAAATGCACATTTTGAGAATGAAAAAAAAATTTTTTATCGGCACTTTCATACAAAATAGCTGCTGTACTTATATTAATCCAAAAAAACAACAAAAACCGAAATTTTTTTTAAGCTTAAGATCAAAATCCATAAGATGACGTAGGGAATTTTTGATAATACTGATTAGTTTTTTTTTTTTTTTTTTTTTTTAATAAACAATTTATCGATGAATTTTTGGTCACGAAAAAAAAATTTTTCTTTCAAAACACCGCCATTTTGTTAAAATTCAATATTTTGGAAAAAAATCCTACGTTATTTTATGTATTTTGATCTTAAGTTTGGAAAAAACTTCGATTTTTGTTTCCAGCTTAAAAATTGTTCCAGTGAAGCCTCCTCGAAAAAAAAAATTTTTTTTTGTATTATTATAAATAACACAGCCGCAATTTTGTATGAAAGTGCCAATAAAAATATTTTTTTACCAGAGCCAGAGTGGTGTTAACCCTTCAGTGTATAAGATTCAAAATTAACCTTTGAAAAATTTGGAATTATATTTTAAAAATTTTTTACTGAAAACGAAAATTGTCTATTTGTGTATTAATTATTTATGCGTATTCATTTAACGATAAAAGAGTAAAACAAAATGGATTTGAATAGAAATTAAAAATTTATGAAAGAATTTTACATAAAAAGTGATAATTTATAATAATTATTGGATAAAATGTGAAATAAACGCAGTAAAATGAATGAATTCATGTTTTTCATAATTAGATACTCAAATATTCATCTAAATATTGTAATAAAAATATATAAAAAATAATTTTTAAAATATAAAAAACTTTTTAGTCCTCCAGTTTATTAAAATCTCTGAAATATAATATTTGTATCGACTTTAAATTATATTCTTGTTTCTTTCAAGGCAGAAAATTAAACGAAATTAGCCAAAAAAGGGAAAAAGCTTTCATTAACAAATATCAAATCCAACACCAATTTTCTTTTTTTCATTATTTTTTGATGTATATAAACAATGATAGAATACACATACCACCCACAATGGCCTGACTTCATTATCAGGTTTTAAAATCATTTGAGCACGATAATCTTTAGCACCGAATTCATCTTCCACAGCATTTTCATCCAACTTTTCAGCGTCATTTTTTGCTGCATCTGGTATTCCTTCAGTCTCAAATCCTTCACCGAAATCATCTTCATTGTAATCATCTTCCTCCTTTCGTTTCTTCCACTTACCACGATCTAATAAAATTCCATTAAATAATATAAATATTAATAATATAATTTACATTTATTTATAATCAAAATTAACTGGAATAATCAATATTATGTACATTGTATCGAAATTTATAATAATTTTCATTGCCAATTGTATTTTAATTGCAAATAGAATTAATATTGCTTTGAGGACATGTTGCGTCTTTTCTCATTCGTTTTTTTTTCATTTTTTAATAGAAAATTAATTTGTTTCATTTATAAATTAGTATATTCTCTGAGTATAAATAAAGAAAAGATATTTTGAAATCAATTTAATAATTAGAATTAACATAATCAATTTTACTTTGAGGTTATATACCATCTTTTTTCACTCGTTTTGGTGGTCCCATATTTTAACTCCAAATTAATATCTCACATATGAAATAAAATATTATTCATGTATAAATGAATGAAAAATATTGTTAAATCAATTTAATAATCAAAATATATTTTAATGTATCTTAGAAGCAACAAAAATCAACTGAAAATATTTTTACATGTAAATCGGGAATCTTCGGTGATGTTCGGCTCGAATATAGATATTATATGTAATAAGATTATACTATACCATAAAATTTGAATATATGTCAATCAAAAAGGCGCGAATTATGATAATTATTCTTATTAGATTTATTTATTTCCAATTTTAACATAATTATTTGTCGATTTTATACCAAAAAATACTAAAATAGCTTCATGACAAAAAACTTGATGAATCATCTACGTTGGGTTCTGTGATACTTTGTATCAGATGAATCATACCCAATTTGAACTGTAATTTTTGAGATTTTGTCATTGATCTTAAATCACTACGAAAACTCAATAAAAATTGCGAATCCTCATCGTGATAATGAATTCCATTATTCGACTTCCATTTTATTATATCTAAAATTTGATTGGGCACATCATCTTTTTTAGGTTTTCTGATGATATTTTGCCTTTTTATAGACTTAAGTTTCCGTAATGTCCTGCAAGAATTCGATTCTTCTTCATCCTCTTCATAATCTTGTTCAATTTGTCCTTGTTCACTCATTTCGTACTCAATTTCTTCATCATCTTCTTGTGGTATTTCGTAGTTTTCTTCACGTCTGAAAGTTTTTTTTTGTCTATCATTTATTTTCCATACTCCTTTCTTTATATTTAAAAAAATAATGTACAACTTACTGTCTGTTAGTTTGCAAAACAGGTGTCAAAAAATGTAAACTATTTGCATATATATATTTCTTCATTACTCCTCCACCTGATCTCTTTGGTGTATTACTAATTCTAATTATATATTTTCTGTAACCATCTCTCACATTGTTCCATTGTTTTCTCTTGTTGTCATCTGTAATGATAAAATTAATTTATTAGATAATTTCATTCATATATTTAACAGCTAAAAAAGATATTTTGAATAATTTTAATTTGTTTATTTAATGGAATTCAGACTTATATCTCAATTAGTTAAGTAAAATTAAATATTTTACAGCAGTTAGAAATAAAAAAATTTTTTCACTCGTTTGACTTGTTTTATTTAATAAATATATCAAAATGGGTAAAAAAAAAGTTAAATAAAGGGCTCAGCCAATGATTTTTAATGTCATAACATACTAAAAGTGATGATTTTTACGAAAAAAATGACATAAATTTGGATTTTACTTTTTATAAAAAAGTGAGGTTATGAAATGCGATATTAATGTCTGTAGTTTTTATTCTACTTTTTTTCATCAAACTGTACTCAATATATACAAATAATTCAGTAGTGAAACTTCATTTGGACTTGAATTATATATGAATTGTTTAATTAGAGTCAAAAGTTGTTAATACTTACAAAATTTCTTTTTTTCCTCGTTACCTAAATCATCCCAGTTTAAACATAAAGTTTTACAAATTTCCTCCCAGGCTAAATCTCTTTGAATTTTATTTGAGTAATTTTCATTACTGATGTCCCATAAACAAGGATATTTTTCGACTTCTCCAATTAAATCGTCTATTTCATTCATTATCATTATCTTGAGTTGCAATTTGCAACTCAAACAAGTTTATTTTATTGAACATTTCATATGTAAATGCAAAAAGACTGGAGCACCATCTGGTGGAGTGTCGCACTACTGTAAAATTAATTTTCCAGAAAGAAAAATATTTAGCTATAAAAACAAGAAACCAAACAAAATTTGATAAAAAATTTTAATAATAATTTATATTCCAATTATATTATTCATATTTTTATTTGAGGTTAATTATTCATTCAAATTTGTATAAATATTTGATATTTCGTATCATCTTTTCTATGAAATTTATGTAATTAATATGATGAATTGAATGGAAATAAATTTAATCAATCATTGCTAAATGAAGAATGAAAATAAGAAAAGAATAACAACCCAATTAGTAACAAATTGGTATATAATTTTTCATGTCAATTCATAATTTTAGTCATTCATATAATTAGTTGCAATTATATTTGAAAATATATCACGACTTAAGAAAAAAATTTTTTTTTATTCAGAAACAAAAATTCGTTTTAGTTAAAAATTTAAAAAAAAAATCATAATTCTATATCGGAATATGAATTTCATTGTGAAAATATGTAAAAATCATTTGAATTAAATCAATACTCGTTATTACACACATAAAATACATCAAATTGAATGATTTATAATACTCAGAAATTTGGGGTTATGTATCGTAAAATTTTTTTTTATCAATCTAAAGCATTTTTAGTAGAAAAAATAAAATAATATCATATCAATTATGCATAAAATAAGTAAATCACTTGTTGATTATATCAAATAAAAAACGGTTTTATGCACTTCGAAATTTGAGGTTATGTATCATGAGAATTTATTATTCAAAACATTTTTAGTGGAAAAAATAAAATAATTATATGCCAATTATATATTAAATAAGCATATCACTTGTTAATTATATCGAAAACAATAATATGACAACAAAACAAACGAATTTATACGATGAAATTTGCCAAAGTTCGAGTTAACACAATAATTGTTGTTAATTGTTTTCCAATAATGTAGTTGAATTAATTCAATATCAAAATAATTATCACATTAAATTAATAAGGATTATTTAATGCCACTCATTACTATTCATTTTAATGAGTCATATTATTAATTTGCTTGTTTGATTCATTGTTTAGGCAAACTACCGCAATAATCTGCAATTTTTAAACAATGAAAAGTCAGAAAATTCATCAGTTAATTATTCCTATATATGTTTATGAACTATAATTTGATTTTATCACATTTGTTTATGATAATCCGGTATATAATGATGTGTTGGTGATATAAATAATATTAAAAATGCATTCCATTGTGCAGATATCAACAATTATTTTAATAAGAGTAAAGTTGGAATCAATGGAATTACAGATGCAAATAAAAATACATAGTTAATTAATTAATTTTCTTCTTCTTTTTTTGGTTATGAACAATGTTGAGACGCATAAATGGAATTTGATACATAATTTTATGATAAATAACATGAATTATATCAATTAATTTATTCAATCCTCCGAAAAAGTAGACATTTGTAATTCTTCATTTTCTTTTATTTATTTCATCATCTTTTTTTCTACTAAAAGTTTACGTGTGATCAACAATTATATATATATATGTTTACGATGAATCGTTGGAATAATTAGGGATAATTATACAATTATCAAGGTATATTCGGCAATAATTGACTTGACAACACATAAATATTTATATATGAGTTGGCGTAAAAAGTAACATTTTTTTCAATTTTATTTATCTATTTACTGATTTCCTTCATTCTAATTTTATGCATTAATGATTATTCATTGTCTACAAATTGTCGTTTTTTCTATTCTTTTTCATATTTATGAATTAAAGTGAAATCTTGTGCAAAATGGAGTTGGATAAAACAAAAATGAAAAGAAATTAAGGAAAATAAATTCAAGAGAGCTTGTTAAAATTCATTGTGGTTAAAAATTAATCAGAATACATTGAAAGAGACCACAATAAGAATTGAAACAATAATATAAAGTTGGAGAACGATGAAATGAAATTGTTAAAGTTTGAAGTGTGAGCCCCGAGGAAGAAGGAAAGCTAACGGGGGGGAAAAAGAGAAAAGTACAAAAGTTCTCAATTATTGAGATTTTTTTTTCATCTTTCTCATCTCTTTGTGCATTAAGACTATATATATTTATATATATGAATCTACCTACAAATCAATAAATTCTCGACCTTAGAACAACTTCGTCAATTACAACTAGATCACATCCCATTTGTATATAACCTCAAATATGTATAATACGTTTTTTTTGTTAATCAATAAAATCTTTTTAATATATATGTATAGAATGTTTAGGGCGGTAGATAGATATTTAAATTCCATTTATTTATGATTATTTCCATTTTTTTTTTCGCAGTATCAGGCCATTACGTTCAAAATTTTGCTACTAATTAATTAGCAAATGGATTTTACTTTTTAGAATCTTGCTGGCTTGAATATTCATCATAATTTCGGCCTCGGCTTTTATTATATATATTTTTTTTTTTTCGTTTTTTATCATTTTTTTCCTATTTACAAATATTTTAATTGTATTTTAGGTTAAATGCTTGAGCCTATTTTTAATATTTTCATTTCTGACAATCATTGATGAATTCAATATAATTTTTGTTTATACCAAAACGAAATTTCAATCTATTTTTTTATTTCAATTATTCATTCGCAAAATCATACGCAAAAATGTGAATATAATTAATACGAAAGATATAATTTATTACTTCTTTAATGTATTTTGCGCAGAGTTTGTTTATTATAATTTATTTCATGATCAATTTATTATTAGTTTGAAATCGATTGAAATATTTTCCTATGCAATTTTGTTCATTTATTTGTTTCTTTGCTTTAAATATTTTTACTTTATTTCATAAGTGCATTAACGTATAACATAATTATTCATGTGAAATATTCTATTTTTACTTTATAGAATTTTCTAATACAATAATCGATAATCCAGATTAATAAACATAAATTAAACTTTATAAAAATACTATTAACGATCACTCATATTATATAGTATAACATTTTTTTTTTTTTTTTACAATTTCAACTACATAATCGTAAATCGTTAATGCCGAGGCCATTATGAATATATTAGCATACTATATTCATGTCATTAAATCGCACGACATATCCTACATCATGAATAAGCGTTCATCTTTATCATTTTATCATTATTAGAAATAATAATATTTTTTTTATTATTTCGTTTCATTATCTTCATTTTTTTTTTCCAACATCTCACATTTTATTTATCAATTAAATGTGCTGATTTGATTCTAAATTGTTTCAATATTTCAATGCTGTGTAGTTAACTAATGGCAATGACCACTTTTTTTTTCTTGCAATTCGATTATTATAAATGTCAATTTAGAAAGACAACAAAAATTATGATGAAAAAAAATTTTTTTCTTCATCTGAAAAAATGAAACAATTTTCAGATGCAATTTGATAAACAATTTGAATGAATTATTAACTTTGGTAGTATCCAACCACAACTCTCTATTTGACACGTATACACAATATGTCATATGCTTATTTAATATATCATAATTAAGAAATGGCTTAATTTTTTTTCGCTTTTCATTTTACTTAGTCATTGAACAACTTCAATGGAATAATTTTTTTTTTTTTTTTTACTAAAAATGGCTGTTCTATATATGTATTTATACATTAACTATCTTTCGTGCACTCATTTATAATTTATTCAAATGTCATCAGCGTAAATCAAGTGAATTTACTAAAATAAGTATCACTTATTACATTTTAAAAAATATTTTGGAATGATTTTTCGTTCAGTGGGATGAAAAATTACAAATCAAAACTCTAATTAATAATATAATTGAAATTAATTCCCACGTTTAATTTATTAGCAGCATTTTTTTATTTGCTTAAGAAGATTTAGCATTAAATTTATTAATTTTATGTACTTTTCTTTAACTATTTATTTCCTAACCTCAAAGTTGAAAAATTTATTTGATGAATAAAAAATGAAAAAAAAAAAAAAAAAGAGAAATAGGTACATGTTAACGGATCTAAATACTGTCAGTATAAATATAAAAATTAAATATAATTACTCAAATATGTATTATTTATTATTAAGATGATATTAGAAAAACAAAAGGGTTTTTTGTTATGTAATGAGCGCAAAAATGTCACGCTCCAATTCGACAAATCCGCGTCATGTGCTACTTTCATATTCGCTTTGTTTTATTCTTTATTTTTTTCCTCTTTTAATTTATCTCCACTTTTTTTTTCTTCTTATCAAATACTCGCATTCGCACATACAATTCATACGAGAATATTATCAGTATTAATTAAAATCTCATTAATATTTCGATAGAATATTCAATAAATGAAACGAAAAAGTAGAAATTAAAAAAGAAAAAAAAAAAAACACTGGAAGTTCGCGAAAGATTTAATAAAGCTGCGTCAGGTACAACTTAAATATCTTTCACGTATAAAAAATTTTGCTGAATCAAGCAAATTTTTTTCTCCTTTTCACATTCTGAATTACTTTTCTTTTCTTCCATTTAAATTCAACCATTAATTGATTTCGTTGACCCTGGACGATCAATAATAACGTATTTCACAATTATATTTATGAATAAATGAAAAAGAGAAAGAAAGAGAGAGGCTGCCACATGTGCAATAATATTGCAAAATAAATAAATGTAACATTTTCTATGAATTAATACGAAATTATTGGTAAACTAATATGATTTTTTTCTTGTTCTTTTCTCGGCTTTTTTTTTTTTTTTTTTACGTCAACTTCTTTATCATGTTTCGTTATTTTCTATTTTTTGAAAAACTTGGTGGAGATAGGCCGCAAATTACTGCAGTACATTTTGTAAACATTTCTTCAATGCAATTAAAAAAGAAATAATAAATAAATCAATTCTTCAGCTCGAAGAATTAATGTAATGGAAGGCAAAACATTTGCTTCAATAGCTTTTTTCGTGGATTATCATCTTGTACATCGTCATAATCATTTTCATCAGCATTAACAATCGTCATATTATTATTCCCTGTGTCATTATAATCATTAACATCTGCATGACTTAATGAACACGAACAATCTGACATCATTGAAATTGATGTATCGTATCGAAATGGAAATGGTGGCGACAAACGATATTCATTATAATTAGTATCATTTTCATTTTCTTCTGTATACCTCATCTTTAAAATATTATTGTGTTGTTGAGCATAAGATGTTGTATCATTAACACAACTATCATCATCATCATCATCATAATTCGCCATTGAAGAATCAAATTGTACCGATGCAAATTTGTCCTGCAACTCAGTTAAATATGGTTGCTGATGTCTTTCATAATTATAGTCTTTTCGATACGTTTGTACGTTTGGAAGACGTGGCTCATGTCACACGCAGTCTTCAAGTGACATCAATAATGGATTAACATATTCAAAGCCCTCAAATTCACTTTGATCAATTTCGTCAATGATACGACTGAAAAAGAAAGAAAACAAAATCATAAGGAAAATAGAAACATTGATGAGAAATTTTTTTTTTTTCAAGTTGAAACTAAAAATAGATTGGAAATTGATGTACAATTCACATTTTGCACTGATCTATTCTAGGGTGCTTCGTTTGAGGCGACTATTTTTTTTTTCTTTGCTCAATTGACAGAATATTACTCGAAACATTAAAAAAAAAATTCCCACCAAAGATGAGCTCTTAATTTTCCCATTTAATTAACACGGAAATCTCAATTTTTTTATGATATTCAATTGGTTTTCAACAGGAATTGTACGGAAATATATAATCTTTAAGAGCGCCCATTACTAAATTATGTTCTGTGAACTGTCCCATCGGTAAAACATGTTAAAATCGATTTTTGCTCGAATTTCATGGGTTTTTCGATTTTTCTCGAAAACTATCGACATTACAGCAAAATTTAATGAGACCTTTTTTGTCGGAAATTAAATTTTCTACAGAATAGTCTTCTTAACTAAAAACCGTAGAGCTCATAGTTTTTGAGAAAAATCTAATTGACATAATATCATGCAATTTATGGAGGACCAATTCAAGGTTTCAAAAATTCAAATTTTCATTTGTTTAATCGGATTTTTTTCGAAAACTATCAATCCTACGGTTTTTGTTCAGGGGACATTTTTGTAGAAAATTTAATTTCCTACAAAAAAGGTCCTATATACTTTTGCTGTAAAGTTGATAGTTTTCGAGAAAAATTCAATTAAACATACAGCAATCGAAAATTCCCCTGTTTAATCTAAATTTAATTTAGCTCCAACTAACGACAAAGATCAATGACAATATTTATTACAAGTTGTCCAAAATCACATCAAAAATTATTCGTCGTGCGTTAAATCTAATTATCAATTGCTCCAATCCTAAGTAAATTATTTGTAAGCGTTATTATAAAATATTAAAAGAATTTCGAGATAAATAAATTGAATGATTTTATATTTATAATACTGTAATTGTTTTTTTTTTTTCAGCTGTAGTGTCATTAAAAAGCACTAAAATCTAGATTAAACAGAGAAATTTCAAACAAAGCACCCTAATCTACTCATTTAATAAAAACAATATAGAAACGATAAATTTTTATCTAAAAATTGAACCACATAATTATGAGCAAAAAAAAAAAAGTTATCAAATAACATGAACAATTTTCATTTAAAAAATTTCCGGGATTTTAAACGTTCTTTTCATGCAATCTACCACCTTAATTACTCCTGTCTTTCATTTTATACATAAAATATATTCAACGTTAATTCTTTAATTTTTGTTAATTACTTACGGATCGTCAGGCGTCAGATGGACAGGCTCATCTGTAAACTCGGGTGGGAAGTTTGCCAAATCACGATCAGAGTCCAAGCGTGGTTTATACGGTGGCGTGACCTGCTTCTGTTCCAGCTTTAACATCAATTAATATGCGCAAATATTAAAGAAAAATTGTATATACATATATGTAAATATTAATATAAAACTCGTCACATAACTTCAAAATCATGTTATAGTTAAGCTACTTTTTTGCATTCATTTTTATTTCTAATTAACAATTAAAATTGGCACTTCATATCAGGTCAAGTTATTTTTTTCTCAACAGCACCTCTGGAGTATCTAGAATAATTTAGGAATAACCAAAAAATTGTTGATTGCTCTTAGAAATTTTTCAACTAGAAAATAACTGCATTTTATTAAATATCAAATAAATTTATATATTCATCAAAAAAATGTATTTTACTTTTATATTGTTGCTTTCTTTATTTTTTAATATCAAATTTATGAAACTATGGATGGTTCTGGAAGATTGGCTCAGATTTTTTTTAAATTTTAATTTTTATATTTTACTAAAAAATCAGTAAAAATGAGAAAGAAATAACAAGTATATTCTTAAATATCAAAATTATATTTTTTTTTTCTTGTTGAGCTGTGCAATTTCTTGTGTATACATATAAATTTCCAAATTTTTTGAATATTGTACTCATTTTGTAATACTGATATTTTATGAAAATAATTTTTTAACCAATAAATAACTATGAAGTAATCGTTAATACATAAAATGTTTTAAATATAATTTTAGGTTATAATTCTAAAATGCCAACTTTTGCAATAATTTTTCGGTAAAATTTCGTTAAAAAAAAAAGAAAATTGTAATATAACTATCACAATTACTAAATAAATTACTTTTAACCCAAAATATAATAAAAGATCTCATTTTTAACCATATTTTTCAACTGTAATGAAAGAGAACAACCATATCATGATACAAAAATCCAATTATATTATCAATAACAATAAAATACACTCACCATATTCCAATCAATAGCTTTGAAAAATGGATGATGAACAATATCCTGAAATGCAGACGGACCACGTCCACAACCTAATCTTTCTGCTGGATCCTTACATAGGAAGCCCTTGAGAACAGCACCAGCTTTAACCGACAATGAACGTGGAATACGAATTGTCTTTTGTAATATAACTTGAAACAAATAATCCTCAGTATTTTGATCAGGATTTTCCGATGCGCCAGCAATGTCAAATGGACTACGACCAGCTAACATTTCATAAAGCAATACACCCAATGCCCACCAGTCAACTGAGAAGCCATAGTCTTCACCACGTAGTATTTCTGGCGCAATATAGTTTGGCGTACCGCAAAATGTTGCAGTTGTATCACCCTCTCTAACTCCCTCTTTGCACATACCATAATCAGTTAACTTAACATGGCCTTCATGGTCCAGCAATACATTGTCCAATTTTAAATCACGATAAATAATCCCTGTTATAAAAATATCAACAGACAAACCAAGCATTAATATTTATTTTCAATAAAAAAATATAATAAAAAGGAGAGAAAAAAAATGAAATAATTTCATACCTCTTTTGTGTAAAAAGTTTAAGGCAAGGCTAATTTCAGCCGCATAAAATCGTGCATGCTCTTCAGTAAGACGACGTTGTCTTTGCATATGAAACATAAGATCACCACCACGAACAAATTCAATAACAAAAAATAAACGCGATGGTGTTTGGAAGCACGAATGTAAACCAACGAGAAATGGATGATTTGATGCAGTTTCAAATACATGCTTTTCAGTTTGTACCCAATCAATATCTTCATCATCAGTAACAAGTGCTTTTTTAATTACTTTCATTGCGTAAATTCGCTTTGTACGTTTCAATTCAACCATTAGTACTTTAGCATATGAGCCACGCCCAATGACCCTAATTAATTCAAAGTCGTTGAGTGAATATTGCCGTTGCATATCATTCGCCCCTTCTGCACCAGCAATTGCATCCAATGCCAATTCTTCACCATCATCGATTGCCGCACCTGAAATATGGAAAACCAATAAAATCATAGAACAAAAAAAAAATAGCACTCAATGCCCAAGAGAATAAACAAAAATAATATACATGTCAATTGTATTTATTATTTTGAATTCACGTTATAAATGAGGAATAGCTTACGTGGTCGTGATGATTCCTCCACCACTGGTGACACAGTGGTTTCATCGTCCAAATGAACTGTTGGATTACTGTGTGGTGAGTCCAATTGTGCCTGATCACCATTACGTTCTGTAGCTTGTTGATCAGTATTTTGTGCTTGCTGCTGTTGTAAGCTCAAGCACGGCTTTCTTACGACTTTGTGACACTTTTTGTGAACAAGCAATTTACACTGAATGCATTTGAAACCTTGTCTTCCCAATCCCCAAATGCGATCTTGACAAAATGCACAAAATGCCCTCTAAAATCATGAGAAATAATACCAAATAATTAATCAAAGCTTATTAATAATTGAAAAATGATTTATTAACAATACTATAGGACTCGTTTATTATATAATAATGTGTTATTTATTGTTAATCAATAAATTACTTGTAAATTTTGTTTTATTGCTTCATAAAATCATTCCCATATTACAAATGTGTATAACCTCAAAAACGAACGTAGCACAATTGATTTATTAATAATATTTACAGTAACAAATGGATTATCGATAAGTGAATTAAAAAATAATAAAAACAATAATTTATTGACAAAATATCTGAATTCATTTTCCAATTACAGAACAATGTAAAAACTATTCAAGTATAATATTTAGAGGTTATATTGGCCGATGAGAATCGATTAAAAATTTTACAATTAAATTAACTAACTATGAATAAAACTTTTTAATATTGGAAAACTAATCAATAAATATTATTATTAACTGTTAATAAATCCATTTTTCAGTTTATAGATCAAATATTTTATATTTAAATAGAATTAAATGGCTGAAAAATACTCACTCGATTGAAACGTTTTGCTTGGAATATATGGCCATTGACTCTGTAAAGCTTTCTCCATCTTCTTGCACCTCGCCTATATATACTCCCTAATTAAATAAAATTACATAAAATAAAAGACTGAAACAGTTTTATGTATATATTCACACACACATACACACACACGTTTTTCATGAATAAATTTCGACAATTGCATTCACACTTTATTTCTGTTCTTTTCTTTCACTTTATTTTATTTCATTCTTTTGCATCGATTGCAATTCAATGCTAGCCTCATTGTGGTTTAGCATTAAACAAAAAAAAAAAAAACTCAATATAATATAAATATACATATATATATATATATTTCTTTCTTTTATCAGTTTATTTATCCCTTTTTTTTCCAATTTATCCTATTTCATTTCATCTCACTCGCCAAAAGATCAATTAAATTGTAACCTTACTAAAAAACATTTAAATAAATGACGTTCTTACAAGACTTCCACATGTAAAAAGATTCAAAAAAACCATTAAATTTCCACGTTATTCCATAATTTTTAATGTCACATACATTGAAATACTCGAAAATACAATTAACAATACAGTAGAAATGATAAACACATTTAATTTGTTTTTGCTGTGAATATTTATGAATGATAATTTATATATACCAAAATAACTACTTTATATACTAAATGACAATGAAAATTAATTTGTTCATATAAGTATGTATGTATACAAACATATTGTATTATACCTGGAATAGATAACATTTACAATTCAACGATATTTAAAGCTTTAATCTAGTGAAAATACGTGCAATGAATGAGAAATACTGACAAAAATAAATAACTTGTGAAAGAATTAAAATAGAATGAGATACGAAATTTATTATTATCAATGCAATATTCTTCCTGTTATACAATCAAATTTGGAATCATGCCAAACTTGCTACCAATTCAGAGATAATTAATCGGTTCAATCCAATCGATAGCTTTTTCAAAATTACAACGACTTTTATTTTAGTATTATTAACCCTTGATAATATTCAGTTGAATATTAATTGAGAAATAATATTTTATTTTATTATCGTATTAATGTGATAATTATTATTACATGTTATATATGTAATTAATTTAATTAATTTGGGTTTGAGGACAAAAAAGTATAGCAAAATTTATTCTATTGTATGAAAGAAATAAAATTTGATGAAAGGAGGAATAGAAAAATGGAATAATTATTTTTAAAATAAACTTTTGACATGAATATATACAAATTTTAAAGTAAAAGATTAAAAATAATCAATTTTTGTATTTTTCTCTTCTAAATTTGTTGTGGATTTTTATATATAATTAAATTTGTTCATGAATTGATTTATCAAAGCAAATGGAATTATCCAAATACATTTTTTATAACCATAATTCCTACAAATCAAAGTGTACAAAATATTTTGAGGTTATACATTGATTGAATGGGCATTAATATTTTTCTATTAATTGACGTGTAAAACTTTCTAAAATTTCATTAAAGATAATTGAAAATATCATAAATATCAATAGTTGATAACAAATAATGAATTGTGTATTCTTTATCGAAAAGTCAAATGATTATAATGGAATTTTGATTTTAAATAAGAAATCAATAAAATATTTTTTGGATTTTTTTTCAAAGGTTCGTTAAAGAATATTTTGAAACTTGAAGAATTATGTTTAAGTATATAGATAATTCACATGAATTTAAACCGAAGACATTGAAAAATTTATGGATATTATTATTGCTTAATTGATCTGGAAGTTGGAAAAAAAAAAGGAGAAATTTAATTCACGACTGAATTTTTCATGATTTAATAAAATATTTATTCTCTTTCTAATTTCCTCACTTTAACCTTCAGCTAATTTCACATAATGTAATAATTTACAAATTTTCTTTCCTTTCTAGTCTATAAATCGTTTGAATTTAATTAAAAGAAAAAAAACACAACGAAAGTATTTTTTTTTTGTACAAAGAAAATAATATAAATTTCACAGCAAAAACTGAACGTGAATGTAAATGTTTTTTTCAATTTTATTTATAGAAACTCTCATAAATCTTTTAATTGCGATTTTCTAAAATTAAACTGCCTTATTATATGATTTGAACAATTAAAAATAAATATACAATCATGAATAAAACGATTCAAATCCGAGATTAATTTTAACAGAATAGCTAAAATTTATTTCTCCTTTTGATATACTCATTCTGACTATTGAATTACTACTTATTACAATTACTCAATATATTATTATCATTTCAGCTGTATATTAATTTAATATTTCTATCGAAGAATTAAATTTTCAAGGATTTAAATTGTACATTAGTATTTAAAAACTCTGAATTTTTTAATTATCCAAACAAATTTCTCGATCAGAAAAAAATTATAAACATAAAAAAATACCTCGCAATATGATAATAATTATCAAGTAATCAATAATTTATTAAATTATTTTCCCACCTCACCTTAATTAATCATAAAATAAACAAGAAATTTTCCTAATCTATTTTTTATAACCATAATTCCTACAAATCAAAATGTACGAAATATTTTGAGGTTATACACTGATTCAATTGACAATAATTTTTTATCATTAATTTACTAGTAAATTTGGACATTTAATTATAAACTTTAACATTATATAACAGAATAAAAATAAATTTAAACATTAACATCAAATGAAACAATTTTGCTACACCAGAAAATGTTTGAAAAATGATTTTCCATTGAATCAATGTTTAACCTCAAAAAATTTCGTGTCACACTTGAATATCCACTGAAAGTGATAAACAATTTGTACTTGAAATGAAATAAAAAACTTTTTTATTATGAATTTATACATGTTAAACTTACTATCTTCTCCCTGGCATGGCATTCCTGGAGCTGGAGGCACATTGGGAAATACTGAAACAAACAAAACAAGAACGATGTAAATGGTTAGATAAATAAACGCAAACTTTCATATGTATATATACGTTACTAATTGTAATTAGCAAAATGCAGTGACATATGTGTATGAACACTGGCCAGGTCACAAAATATATGTAGAATATTTATATATGTATGTTATATTTACATATGTGAAATGAAATATAATCTTCAGAGTGCACCAAACGCATTTCTAGCGCCCGGGTTTTTTGTTGTATATTTCTCTACTTTACTTTCGCATTTTCCCTTTTATCCTCTTTTACTTATCTTTCTTTTGACCAAAGAGCAGATATTAATAATTAAGAAGCTTTCGAAAGGATATGTGATGCTTGGATGAGAACCCGAATGGATCAACGAAAATTATGCTATTCCCTTTTCTGATGATATTTAAACATTTATATAATTGCATTGAAGGTAAGAGCTCCAGTACTTGATCAGTTACAATTTTCATGCGAGAAGATTTTATTAATAAAAATTATTATAAGTAAAAGAATTATTTCTGAGTTGAAGTAGATTCGATTATTTTATGAAAATTATGCGTTGAGATATTTTATGAGAAATGCAAAATTAATTTTTAAATCTCATGAATTAGGAATTTTTTTCGGAATTGAAAAATTTTGTCTCGACAGACTATAACAATAGTAACAATATATAACAATAATCTTTTTGAATTTTTTATATTTATTAATATTTAAAAAAGTTATGATTCCGACTGTGAAACAAAATTTTTTTTTCTGACGTTTGTAAAAAATCACAATTAACATAAACAATTTAAATATAAAAAAATTATTCATAAATTTTTTCTTCAACCTAAAGGACCAATAAATAACATATAATATTTACATTGTCGAAATTTTTTGAATATACGTTTAAAAAAAAATAATGAATGCAAATTAACATTATATATAAATCGTTCGTTGAGTTATTTGTTGCCACAATTAAGTGCGGTAATAATTACCGGTAAAATAACAGCCCTAAAACTCAATCATGTCCTAATACTTCATAAATTCTCCAATTAAATGCATTTTTACAATTTTGGTTGATTCAGTATTAAAACCCATGAATAATAACTATAAATAAGAAAAATTTCTATGACGTTTGATGAATTAACTAATTTTTAAAAACCTCTCAAGACTCAAATTTCTAGTACACCTCTTCACAAAATTTTTTATTGAGTAAATTCATGTACCCATGACCTCATCACATTTGCAAATATCGCAATATTTCAATCGCAACTGGTGGTGTAGGATAAGATAAAATCACTAGAATAATTCTATTGCTGCCAGTGTGCTCAATTCCACGAATCAGAATCCAACCTCTCACAATGGCAACTGCCAACTTTAAGAAAAAAAAAATCGCTCCTGAGGTTTTTCAATCGACCAAGAAGCGATTAAAAATGGCTGAATAGAGGATGATGTTGACCTCGTAAAAATAGATAGAAAAGAAGAAAGAAAAGAAAAAAATATTCGAGAGCACAAATATATATTTCCAGCTGATTTTTTTTTTTCCTGGTCAATTGTTCAATCACACAAAGTGTTCGAAAAATACTTGACATTTATATCCTGAACGTTATTCGTGGATGAATTTTGATGATGCGTGAGGGAGGCTATGAAAAAAAAAAAGAAGCTTTCTTGTTAGGAAAAAAAAAATTTGCATAAAACGTGAGTTTGAGAAAGAAAGAAAAAAAACAGAATAAAAGAGATGAAGACAGAGACTGTTATGTCCAAAAAGTTTCATTGCAATCTCAGTGTGTGCCTCTCAATGCTACTTTTTTTTTTTTCCTCTTTTCTTTTTCTTTTTTACACCTCGTTGTAACTTTTTTTCCCTCCTTCTTTCTCTTTACTGCTCTTACGATCCAATCACATTTTCTCTGGTTCGTCTCTCGTTTTTCTCATTTTTCTTTCAGCCTTTCCCCACTTTCCTGCGACATTCTTGCACGTATCAAACACACAAGTTTTTATTGTAGTTAAAAGAAAGAAACAGGATCAGTGTTACGGAAAGAAATCTTTCACTGTCTAATCATATTAAAAAATATTGACAATATTTTTCAACTTGATCATGTCCTTAATTAATTACTCAATCAATTCTGTTATTAAATGTATTTGTAAAATTTTTGTGCGAGGAAATTGAAGTAATAATAATTATTTAAAAAAGAATCTTGTGAAAATCTTAAAGCAAATATATATCACCATAGCAAAGATATATTTATAATTAAGTTTATACTATAACTCAACTTTCCCATAATATCAAATGTGAAATATAACTTCCACTTACTTTATACTGTAATATATTATATATCAGTATTCATATAACCAACATTATGGTGATGCTATAATTCGTCTTTTAAATTTAATACCGACAAGTAATACCTGACTCCAGAGACCTTGATGCTTATTGAAGTTGCCAACCAGCTGGCTGTGGTATATCATTGGATAACTGTACGTCAATGGAATCCGGAACATTATATCACTCTTGTTAAAATTTATCATTATTATAAACTATAAGTTGTACTCCACTGCACACAAAGTGTTGGTGAAAAATGTCTATTTATCTTTGGGTTAAAGGAAAATTTGTTTCAACTGTTTTTGAAGCGAATTTTGTATTAAATTTTGATACAAGAATTTTTATTGAAATAGAACAATAATTTTGAGTTAAATGATAGTTTATTTATTGGTTTTGTTTATTTATTGTATTTTTATTTTTGTTTTCTCATTGTGCACAGTGAGAGATTTTTTGTGAAAGTTCGTTGAAAATTTGTTTCGAATGTTTTTAACGCGAATTTTGTATTGAATTTGAACAAAAGAATTTTTATTGAAGTAGAACAATAATTTTGAGTTAAATGATAGTTTATTTATTAGTTTTGTTTACTTATTGTACTTTTATTTTGTTTTTTTTTATTGTGCACATTAAAATAATTTGTGTAATAGTCCAATGAAAATTTTTGTTTGTTGTTTTTAATGCAAATTTTGTATCAAATTTTAACACAAGAATTTTCGTTGAAGTGGAACAATAATTTTGGATTGAATGATAGATTATTTATTGATTTTATTTATTTATTATATTTTTATTTTGTTTTTTTATTGTGCACATTAAAATGATTTGTGTAATAGCCTAATGAAAATGTTTGTTTATTGTTTTTAATGCGAGCTTTATATCAAATTTTAACTCAAGAATTTTATATTAAAGCAGAAAAATAATTTTGCATTAAATGATAGTTTATTTATTGGTTTTGTTTATTTATTGGATTTCTCATTCATTTTCTCATTATGCACATTAGAAAATTTTGGGTAAAAATCCATTAAAAATTTGTTTTAATTATTTTCAACGCAAACTTGTATTAAAATTCGATAATTTAAAATAATTTCGCGTTAAATTAATAATATTTCATATTAAAACACTCAACAAAAAAGAAAAAAAAAATAAGAAACCATAAAACATTTCAAATCTACTTTTTTTTTTTCTCTTAAACACTGTTCAGTCTTTCACCTCTCACAATCTGAAGAATGATCGATTGCACAATTTATGCTCTATTGCGTTCAAGAAAAATGACAAAAAAAAGAAAAAAAATCGAATCGATTGAGAGAAAACCAAAAAATAAAAAAGCACGAAGAAACACGTTGAGATTGAGCACATACAAATGGCGCTTTCAACCGTAAATTTATTTATTATTTTTCATTATTTTATTTTTCGCACACTACGATAATAATTAATTAATTAATATCGCAGTGTTCATGTCGATTTCCAATAACACAAGATTATTACTTTTTGTTTGAAAGGATAATTCACACGTACCATTCGATAAAGTCAAATCGACTAAAACGAGAATTAAAATTAAAATTAATATTATATATATTAAATGTAAAATAAAATCACGAACGTGACTATTGGTGCAATTTACAATCACGTCGACTCATTGTCGTCGTTTAATCGACTCGTAGATACTGAAGAATAAAAATAAAAAAAAAAAATGTAGAGAGAAAATAAATTTATATATATTTTCGACGAGGTCGTGAAGCCTCAAAGGAAAAAATAAAACCGATGACAAAGACGGTTTATAAATAATATGTATATGTTTTATGAAAATTTATGTATGTTTGATAAATTCAATAATTATTATTGATAACTAATAATACATTACGATAGAACAATTCATAATGCACCTGACGTTATCAATTATCTTGAGCTTATCTTAACATAACTCCGGAAACGATATTGAACTCATCGACATTGTCTGCGTACGATTATATATATTTTATGAATTTAATATGCGCAGTAAATGATTTTGTGTAAAATTTGATATTTCAACCAACATAAAAAAATATTTTTCATTTTACGAATGTTTTTTTTTTTTTTTTGATTTTAACATAAATTTTTGTGTTAAAATTTGATACAAAATTTGTGGTAAAAATAATTAATACAAATTTTGTACTACGTACAATCAAAAAATGAACTAAAAAAGCAATAAATATAAACTATTATTTGCTGCAAAATTCTTTTTCTGATTCAACACAATGAATTCTTGTGTTAAAATTTGGTACAAAATTTCCGTTAAAAATCGTAATTGATACAAATTTTTAGTGGATTTTAACACAAAATTTTTTACTATGCACAATAAAAAAATGAAATAAAAATAGAATAAATAAACAAAACCAGTATATAAATTATCATTTAACGCAAAATTATTGTTTTACTTCAACAAAAATTCTTGTGTTAAAATTCAATACAAAATTCGCGATAGAAACAAATGATACAAATTTTTAGTAAACTTTTACACAAAATTTTTTACTATGCACAATAAAAAAATGAAATAAAAATGCAATCAATGAACAAAACCAATAAATAAACTATTATTTAATGCAAAACTATTTTTTTGATTCCACACAAATTCTTGTATTAAAATTTGATACAAAATTTCCGTTAGAAACAAATGATAAAAATTTTTAGTGAACTTTCACAAAAATTTTTTTACTATGCACAATAAAAAAATAACATAAAAATACAATAAATAAATAAAATCGATACAAAAATCAGTAAAAAATTCATCACATAATACAAAGTTATTTTTCTATTTTAATACAAAAATTGATACAAATCTTTAGTGAACTTTTACACAAATTTTTTTACTATGCATTATACAAAAATAAATAAAGCATACAATAAATCAATAAATAAACAATTATTTAACGCAAAATTATTTTCCTATTTTTACAAATATATCTATATATAAACAAATAAATAAACAACTGTAATTATTAAAAATTTTTCAAGTGTCATGCACATGTTTTTTTTTCATCCCCCCTCATTTACATATAAACATTCTTTCATTTAAATCCAGTCCTCCATTTTCCCGTCATTCGTTAATTTCACCACAAATTAAAACAAACAAAAAATGCGACCAACATGTAATCAAAAAATATGTATATATACATATGTATAGACATTATGCGATCATTTTCTTCGTCGTCATTTAGACGTGTTTGCTGGTGTTTAGTAATTGTCAAGAGAGCCAATATTCGTCGAGTGGTAAGGACTTAAAAGCACATAGCAGAGACAAAATGAAAATAAAGAAAGAGAGTAGTACTCTACCACGTTGGGTGCCAGACACACACACAATTCGTCGACATGATACAACCGCTGGCAGATGCGAAGTGTTTTCAATTTCACGAGAGTAATTAAAGCAAACTCAAGTTCTTGAATTCGACTTCCTTGTCGACATTATTGTTATTGTTATTGTTATCAGTGATAACATACACTGGTATTAAGAGCTCACTCGTATAAATATAATAATACATGTGAAAAGTTTGATGTATATATTGTTAACACTGAAATAGATCTCAAATAATTATATAAAAGCTCTAGTTTCGATCGCTTATTTTTCATCAGTGCAAGGCTTGAAAATTTCTAAATATTAGTTAATTCTTCAAACGTAGAATTTTTTTTTTATTTATAATTATTATGGGTTTTAATACTGAATCAACCAAAATCATGATAATTGTCAGTTAATTAATAATTAATATTAATGTATGAGGAAAAATATCGATAACACTAGTACTCGCTCACTTTTTATCAGAGCAAAATTTGAGAGATTTCTAAAAATTAATTAATTCATCAAGCGTAGAATTTTTTTTTATTTATAATTGTTATTCATGGGTTTCAAAACTGAATCAACCAAAATCGTCATTATTGTCAATTAATTAATAAATAATTTCAATGTTTTGAAGGAAAATATCTATAGCACTAGTACTCGCTCACTATTAATCAGAGCAAAATTTGAGACTCCTAAAAATTAGTTAATTCATCAAACTTTGAATTTTTTTTATTTATAATAATTATTCATGCATTTTAATACTGAATCAACTAAAATCGTGATAATTGTCAATCAATTAATAATTAATATTAATATTTTGAGGAGATAAATCAATAGGAATAGTATTCGATCACAAGAAAAACTCTAGCCAATGAGCGTTGAAGTCAAAATGGACGATAAAATATGAATTGTTCACAACATTCAATCTAATAATATTCATAATTTTTCATAAAATACACTAATTAATAATAACCAAGTCTGTTTCAACTCAAAAATATTTTTTTCATTTGTAATAATGTCTATTTTAAATTCTAAACTCAATCTTCACATCATACAGATATGAAGAAAGATTACTTATACATATACTGATGTGCATATTTCTAACTCGTACACATGCTATAGCAAAATGTTCTAATATATTGCTACATCCTCAATATATAGAGAACAATAGACCCTCCCTAAGCTTACACTGGGCTGTATTCAAACTTGGTTCCGCCATGCAGGAATGGGCGTTATAGCGTTTTGTCTGTGCTTCCTGACTTCAGTGGTGCACATCAATGAACCTAGCAAAGTTTCTAACCTCCTTTGTCGTTGTCATCGCGTACATTGATTCTCAAACTATGCTATTCATGGAAATGATAGCCATCGAACAGAAGTCCTATCAATCCAGAAGCAAGCACACGATACCTTTCATAATAATTAACCGTTCGACAAAACAAACACGTACAAAATAAAAATACACATTAGAATTTTATAAGCCAACGAAATTGTTATTTATGTAGAATTTTAAAAAGCTGACACTAAACTTGTAATCAACGATATAAAATGTACAAAGGAATGATTTTATTACAACTTTTGTGCCTTTTTTGTACACGCAACTGTTGTTTCTTAGTGTCTAATTAGGTTAGTACCAGTGTACTACTGCTGAATTTGAATAATTTAGCATTATATTCGTATTTAGTGACATTAGAAAATACCCAAAAATAATTTGAGGAATTCTTGTTTATTGTGCTTTATCTCTTGGAGAAGATTTGGTAATTTTCCGTGAGAAAGAAGGGCAATATCAAGGGAGAAATCCCCTTTTGCAAAAGGGTAATTTATCCTGCGCAAGGAAGTTTGAAAGAATAAAAAAGGAACTAACAATAAAAAATAAATTTTTCTTGTTGCGTCTTAAAATATCACCCTGTTACACCAGCACGAACCAAGTTCGCTATTATACCAACATTTGCATACTCAAAGCCAATGTTTTAGCTAGTATAATAGTCCAGTATTATTATAATTCCAACAACTCCTTCAAATATCCATACAATGTAACAATAGTTAAAATCTGTGTGGACTCAAATTCTCATTAAAAATAAGTAAATTCCAAGATAAATCACCTGACATCCTTTTTTCCTACTGTAAAATATTCTCAAACTTGTATAATTTATTCTTCTATGAAGGAAAAAAAAATAGGAATAATTAGAAAATAGTAAAACTTCTTCATGACATCTTTTTCCTATTGATTATTCAAAGAATACTTTTCGATGCTCCACTAATTTTAACCCTCGATATATATTCCTCTATCTCTCACTTTACGCAATGACATTCAGAACGGAAAAAGACCCCATATCTTTTTCCGTATGTCATTGACAGTGATAAACACGTAAGGGAACACCTGGGTGAAGTTTAATGTGTCCAACAGACAATGAAAGTGGAGAAGAGAGATTGGACAAGGGAGAAATGGTGAGAGAAAGGAAAATGAAAGTGAGAGATGTGACACACACACCTGGCTCGTCACGTAACGAGAGAATTAACCCTTTCTAGGTGGATATTGGCAGAGGCCAACCGCGTGGGTAGAGATGGCGGTAACGTTAATTGCTTTGAGGCTTAGGTGGCAAGCCATTATCGTTAATCCAGTTGCACGAATACGCGGACGAGTAACTCAATAGACTAACATTTGCCTCATCTATACTTTATTAACACATTTATATGCACAGTCAATAATTTTGTGTCCAATTCCATTCAAAATTTGTATAAATGAATTATTCAACACATTTTTCAATTTTTTCCGAGTGTTCAACATATTTTTCAAGTTGAACCGCATAAATATTCCGTTGATTTATCATAACTTCTGTATAAAAATTGTGTTAAAAAAATTTCAACACCAATTTTGAGTGGACTTTTACACAAAATTTGACACTATGTACATACATGATGGTGTATATAAATGTTAGAGCATGATAGCTTTTTAAAAGCTTACATTTACATGATAAACTTAATGAAATTTGGAGTATACACCCCTTATTCTAAAATCCATGAAATAAATCCTTCTATGTGAATATCTTCAAGAATTTATCCAAACACACTTGGGCGCATGCTTGAAAATCATCCATCCACACGGTACGCATTATTATACCATTCTTGAGCTCAATTTTATCTCAAGGAGAATTCAAAGTTCCCTATATATACTGCATATATATGCAGAATGTGGCACCAAAATCCGGACAATTTTTAGTTTAAAATTCTCGTCTTAATATACCACTTTCACAGTCCTCTGTTGGCATCCGAAATAGCCTGGCGTATGTAGCAGACGTAGTCATAACCTCGAAACGGTCGACGCAATGTTGACATCAAGTGTGGAATAAAATCAAAGAGTCGTAATTGTTAAGAGTATTCCGCTTTTGGCACTCGACAACGGAAATCTTTCAGCTCTTTGGGTACCAGAAATCAACTATTTACCATATCATTGTAAAATATACCAAATCCAAGATGTCTGATGCCTTCATTTTGACACCGAAAGGTCAAACTTACACGAAATATTGCGTTATTAGAACGGCCAAAAACATTTTAAAAAACTTAGAAGCTGATTTTTGAGAATCCGGAAAATTTCATTCGGAAATCGACCTCAGTTATCAAAAAAATTATGTGTCAAATCAATGCAAACCAGGTAGATGCTTACATTTTTCATGGTTTCACCAAGTATATCATAATTAAATTTTTTGTAAGAGTTTTCGTTTTTTTAATAAAAATTACATTTGAGAAAAAATTGTTTAATTTTTTGAAAACATTGGCACCACACCCGGTTTATTCAGAGTGTCTAATGTATACTTTATATACGGACATTTTGATATTCTGAGGACTTGTATATATGTATATATAAATCCATGTCATTAAATATAAAAAAAAAATTGATATATTGCAATTATACAGGGTGTTATAGAAAGATGGGAACAGAGAAAAATCTCGTAACGTACGCGTCAAATCAAAAATTTTCATGTTTTATGACTTCATTTATGATTGCAGCGACATCTTGCAATAATCGAAAAAAATGTTTCAGACAAAATTAACGTATTTTTTCCGTAGAATCAGATTCCAAAATAAAAAATTGGGGTTTCCATTCAAAATTCTATAGTTTCCCCTAACTTTACCCACTGGGTAGGAGATGAGGGGGCCAAATATGGTGTCAAGAAATAGATTTTCAAAAAACATTAGATACGTATTTTTCGATTTGACACATACACTACGAGATTTTTTTCTGTTCCCATCTTTCTATAACACCCTGTATATTGATGCGTATTTGAAATTATCTTGTGATAACGACATAAATATTTTTCTTGGATCCTTAAAAAAATATTCGCGCCCAGATAGGTTGTATATTTGGCTTGTCTTTTTTGTCTTTTTTTACGTTTACCGTATCCGCCCCCAAGTCACACACTGGATGGTGGGTGAGTGGGTGCGGTGGTTGAGTTGGTAGGTAACGGACCGGAAGCGGATCTGCGAGCACACATGCAAGGCGAATATCAGGCACCAGGGACACACTCTCTCTCTATGTAGTTTGCTCGCTCCTTTTCACCAACCAACCACTGTGTATTATTGGATGGACACGATTCTCTCTCTCTCTCCCTCTCTCCCGCTCTCTGTATGTATATATGCATTTATCTCTCTCCATCTTTCGCTTATTCTCGTCGCGACACGCCCCGACGGACCTTAATAATTTACAAATGACGTTACGGCTCGTGGGATCGGATTAAAAGGTAACTAATGGCTGTCCGATAATGAAGTGAATGCTTATACCTAACTGCTGTGCATGTTTTTATATGTACTTCATCATCGTCATTCGCATGATACAACTGACAAACGCATGGATGAGAAGCAAGAGTTTTAGAATAGCTATCAAAAATACAATGTTTTATTTGGAGACAGAAAATGAAATATGAATAATGTAGCACGAAAGTTCAACGGATTTTATTTAATGTCACGAATTATATCTTGGCGGAGAATGTAGTGAATAAATTTTTTTTTTGTCATACTGCATGTACGAATATTTGATAAGAAAATAAAAAGAAGAAAATAAATAGCATCTGCTATCAATAGGTTTTATTATTTTTTTTTTTTTTTTGATTGAATTCCCTTTTTTAGTACTAAGGTAAGAGCTCCTGTACTGTATTAGTTCTGTTATTAAATGCATTTTTAGAATTTTCATGCGAAAAAATTTTAGTAATAAAAATTACCACAAATAAAAAAAATATTTCTGAGATAAACAAATAATCAAGTACTAGTGCTGTCGATTTTTCTCCTCTAAACATTGATATTAATTATCAATTAATCGGCAATTATCACGATTTTGGTTGATTCTGTATTAAAACCCACGAATAGAATATATAAATAAAGAAAAATTCTACGTTTGATGAATTATTTAATTTTTAAAAGCCCTTCAAACCTCGCACTGATGAAAAATGAGTAAGTACCTGGAATTTAACCTCAGCATAATTATTATATATAAAATGTAGAAAAAAATAAAAAAAAATCGAGTCTATGCAAAGAACTGTCTGCTAGCTCAGAAAAAGCACCTCGAATTTAATATTTATTACACTACAAAAATAAAACAAAATAAACAAATGAATATTATAACGATGTAAATTTCCTCATCAAATTATTACTCCTAAATGCCCTTCATAAATGATATTCCTATAAAATGTACACGATGAAATGAAGTGCGTGCGTATCAAGTAAAGTAAAAAGCTAAAGGAAGATGTTAACTAGTTTGAAGCGCTGATAAGATGAAAATGTTTGCAAAGCGTCAGAGTCGAGTTTATTATATCTATCTCGTTCCCTCGTCCCCTTTTTTTTTTTGCTACAAAACTCGGGTTAGTTTAGGTTGTATTTTTTTCCCTCCCCTAATTCACATAAAATTCACAAGAGCGTGTGTATATATCAACAACATGGACCATCACCAAGTAAATCCACACTGAGTTGTGCTAACTTAATCGCAGACAAGTATACATTTTATATAATAATTTAACCTTTCATTTATATTTTGAATTCAAGCCACACGCGCCGTGTCATGTAATAATTCAACATTTTCCTTCTCCTCAAAATAAATATATATTATATTAGATGAAATTTATATAGGTCGTAACACCCGTGACGTAACACAATTATATCATGTTTCCCAAAGCAATTTCGTCAGTGACCTCGAAATCATTTACATGATGACGGCACCGAGATATAGAGCAAATGTGTAATAAAAAACATACAAATGAATTTGAATAATCCACGAAACAATAATTCGAAAAGTGGATCATTTCCACTGTGGTTTGTTTGGTCGAAACAGCAACACGGCCTGCAGGTTCAACCATTTGCTGTTGTCACGAACGAAAAGAAGCAACGTAAAAAAAAAAAAATAAATAAATAAATAAATAAACTACACTCGCCTGTTATTTTATTTATTTTATTCCTTCCCTTCTTATACTTTCATTTCATTTCAAGACACGATATATTTTATGCAACCTTATCTACAAATTGTGCCCCAGATTTTCAAACATACTTTATAATATTAATATAAAATAAGTGTATTTGAATGCGTGTCTGTATAATAATTGCAAAATATAAAATCCAATTCACAGCAACGATTAATCAACCGTTTATTTATCAGATAATAAGCCATATACACAACTACTGTGATTAATTGCCTTATGTAAGGTTTGCATTTATTGATACATGAGGCGTTGAAAATCAGAGCGGACCATCTCATAAAATTCTAAGTATTGGACCAAAGTCGTGTTTTCGATACTCCATAAGACATTTTATAAGGCCACAGCGTGAACCCGAATCGTAATTTTCAGACTGTTTCAAGCTCTTCACCCTACAATCTTGTGTTTGCGTTGAAATGCATCAATATTCGAATTCCATTCGCCCTGTTCAACTCAATCATCTCAGTTACAAGGATCCTGTATTAATAAGTGGCATCACTCTGTATTGAATGGTCCAGTCTATTTAACCTAATAATAAACCGGAACCTTCAAACTCAATTATATCATCAAGGATCACTCATCGCATTTGTGCACTTGCTTAAATGCCAACAAGACTTAGTTGTATAATTAAA
The DNA here is from genome assembly GCA_918226075.1 of Microctonus brassicae. Taxonomy (NCBI): domain Eukaryota; kingdom Metazoa; phylum Arthropoda; class Insecta; order Hymenoptera; family Braconidae; genus Microctonus; species Microctonus brassicae. The sequence goes on along the minus strand of OW445486.1, from coordinate 5,016,088 downwards.
AAAACTATCGATAATTAAGATAATAAAATATATTAATTATTATCTATAAGTATTGAGACAAATAAACAATTAAACAAGTAAATGGTTTTATAAAACCACGATGCAAGTGAAACTTTTTTTCGGATCGTAGGCCATATTGGCCTTGGTTGCCCTGCCAAGCACCTTTACCCATACTCCGTGGCCGGCTGTAATGTGACATGCGATAGATGGACGAAAAAATTTGAGGCGATTATAGAATAAAAGTTTCACTTTAAAAAATGAATAAAAACCCTTATTATCCACCTACCCCATGTTATGTCATTGAGCCAAACTTCTGATGCATAGGGTGGACGTGGCCCTAATGAATAATGTTCGCATGACAACGGTGACATTGATATTTCAGGATCAGTTGAAGATAGTGGCTGTGGCATTGGTGGTTGTTGATTGCACGGTCCATGAACAAGACAACCACCAACGCCTGACGCAATTCCTATCGCACGACTGCTCGATTCATATATCACCTCAGGCACAATTATTTCCTCTTCAATTTCAGCATCAGTACCATCATCATTATCATTATCATCGTCGTCACCGCCATTATTATCAATTCGTAAATTTTTTAATCTTCTATCCAATGACATTGTTCCCGAATGACAAACAATATCAGTATGATGTGATAATTCAGCTTCATGCTGTACATAAGCAGTATGCAATGCAATTGTTGGCTGTTCATATTCGGCGGAATCACTTCCAGGCGATGGTGGATAATTACTAGATGAACCACTTGGTCTTGCTTGTAAATCACGTAATAAACCCGTAGATGATACTTCAATTCCACCAGGTGTTCGTCTACCAGCGGCGATTGCTGCAGCGGACACTGCTATTGAATAAGGATAAAAACCAGCGATACTTTGTTGTTGATTTGTCATATCATCCGATGATGTTAATCCACCAAGTTCTGTTGATTGCTGAATGTTTGTTGAATAACAAGGCCCACCAACAATATCATTTGGTGTTTGATATTGCGATGACGTTGATTGCTGCTGCTGCTGCTGCTGCTGTTGATGAATTGTCTGCTTATCTTTTTCACGACGTGGCGAACGACCACGATCGCTCACTGATGTCGCACTCCAATATCCCCACGCCATTATTATCAATTATTATTAATAATTATATTATATCCTATAACAACACGTTCTCTCAGATCAATTCCTTTATATTAATTCCTTTGTTACTAATCCTTAACCGTCTTCTTCTTCTTCTTATTCTCAACTGACTCCACCTTATTCGACTTTATATATTTGTTTATTTTTTTTTTTTTTTTTTTGTAGAATTCTATAGAATTCCACCACTATACGAAATCGATCGCTTCCCCGAATACACCACAAAACCTCTTTACTTACAATTTGTCCTGGTTAACAGGTTGTACATTACATTTGTCCGAGACAAATAATAATAAAAAAGTCAAAATAAAATAATTATATCAAAAATAATTCTTGATTAAAGCTTCCCACATAATTAAACGGTTTTACAAACTCAAAATAACAACACCAAGAGAAGCCAATGCGTGTTATTAAATCAGATGAACTTTCTCATTCTGGATTAATTTTTTCATTCCTCATCTTGCAAAATAAAATGTAGATCAAATGTCCTGTGTGAAGTGTCCTACTATTTGTTTGTATATAGATGTGCAGGTTCGTGCGTGTTCGATGTTTGTGATGATTGGATGTGTTCGTGTGTGTAAGTGGGTGTATGTGTGCATGTGTATGTGTATGTGTGGTGTGTGTGTGTGTAGGGGGAAAAGGGAACTTAAACTTTTTTCTTTTTAGCCGGATTGTGTGTCCAGGTTCGCGCAAGAACGCAACACTGGCGCGATCGAGCTGGTGCGAGGATATCGACTGCGGCATAAGCATTACACCATCGTCGTCGTCGGCGTCGTCGTCGTCGTCATCGTCGTCATCGTCGTCGCCCCGTACCGGCGCGCCGCGCACAACTGCCGTCATACCAATGCGCAAACGCAGATCAACAAAACGCCTGCTACTTGGTTTGTATACATATGTGTATGTATAAATACGTTTGAATTCACACTTATACATGTATGTATGTTATATATCCATATTCTCCTTTTTGCCAATGTGCTTCTCCGACCAAATGCTTCCACACAATTGTGTATTTTGTGAATATATGTGTGTTGATTCATCCAAAAGTGTGTTAGTATAGTTACGATATTGATGTATATATGGTAAGAGAGCCTTGGGACTTGATCATGTTCTAATACTCGATCAGTTCTGCTATTAAATGTATTTTTAGAATTTTCATGCGAATAAATTTTAGTAATAAAAATTATTACAAATAAAAAAATTGATTCCGAGTTGAATAAGACTTGATTATTTTTAATTTAATTATTTTATGAAAAATTATGAATATTATTAGATTGAATATTGTAAACATCTTTTTTTGCCGTCCATTTTGACTTCAACGCTCATTCACGAGAGATTTTTTTGTGATCGACTACTAGTGCTATCAATTTTTCTCCTCAAAATATTAATATTATTTATTGATTAATTAATAATCATAACGATTTTGGTTGATTCAGTATTAAAACCATTGAATAATAATTATGAATAAAAAAAAATCTTACGTTTGAAGAATTAACTAATTTTTAAAAGTCTCTCAAATTTTGCTCTGATGAAAAGTGAGCGAGTACTAGTGCTATCGATATTTTTCCTCCAAATATTGATATTGATTATTGATTAATTGACAATTATCATAATTTTGGTTGATTCAGTATTAAAACTAATGAATAAAAGTTATAAATAAAAGTAAATTCTATATTTGATGAATTAACTAATTTTTAAAAGCCTTTCAAAAACCTTGCACTGATAAAAACCGAACGAATACCAGGACTTTTTACCTTACCTGAATGAAATTAATGAGATTTTCTTATATTTCATTCAAACTCACACCAAACTCTCTCTCTCCTCCTCAATATATTACTGTCCTACATTCTCCTCAACTTTATTCAATACAAAAAAAAAAAAATATCAATAAATTACACCGAAAATTCAAATGTATTAAATTTTTTGAGGTTATACACTAACTCAATGATTACTTCCATTTTACATTTAATAAAAAAAACCACATAACAAAACCCATGTAAATAAACAAATCATCAAATCCAGTGTATTAACCACGAAAAAAAAATTTTTACACTTGAATTCATAGATGTAAAAATAAAAAATAAAAACAATAAAAGTATATTAAATATCTAAGACCAATTTATATAATGTAGTTGAATATATCAAGACTTGTCTCTGTTCCCCTTACTATTCTCTATATATTCCAATAGAATTTTCACGCCAACATCTCGACACGACAGTCATGATGCAGAAAGATGTACAATATATTTTAACCGAATTTTCTTTATTCGTTTCCCTGAAATTATTTTGCTGGGCGCAGAAATAAAAGCCCGGCTGATCTTTCTTTCCCTTTATTTTTTTTTTTTCTTTTTTTCAACCGCTCTTTTCTGTTCTATTCAATAGGAGAAAGAGGGAGATGAGGATATGGCCGGGCTATATCGATACACCCTCAACGTCACACAAGAGAGTGTATGCGTGGGAGTAAGCTCCTCTAGGCGTGGCACACGCCGCCATACCAAAATTATTCTTCTCTCCTGGCACCTTCGATGAGATTATATTCTCTTTAAAGAAAATGAAGAAGACAAAAAAAATAAATATCTAAAAAACAAATAAATAAATAGATAAATAAATAAATGAATGAATAAAGATTGGTAGAGAATTTTCTTTTCAAATTGTGATAATTATATGAAAGTAATTATTCAAAAATTTTCTTCATTTGATTTAACGAGATTAATTGTTAATTTATAAAAAAAAAAATATATTTGGATTATATATTGTGAGTTAAGTGTGAGCTTTCTCAATCAGAGCTTAAAGGATACTCACTTGAGTTCCTCTGGGAGAAATTGAAAGAGTAAAGTAACTCGGATATACTTGAAATTGAATTGGAATAATTTTGTTGAAGGAATATATAGTGAAGAATATAAAACTAAAGTGAATAATGAATTTTTTATAAACATGAAATCTCACTTGCTCATCATTAATTTTATATTTTTATCTTACTTCATTTTCCTTTATCGAATCAACTGAAGGAACCTTTCAATTATTTCTCAGTGAAAACTTAACCTATAATTTCATACCGAGCATCCACATTTTTACATAATACATCAAATAACTTTTATACAATCACAAAAATACTTTGTACGCAATTGAGGAACCGTCTGGAATATTATTTTTAGAATTTATTTTATTTATTTTATTGTATTTAAAATATCGTCATTGAAATTTTTTATATTATAATTTCTGTTTAATATTATGAGGAATATTGTGCTTTATCTTATTTCTATCAATACAACATTCAATATAGCAACGAGTCTATATAGAAATGAATGGCCTTGACGATCGTTTAATTAGAATTTCAATCGATTGAAACTGATATGACACAGCAGTGAAATGATGTGTGTGGTTCATTCACATTAGTGGAGCACACTTTGCTCTATTTTACTCATTCAATTTGCTTGTGATACGTGTCTGTCTGTATGTTTGTATGGTTGAGTGATATTTATGAATTTTATATAAGGTAAAAAGTCTCGGTATTTGCTCACTTTTCATCAAAGCAAGATTTGAGAGGTTTCTAAAAATTACTTAATTCATTAGAGGTAGAATTTATGTTTATTTATGATTATTATTCATGAGTTTGAACATTGAATTGACCAAAATCTTGATAATTGTCAATTAATTAATAATTAATACTAATATTTTAAGGAGAAATATTGATAGCACTAGTACTCGCTCACTTTTCATCAGGGCAAGATTCGAGAGGTTTCTAAAAATTACTTAATTCATCAAAGGTAAAATTTTTTTTTATTTATGATTATTATTCATGAGTTTTAATACTAAATCAACCAAAATCGTAATAATTTGTTTTCATAAAATACACAAATTAACAATAATCAAATCTATTTCAACTCACAAAAAATTTTGTTATTTTCAGTAATTTTTACTAAAATTTTTTCGCATTAAAATTCTAAAAATGAATCTTATAGCTGTAAATTTAATCGAATCTTAAGACATGATAAAATACTTAAGCTCTCATTTTACACTAAATAATTTTGTGTAAAAATCTACTAAAAATTAATATAAAAATTTTTTTTTACACAATTTTCACTCAAAAGTTTTCCAAGATTCAATCCAACACAATTAACAAGTTAAACACTGGCTAGAATTCTAAATAATGTGTAAACACAAAATCTATACAATCCAAAAAGCAAAAATTAAGCGTCAAATTCATCACAAAAAAAATGATCAATTCAACACAAAATGATTTTCGTATCTCAACATAAATTATTGTTTATAAAATTGCTGCAATTATATAAACAGTTCACAATAATATTCAGAAGACCTTCACACAAATTTCTCTACTATCCAAATATAAATTTCATTCAGTCGCTTCTCACAACTGAAATCCCCAAAATCTTTCAAAAATAAACAATCTCCTTTCATCCACGTGTAGGCATAAATTAACTTAATGATCAATGCACGCACACACAAATATTAATTACTTACTATTACAAATATTAATCAACATATCCTAAATATATGAAACGTATAAAATTCAAATATACTCAATAAAACCAAATAAATCTTATCATTTTCATAATTTAAGAACAAATATTTCACGTACCCAATGCTTGTCGTAAATAAATAAAAATATATTTGTTTGATTAAATACTTTTCAAAATTATCCCCTAATTTTTTTTGATATACATATCTGCATATTTACGTATGGATTTAATTTAAATGTTTATAAGTAATTGTTGAATTATGTCAAGAGCAAATGAAGCGCAAAAGAACTCGGATGGAAATGAACCCATTCAAGGAGAACAACTGAACAACTGAGTCGCTCGTGTGCGTCTTTCTTTTGTTACAGACGCCTCTACTATCGTTTTTATTTTTATTTTTTGCTTATTCTTTCGTTGCGAAATATAAAAGAAAAAATAAAATGAAAAAATATTGGGAAAAAAAAAAACGAGAAACAAAATAATTTCACTCGTTTATTTGCCGCTACTTCATTCTCCTTTCTGGGTTTGTGTTATCTTTTTTCTCTTTCTCTTGCGTTACCTCGCAGACTTTTTCACTATCGACATTTTAAATATAGCTATATTTATCTTTTTCTCTAGGTCATGATCAACTTATTCTTGCGCATGATTCAATTAACAATTGTACAACAAATATATAAAATTATAAATATTCGAATGAGTAAAAGAAGTTTTTAAAATTGAAATTTCACTAATTTTTTTTAGGTTATGTTGAAGTTTTAAAATATTTGGTTGTTAATATATTTGTAATGAACAATAATTTGTTTATTTACACGGATAATTGTTACGAAAAATTATAATACATTCACTGACAAAATGAATTCAAATAAATTTGAAAAAATTGAAAATCGAAACATTGAATTTATTTAATATTTCATTTTATTAAATTCATCTGTAATTTTGTAGTGAAAAAATTTAACTTTTATCAATTCAATTAATATAACCTAAATAATAAAAAATAATAATTTTGTTATACATAAAAAAAAAGTTTGTCAATTAAATTATTACTTTGCATTAATTATTTCTTCGAAACTTGGAAAATAATAAATAATATTTATAAATAATAAAATATTGAATGAATTGAATACTTTTTGAATTTAAATTCTTCCAAATTGAATGAAATAAATTTTTTCAATGAATGAAAAATTTTTTTGTTTGAATAAAAATTATTGCCTATATTTAATTATGGATTTAGGTTATGTGACGTGGCTTTGTGTCGTATCTCACAGTATGGGAGGTAAGCCAATAAAATGAAGAGAAAAAAAATAATAATAAAAATGTAAAAATTGCTGATGCAGTGCATTAAAGCACGTGTCATCACTTCTACAAAATCACCCCCTTTGCCTCACTCATCGATTAATTATTATCGGTTGACATTTTTGTATATTAAAACAATATTTGTCTTTTAGAGATGATGATCTCTAAAAGTGATTGATTAATTATTCATGATAATGAAATCAATGCACGTTTTAAATATCAATAAAAAATATTTGCACGTTGAAAATAAGAAAATAAAAATGATTACTAGGCGAATTTTAAAATAATTCTTTGTACTTGAAATATGCTTTGAAATTATATATAGGAATAGATTTAATTTTTGAATTTAAATTTCGAGTTTTTTTTCAATTTCAAATGCATTGAACTCAAGACGTATTTTTAAAAAAAATTTTAATTGTATTTCTTCGAGCTTTAATTTAATAGTAATATTCCAAAATAATTTTTCCAACGGTCAATGAGGAAGAAACAATACTTAATACAATAATTTTTGAGCCGTTATATATTATTATAAATTTTTGCGCTATAAACATTTGTCATAAATTTACAAATGTATAAAGATCAATCTTAAAATTTTCTCTAGTCAAATTAATTACTATTATTAATAAATATCATAAATAACAGAAAAATGAAATAAAATATTGAAAATTAATTATTCCAACTGGAGAAAATTAAACAAAACAATTGAAACAAATTAATAATTTCATCAATAAATTCAATTTGCAATAAAACAAATATGTATACATAACTAAATTATTAATTGACATCAATTGTTATATTTAAATAATACAAATGAAACAAATTAATTTATAATATTATTTCAAAAATTTATCAAGAATGAATAAAATTAAAACAACTCAATAAATCAATTAAATAAATTCAAATATCAATAACGTAATTTACCCAATTTCAACTCAAGGTTTTTTTTTCTGCTTTTTCGGTGTAGAAATAAAAAATAAAAAAAAAACACATCAACGAACGTGATAAAGTGGAACATGTTAACATTTTCATATACAATCACTCACCATGTATCGTTATTTCTGTATCCTTCTCAAGCTCATAAAGTCGTAGTGCCTCGTCAAGCTCCTGTTGAGATGCTATTCGGCAAGGGTCACCTTCATCGTCGACCCACTTCATTGTAAATTGGTCGGAAGCAGCACCGCCAGCCGCACTAAATCCGCATATAGTCCGCATTTCCTCCCGGAGGGTATCCACAGTCATCCCCGCAGTGATATACGTTATTTGTACCTCTCTATGGAGCAATAGAAAATAGTGAATATAATAAATTTATATTATTTTGGATATTAATTTTAATCTTTGTGTTGATGTATTTATTTTCAATTTTAATTGTGGATTTATTTGATTTAATTGAGGTAAGAGACCCAGTACTCGATCTGCTATCGGATGGATTTTTACAATTTTTATGTGAATAAATTTTAGTAATAAAAATTATTATAAATAAAAGAATTATTTGTGAGTTGAAGTAGGTTTGATTATTTTATGAAAATTATACGTTGAGATATTTTATAAGAAATGCAAAATTAATTTTTAAATCTCATGAATTAGGAATTTTTTCGAAATTGAAAAATTTTGTCTCGACAGACTATAACGATAGTAACAATATATAACAATAATCTTTTTGAATTTTTCATATTTATTAATATTTAAAAAAGTTATGATTCCGACTGTGAAACAAAATTTTTTTTTCTGACGTTTGTAAAAAATCACAATTAACATAAACAATTTAAATATAAAAAAATTATTCATAAATTTTTTCTTCAACCTAAAGGACCAATAAATAACATATAATATTTACATTGTCGAAATTTTTTGAATATACGTTAAGAAAAAAATAATGAATGCAAATTAACATTATATATAAATTGTTCGTTAAGTTATTTGTTGCCACAATTAAATGCGGTAATAATTACCGGTAAGATAACAGCCCTAGAACTCAATCATGTCCTAATACTTCATAAATTCTCCGATTAAATGCATTTTTACAATTTTCATGCGAAAAAAATTCTAGTAATAAAAATTACTACAAATAAAAAAATTATTTCCGAGTTGAAACAGACTTGATTATTTTAAATTAATGTGTTTTATGAAACATTATGAATATTATCAAATTGAATATTGTAAAAATCCTGTTTATAAGAAAACATTAATATTAATTATAAAATAATAGACAATTATCATGATTTTGGTTGATTCAGTATTAAAACCCATGAATAATCATTATAAATATAAAAAAAATTCAGATTTTAATGAATGAACTAATTTTTAGAAACAACTCTCAAGCCTTGCACTGATGAAAAGTGAGCGAGTACCGGGGCTTTAACCTTACTCTCAATTTAAAAATGAATATAACAATGTGCAATTATTTATATGTACATACATACATATATACGTACGAAGAAATATCAGTTGCTTTCACAGAGAAATACTAATAATTCTTCAGAAATATTTATCGGATTCTTTGCTCATTTTTGTGACAAAAACAGTAAGAAATATTTTATGACGCATGAAATTTCACTGCAGTATATTGTGAAATCCATAATTATTAGAAAGGACATTAAATAATATGCATTTGTTATTACAAAATGAGCACGAATCATAGTAAGTTGAAAAATATTAAATTGAGAAAAAAAAACATATTTTTTTTCTGTGTAATGGAATGTTTAATCGAGTTAATGTTTTTCTTTTACTTTCCTGCAGGTTTTATAATCTATATAATAATTTTTCAACTATATGTCTGAATATCATTGAGAATTTATGAAAATATTTAGTATTATAAAACAAAATTTTAACTGAATCACTTGAATATTTTACTCAGAGTTAATGAAACATGTATAATAAACTTTACAATTTTTTAATACAAATTCTATTGATAAATTAATTATTGTAAAATGGTGTGAAAAAAAACAAATGAAAATAAATTTTTTAGTCAGAAGAAATGATCATTCGAAATTTTCGAAAATTAGATTAAAACTTTAGAGAAACTTGTATTAATTATTATTTTGTATGAATAGAAACAGCAATCTGATTAATTTGTTTAATTATTTAAGTGTTTTCAAATATTGTAAATTATTTTATCACTCGACACGATGAAAGATTTTCTTTCATTTTTCAAAAAACAATTGTAATTAGTTTGACTAGAGAGAATTTTGAGATTGAACCTTATAGAAATGTAAATTTATGGCAAATGTTTATAGCGCAAAAATTTATAATAATATAAAACAACTCAAAAAATATTGTATTAATCATAATGACTTTCTTCTTGGCCGTTGGAAAAATTATTTTGGAATATTACGTTATAATTATTTTGGAATTAACACGTAAATCTCAATTTTTTTATTTCATTCATGCGTAGCTTCGCGGAATTTTATGCTATTCAATTGATTTTTAGCAGAAATTGTACAGAAATATATAATCTTTAAAAGTGCCTATCGCTAAATTATATTTTGTAAACTGCCCTACCGGTAAAAAATGTTATTGCCGATTTTTGCTCGAATTTAATGGTTTTTTCGATTTTCCTCGAAAACTATCAACTTCACAGCAAAAGTTAACGAGACCTTTTTCATAGGAAATCAAATTTTCTACAAAATTGTCCTCTTGACAAAAATCGTAAAATTGATAGTTTTCGAGAAAAATTCAATTAAACAAATAAAAAATTTGAACTATTGATACCTTGAATTGGTCCTCTATGAATTGCATGATATTATGTTAATTGGATTTTTCTCAAAAACTATGAGCTCTACGGTTTTTAGTCAAGAAGACTATTCTGTAGAAAATTTAATTTCCTACAAAAAAGGTCTCATTAACTTTTGCTGTACTATCCATACTTTCAGCCAAAAAACATAACTAAAATCTCAAAACCACGTTAAATACGGTTTAAATTAAAAAATTAAATCTATTCCCATATAATTTCAAAGCATATTTCAATTACAAAGAATTATTTCGCCTAGTAATCATTCCACCTCAAACCCTCATTAACATTTATACATCACAAACTCAAATGCATGTGCTAATGTATTTGAAATAAATAATAGCCAAGTATACAACAAAAGTATCACAGTTGAATTATTAAAGAAAAGTTCTTGGGGATGCGAAGTTGGTAAGCGAATAGGTAATAATAGTTTGGTGAAACTTGGAACGTGTTTGAGCCTGACTATCGCAATTCACAACACGTGCTATGGACAAGACACACCCGGCAAATAAATGTATATATAAATTATATATATATATATATGTATATATACATATACATTCAAGTATTTATGTATTTTATTGTGCAGATATGCATTATTTACCCATTATATACGATTTTCACTCGTATATCGTCGCTCTCAGCTGTTTGTGTGGGCATTCTCGTTTTCAACAGCTTTCTCAACTTGCCTGCAAAAGGAATAATATATACATAAATAAATAAATATAAATATATTGATAATAAAATTAATAACGATGTAAAGACATCGGTGACAAAAAGCGATTAATGAAAAGAGAATAAAATAAAAAAAAAAAAAAGAATGAACCAACACTTAATGCCAATGCAGTGCTTTCACACGATCATTGATTTTTGTATGCACTAGTTTTTTCTTTAGTTTTATTTTTTTATTTTTATTATTATTATTTTCTTTATCCTCGAATGTTTGCTCAGTCGTTCTTGCTACTTTTTTTTCGTTTTTCTTCGTTGTTTTTTCCCTTTTTTTTTTTTCATTCAACGCGTTTGTAGTCGTTGCCAACAGTTTTCGTGGATACAGCATAACATCCGCAGAATTTCATTAGCTTTTTTTTTTTTTATTATTATTATTTTTGCTGTAACGTGTTAACGCTCAATGGAGAATTGTTAACTCTTGTCCGCAATGACAATTGTATTTTTGTTGGTTTATTGGCTAAGATAAGAGCTCCGGTACTCGATTAGTTCTGCAATTAAGTGCATTTTTACAATTTTCATGCGAAAAAATTGTAGTGATAAAAATTAGTACAAATAAAAAAATTATTTCCGATTTGAAACAGACTTGATTATTTTTAATTAGTATATTTTATGGATTATTATGAATATTATTGAATTGAATATTATAAACAATTTATTTTGTCATCAATTTTAATGTTAACTAGAGTTTTTCTTGTGATCGAGTACTAGTGCTATCAATCTTTCTCTTAGCTTTTGTTTTATTAATTAAGTGTATAAGTGTGTGTGTAATTTTTTTGTTCGCTTTGTGAAGCTTAAAAGCAACAATCAAAACGTGATTTCATGCTGTAACAAAACAAACCATGAAAAATTCGTATTCATAGGAAATAAAAATTGTCCAACTCACCCCTGAATACTTTAGGGAATGAAACTTCAAAATACAAATGCGAATTGAAGAATAATAATTCACGTTTTCGTACTTTACTAATCATCAACACAAACTCTATTCCTGTAGTCATTCCAATACCAAAATAAAAAATCGTAAATCAAAGAATAATCCTCAAATATTAATATTTGTTTCAAAAAATAAAAATTCTCTAATAATTCTCAACATCACCAAACACTCAAAGATAATTTCACAAATAAATTATGAAATAAACGCAAACTAACATCAAATAATATCAATAAACAATTCAACAACATTATATTAAACGTTAATATAAACTATTGGCGGCAAAAGAATGAATTTAAATGCAAAAATTACTACGCAAGCGTAGTAAATTTTCATCGTTTGATGTTAACCTCAATCAGAAAAAAAATCTATAAACACAGCAGTGTGTTGAATTTGTGAATGCGAGACAGTTGTATGTTTGATCCACTGGCAAAGAACATAACTGTGTTGTGTTAATAATATTTAAATATGTGTAATTGTTTTAAACAATAATTGATGATGCAAAAAAAGATGATTAACATCCAAATCAAACCAGATAATGTCAGTTAAAGTCAGTGGCAGACAAAAACTGATGCTGAAAAATAACAATTGTTCATAAATGTATAATAATTGTCTCCTCTTAATATCAATTAACCTCATTTACTTGTATATAGGGACTTCAATGGTCTGACTCACCCGTTTTTTGTACGTAAAAACACGCACACAAATTTACACCTTCAATAAAGATATCGAATAGTGTTTGTTATAACCTCAAAAATAAATAATGTTCGTTTCCGTTATGTATTGCTGAAAAATTAATTAATTTAATTCTATTTAACGAAAAAAGTAATAATGACATAAAATAAAAAAATGTTAAAACACTCTAAACGACAATCGCGTTGTCACTCATTGTCGTCGCCATTTTGAATCGTATATACATATTTCAATGCAGAATGCAGATGTCGCTGCGATATTTTTTTTTTTTAAATTTATGAATTTTTTTATACCAAAATTTGCGATTGGGTTTTTTTGTGGATTGAGAATAATGAAGAAATTATTCATGTGAATTCATTGTTAATTTTTTAATCATCATTTGATAATTTAATTTATAAAATTTGTTGAATTTTGAGAGAAAAAAAGGAGCTATGACTAAGAATTAAATTAAATATTTAAGAATATTTAGAGATTCTATCAAATTTATTTATTTATTATATATTTGTCTCACTGCATATTTATTTCATTTAAAATGAATAATCAAATGCTTAACCTATATTTCCTAACCTCAATAATATTACAACAACCGTTTGAGAAATTAAACAAACATCCGTTAATATTGTTTAAGTTTATAACATTTGGAAGATTTTTCAAAAGTTAAAAATTTATTAAATAATTAAATTATTCCCATCTGGTGATTAAAAACTGAATTAATATCATTTACCGGCAGAAAGTAAAATAGATAAATTCACAAAATGGTTCCGGCCGTTCCGGCAAAAAAAAATGTATCAAAAGTAAAAATATATGATGTGTTTTGTATATAAACAACGATAATAGTTAAAAATTAATTACAAAATGAGTGAAACATTCGATGTTGATGATGTAGTTACAAAAATTCAATATGCATTTCCAATTTTAAATGGAAAAATTCATTCAAACTGTACAGATGAACAATTTACAGAAATCCTCAATGAAATAACCAAAAGAAATTTAACCAAACAAATTAAAGCAATAATTATAAATGAAATTGAACGTTATGTTCGTGAATATATTGCACCAAATTTTTGGTCAAAATTTACAAATAATTCTGATGAAACACAAGGTTTTGAATGTTTCAAATCAGCTGTTGATAATTTATATACAAGTTCGATTGAATTTTTGCCACTACTAAAAAGATTAGAATTATTCAATGACACAAATGATATAATTTATCTTTATGGACAAACAAATCATCTTTCACAATTTAAATTAATTGTCAGAGCAACTTTACTCAGTCAATTACCATTATTTCATGAAATTATAATTGAACAATTTTATAAAATTGCCTTCAATGTCTTTTGTAATACTGATAATTCATCGTCACTTGGTATGAAAATAAAAACATTTTATAACTATTAAAAATTATGTAATTATGATAATGATATTGAATTATTTGTTTCAGATACAAGTGAAAATGAAGCAACTGAATGTGGTGGATGTAATAAAGAATTGGACAGTTGTCGATGTCAATTAATTGTATTTATGTTTCATGAAACAAATAGGAAGCTTATTGAATTGGAATTATTAGAAAGATTAGTTGGCAATGTTCTAACATCATTGATTCATATTCGTATTAAAGAGCATGTTAATCGTGTATGTGATAAATCATTTGATGTTTCACAACTTGTGCCACTTGAACATGTGAGTTTAAACATATCTTTTAAATTCTAACCTTAAAATAACGCATTGGAAACTCGTATAGAAATAAATTGATTTTATTTCTCAACGAATTGAATATGCAAATTTATTTTTATGTTATAAATTGGTATGAATTGTTCATAATTATTTTTAAAATATTTTATGTATAAGATTTTTTTATGTTATGAATTAAATAAGATGAATTAATTTTTTTTTCTGGAAATAAAATTGATATTATTTCAATTTCTTTAATGGAAAAATTTATTCTTACATTTCAGTGGCTTGAGACTGTTGTTCTCAGTTGGTTGACTCGAATATATTCTGGTGGTTCATCAAAAACTGAAGCATTAACGGAAAAAATTCGCAATGCAATATTGAAATTTAAAAAAAAACTTTCACACTTTCTATACGAAACTTATACAAGAATAAGAATTGATCAACTTTTCAATATAATAATAGGTAAATTGATAAATTCTGATAAGTAATATAACAATGAATTAAATCTAATTAAATGATATTTCATTTTATATTCAGAATATCCAGATTCACAACCGGCAATTGACGATTTAAAAATATGTCTAGAGAGAACAGATCTCAGAAAAATTCTTATTGTTAATTTGCAAGAAGCATTGAAAACACGGTTACTTCATCCTGGTGTTAACACACCAGATATTTTAACTGCATATATTGCAGCAATTAAAGCACTACGACAATTGGATCCCATTGGTGTATTATTAGAAACTGTTACTGAACCAATTAAAGCATATTTAAGAAATCGTACTGACACAGTTCGTTGTGTTGTCAGCGGATTGTTGGATGAATTCCCCAGTGATTTAGCTGATGAATTAGTGAAAGGTGAATCATTACAGCTTGATGATGGTTCAGCTGATGAAGAGAATGAAGATTGGGAAAAATGGATGCCTGATCCAGTTGATGCAGATCCTGGTATAGGAATATATTTTTATCTAAACTTTAATCCTTAATTTAATGAATTATTTTTTCTAATCTCACAAATTTATATTAAATTAATTTCAGCTAAATCAACGCAAAGACGAATGTCTGATATTATTTCAATGTTGGTAAATATTTATGGTAGCCAAGATTTATTTGTTAATGAATACAGAACTTTGTTGGCTGATCGTTTACTTTCTCAGCTTAATTATCATACTGAGCGTGAAATTCGTCATTTAGAATTGTTGAAAAGACGATTTGGGGAAAATCAATTACACTTTTGTGAAGTAATGTTGAAGGATATTTATGATTCAAAACGTATTGATGGACTTGTACAATCAAATGTAATGTATTTATCAGAAACTGCGCCATTTTCTGTATCAGCTTTGATATTATCTGCTCAATTTTGGCCACCATTTAAAGAAGAATGGAAATTAGAATTGCCAAAATTTGTTCAAGATCAATTAAATAAATATGTTAAAGCTTTTGAAACATTAAAGGGCAATCGTACATTGTGTTGGAAACCACATTTGGGTAATGTTCATTTGGAAATTGAATTAAAAGATCGCAAACTTGATATGAATGTTACGCCAATACACGCGACAATAATTATGCATTTCCAAGACAAAAGTAAGTATAAAAAAATATTAAAAATGTAGGAAACTAATCTAATTATCGAAAATATTTCTTTGCTTTCCATATTAGTGAATTTTATGAATCATACAAAACGTTTTTATAAATTTGAATATGATATTAATTTAAATTTTGTTGAATTAAGTGCAAAGTTAAAAAAAATATAGCAATAAATTATTCTATTTATATTTTTAAACAATTTTGAATGTCAGACTCTCTATGATCTTTTTTAAACTGCAAATTAGAAATAATTATGACATTTTTTAATGATAATTTTCACTTAAAAATGCGATTTTTACATTTGATTCATTTTTTTTACAATATAACCTAACTTTTTTTCACATGAATATTATTTAAGCTTTTATATTTAATTTATTTACAGACGAATGGGCACTGGAGGAACTTGCAGAAATTATGCATGTCCCAGCAACAGTTCTTCGTCGTAAAATAACATTTTGGGTATCTCAAGGTTTATTGAAAGAAATATCAAATGATATATTTCATCTTCAAGAAGAAAGTTCACCCAAAAATCGATCTGCAGCGGAAATAATTGAAGAGGAGGAAGTTGAAAGTGCTATGGCATCAGCGAGTGATCAGAGAGAAGAGGAATTACAAGTATTTTGGTCGTACATTGTCGGAATGTTAACAAATCTTGATTCAATGCCATTGGAACGTATTCATCAAATGTTAAAGATGTTTGCGTCACAAGGTCCAGGTGCAGTTGAATGTGGTTTACCAGAATTACGACAATTTCTTGATAAAAAAGTACGCGAACACCAATTATTATTCTCCGGTGGACTTTATAGATTACCAAAATTATAAATAAAATTAATTAATAATCCTGTAAATATTAAATAAATGAACCAAATATTTGAATTAATTCTTTTATTATTTTTAATATACATCAAACTTATTTATAAAAAATCTATTTTATTATGATCATATTTGTTGCACTAAATTGCAATAAAATTTATTTGTTTAAACAACCAGTAAATATTATATAATTTCATTACTGTAATGACAAATTTCGGAATTGAATTTTTATGTTTATTGACCTGGTCCAGAAAGAGATTTATCCATGAACTTCTTTTTAGCAAAACATAACCACCATTTGCTTGGTTTACCATTATCGCTGTATACTTTTTCAACAAGTCTTGTGGCAGTTTCGTGTCGTATTTGTTGTAAATAATGTCGCATTTGATCTACAAATTATTCATTAATCATATTTATCTCAATAACAATAAAAATATATCTAAATAAACAGTATTATAATTATTAATTCAAACTCACCAGCTTCTGCAGGAGTATCTGGTTTTGCATAAACTGAATTTAATGGAAATCCTGGATCTCCAGGTATATCAAATTTGGAATAAGCCAATGAATACATTTCAGTTAATGCTTGATTTTGTGTTGGACACTTTTGTAATCTCTTTAAACATTCAGTTATATATAAAATAATATATATTAATACTCGATCAGCTTCGCTCTGGAAAATTAATTTTATTTCATTTTATTTACTCATTTATATATATCTTTACATTGATTACAATGATGAATTGTTTATTAACTCACCTTAATTTCATAAGTTCGGAAAAATACATTGGATTTAAAGTAATACAATGCTTCATCAATAATATCAAGTTCAGTATTTGATGGACAACTTGGGGCAGGTCCACGAATGGTTGTTTTCAATGGAAGAAGTGCCATATTTGCAATTGATGCTTTACTTGCCAGAAAACTTGAATGATACGCCTAAAATATAATTCAATAACATTTGTTAACGCCCTACATATAATCAATTTTGACAAAAATATACAAAAAAAAAAAATTATTATTATTGAATTCATATAAAAATATTTTGATAATAAATTTTTAATAATTACCGGCATTTTTATTGTATATTTCAGAACAAATATTTATATTCCACAAAGTGATAGTCGTTTATTATTGATATGGATATGTTAATTCTGGAATTACAATTTTTTATTAATTCCATAGAATATTTATTCTGACGTCATTGCAGACCGCACACCACGAACATGTATAGAATAATTTTTTTACACGACATAAATGTGCGTTTGTGACAGTTGTGTTTGTGTGGGTATGTGTGTATGCAAGTTCATCAAATTGAATATAGAAAATAAAATTTCTGCTTTGAAATCGACATCAGAAAAATACAAAAGCCTTTGTCCAAGCCGACATAACCTATAAATGCGAATAACTTTATTTATTATTTGAAAAATTATGAATTATTTAGTTATTTGAATACTTATTCATTAAAAAAGTATCTCTAAGAACGTATATATGTAAACAAATATTCATTGTCAATTTCTATGATATATATTATAATTTATAAATAATTGTTACTTAATTTTCTTTCTTGTAGACTGTCGGTAAGGAAGAAATTGACTTATATTGTGAAAAATTTCTCCAGAAATTTATAGAAATATAATTTCAAATCAGATAAAATTAATGAGTAATTGTCAATTTGTTTAAGTTAATTGTGACCAAAATAATCATAATTAACAATTTGTGAATCTGAAAAAATTTAATTTTATAATAATTAGTTAAATTCACGAAATCAATCCCATCATATTATCATTCATTATCATTAATTTCCACAAAAAAAAACAAAGCAAAATTATCATTTCAAATGTATTTTTTTTTTAATTTTCAAATATATCATACCGATTTGAGGTTATGTACCAACACAGTACAATATTTCACATCATAACCTATATATATAGCAACACTTTATTCAATTTATAATTGAATCATCAAATAAATTCTAATAATAATATTCACAATTAATAACTATCTTAATTGAAATTAGTTAGGCTAGAACTCTAATACAGAAACATTATATTTATAATGATAGTATTTGTCTTCATCATATTCATTACAACATTTAAAAATCCGTGCTTGGAACTTTCGCCACCAACTCTTAAGAGAGCGACACAATCGCCTTAGTATAAATTTCTACCATCGACTACATTATCTAGTAAATTTTACACATATGAGGGTCGCCTATTCATGAAAGTGGCCCTTCTTTTCCGCGTTTACTGATCGTGATAGGTGAGTGCTGCAAATTAATAATCCAAATTCATCACAAGCATCCGATCATTATTAACAATCGGTCTTAGTGATATAATATTTTTAATAATGTTCTAAATAATATTCCGTTGTGATTTTTATTATAATATATCGCGTTGTTTAAATTAAATTCATATTAAAAAAATATTTATTCCTAACCTCTTTGCTCGAACATGTTTCATATACCAAAACCACACGCTCCAATTGCATGCATTGATAATTAATTACTAATATTATTTATAATTCCCACAGGTACTCACGATGGGTGCGTATAGATATATGCAAGAATTTTATCGCAAAAAACAAAGTGATGTACTTCGTTTTTTGCTTCGTGTTCGTTGCTGGCAATATCGTCAGTTGACAAAATTGCATCGTACACCAAGACCATCACGACCAGACAAAGCACGTCGTCTAGGATACAAAGCTAAGCAAGGTAATATCAATGTAGAAAGTATAATTCAAGTACTTTCAATAATTTAAATTAAATATTTCAAACATGATGGAATTTTAATGCAATTTATATTATGAAATGATGAACTGTACATGCACCACTCTTACGAAAGTATGAAGATATGTACCGACTGATTGTAATTGATAAATTATTTATTGTTTGTTTAAACTAGCAATTACCTGTTCTTACAAAATTACATAAATTGTTTTATGTGCATTTAGTTTCGTAATTTTCAATTCTTGTATTTTCAGGTTAGAAAATGACAAATTGGCCATGGTTTCATGATTGTTTGTAATAAAATACTTTGCTGTAGAGTTTTATTACTTGAAATTCTGCTGTAGAGCTTTTTTTCTACATACTTTTATTGAATTTTGGATCATTTATTATTTTCTAACCTAAAAACATGAGGTTGAAATATACACTTTTGCACGTGTGACGAAAAATTTTATTTCAATGTTGAAATTTTGTTGAATAATAGAGAAGATTATCATTTGAATAAATATGTGATGATCATTTTTTTAATGTTAATTTTGCAGGTTTTGTTATATTCAGAATTCGTGTACGTCGTGGTGGACGTAAACGCCAAGTTCCCAAAGGTGCTACCTATGGTAAACCAAAAAGCCATGGTGTGAATCAATTAAAGCCCACAAGAAAACTTCAATCTGTTGCTGAGGTATAAAAATAAAACTTTTACATATTTTATTTAAGGAAATATTAACCGTTATTCTTGAATATTCAATTTTTGAATGAAAATTTGTAGATAAAAATAATGAAAAATCATTTCAAATATCGTTAAAACTTACATTAACCTAAAAATTCCAAAAGCTATTGTAAAATTTTGGAATATTATTACAGTTATTTCGGCTCACTGAATAAAATTTGATAATAATTCATTTCATAACCTCAAATTTTCAATGCTTGAATTTCACACACGGTTTATTTCCTCTGAAAATAAAAGTCTAAAATGATGATAACTATCAATAACTTAAAGATTTTCTGTGATTGATTTTACTTCCTTGGATGTCTGACAAATAACAATATAATTTGTAAACATTTATTATTTTATTCCTGAGCTAATCAAAAAAAAAATTATTTTTTGCTGGATCAATTTAGGAACGTGTTGGCCGTCGATGTGGTGGTCTTCGAGTACTCAACAGCTATTGGGTGGCACAGGATTCATCATACAAATATTTCGAAATCATTCTTGTTGATCCTGCACACAATGTAAATTATATCAAATTTTTATTATCATTTCAATTAATTTTTACTTTATTATTTAACATGATGAACAGTACATGCACCACTATCCGAAAATTCATGATGATATGTACCGAAACTGATAATTAGATGAATTAATTAAATTTTCCGATACTTTATTCTCATATGCTGATATTAATTCTAATAAATTAATCATATTCTCATTTTATTTATAGGCTATTCGCAACGACCCGAAAGTAAATTGGCTTTGCAATGCTGTACACAAACATCGCGAACTTCGAGGCAAGACTTCAGCTGGCAAGAGCTCACGTGGATTGGGCAAAGGTCATCGGTTCTCACAGACAAACGGTGGATCACGACGTGCAGCTTGGCTCAGGAGAAATTCACTATCACTTCGCCGAAAACGATAGATATTTATTATTTTATTCCGATGTGTATTACGCATTTTAATATAATGATGAATGCTGTGAGGAATAAATGTTTCATTAACAACATTACTTTTGTAAATTAATTGTCGTTGATTATTTTACTAATTATTTTCACTAGTAGAGAAGAATATTTAAGGTTATGTTCGTTGTTGGAGTTTTTATTTTCGATTTTATCTAAATTAATTGAATATATTAATATAAATATGATGTTTTGAATCAAAAACTCTTATTTAGTTAGTTAACTAATTATTTCCACTCATAAAAAACAAAATTTGAGGTTATGTTCGTTGTTGGAGTTTTTATCTTCGATTTTATCCAAATTAATAGAATATAGAAGTGATTTTGAATATTTTAATATAATTGTCATGTTTTAAATCAGAAGTTCTCATTTAGTCAACTAATTATTTCCATTCGTAAATAAGAAAATTTGAGGTTATGTTCGTTGGAGTTTCTATTTTCGATTTTATTTAAATTAATAGAATATATATTAAAGTAATTTTGAATATATTAATATGATTGTCATGTTTTGAATCAGAAACTTTCATTTAGTTAGTTAACTATCATTTTATTTATTAATATACAACAAATTGACTGGTATCAGTGATTAAATATTAATTTGCGAGATCTATATTTGATAGTTTAAAATCCACCGGTGATAATGGATTTTTTTTTCTTTTCATTTACTAAAATTTTACGTACAAAATAGGACAAATTATCACTGTATCGCTCTCAAGGCTGCTATATAATTTCATTGATCATTAATATAATAATTCGATAGATCAAATGAGCCAACAGATGCAAATATAAATGCCTTTATCAATCGAAACAAGGAAGAAAATTTTTATATAAATTCATTTATTTTTTTATTGCTTTAGTTAAATAGTTTTTGCCCAAATCCCAAGGACAAATGTTTCAATTTCACATTCATTTACGCCTTTTTGGATCCTGAAGAAACCATTTTCTCCCCAGTGAGTTCCCCAAGAATTTGCGACAATCTGAAAAATTTATAGGTTATATTAGTTGGAAATTGGAGAATATTATTTGGGGATTATTAATTAATTAATTAATTTATTTATTTACCCAGTATTTTACAGGTGGATTATTTCCAGAGAATTCTTCACCCCATCCAATTATTCTGACTGAATGATAACCAGTGCGATAATTTTCTGCTAATTTTGAATGTCTATAAATCCCACCATGATAGACAAAAAAGTCCTGGTAAACTTTCATAGTTGCTGTAATTTAATTCAATATTCAGTTGTTAAGATTCTAGATAAATATAAGAAAACTTGTTTTTTATTTTTCTTTTTTATTCATAAATGTGAAAATGGTTTTCTACAATAATTTGATAATTCTATTTTTTTGAGAATGTAGAATGTTCATTTTGAAATATCCTCAAAATTCTACTGAAAATGTCTGTGGATTTCGAGATTTCCAAAATTTTGAAGAGTTTGTAATGGAAATTTTCAAAGGAATTTTATTAAATAACCTAATAATTAAATTATCAAAAGAATTTTAGCAATTTTTGCAAATGAATATTTGAATTTATGAAAATTTGTGAAGTTTTAAAAGATTTCAAATTGAAATATTCAAACAAAATTCAAAAAATTGAATTATAGGAAAATTTCTAAAGTTTTACAAAGAATTCTCAGAATTTTGAAGAATTTGATAATGAAAAATTTGAGAGAAATTTCATTAAATGACTGAAAAATTAAATTATCAAAGGAAATTTCTGAAATTTTTCAGATAAATATTTGAATTCATGAAAATTTGTAAAATTTTAAAAGATTTCAAATGAAAATATTCAAACAAAATTTGAAAATTTGAATTATTGGAGGAAAATTTCTAGAATTTTGCGTTTATTTTTTTTTTTTTTCTTACCTTGTACTGGACCAGAATAAATAATTTCTTGCATTATATCAGTCTCATTACCAAGACGATAAGCAGGACCAACTGTATATAAACCTTTTCTGAATGGATTTTTTGGTTCACATCCAGCGTCTCTCAAAGTTGCTTTTTTTCGAAGTTTGCATTTGCCATTTTCTCCAATCCAAGGATAACAATAATTTTCCGCCAATCTATGAACAATCATTCATTTCAGTGAAACACAAATTAACAAAGTATTTACATTGTGGTGAATTTTTCAAAAAAAATTTTCTATCTGGAGCCCAGAAATTTTTTTTTTTTTGGAAAATGAAAATAAATAAAAATTCATGAAACTAATTTCATTATTTTATCAATACCCAGAAGAAAAAATAATAAAAAAAAAAATAAAATAAAACTGCGTTTTGTGATTTTGAAAATTCCTGCAAAAAAAATCACCAAAATCGTGGACATTTTACCTTTTCAAAAAATCGTTTGAATACAAAAAAAAACCAAAGAAATATCAAATAAAAAAAAATCTCAAAAACCAAAAAAAAAATTAAACAAATTGAAAGTTAAAATACGATTTTCGCAAATTTTCTATTTTGGAACTTTTACACATTTAAAAAATTTAATTATGCACCGAATTTTATTGGTTTATTCTGTGCAATTAATTTTTATCTTCAATCAAATTTAAAAAAAAAAATGAAGTGAATTCCGGAAAACATGTAACGGAAAAATTTGAATTATTCAAATATTTAAAAATGTGAATATATCGAATTATAGATATATAATAATTTTTTTTTTACCCGAATTTGCGCATAAAAAACCAAGCTCTGTCTAAATATCCGCCTCTACATCCTTGCTGTCCTCTATTATTGCACGAAATTAATTGTTGTGCACTTAATTTAACTGCCTCTTTTCCTTTACTCATTATTGCAAAACGATCCGACGCGACATCTGCCGTAGAAATTGCCCATGATGCACCACACCATCCTTGATCTCTAATACCAGAAATATCACGTGGCCATTTTGTTCTTGAATCAAATTCTCTTGGTAATGCATCTGGATTATAAATTCTTCTTACTGGTGTCATCTTATAAACCTTTTTAATATGAGATTATGAATTAGTTTTGATTATAAAATTTAACTTTATCATTTTATATTTATGTATATCAAAATTGTTGAAATGTAGGGTTATCTGAATGAAGTGTCCGCCATTGATGACTTTGTTATTATTATAGATACGAAATTGTTGAAATTACCAAACTATTAGTATTTTTAACACTCTTTAACATGAAAGAATGAAAAAAAAAATTGATTATCATGTTTTTGAGTTTGGACGCGAAATACGATTTTTTTTTTTTTCATTCTTCCATCTTGAAGGTTGTTAAAAATACAAAATAGTTTTCTAATTTAAACAATTTTGCATCTTCAATAATCACAAAGTTATCAATGGTTAACATTACATTTGTATAGCCCTGAATATTTTTACATTAATATTCAATTTATTATTTACAGATTTTGATGGATTTAAAGTTCCCAATCGTAATTGAATACCGTCATCAAGAGTTTTTCCCCAAAACTCTGAATGATTTCCACTTTGCCATCCCAAATCTTGTGATTCATAATTTAATCCGTCAATGATATCATTTTCAATTAAACATCTATTTTCTTCACATAATACTTCAGCTCGTCTCCCCAGTGATGAACATTTACTAAAAAACAAAACAAAAATTGAAAAAATTTGATCAAAATAGAATTAATTTTTATTCAAAATTGTTATGAAAATCCAATTAACTTTATAAATTTATATTTGTTATCATAAATTTATTTTTCATTCATTTGTTCTAATAATTTTTTAATATATTAAATAATTTCCATGTCTAATCTAAAATTAAGTTATTGGAAAATGCAGAATTTGAATATTTTTATAAAATTTCAAAGTTAAATTTTGAATTTCGCATTTTTAAAATTTAAATAAATTTACAATTTCTTATCGGAATGACAAAAAATGACAGAAATTGCATCTGAATAAATGAATGCAAATTAAATTGTCAAATGTAAAATAAATAAAAAGAAAAAAAAATGATAAATTTTGAATTTTGTTAAAATAAATAAAAAATTAAAATTTCAATTCCTTCATTTATTCACGAATTTTTTAAATTTCATTTCTTCGAGTCTAATTCAAAATTCCCCAGCATAAAAAAATTCATCAACAAATTCAGGAAAATTTTCAAAAACAAATTTAAAAATTAAATTCAAAAATTTTTTTTTTTTCAATTTTTCCTTGCATTATTGCAACAAATTCGAAATGACTCATGCGATAATTCTAAAAATTCAATCATACACCCTAAACAATTATCAAAAATATTAATAATAAAATTAATTAAACAAATTATTTATTTTATTAATTACCAAGTGTTGCAATTCAATTTAAAAGTATGACCATGTTCGTAATATTTCCCTTTAAAGAAACATTCTGAAATCAAAAATGAATAAAATAAAAATAATAAAATAAAATAAATAAATAAAAAATTCTATGAATATTTTTCTTCTTATTATTATTTTTTTTTTTTATATTTACGTCTGAATTCTTCTAGAGGTGGTTCTGTCGGTAAAATTACTCCCATACAATGTGACCAATAATCAGGACAACAATCTTCTTCTCTAGTTCTATTGCAAAAATCATCGCAATAACAAAGTGTATTTAATATTGGTGCACTGCATTGATCACGTCTGCCTGAACAGCAACGACCAGCTTCATATCTATTTGCACAATATGGACCTCGTGGTAATCCTGTATAGTCTGGGGTTGCATCAACGATTGATACAACAATTGTGACTAATAAAATGGCACCAATTGCAGAATTTAGCCTCGACCACATCCTGAAAAAAACGTTAAATAAAAATTACAAACTCAGTTTTTATTTATTTTTTTTTTATAACAAAATAAAGAGATAATTATTTCGATTTTTTTTTTATTTATAGAGACACTGTTGAAGTATATAAAAAAAAAACTATTCAGAATTTTTTGAATTATTTATCATGAGTAAATTAATTATTGACGTGTGGAAAATACAATTTTTTTGATGGAGTTCGATGAATTCAACGAAATTAAAATTTATTACAAAAAACTCATTAATAAATTATTTTTTATTTTGTATATGTTATGTTTATAACTATCAACTTACAGATTGTTATATTATATTAATTAGTTTATTGGAAAAATTATGAAAAGAAATTTACTGAAAATTAAACGAAAAAAATTTATTTGATATTTTTAGTATTTTTTTAATTCTGGTTTAAGAAACTATTGTTTTGTCAAATGGAGAATATGAAATGCCTTTTTTATAAACTAAATGAATGATAAACACAATAATGCTTTGAACATTATTCTTTTTTTTTTTAAATTAAAAAAAATTTTAATTCATTAATTTCATTTGCCATCGGAATATTTCACGATAAATTCTAATACTAATTGCAAACAAACAATCAAAATATAAAAATCACGATCTTCATCAACAGTAAACCTAACAAACAATCCAAAAAGTGAATGCAAAATTTAATTATTATCTATTATTATTACACAAATAAAAACTTCATAAAATTTTTCACACACCAGAAAATTTAAATAAATAAACACAACAATTAAATTAAACATTTAACAAATCACCCACAAAAATAAATAATCATTATTCCCCTATATAAACAAAAAACTCAATCATCATACATAATTAACAACAAAAAATAATTAAAAAAATAAAAAATAATATTTTCCTCTTTATAAAAAAAATCACAATCAAAATCAATTCCATCACATTAATTCAAATAACTCATATGTATTCATGAATATATTTAATTGGCAATTCTATTGCAAATGTTCTAAGATGAAAAAAAAAAAATAATAATAATAATGAATTAATTAATGAAGGCGAGTGAAAAAAGAAAATTAAATGTCTGTCACTTTGTCAAAGCAGAGCGATTAGTTGGCATCATAATAAACTACGTTCTTGACCCATTTTGTTTCATTAACAACAAGTGGGCGTTTGTATTTATTTATATACTATATACGTATATAATAAATGTTACATATTAATAAATATGCATGTATGTATTATTTATGCAATTATATATCACGCCTACGTTAATGCAATCTCAAGAGGATGAAATAAGTCTTGTCATCTGCATTTTGTTACAGAATGAAAATACATTTCATATGTATATAATTCTATATGCGGAACTAATTATTTATTGAATGATGCGTACATAAATTTATGGTAGAGAGACATGATAACTATATTATATTTATGTTATTTTTTTTTTAAATTACTAGAGAAAAATTTTAAGTCTACAGGTGGATTCGAACCCTGGCCGTTGGCGTGAGACGCCGAGCACAAACTCATCGCGCCACCAACCAACTAACGTATAGTATGGTATGTGACTAATATAAACATTATATAAAGTGAGTTATCCAAATTATTTGTTTAAATTTAAAAATTATTAGTATTTTTAGCGCTCTTTAAGATGGAAGAATCGAAAAAAAAATTGATTATTGCGTTTTTGAGTTTCACCGGAAAATACGATTTTTTGAATGGAAAATTCTGGATATTATATTTTTATTTTGTTAGAATTTCAAGTTTTGAACGAAAAAGCTCATATGGAATTTTTTCCTAAAGTCAAAAATAAACAGTGATATTATAATTTCGGAATAATAGGTGTCCCAAAATCCACGCAAGTAACACGTTGGCAACACTTGAAATCTTGCATGAATTTTGGGACACTTTTTTTTTATTTTTATAAATTGGAATATCTCTGTTATTTTTGATATTAAGAGAAAATTCCATATGAGCTCTTTTGTTTGGAACTTAAAGTTCTAATAGATAAAAATATAATATACAGGGGTTTCCATTCAAAAAATCGTATTTTACGACCAACTCGAAAAAAAAAAACAATTTTTCGTTCTTTTCTCCCATTTTTAAAAACATTAAAAATACTAATAGCTTTCAAAAATAACATTCAGAAATTAATTATAATTATTCAGAAATTATTTCCTCAATATCTAAGCAGAAAATATTTTTTTTTTTATAAATTTATTTCCCTCAATAAATTTCAATATTTTATTCAATAAAAAATCAAAATAATTTTATATTATCCCAATTAACAATTGTAAACAGAGATTGCACAATTATACAGAAATTAAAAATGCAATGAAAAAAAAAATTCAAACTTAAAGAAAAAAATTCTAATTCGTCTCAGTTAAATTTTTTTCATTAAAAAAAAAATGACCTTGAACTCTTGTGTAATATTTCCGTATTCTTATAAAATATTTTTCCTAACTAAAATCGAGAATTTTTCAAAAACCAAACCATAATTAAATTTTTTATCACACAAAGTCATATCAAAAAAAATAAAAAAATATCACAATAAGCTTCGATTATTTTTAATAAATATCAAAACACAATTCAAAATCAAGTATATATATATATTTGTTTTTTCTTCGATTTATTTATATATTAAATTACGATAATTTAACAACAATTTCTGCTGAATATTATCGTATATTTAATTCACTTATTCTTTTTTCCTTCAATGACTTCAAATTTCAACTGTTCCATTGTCTCATTTTCTCTATTGTTCATTCACTATTTTTATAAAAAAAAAAAATATTACACCTTAAGAAATACAATATTCAATCTCACTAAATAATACCACATGAACAAACTAAAAAAAAAAAAAAATACAAGCAATATTATAATCACAAACAATATTAAAATTTTTCTCAAAAATCAACAAATAAAACGACTCAAAATAAAAAATTATTTAATTAACCCATAAATTCTAACGGACATTTATGAATAAATAAATAAATAATTTTTGTTTTCATGTAAACATACCAACATTGTATCAAACAATATTTTTATCAATGACACCAATCTTAATTAACACCGCAATTAATTAAGATTTACTCTAAGGCGTCTCTGTTTCTGTTTAATGGTAAAAAAAACAAAAATTTTTTTCGCGTCAGTCTAAATATTTTCCAACATAAATAAATAATTAAAACTCCATCGCAACATACACACATATATATACATATAAATAAATTATGAAACATAAATAAAAATATATTTAGTTTATATTCATATTTATTTTATGGAATTATTTTTTTTTTTTGCTTAGAGAAGTTAATTTTTTTCCCAGCAAATAAATATGAGACGAATTTCAGATATTATTACGTTGTGCCAGTGCATAAAAAGATGTAAAAAAAAAAAAATAAATTGCGTTGCAATTCCTCAGATAATTTTCATAAATATTTTATCTTATGAAAATATATTTATTTACTATTTTTATTTTTAAATAATCGGCTTTTAAATATTTTGAATAGTAAATTGAACGTTGCAAAGCATTTTTTTTTTTTTGTTGTATCTGGAGTAATTGTTGATATGGAATAAACGTTAATTTCACGGAGTATCCGGAGAAAATTTATTAGTGGTATAAATTAATAGTTAAGAATTATTTTACCGTTTACTTATTATTTTTTATACAGAGATATAATAATAACCGATGATTAAATGCACTGGATAAAATTGAGAAGAAAAAGAACAAAAATAAGAAGAAAATTTTTTTTCAAACTCAAACATTGTTTATAATGATATATAAATTATTATTATGAGTAAATAATACAAAATTTTTTAATGTATAAAAAATATAAGTATCGTATACGTTCTTTTTTTTTTTTTTTGGAATTTATTAATATATATCGATGAGTTTTTTATTTATATTCGTGTATGTGTCATTTAAATATGTTTGAATAAAATGGAAATATTTAAAATATGCCAATTTTAATTTTAATTTATATAGTTTGACATTTATTTCATCATTTATTTATATGCATGTTTATATATGGCTCAATGATTTTGTGTTCGTATGACGAGAATCAAAAGTTATGTTGTATAAAAAAAGAAAAAAATATCTTTATGAGTAAGACAAAAATAATGGAAAAAAAAAACCTTGACTTATCAATATTTTAATCGTATTTTTGTCCTCGATAATTTTTCAATGGAATTTAATTTATTATGTCATATATGTTTAATTTGTTTATGATTCTTTTGAATTATATAAATGAATATTTCATTTGTTTATAAATAATGAAATACATTTACTAATATTTCTGGAAATAGAAAAAAAAAAATTCTAATAAAAATCAATTTTAATTTTTTTTATTAACTTTGCAAAATTATTCACAATTTATTTTGCTTTTGTTTATAATTTTTTGCTATTATTATAGATTTCTTTTAATATTCGTTAATTTCACTCCAGAATAAAAAATAAAATGAAAAAGAAACAGGAAAAAAATTCGTTTTATTTACTTTATTATTTTATTTTTATTTATATTTATATAAATAAATATTCCATTAATTTATAAATCATGAAATAGATGAATTAATATTTCCGGAAATAGAATGAAAAATTTCTAATAAAAATCAATTTTTATTTTATTTTATTTATTTTTTTTTTATTAATTGTGGAAAATTTTTTTAATCTATTTTTTTGTTGTTTATAATTTGTAGTTGTTATCACAAATTCTTCTTTATAATTGTTATTCTCACAATAAAAAAAAGAAAAAGACAAAGAGAAATAATTATATTTGTTTATTTTTTATTTTTTTTTTCATTCATAATTATAAACAAATAAATTTTCTATTTACTTATAAACAAATGAAAATAATTTGATAATATTTCCGGAAGTGAAAAGAAAAATATTTTAAAATAGATCAATTTATTTTTTAATTAATTAATTATCTGAGATTAATTGCAATTTATTTGTTTATTCAATTATAATTTATAATCATTATCACAAATTCCACTTAATAATTCTTAATTTTACGAACAAAATAAACAGAAAAAAAAATAGTATTCATATATTTTTCTTATATTATTATATTAAAAAAAAAAAAAATAATAAAAAATATTGCAATAATTTTTTTTTTCTGAATTTCCTTTTTTCTTTATTATTTTTACTAATTTATTGACCAGAAACAAAAAACCACAAAAAGAAAATTCTATTTATTTTTCAATTTTATTAAAAAAAAAAAATTAATTATTTAAAATAATTTTTCTCACCTGAATTTTAACTTTTTTATTGTTTACAAAAATTTGTTAAACAGAAATGTCCTGGATCCCAATAAAAAAAAAGTCCTCAAACCACTACCAATAAAATAAATAACAATAGAAAAAAAAAAAATATATAATAATGTATAAATAAATTTTTTTCACGATAAGAAAATTAAAAAAAAAAATATAATGAATATAATAATTTTATCACGACGATTACACCAATTATTTTCACAATACACTTGCAAGCTGTGTGTTAGCGGCTTGAAAGCACGAGCCGCACTGACCCTCACTCCTCAATACTCAGTAGCAAAGAGGTAAACTGAAATTAAACTCGAAAACCTCTCGCGGAGTTATCACAATTCACAATTTGATTTGAATACAACTTGGCGCTCATCGCAAAATATTTTTCGCTGCGATACAGCGCAAATAAAAATAAAAAAATAAAAAAAAAAAAGAATCACATCAACAAAACTTTAAATATACTGGGTGAATTAATTATTCATAATTTTAATATTAGGGCATTTTTAAATGATTATAAACTAATAAATAAAATTAATAAAATAAATGAAGAATTTATCAATTGATAATATGAAATAAATTTTTATTATGGATAAACAAATCAGAGAATTAATCAATTTGATATTATTTAGGTTTATGAACAAATAAATAACAATAAATGAAAAAAAAAAAAATTGTGAAATTTATAAATTATAAATATGAAAAAAAATTTAAATAATAAAAAAAATGAGAGAAATAATTAATTAATATATTAATGTATTAATTATGAATAATAATAATTAGATATTTATTATTGTTCATAATATTAGTGTATAAACAATATAAAAATGAGGATAGAGTCGAATATATAAATAAATAAATAAATAAAAGGAGAAATAAATTGATAAATTGATTTATTTATTGTAAATAATAATAAATATCAATTCATTATTTAATATGATTTAGATTTGTATAAACAAAAATGAAAACAACAAAAAAAAAAAAACAAAAAAAATATATAAATTTAATAAATTAATGATACAAATAAAAATCTTAATAATAAAAAAAAAATTAAAAAATGATTGTATTAATATATCAATATATCAATTGTAAATAACAATAAATATATATATATTGTTAACTATAATATTAATATACATCAATAACCAACAAAAATAAAAAATTAGATAAAAAAATTTAAAATTATAAATAATTAATAAATTTACGAAATAATTTGATTTATCTGGAAATTATTTTAAATTTTTGTTCAAATTAAAAGATTCACAAAAATTCCAAAGATGAGAAATAAATGTTTATTTAAATAATATTTACAATTTATAGAATTAATTATTACGTCTCATTTGAATTAATCACAGACTATTTTAATTGACATATCATCATCATCATTGGAATTCACGGTGGCGTAAGACCATGTCATCGTCACTCCAGATGACGTTATCATTATTTTTTTATTCAGTTTTTTTTTTTATCTTTCACTCTTAATCTATGACTCATATTGGCATCAATGAAATGTCTGTGCGATACGCACCAATGCAAATATCGATTCAATGACGTGTAATAATTAAAAGACAGTTGCATTATATAAAAGTAATAAAATGCAAGAATTATTTTTTTTTTTTTTTTTTTTTTTTGTGAATATTTTTAAGAGTTTAATTATCATCAATTAATTTTCGATAAATATTTTTTGTTTTAATTGGACAAAATTCTACGAAATGAATGTTTTATATTATTTATTGGTAATTTAAGTCACTGAAAAAAATAAAAATAAATTTCTTTTATTTGTTTTTATATTATTTATATCAATTTTGGATTTTTAGAATGTGAGCAATAATTTTTTTAATTGGAAAAAATTCTACTTAATTAATTTTTTTTATTATTTATTGATAATTTAAGTAACTGAAAAAATTAATAACAAATTTTTTTTTATTTACTTTCGGATTATTTTTATTAATTTTGGTTGTTTAGAAGTGATAATTCTTTTAATTAAAAAAAATTCTACAAAACGAATATTTTATATTATTTATTTGTCCTTTAAGTCACTAAATAAATTAATAAAGAATTTTTTTTTTCTAATTATTATTAATAATAATAATAATTTACATTGATAAAAATTCTACAAAACGAATATTTTATATTATTTATTGTTTTTTTGAGTTGCTAAAAAAATGAATAAAGGATTTTTTTTATTTGTTTTAAAATTATTTTTATGAAATGTAATTATTCAGAATGTGAATAATAATTTTTCAAAGTTAAAACAGATATAAAAAATTAAAGAAAAAAATGAAATAAAATACATTTTTTTTTAATTTCTAGAGAATTTTTTATTAAATTTATTCAACATTTAATTTTTACTTTTTTGAGTAAAATTTAAAAATTGTAGAACATTTCTAATATTTTTTTTTTCATATTGCATTAATCACTTAACATTAACCATAACTTAATTAATATTTTGATTATTCATTTATTTATAATTCATTGTTATTTTTTATTTAAATATAATTTAATAAACAGGTGAAAAAGTCATGGCAATTAAATTGGTCACAGCGAACGTTTTTATTAGCGGAAAATTGGCACTTGACGTTTGAAATAAATGTTCAATGCAGCATACGCAATTATTTAAAATAAACAAGGCCAATCTTGTGAATTCTACAAGAAAGGAAAAGAAGAAATGAAAACAAAAAAAAAGAAAAACCGTTAGAACTTTTATTACTCCAATATTAATTCCATTTCGAATAAAATTTAAATTCCATTATACAAAGGAAAAGAAACAATAATTGTAAATGATTATTTATTATTATTTATTCCACCTCCTCAATCTATAATAAGTTCAAATTATATACGTATACATATATATTAACATAAATTTAAACAAAAATAAATTTTCCAATGACGTAAATCATTTATAAATACCGTTAAAAAAAATATATCAATTTTTTTTTTTCAATTAAACAAATAAACAAATTACTTTGAATTATTTATTTAATTATTATTCAGCATTCACTCACTATAAATAAATCACTCAAACCCTTCAGCATAATTATATATAAATAAATATATTAATTGTTAAGATAAAAAAATAATTCATTTTTTATTAGTCACTTTTAATTTTATTTATTCCAAACATTTTTTTATTTTTTTTTTTATATTTAATTTTTACTCAAATAAAATATCCAAATTTTTTTCAATAATTTACTGTATTATACTAATTAATAAAGATAAAAATTTACATATATACATATATTTTGTTGTTTATTTTTTTAAAGAAAAAAAAAAATTTTTTTTGATTTCTATTTTTAACGTATTAATTATTTTCCAATTACAACTCGCATTTCCGGAATTTTAATTTTATTGGCTCGCAATAAATTCCACCTATTTCAAAATCACATATACATATGTATGTTTCTATAAATGTGTACTATATATATATACATAGACATTCTCTTTATTCTTGTATAGAAGCAATAAATTTTAAGCGCCATCGTACGAAGTTTTATTAATAAACTCAACAAAATTTACGTCTCATTTCACGGATATTTAGCTAATATATATATATATATATATATATATAAGAAAAATAGCATATATAACGCATTTTAAAAATTTTAAATTGAAAAAAAAAAAATTGTTCTAAATTTTGTTGGATTTTTTTTCAACAGAGTTTATTTATTTTTCTCACAATGAAGATCTCTATATATAAATTTATCTCGACAAATTAGTATTTAAATTAGTTTACATGTCCCCATTAATTCTCATGTATATATATATAGGTTTTTTTTTAAAATAAATTGGCCTTCACCTAATTTTTCACTTGGCCATAGAAAAACAGAAAAAAAAAAAGAACATTAAAAATGAAAAATTCAGAATTTTATATTTCAATAAATTGATCAGTAAACTCATTAGTTTTGTTTTTAATAATTAACAGCAATTTTTTATATTTAGTCTGTGTTTGTATTTGTTAGACAAATATATATGTTGATACATATGTACATGTATATATATAGAATTTTATTATATACACAGTTAAATTTGCAATTGCGTTAAAAACACTTTTATTATCCCAAAAATATCTTTATCTTCTTCATGGCAATTGAATAACAGAAATAGCTAGCAATTAATTTTTATTTTTATTTTCTGATAATTCCAAAAGTACAAAAAAAATTTAATGGCACTAAATTTTATTGCGAACATTTATGTATTCAGTTTCATCAATTATTTGATTAAACATTGGTAAATATGATTTTTATTTTGTTTATTTAATGGCAATTGTGATATTTCGATCACCAAAAGCAAAAAAATATTATTAAAAATATATTATTAATAGAATGAATATAAATAAAATTTTGAATGAATTGATTCATTTGTATTTGCTTATTATTGAGATTGATATTCAAATGTCTTTATTGTTTAGTATATTATGTGTGAATATATAAATGAAAAAAAAAGATGATGAAATAAAAATTTTGAAAAATTGGTGAACTTTTAAAATAATATAAATATTTAAAAATACTGTAGGATTTCTTTTAAATTGCATTCCTTTTTCAATCGTCTTCCCGCCATATTTATAGTTATTTATGCGCATGCGCAAGCACTGTTGGTATTCCCCGTCATCGGTCCATTTCAAAAATTGAACATAACCTCTAAACCAATTAACGTTATATTATCTGTAAGATATAAAAAATTACAGTGCACATATGTAAATAATTTTGTAATTCAAAATCACTTGATTAAAATTTACACTTTACCAAATTAACATAACCAAAAATACATATTAATACACCTTATTTTTTATTTCATATTAAATGTTTCAAAATTTATGTACTATCAACTAAAAACTTAATTTCATATCAATTAATGATGAAAACAAGCTTTTAATTTGGAATCATTTAGTGTATTTGTTCCCTAAAAAATTATTTTCTTCTAAATTTTCCATAATTTTTGTCCAATTTATCAATTTACATTTCAAAATACGCGCTGATAGATACTGCGCACGCGCAGTTAGAAAATAAAGAATGAAAAAATGTACGTTATGAGACTTAACCATCCTGATATACTTTATAATAGATTCTACTGCAGAATTAATAGAAAATAAAACAATAAATGATGATTTCATGTGTTTGAAATATATTTTCAATGCCTTCTCCATATTTAAAACACAAGTTTTACATACATATATCCATTTATATACACATATATGATGATGAGTTGACATGATGAACATCATCGTTGTCATATATTTCATGTAGGTACGTTTATATTCTATAAAATACATATCATGTGAGACTTAATAGCCTCGACGTCGCCATCGTTAACATATTCCGCGTCAAAACAACTTGTCATACATCTTGAACTTAATCTTTATTATATCTTTTTGTTTTAGATCTTTATTTTCAATCTGATGCAATGTCGTATCATCAACCACATATGGAAAGGGACTAATTTTGTAATGAAAACTACTGACAATGAGATTTGAAAAATATATAAACAAATATTCAATCAAATATATATTTAAATATGAATAAATTGTGTATGGCAACACAATTTTTATTATTATTTATTAATTCAGTGTAGTTTGTTGCATTGATAATTTGATTAAAATCACAAGAATTCAATGGATGATGAAGAAAAAATAATTCAACGGATAAAAGGAGGTCGCAATGTATTTTTATAATCAAAAGAAAACTTAAAATTCCCCTTTGATTGAATATGTCAGACGTAGAATAATAATATTTGATTGTTTTCTTTTTTTTTTTAGGTTATGATTGATCATTTATTTTTACTTCACACCATTGCAAAGATGGTGAATTTATTTGTGAGGCTCTGGTTTATTTATTCACTGATTGATCGATATTATGGTGTCATGGTAACTGGGTTACTCAAGAGAACTTTCTTTTGATTCGTTTGAACTAATATATTTTTATTTCTCAATGTGAACGAACCAATTTTATGGTGCATATATTCGTTGTAATTATTTCTCTGTTAATAATTCTCTTGACATTATGGGAAACACTGAGAGTAATGTTACTAGTGGAGTAAAAAAACAAACTGACACATCTTCTATTTTACTTTATAAATTAGTTGATCTCAAAGGTAAAAGCTTCTGGTAAATTTATTGAACTGATAAGGAAAATTGCAAATGGATTTTATCGTGTGGATGAAATAATTTATTTTGAGATTTAAATAGAGGCAATTGATTGCATTAGAAATTTAAAGTGCAAATTACTCAATGCACTAGAGAAATTTATTTATTGTTTTGTTTATTACTTTTGTTGAATTTTTTTTTTTTTTTTTTAGGCGGTGGATTGTTAGTGGACATGATGAAAAGAGCAACACAAACGAAACAATTTGCGGAACTGGATCATGCAATGAGAACTAAAGTTGAACCGTTTTTATATAATAAAGGAAAAGGCAAATGGATACCGATAGATAAATTAGTTTTGCTGCGTAATAAGGAACGTCCTCGTCATAAAATGGTATAAAAATAAATGAAATCATTTACGTAATTCTCCAGTGTCATAAAAAAAAAAAAAAAGTCTTTACGATTTAATGTAAAAAAAGTTGTGGAAACATAAAAAGATTATTTTTCATTTGAACACTTGTAGAAAAATTATCATATATTTTATAGTTTTATGAGAATATTGTTATTGTTAGACGGAATCGAGGTGGGGAGGGAGGGGGGGGGGGGGGTATAACGATATTTCAATGAAAAATAGGTCGATTTTAAAAAAAATTTTTAGAAACTACAACTAATATCAATTTATTCATTTTTTTTATTTTTTGATATCAGATAATCCAGTGATGAGTTTGTTCACTGTTGGACAATTTTTTTTTCGAGACACCATCAAAAATTTGCCGCCATCGATTCAATTATTTATATTTTGCCTTCAAAATTCAAAGAAATATTATTCACGTATAATATTGCTATAACATCACAATAAATTGAATAAATTTATATTACTTGCAGCTTCCAGAATAATTTTTTAGAGTCGATCTATTTTTCACTGAAATATCGTTTGATCTCCCCCCCATTCCTCCCTCCACAAGAGAAATAAATGGTAAATATTCAATTGTAATAAAAATCCTAAACAATTAATATTGCTGGGTCATCAAAAAATTTATAAATACAATTTGTTCTCTTTATATTTATTTAGTTACCAGTTTTGAGAGCAATGGAAAATCCAGCAGAGTACGATGTGACAAAAGACATTGGCGATGAAGATGTTGATGAAGATAAAATTGGTAAATCGTTTTAAAAGTCTTCATGTTTTTATTTTTTTTTGTATTAATATTTTTTTCTTTTTTTGCAGACAAAACAAAGTACAGAGAAGTCTGTTGGATTTTAAGCGAACGTGGCGCAGTTGGTGAAACGATTTTACATTTGTGTATGTTAAATGCTACTGCTTTACATGCTGACTTGGCTAAACGACTTTTACGCTTTTATCCAAAGCTTATTAATGACATTTACATCAGTGATGAATATTACGGTATGTTAATTCAATTTCCTTGTGTATTTTAGTCTTATAATTTACATTCACATTTGATTTTTTCTTCTTTCACATACGAATTTATTTGTCTTCAACCAAAAATTTTTTCTAGAATTATATTAACCCATTAACGTCTGAAATGCAATTTTTTTTACATTATTTTTAAATGTATTTTTCATATGCAAAAACAAAGAGAATTCATGATAAGCTCGTGCATCCTACTATTTTTGAATATGCCCTTTCCGAATTCGAGGTCAAATTTCGATTTCGACCTAGTGAAAATCAAATATGGCGGTTTTTATATAAAAAAACATGAAAATATTTTCAACTTTTTTTCTATAACCTTTATTTTCATATTATAAAAGTATTGAATTCAAGCTCTAGGGGTCAACCATGGGTGCATAAAGTGTCTACATTTCATAGATGCATTATTCATCGACCGCTAAATTATCATGAGAATCCAAAATGGCGCTCAAAATGCACCCATTGTTATATAAATACATTTAGAAATTTTTCACTCAAAAACAATCAACTTTTAGAAACAATTGCTAAGAATGAAAAAGTGCTTAGAATTATTCAAAGAATGTTCCTGATTTTTTTCAGAATTTTTTGTTGATTTTTTTGTTTTTTGTATTTTTGATTTTTTCGAAAAATTGAAAAAAATACTTTGGAAAAATCTGAAAAAATTTTATTTTCGACATTATTTGATTTTTTTCCAGGTACTTTACCTCAAATTAAAAACTTGTAATTTCAAAATTTTTCGCATAAAAATATTTTTGACATTATTGAATATTTTTTTAAATTATTGAATTTTTTTCTGAGTAACAAACAACTTTTAGAAAAATTTTTAAAACAACAATAAATGCCTAGAATCGATCAAGCAATATGCGTACATTTTTTCGGATTTTTTCAGAGCATTTTTTCCAATTTTGCTAAAAAATAAAAAATACAAAAAACAAAAAATCCTGAAAAAAATCAAAAACATCCCTTGAATAATTCTAAGCACTTTTGATTCCCAGCAATTATTTATAAAAGTTGATTGTTTTCAAGTAAAACGTTTTTAAATGTTTAATTCATAACAATGGGTGCATTTTGGGCGACATTTTGGATTCTTATGATAATTTAGCGGTCAATGAATAGTGCATCTATTACATTCAGACATTTTATACACCTATGGTTGACACCAGAGCTTGAATTCAATACTTTTATGATATGATAATAATTGAGGTTATAGAAAAAAAATTGAAGATATTTTATCATTTCAACTTATTTATTAATTTTAATAATGTAGTAATATTTATATAAATACTCGAATTCTATCTAATATTTTTCTCATCTCAGTGTGATAATATTTTCTCTTTATTTATCCTGTTCACATAGGAGAGAATGTATTACATATTGCAATAGTAAACGAAGATCCAGCGATGGTGAAATATTTATTGGACAGCGGTGCAGACGTTCATGAACGTTGCTTTGGTAATTTTATGTGTCCAGAGGATCAAAAAGCTTCACGTACAGACAGTCTAGATCATGAATGGGTTTCTGTTACTCCTGAAACAAATTACGATGGGTATAAACATTTTAACAATTGAAATGAAAGAAAAAGTTATTAAGATAAAAGCTTTGGAAGTCGATGAAATTTCAGCAATTTCCTTTCCTCGATACATTAATATTAATTATTAATTGATTTATTTATTTTTTTATTAATTAATAATTAATTGATTATCAATTAGCACGATTTTGGTTGATTAAGTATTGAAACCTATGAGAAATAACAAAGTTTACTTTTTAAAGTAAAACTTTTATTCTATCGCCTGAAATTTCTTCGGCCATATCTATCGCATGTCGCATTACAGTCAGCAGAGCAGCCAAGGCAAATATGGCCTATGATCCGAAAAAAAGTTTCACTTGCATCGTGGTTTCATAAAACCATTCATTTGTTCATTTGTTTATTTTCAACATAAGGTATACTTGCGGATATTTTTCATAATATGAACAATGTCCAAATTAATCATCAAGTTTTGATATTAATCGTTATTCGAATACATTTTTTATAAAATTTATAGACGATAAATTATAATTTTTATTATAAACAAACAAAAAATTAATTATTTGTATCATTTAGGCCTTATTACTCGCGAGTACTTTACATCATATTGTTAACTTAGATATGTGTATTGGGGTGAATATCCATTGAGTTTCGCTGCTTGCCTGGGCCAAGAAGAGTGTTATCGATTGATGTTAGCCAGAGGTGCTGATCCAGATAAACAAGATACAAATGGCAACACGGTACTACATATGCTTGTGATTTACCAGAAACTTGTGAGTATATTTAATAATTTCAAGTTATTTCCATGATTTATTCATCTTATAGAAGTTATAAATTAATCTTCTTGTTTAGAGATCACAAGAAATCATTTTTCCTCTTCATTCTTAATTTCTCAATAGTTAAAAAATATGAATTTTCAAAATAAAAATTTTAATTAATGGGTAATTTTAAAGTTATAAGAATTTTTTATTTTGATTGAAACTTAAAATCAATTACAGAAAATAAATCAACAAAATTTTATATAAAATAAAATTAGATTTGGTTTTTTGGAATGCCAGAAATGTAAAAAAAAAAATTTTTAATAATCGTATTTTAATATAGAAATATTTCTCTGATTCATTTTTTATTCAGACAATTTTCTGAACAGTTATAACAACCAACGTTTTCATAGATTTTTTTGAAGATGAATTTTTTAATTTGCAAGACACCATTTTGTTTCATCATTATTTCATGTTATTAATGTTAGTATAATGAAATAAATTGATCTCTCGAGAAGATTTCCCTTTAATTAATAAAATCATTTTTATTTTAGTAATTAATCTCGACAAGAAAATAATATTTATTAATTTCTTAGATTAAATATATTTATTAAATACATTAAAAAATATTTCAGGGGACATTTGACATGGCATATGAAGTTGGTGCATCACTGTCAATAAGAAATATTCAACAACTGACGCCATTGACTCTATCAGCAAAACTCGCACGAATCGAAATGTTTTTTCATATAATGAATATTGAACGTGAAATTTATTGGCAAATTGGTAGTATAACATGTGCTGCTTATCCATTATCCCAAGTTGACACCATTGACGTGAATACTGGAACAATAAATAATAATTCAGCATTAAATTTAGTTGTCTTTGGTGAAAAAGATGAACATTTAGAATTAATGGACGGTGTTTTAGTTGATTTACTAAATGCTAAATGGAACACATTTATAAAATCACGATTTTATCGGCAATTTTTTTTATTTTGTTTCTATTTTGTATTATCACTTATTAGTTTTGTATTACGACCTGGTCCATCGCCAATTTCATCTTCAACAAATAATAATAATACATCTGCTAAATCTGTGGCAACATCATCGACACTTTTAACTACACCAGCAATCAATCATCAAGTAATTAATCTTGAATTATCGCTTTCACGATTTATACAACAATTGACAAGTGTATTAACATCAAACGTGAACATAACCTCTAATACTGTTGATAGTTTTATTTCCCAATTGACATTGAACGTTACTACTGCTTTGAAAGATAATTTTAATTTAACTTACAATTCTGATGACTTGTCATGGACATCAAACGAAGATTTAGCAGATTTAATTAATAATAATTATAGTTTGTCTGCGGTTTTAAATGCAGAAATGAAAAATATTACAAATTTAATGGCGGATGCATC
The DNA here is from genome assembly GCA_918226075.1 of Microctonus brassicae. NCBI lineage: Eukaryota > Metazoa > Arthropoda > Insecta > Hymenoptera > Braconidae > Microctonus > Microctonus brassicae. The sequence goes on along the minus strand of OW445486.1, from coordinate 4,973,435 downwards.
AACAACTGTATCTGAAAGTGAGACAACAGATGATTGGTTATTAAATTTAAAATATTTGTTTATATCATTATTAGGTCAAAAAAATCGACTATTTTTTTTTTTTCACTTCTGACACTCAAAAATTGATTTCTAGATACCTTTAAAAAATGTTCGCCAAAGATAAGCTCTTAATTTTCATAGGAAAAGTCCTTCTCATCTCAGTTTTCTATTTTTTCTTCAGTCCCATATGGCGAAATCCATATCTCGCCATTACTTGATCGTAAAGAAAAGTTCTATTTACATTGTTTGTAGGAAATTAAACCCTCTACAAAAATGGTGTCTTGCAATTGCTTCATAACTCTTACCGTTTAGAAGATATTGAAGGTTGAAGTTGAAAGAATTTAACAAAATTTTCGTTGTTACTTTTAAATTTTATAACTCGTATAGTCAAATAAATATTATAAAATGCGCAACATATATTTTTGTAGGAATATAAACGCTCTATAAAAAAGGTTTCTTGAGCCGTTAATCGATTACTCTGACTATTAAAAAGCTATTCGCATTCGAATCCCAATGCGTACTAATTTTAATAGTTTTTTCATAAATATTTTTAATTTATCCATTTAAGTTATGAATGCGAATATCTTTTAAATGATTACAGTAATCGATTAACCACAAGAGACCTTTTTTGTAGAGCGTTTAATTTCCTACAAAAATGTATGTTGAGCTTTTTATAATATTTATTTATCTACGAGTTATAAAATTTAGAAATAACAAAGAAATTTTTGTTAAATTCTTTAAACTTTGATCTCCGATATCTTCTAAACGGTAAAAGTTATGAAACAATTGTAAGATACCTTTTTTGTAGAGCATTCAATTTCCTACAAAAAATGTAAATAGAACTTTTCTGTATGTTTAAGTAATGGCGAAATATGGATTTTGCCATATGGGATTGAAAAAAAAATAGAAAACTGAGTTGAGAAGGACCTTCCTATTAAAATTAAGAGCTCATCTTTGGAGAGTATTATTTAAAGGTGTCTAGGAACCAATTTTTCAGTGTCGCAAGTTAATAAAAAAATAGTTGATTTTTTTGATCCACTCTAATAATTATCCTGGTGAACATTTTTGCTTTACATTTGTCCAACAAATCTCAATTTTTCCATAAATTATTTCGCTTTTTTTAAGTTTTCTCATTCAAATTTTGGTTTTAGATGTTGAAGAAAATTAAGGTTTTAAAAAAAATAAGATTTTATTATAATAAATCACAACGATAATTTTTTTCTGATTGTCTCATATTTATGACAAAAATGATGAACCAAAAAAAATAAAAATATTCACCAGAGTATTCTTGTAATAATTATGTCATAAGATACAATATTTATTAAATTTTCAGGTGGGAAGATTTAACTGAAGAATGTCGTCTAATGAATTTCGAATCATCATTAGCAAAAATTCGTTTAACAACTGAAATATTTATGGAAATTGGTGCCATCTTATATATCGCTGCAGCATTACGTGAAGCAAGATTTCTTGGACTCAACATGTTCATTGAGAATCTAGTGAGAACTATTAATTTAATCTAAACCATGTCACAAAAAATATACATTCAAGACATTGATAAATGATTATTACTATTTCAGATGACGGCTCCATCGCGTGTTATGTTTCTCATTTCATGTTGCATACTTCTGTCTTTTCCTTTTTTACGTCTGTCGTGTGCCGACAAAGTTGAGGACATGTTAGCAGTTGTGGTAATGCTAACGACAGCACCATATTTTTTATTTTTTTGTCGTGGATTTAAAACAGTTGGACCCTTTGTCGTCATGATATATCGAATGATAATGGGCGATCTATTAAGATTTGTCTCAATTTATTTGGTATTCGTAATGGGTTTCTCTCAAGGTGAATATATATAAATAAAAATGAACATTTATATTTATTAGACATTCAAAATCAATGATGCTTTGATATATTTCATCCAGCCGCCAACTAATCACTGTAATATTGAAGCAAATTATGAAGATTTGTCTAAAATAAGCGCATGTTCGCCAACATCGACCACCAACGTTGCTTTTAGAAAATATTTCCAAGACTGATGACCTCACTACAGTATTTACACTATGAATTATAGGCACTTACATACTCCACAGAGTTATTCAAATCAAGTATCCATCATTGGTAAATTTGTTATTATTAAAGATACAAAATTGTTTAAATCAGCAAACTATTAGGATTTTTAATAATAACAATGTTACCAATGGTAATCATTTGGGGGTAACGAGATTTAATAACTCATCACTAGATCATCTGATATCAAAAAATGAAAATGCTATCATTATATAATCGCTTTTTCAAGGTATTACTGGAAGCTTTTTTTTTTCTCACAATTATTCATTTTACATAATTGTTCACAAAACAAATTACTCCTTTTTTTAGGGAAAAATGGGTATTTTTACGTCTAAGTGTGTCACCAAAAATTGAAAAATGGAAGACAAAAAAATTCTCCCAATAATACGTCATTGAGAAAGTGATTATCTAATGCTAATATTTTCATTTTTTGATATCAGATGATCCAGTGATGAGTTATACTGTTCACCGGCGGAGAATTTTTTTTTCGAGGCGCCTTCAAAAATTTGCCGCCATCGATTTAATTATTTATATATTTTACCTTCAAAATTTAAGAAAATATTCCCATCATCATCCCTTAATTAAAATAACCCTATATATACATCAAGAACAAAATGAATACATTCACATAATATGAAGACACATCATTCTCCTCCTTTTACGGCCACTAAAAATATTCCACGCAAATTTTTTTTGCTCATCATTTGTCCCAAATGCCATTGCTATAATAAAATCCAATTTTATTCACGTTAACATGTGACATCATGCATATATTTGTGTTGAAAAGAAATTTGTACATAAAATGTAGGTCAAAATGTATTATTTCACATATCCAAAACAATTTGTATTACTATAAATTCATGGACAAAGAAATCATGCCAAAGACATTATGATTGCAAAAGATTTGTAGGTTAGGTTATTCAATATTTTGTAAACATTATCTTGAGAGGAATTAATCATAAAAGCTTTTAATTATTCATTTTAATTAATCAATGGTAGCGATGATATTATATAAATATAATGGTGCTGGGATCTAACCTAAAAATTGAGATCATATAATTATGATTAAACATTAATGATTAACATTGACATACAATAGGTTGAATAATGTTCTCTTGTTGTGTATATAGAAGGTTAGACACTGGGTCAAGGTCAAGTTATGTTGATGACATATTACTTAGGTGTGTATGTATGTGAGTGTGTATGTCACGCACCCAATCACAATTGCGTAATGTTTTTGATGGCCTGCCAAAGATATATTCGCGACAAATTCATTATGCTGATTCATCTCAAGTGTTTTTGATTATTGGTCCAATGTACAAATATGCCATTGACATTTAGGAATTTATATTGCATCAGATATTGTGATTTTAATTGAAATTTAATGAAAAACAATAAGAAATTTTGTAATATTAATTTATTTATTTTATTTATATGTATATATATTTTAATGATTCAATTTATATTTAGGCGAATTGTTGTACAATATTAAATTTTGTGCTAAAGTTCACTGATAAATTTTTGTTAATTGTTTTCAACACAAATTATTTGTGTTTAATTCTAATACAAAAATTTGGGATGAAGCAAAAAAATAATTTTACGTTATGCGATTATTTTTTTATCAATTTTGTTTATTGTATTTTTATTTTATTGTTTCATTGTACATATAGAATTTTGTGTAAAAGTTCACTTAAATTTTTTGTCAACTGTTTTTAACGCAAATTTTGTGTGGACTTTTAGACTTAATTTTTTCGTTTTGCATAATTTTATTGTTATTTTTGTTTGTTTTAGCGTATTATATTATATTTCTATCATTTGATGATCCTCATACACCTGAGGGTGTGGATGATACTATGAGCAATCCCATGCCATCACCAATGGAGAGTGTAATGGCGATGTTTTTAATGAGTTTGACGAATTTTGGTGATTATTATGGAGCATTTGAGAGAACTGAACATGAAATGTTAGCTAAGGTACATAAATAATACAATAATATTAATTTTAATATTAATTTAATTATATTATAGGTTATATTATTTATATGTGGTGATGATTGTTCTCATTAAACTAATATAATAATTATCGTTTATCTTTGTTGCAAACATTGAATGAAATATATTAATTAACAATTTTTAAATTTATTTTCAGTGTCTATTTGTTGTTTACATGGCTATTGTTGCAATTTTACTTGTTAACATGTTAATCGCCATGATGGGAAATACTTATCAGAAAATAGCAGAAACTCGAAATGAATGGCAACGTCAGGTGAATATAATTTCAATAAATAAATCAGTAAATAAATAAATAAATGAATTCAACGATTGTGAAAGTTTAATTCATATTTGTTCAAGCAAATATTTGGATAGTAAAATTGAATATTTAAATTTACATCACACATTAACTCATTTTAAATATCATTAACAAATTGTTGGATAAAGTGAGTCAGTACTAAAAAATTAATCAACAATTCTATTGTTGATTACAATAAATATTCTTATTGTCAAGTGCATAAACTCACAATAAATAAATTTAATTTCCTTATTATAATATGTATATTAGGGTGATTGAAAAAAAATACAAAAAAACAAAATTTTTTTTTGCGACCAACTTTAAAAGTTTCGAACAGGTCTAAAAATGAGTCCCTGAAAATATGTGCTCTTAATTTTGATATTAAGATAGATATACTTTTCTATTTTTCATGAAAATAATATGGAAAAATTATTTTTACATCTTCTGATTTTTGTAACTTGCAAACTACCAATCACACAGAAAATCGTAATGTATATTTTTTGTCGAGAATTGAACGCTCTACAAAAAAGGTCTCTTCTCATTTTTTGATTGGTCTACTTGTTCAAAAGTTATTCAATGTTTAAGTTCAATTTTTCGTAAATTCGGCTGATTTTTGCATATTACATCAGAACTGTTAGTTTTCTTGACAAAATACGTATTGAATCCCACTTCTAACATATATTTAATCTTTGAAATATGTTAAACAATAGCATTTTTAGGCGATAAAACAAATAGAACGCTTCTAGAACGCTTTTCAGCAGAATTTAGCTTAAAAATTTCCATTTTCTTCTGTTGAAAAGGTAAAAAATTCGAACTAACCCAATTATCTATATCACGACCTCAAAAAGCTTAAAAAACTTTATGATCGAAATATTTTTAAACGATTTGAGCTAAAAAGACCTGGAACTTCCATGAATGTAGGCCTAAAATAAATTTTATTACATTTAGAAATAATTTTGACTTATTTACATCAAATTGATCTTTCAGAAGAGTTGTTTTATAAATTCTGCTGAAATAAATATTCTGAAAGCATTCTATTTATTTCATTATTTGAAAATACAATTGTTTAACATATTTTGAAAATTAAATATATGTTAGAAGTGAAATCCAATACGTATTTTGTCAATAAAACTAACAGTTCTGGTGAAATATACAAAAATCAGCCGAATTTACGAAAAATTGAACTTTGACATTGAATAACTTTCAAACAAGTAGACTAATCAAAAAATGAGAAGAGACCTTTTTTGTAGAGCGTTCAATTCCCGACGAAAAATATACATTGCGATTTTCTGTGTGATTGGTAGTTTGCAAGTTACAAAAATCAGAAGATGTAAAAACAATTTTTCCATATTATTTTTATGGAAAATAGAAAAGTGCGATGTGTTCTATCTTAATATTATAATTCAGAGCACATATTTTCAGGGACTTATTTTTAGACCTAAACAAAACCTTTAAGGCTGGTCGTAAAAAAAAAAATTTTTTTTTTGAATCACCCACAAAAAAATGTATAGGGGAAGGTTGCTCAAGTCGTGCCCCAGCAATTATATCTTGTTTGATATTTATAAATTGCGATTTCTAGTATTGTCAACCTCAACTATTTAGTTGAATAAGTTTTTGTGTAAACAAGTGAATGGCTGACCATCCACTTTCGGGTTCGTGAAGCAGAATTAATCGAAAAGTAAGTTTTTTATACAGTTTTCTATAAAATTTTTGACTCATTCGTAAGCTTTTTATGACAGAAATGTGATCCTTATTTTTTTTTCTTCAGTAACATCTATTTTAATACTTCTTTGGCAATTGTTTAGGCATACTTAAACGGTAAAACTTTTTAGGTTATGTCAGTGAATAGTGATCTCAGTTTTGAACTTCAAAGTGCCTGTTGCTTAAGTCGTACCTGTGCGAAATTCCTTACTCGTACCTGTACTTTTGATATATCAATATTGTGTTAAACAGTGATTATTATTGTGAAAGATAAATGAACCATCAATTTTATATTAAACTTAACTAACCGTGTTGTTTTGAGTTAGTGAATAAATGTTACAAATAATCCTAGGAAATTTTCACGGCATAACAACACATATGTTACAATTGCAAATCTTAACAATAATTATAATAATATCAGACTGAATTGTTTGTAATTTTTAGTTAGTCATGTGATCTCTGAGTATTAAGTATATTTTTCTACATAGCTTATTATGTATTCACTAGAATCTATCTATAAGTACGACTTAGGCTATAGGTGGTACGAATTAGGCGACTAGACGCCTTAATCGTACCAATGTTATATTTAAAAAAAATATGATAATACCTGATTTGATTAAAAATCTTCAGGTTTTTATGATTAACAATTAAAAGGCAACTAACTAAAGGTTCACTTGATGCAGAAGATTTTGTTTTATATTAATCGAACTAAATATTACAATAATATTTGTCTAGGGGGTTCGACATAAGCAACCTTACCTTATGTACATATTTTTTTTATTTTATGTGTTGTTAATTATTTTCTTAATCATTTTATTCTATCAGTGGGCGAGAATTGTTTTGGTGGTTGAACGAGGTGTCAGTCCTGCAGAAAGATTAAGAAAACTTATGGATTATTCACAGCCAATGTCTGATAATCGACGTGCACTAGTTTTACGATTGCATCAATCGGTAAAATATAAAAAATCAACATTTTTAATAATTATTAAAATGTGACGAATCAGAAAAATGTTTTTTTTTTTTGTCGAATTTTCTTGCACAATTCAATCAATTAATCAAGATTCGAGGAAGAGGTTTGTTATTAATTTTATATTTAACTACTGATTACGTCTTTTTTTTCAAAAAAAAATTTCAATTAATAAAGTTATAATTTTAAAATATTGAGCCAACTGTTTGAGTTAAGTTAATAATGGCTTAAAAACAAAAATTCAAACATTTTTTTGTGATTTTTATTTTTTTGTTCATCGTATTTGGAAAATAGTAATTTTCAAAATTAAAAAAAAAACAACTATGGTTAATTTCAGCTATTACAGTTGGCAAAATTTTCCTTTTTGAAATTTCAAAATCGATCAATTCTAGCTGGAGTTATCAAACCATGTTTGAAATAGTCGATTTTTCTGATTTGTCATATTAATATAAATATTGTTAAAGTGTTGATGAAATATTTTTTTCAATTCATTCAAAAATCATCATCCATCAGGAGGAGGATAAAGAAGAAATGAAGGAGATATTAGAGATGAAGAGGACTCACGAAAGATTGTATAAAAAACGAATGGCAAGAATGAAAAATGAAGAATTTTTCAGTACGCCTAATAAAATCAATTAATTGAAAAATTTGTGACTTGAATAAAAATATTCGTTTCAAGCATGTGTTTTATTGATGAGTGGACGAACAATTGCAGGTTTTTTTACGCCGACGAAAACACTGCAATTTATTATTTGGTATTAATGGTGGCATTGACATGAATGACGATGAAAATACAGATGAAATGTAAGAATTACGTAAATGAAACAATGATTTATCTGGATTATTCATCGTATAATTAATTAAATCCATTGACGGTATCTGAAATAAATAATATAATAGTTTAATTTATTATATTAAAACACAATTTTTTTTTGTGAATCAAACAAAAAAATTGATATTATTTATAATTGTTTACATGAACTGAATCGAGAGATGTCGATGAACTCGTCGATGATGATTCAGAACTGTCAAGAGAAATTTCTTTTATAATATTCATTGTTGATAATGATTCAGTTATTTTTAAATCATTATTCATAGGAATAAATTGATTATTATTTTTCTCAGTCACTTCTTCCAATGAATTATTTTTATATCGTGGAATTTGCTCGATGTTTTTCACAGCACATGTAGGCAACACGGATCTTTGAAGTGAAAGAAAAAATAAATAAACGGATCAAGAGAAAAAAAAATATATAACAAACATCAATTCAATTCACCGCCATGATGTAGATTCCTTTTTTATCATCCAAATTGGAAAACTATCAATTATTTTACGGGCATTGTCCTTTGTTAAATCCGTTAAAATGTCACTAGTTGATGTTGAAACATTTCGACAACTCTCAAGACATCTATCTTTATTAAAACATTTTTTGAGGTTAGGATTCTCTTCTTTAATAAAAACAGATATTGTTTCATGTTTTTCACAATTATTATCATTCAATTTAGGACCATGACACTCTTTGACAATATTATGACTTGAAATATCAGTTCTATCCAAACAAACTGTAATATTTTCTGTAATTTTACATGACCCTGACGATGATGTTAATTTTAACTCAATATTTTTTCTTCTATCCAATTTATTTACCAATGAATTATTTGTTTTCTCTTCAATTGTAACATTGATATTATAATTGTATTTTTTTACAGTATCAAGGGCAGTTTGACATATGAAACTTTCATTTATTGCTGATGAATCCATCGTTGAATGATAATTATCATCATATTCATTCATACGACTGCAATTAAATTCAAAATATTTACTCTCAACTGGTGTTGTAGAAAGAATATTATAAGTTGATTGTTTATGTATTGCAATCTCTTTCGATCTCTTTGTTCCCTTCTCATTCCTGAATAATAAACAAATATATGACGTAAATAAAAAAGAAAAGAAAAATGACAAATCATATTGAGTAATTCATTCGCCTCGACATTATATATATATATATATCAGTTTTGCCCATGGCATTACTGTGTATATAATATATATATATATATAATATATACTCACTTGATGAGGCGTGGACACAATAAATCATTGCTTAATATATTATTATTGTTCATTATTGTTTCAGTCGTTAAACATGAATGCAATGAATGCCAATGCAAAAATGGCGATGAGTCATTAAATTCAGAATTTTTAATATAATTATTATTCATATCATATGATATAATCATTCGCCAAAAATCATATGCAGAAACTTTCAACAATGTTAATGCAATTAAATTATATTTACGACGTTTATGTTGATAATTATGACGTCGCCATCTTGGTTTACGTATCCATGTTTCAAATTTTTCAATATATTTTCGATATTCAATTGCAGGTAATTTCATCATTATTATTTGTATTATTACAATGATTATTATTTATTTATTAATAATTGTTATGTAAAAGTCATTGTTTATGCAAATATGATATTTATTTGTGTGATATATTTTGATAATTGACCTGGTGATTTATTATTTTTAATTGTCTGAAGTTGTTCGATATTCGTTTCTATGGTAGCGATATTCAAGGTTTTATTTATTCTTTATTTTTTTATTTATAATGATAAACAAATATCGTTGGTTGCTGATTGTTTATTGAATGTTTGGAAAATATTTATTATGAGTATTTTAAAACGTCCAATTAATTATGTTGATTTAGAAGAGGAGTTAGAAGAGTCTTTCAAGGCTGACTTCAAGTACCAGTTGGAGAATGACGCTAAATTACGAGCAATCGAACAAAATGCTCCGACATATGAGCACTTCAGACAAATGGTATTTATATGATTAAATTAATTAATGCATGTGCTAGAGTATTATTTAATTATTATTATTATTATTAGGTAAATGGTGCACATTTGAAGCCGTTAGAGCGAAAGGATACTGATGAATTAACCAAAGTTTCATGGAATTTATTGATGAAAAAGAATTCAAATGAAAATCAACAGTCGTTTATAAAAAATTCAATAATTTCAACGACAAGTAAAGAATTTAATTCTCATATAGTATCCAAAAGTTTTGAAGAGTTTTATAAAGAATGGAAAAAAATGGATGACATTGAAAATAAAATTAACTTCCTACAACTTTCAAGGTTATTTAAATTGTTTGTATAACAATAAATGTTTAGATTAATATAAAATATTTATTGCTTGACAGGGATTTATTACCGGAAATATTCCAAGTGGAAATACCAATAAATATCTTGATGGAATTTTTACATGTATGTTTACATGCTCTTACAATAATGGAGAATCAACGTTTAACATTGATATTTGTCATCGACATATTGGCATCAATTGCGTCGTGTAATCGCTTTAGATTAACAATTAATTTCCTAACGACTCATGATAAAACCGTGTGTCGTCAATTATTTGATAAGATTCTACTTCAAGGACAGGATAAATCTATGGAAACTTCTAGAATTATTGAATTGGCGAAAAAATTTGAGGTTATACTATAATTCTATATTTTCAACATTTAATTTAATTTCAAATGTTGCAATTAAATAAATATGGCTAATAAATAAATTGGACATTAGTATATATTATTATGAGTATTTTTATATAAAATCATGTTGATGATGACAAATATTTTGAAAAATTTCAACGCATGCTCTGTAGTAATATCACGTGATATTTTTTTTCAGGTAAGATGGCAGCGCTCATCATTGCTATGTACGTGTGTATATATTTTTAGCGTAAATAAATTCTTGTTCTTCCGAAAAATGTCTTCAAATACAAAAGTAACTCATCGTCCAAATTTATAATTGTATTGAATCGTCAACCGAAACACATAGACATATTAATAATATTAATTTACGTTTTCATCATGTGAAAATTGTAGATAGAATATTTATATCTATATACACTTATTTTGATTCATTTATTATTTATCAAGTGTTTAGATGTTTGAGTGTGTTTTTGATACTGATAATTTCATGTGAAAGTAAATTATTCACATCAACTCTGTTTTCTTTTTTTATCTATGAGAAAGAATTGACAATTTGTTTCTTTTTTCTGAGTATAACCTAGAAAAATAGTTCGATGTAGTGTTGGATTGTTTATTCATTGGGGCAGAATGAGGTTAGAAGAGATGCCATTACGAATGAGTTCGGAGGATCGTAATTTTGATATGGATGAAGAAACTGATTATCTCTTACAACCAACTGATGATGCAATGAGACCTATAATCAAAAGAAATCGACGCATCAATGCTTGTTCAAGATTTTTTAAACACTTTTTTTGTGGGTATGTAAAAACACAAAAGTATATAGGTACATACTACATACTCGGTTTATTTTACATTCATTATTCAAAAATGGCGGGTTTTATTATGTATATAATGCATTTTTTTTTTATTTTATCATTCGACTTCGAGATGTATTGATAAATTAAGATGAATTTTCATTCAACTTCCAGCGAATAATAAATGTGTATATATATTTGAAAATGTAAAATAATATTTTTCCATGTTATTATTAATTTTTTCAGAATGTTAAGTTTTTCCAATTGTTGTAAGTTTAATTTATTTTGTTATTTGCCTAGTGCAAATGTTTTCTTTATGAAACTTTTTGAGGTTAGATTGTCATGTAGAATAGAAATTAAAATTAATTGTTCATTTATATATTATTTGGTTATTATTTTTTTAGTTAAAACTTTTATGAATTGATGTATGATATAGTTCACTATTTAATTTCGTAAAGTAAACTATTTTGAATTATAAAGAAATCGATTCTCATCTTTATTTGACTTTTTGGCGTAATATTTCTGTGAATACAAATTTTTTCATTTTATTCATATCTATATCTGTATAGTTGTCTCCAATATAAACATTGAATAATAATTTTCGTGTTTATTTATTGATATGTAATCATTTTTCCATACAAATTCAAGATATAAATTATTTACTTTCATTTATCTTCAAACTGTAATTTCTAGTAACATGAAATATCCATTCTTAACCTTACTTTTTACCTATAAATATATAAAATTATAATTATTTCTAATACATATTGTCTATGTCATATCTATATCAATGTTCATTTATTATTAATTATATTATTTTTATTTATTATTCATTTATTTATGTCGTCGAAATGAAAATTCACCTTTTTATTTCTTTACCAATTGCGTACATAATTTGTCTGCGCGCGCATCGTCAGCCATTATACGTGATAAAAAATGAATATATTTCTGGCACCCCAAATAAAATAAAATACAAGTTGTTTTTATGAGTTTGGTGATACACAATTAGTTACACATTATTAATATTATTATTATTATTACTATATACGATATATATCGTAAATTAAAAAGTATTCAATTATTATCATTGCTTGTTAAATCACAAAAATTTATTGTGAACAACATTTTTACAACAATATTATCATTTATATTATCTTCATGGTCTAAATTAAGTTTGTGATCAACTTATTATATAGTTCACTACGTATATATTAATTATTTAAATATATTTTGATGAATAATTTCGAACAAAATGGAGACACAAAGTAATGTTATACGAATGTCGAAAGAAGATATTCCATTGATATCAAAACCACAAAGTATTGCATCTTGGGCAAGGTGATTATTGATAATAAAGCAATAAATATTGTTATGTACATATATACATGTATATACAGTTGATTATGTGCTTTGGAACTGCCAAAAATTAAGTTGAATAAGTAACTAATGAACATAACCTCAATTGGCCATGGAATACAAATATAAAAAATTTGATTATATTCATTGGGAAATACATTTGTCTGGGGAATTCTTGATAATATTCGCGATATATTCAATGAAAATTTTAATGTATATATGTATATATTATGAAAGAAAAATTTTTTTTTTTTAGGTTAATAGAATTTTTTAAACCAAAGGAGATATTTCAAAGACAATGTTTTTGCATCAAGAATTCATGCATTATTTCATATCAATATTTTCTTCTGATAAAATTCTTGATTCAGATTATTTTTTTCTTTTATGATAGATACGGAAATAAAGTAAATAAACACACAAATAAATCAATCAAAGTCGCGTCTGATTTTATATTTGTTATCATTGGTATAGGTTTATGAAGGGATCTCTTGTTATAAGTAATTATGTTCTATATTTTAGTCCAATGATGTCATTCAAATTTATATTTAGAAATACTAATGAATACCGGAAATTTCGCAATTACAAAATTTGTACAGAACTTTGTAAACACGTTGTATATAGACACACGTTACCGGATGATAAGAATGATTCATCCAGATAACATTTCCTACGAAAGTCGATCTATTAAGTGACAATAATAGTTTGACAATATTGATATCAAGAAATGGCTGTAAAAACATTCGTCTGGAGTATTTATTGCCGTGTTTTTTTAACATTATTTATGTTTGATAGATGCTGCACGTGGATGTGGCGACGATGTTGTAAACCTCGTGAATACAAAGCAAGAACAATTCACATTGGTAAATCAATGCATGAAAAATTTCCAACAAATGTAATAAGAAATCAAAAATATAACATCATTACTTTCTTACCGTTGGTATGTATTTATTAATTCCAATTATATTTCATTTTTAATATAAATGTACACAGATATAAATTGAAATGATTTTTAATTTGTTTATTAATTTGTGTATTTTTTTTTCTAGGTTCTCTATCAACAGTTTAAATTTTTCTTAAATTTATGCTTTTTAATTATGGCTTGCTCTCAATTCATACCAGATATTAGAGTAGGTTATTTATATACTTATTGGGGACCATTATGTTTTGTTTTAACTGTGACAATTTGTCGTGAGGCTGTTGATGATTTTAGACGATATAAAAGAGATAAGGAAGTTAATGGACAAAAATATTATAGACTTGTGAGAGGTTCTGAGACACCTGAATTAGTTTCTAGTTCAAAACTCAAAGTTGGTGACATGGTTTGTATTATTTGTTTATTGTTATATTAATATTCATTTTTTTCTATTGTTTATTATCGTACACTGAGAAGTAAAATTAATATTAGAATTGAGTGAATATATTGAGAGATATTGAGCATTTTTCATATTTACCAAAACATGAGACGCCATTTTTTCGATATAATCTTTTAAATTTTCATTATATATATAATATTTTTCGAAATAATTATTGTTTATTAATTGTTATTCGATATCTGATCAATAATTTAATTAGTACACTGCAAATGAATGTGTATCAAATTTTTTGAGGTTATACATTGATTAAATAGGTACCGTATTGTTGGTTAAATTTTTGAGTTTTTTAAGGTTATACACTAATTAATTGATTAGATACTTTTATTATTGAAGTGAAACTTCTTAATCGACTTCGGGAATGAAAAGCGTTAAATATTCAACAATGGGTATTTGGTATTCAACAATATATATATATATATATATATATATATTGTGACGTCACAAAATCACAAGAAAGATAGATAGATAGATAGATAGATAGATAGATAGATAGATAGAAAAATAATTAAAAATAATTAAAAAATAATTAAAAATATGAAATCATTTGAAATATATAATCTTTGTTTTTATATTTTATTATGTGAAGTTTCACTTCATCTGCGCGTAGGGACTTCACGCATCATTTGTTTATTTGTTTTTTTCTCATTTATTCGAATTTAAAGTATTTTTTCATAAATTTTTTAACAGTGTATCGTATTTTTCGTTAGATTTGAAGATTTTTCGAGGTTATACATAGATTAAATGGGTAGTCACTTATAATACGTGTTTTTTTAATAATTTATTTATTTTTTTTTTCATTAGATTATCGTCGAAAAAGGACAACGAGTACCCGCAGATTTAGTATTACTTCGTACAACAGAAGAAAGTGGTGCTTGCTTTGTAAGAACTGACCAATTGGATGGTGAAACTGATTGGAAATTACGATTGGCGGTTCCTGCAACACAAAAACTCGACAGTGATGCACAATTATTTGACATCAAAGCAAGTCTTTATGTGGAAAAACCACAAAAAGATATTCATGCATTTATTGGAACATTCACAGGCGAAGATGAATACAGTAATGAAGAAAGTTTGGGCGTTGATAATACACTTTGGGCAAATACAGCAGTTGCATCTGGATCAGCACTTGGTATTGTTGTTTATACTGGACAAGAGACACGTTCATTGATGAATCATTCAGCATTGAGGTCAAAAATTGGTTTACTTGATCAAGAGATTAATCAATTAACTAAAGTACTTTTTGCCGCTGTAATTGGACTTGCATTAGTTATGATGTGTCTTAAAGGATTTAATGGTCCATGGTATCGTTATATGTCACGTTTTATTCTATTATTTTCATATATAATTCCAATTAGTTTGCGTATAAATTTGGACATGGGCAAAACATTTTATGCATGGTGTATACAACGAGACACAGAGATAAGTGGTACTGTTGTACGTACAACAACAATACCAGAAGAATTGGGAAGAATTTCTTATTTATTAAGCGATAAAACTGGTACATTAACGCAAAATAAAATGGTATTTAAAAAATTACATTTAGGAACAGCATCTTATGGACAAGAAACATTTGATGATATAACCTCAACATTAAAAAATTATTATCCACCAATTGGTACAAATGATACGCCAATAAAACAATCTGCTCAAGGATCAAGTGGAAAAGTACGTAGATCAGAGAGCACAAGAATTTATGAGGCTGTTCATGCATTAGCACTTTGTCATAATGTCACGCCTGTTTATGACGATGTAAATAGTAAAATGAATAATGCACTTGATACAATGAGTGTAGGAACAGTAGAAACATGTGATGCTGGATCAATTCAAAGTCAAACTGAATCAGATCAACATTATTATGCATCAGAACAAACTCGAAATTATCAGGCATCAAGTCCAGATGAAGTTGCATTAGTTAAATGGACAGAGGAAGTTGGTTTAGCATTATTTAAACGTGATTTAAATTCAATTCAATTAAAAGCATTGTCAAATGGACAAATACTTAATTATACAATTCTTCAAGTATTTCCATTTACATCAGAGACAAAACGTATGGGAATTATTATTAAAGAAGAATCAACAGGTGAAATAACGTTTTATTTAAAAGGTGCTGATGTTGTTATGTCAGGTATTGTTCAATATAATGATTGGCTGGATGAAGAATGTGGAAATATGGCACGAGAAGGCTTTCGAACACTTGTTGTAGCAAAGAAAAATTTAACTGATGAACAATATATTGATTTTGAAACGAAATATAATGCTGCGAGATGTGCAGTTAATGATCGACCATCAAGAGTTGCTGCAGTTATTGAAAGTCTTGAAAGAGAAATGGAATTATTGTGCGTCACTGGCGTTGAGGATCGTTTACAAGATCGTGTTAGGCCAACATTAGAATTATTGAGAAATGCGGGAATTAAAATTTGGATGTTAACTGGTGATAAATTAGAAACTGCAACGTGTATTGCTAAATCATCACGTTTAGTTGCACGTACACAGGGATTACATATATTTAAACCAGTTGTAACACGCACTGATGCACATTTAGAATTAAATACATTCCGAAAGAAGCAAGATTGTGCATTGGTTATAAGTGGCGATTCATTGGAGGTTTGTTTGCAATATTATCGGCCAGAATTTATGGAACTTGCGTGTGGTTCACCTGCCGTTGTGTGTTGTCGATGTTCACCAACGCAAAAAGCTGAAGTTGTTACGTTAATTCAACAACACACTGGCAAAAGAACCGCAGCAGTTGGTGATGGTGGAAATGATGTGTCAATGATACAAACAGCTGACGCTGGCATTGGAATTGAGGGATTAGAAGGTAGACAAGCGTCATTGGCTGCAGATTTTTCTATTCCACAATTCAGCCATTTGTCAAATTTATTATTGGTACATGGAAGACGTAGCTATAAACGATCAGCTGCTTTAAGTCAATTTGTTATTCATCGTGGACTTATTATATCAACAATGCAAGCAGTTTTTTCTGCAGTATTTTATTTATCATCAGTTGCACTTTTTCAAGGATTTTTAATGGTTCTTTATGCAACTATTTATACAATGTTTCCTGTATTTTCACTTGTTCTTGATAAAGATGTATCACGTGAGGTTGCAATAAGATATCCGGAATTGTATAAAGAATTAAGCAAAGGACGTTCTCTTTCATATAAAACATTTTTCATGTGGGTTTTGATTAGTATTTATCAAGGTGGTGTTATAATGTATGGAGCATTGGTTATGTTTGAAGATGAATTTATACACATTGTAGCAATTAGTTTTTCTGCACTTGTATTAACTGAATTAATTATGGTGGCATTAACTATAAGAACATGGCATCATATTATGGTTTTTGCTGAATTAATATCATTGGCGTTATATTTATTGTCATTATTTGTATTGAGAGATTATTTTGATGCAGATTTTATTACTACTACAGACTTTTTGTGGAAAGTTTTAGTAATAACTTTAATTTCATGTTTGCCACTTTATATTTTGAAATTTTTACGGAAGAAATTTTCACCACCGAGTTATACAAAACTATCGTAAATCATTTGTTTTCTTTTGTTTTTTTTTTTTGTATTTCGATTATAGTTTTACATAATCAAGTCAATTATAAATGTCTTTTCTTTTTGTAAATAATTGTTATTTAAGTCTGCAGATATTTTTATGCGATGATGTATTTATTTGAGGTTATGATCGTGTAAAATTGAATAGTTGATTCCGCTGTTTTGGAATAATTAAATGAAAATTATTATTTAGATGATGGAAAATGCACCAAGAGAAAAATAATCGATCAGAATTTATTGGGAGTTTTAAGAAACAAAAATGATAGAAGACAATTTTGGATTATCGATTAAATTCTTGATATGGCTTTAATGCACCAAGTTCTATGATATATATTTATTGATTCTGATTAGTACTGATTTGCTAAAAGGCTGTATATTATTTCTAAGTCGGTAAAAGTATTGTAAGAAGAAAATAGAATTTCACTGTAATGGAAAAATTTCCCTTCAGAAAATTTACTTTATAATTAATTTTTTTTTTTACGTTTCAGTTATTTGTCTTTTTTATTTATCAGACTATTATTTAACAAATATACAAAATTATAGAGGCTTATATATATGAATGTATTGCATTATGAATAAATGTAAAAAATGACCACGAATGTCATTGTTAAATAACTTTCTATAAATTAAATTATATTGTATTTTATTTATTCATTATTTACAATCACATATTGCAACAAAGAAATATTATCTGCATTTCTGTAATCAATTTTTTCATTTTTAACTTAATCTAATATCAAAAACCTTTTTCATGCTCGAATTAACTTGATAAAAAGATAGAAATTAAATTATAATATTGAAAAATAATTATAAACTTAAATACAATATATGTTTTTTTCATGAATTCATGATCTCAAAGTAACATTTAATTCAGATGCAATTGTTTCGCGAATTTTATTGTGTATTGATGTGACTTCCTTTTGCGTTAAATTACGTTCCATGTGTCTGTAAATAATTCTGTAACAATGGGATGTTTTTTTCGTTTTTGGATGTACAAACTGATCTATAAGAGTAATTTGTTCAATAACATCGCCACCAATTTCACGAACAATATCGTAAAAATCATTTGGAGAATAATTTTGATTATCTGGTAACCAAAAACTCATGTCATTTGCACATTGTGGATAAACACTGATAGGCTACAAAATAATAAACAAATATAGTAAATATATAAATATAAATTTTCAATTAATTTTTGTTTCTTTCTCTAATAAATTTACTTTGTATTTTACTGGTGTATTTGGATCATTAAATTCAAATTGACTTAGAAAACCAGAATCTGTACTCCAAAACAAACGAATATCTGGAATATCATACAAACACATCGCAATTCTTTCTAATCCAATACCAAAAGCCCATCCAATTTTATCAGGTACTCCACATTGATTTAAAATTTCTTGTTTAAGGATTCCAGATCCCAATAATTCCATCCATTTACCATTAAAAAATACTTCCAACTCCCATGATGGATGTGTAAATGGAAAACAGTCTTCTACCCAACGATATTTTACATCTGCAATTTGGTTAATAAAATTATATAAATATTCGTGGCTTTAGGAATATTTTGATCAAAATAATATTGAATAAATTGAATATTATTTACACCTTTTCCAAATAATGTTTGAGCTAGTCCAACTAAATAAGATTTAAGTTCATGTTCCATTATTTTAACAGCTTCCAATGTGTGAATTGCTTGTTTTTCATCACTTTCTCTACCTGTATGATCAAATAATTTTAGCATTTCATTGTCATTAACATTTTTAAATACTTCTTCACGTGTTCGAACCCCAACACCATCCATCTGATGAAATACAGGGTAGTGTGTGGCATCAATTTCATCACGTCGATAAACATCGCCACAAACTAAAAAATTATCTAATCCCATTGCTACTAATTCAGGTGAATGAGCAGTTGTATGAGCTCGAAATAACATTTCATGATTAATGTAATAACAATCATTTTTACTACGACTTGGATGATTTTTAGGTGTTAATAATGTATCAAAATTTTGTTTAACATTTACAACTGGACTTATATTATCAAATATACTGAATATTGGATTTCCATTCTTTTTATAACTATGAAAATAATTAGTAATTCTTTGACGAACATGATTCAATGGATGATTTTTTACTGTATGAAGGTTTTTTCCCAATTTTTCAATTATTTTTGGTGAAATATTTGTCCATTCATCAGTTATAAATTTTTGCTTTAAAATTTCTATTTCATTTGGATATTTATTAACATTTGGCACAGTAGAATACTTTGCAATTAAATAATTTAATTTACTTCTTTGAATTATTGACAACATCGTAATGAATTAATACATCAAATTCTTTGTTTATTTATTATATCGTATACAATTATAAATTACATTATTTATATATGACGCGTGTGGCGTATTATCTAATAATATTCATAAATTTTTGAGGTTATGTAACCACATACAAGAACATAATGATTAAACTATATCAAAATAATATATATTTATCGAATAAATACATATTTAGGTATAGTACGTAGCCTTTTCTTCAGCAATATTCATATACATTTTTGAGGTTATGTAACCAAACACAGTATAATATTCAGATGCGACACTATCGGAGGTTCACTTATAATAATCAAACTATACCAAAATATCATATACTAATCGAATAAATACACATTTAGGTATAGTACGATAAAATATATCAATCTTTTTTCCCTATTTATTGAAAGTGAGGTTGACAAATCCCAATTCTCAAACAATATATACATATATAATATATGTAAAAAAAAAATAGGAAAAATATTCCAAAAAAAATTTATATTTTTTTTTTCATCAATTTTTATATCGAACAATTCTGTATCAAATTATCGAAAACTGGTATTTATATTCTTGGTTAATCATTTGTGAATAAATTATTTCACTCGTCAACAACATCTGATACATATTGTTTAAATTCTTGTGTAAAAATATAATAACAACAATAATAATAATGTTCATGATCAAATACATTAAATGAATATTATAAATACGACGTAGAAACACTAAAAAAATTAACAATAACTAAACAGTTAGTATAAATATATTATTAAATATTAATTAAGCTAAATCTTTTATTGTCATAAAAAATATTTATATGTATATGAATAATTTATTCAATACTTTTATGCAAATATATATATATACATATATTGTTCTGTTATTGGAATATTTATTATTACTAACAATAAGTTACAATATTGTGAATATAAATATTTATTTGACATTATATCAAGTGAATTAATTAATATTAATGATATATTGAAGAGATAAATTATTGATATGAATTTATTAACGTTTTATTATGAATAACCTCAATTGGATGACACATTTTTCAATATTATAATTGAAGAAATTTTGAATATTAATAATTTTCATACATTCTGAAAGAATTCTTGCAATATTATTTGTTGAAGTAATTAATATATGTTTAAATGAGATAGCAAATAAGATAAATATTAAATAATAAATGTATTTATGATTATATTTTGTTTTTTAGGAAAAGAATTATGACGTTAATTGAAGGAGTTGGAGATGAAGTTACAAATTTTTTCATTATCGTTGGAGTAGTATTAGCAGGATGGATTGCCTGGTGTTCAACAAATATTTCTGAACAGCCATTGATTCATACTGTACTTATATTACAACATCGGACACGTACACGAATCGCTGAATTTCGTGCTAATATTCAACAGCCAACAAGAATTGAAAATAGAACTGTAAATTCGGATGAATCGAGTGAAGAAATATTAACACCAAGCAATGACACTACAAGTGAAAGAGAGCCAAATTGTACTAGAGAAAATCAAGAAGGTAAAGAAAGATTATTAGTCAATTTAAGAATTACAATTTATAATTTATTGAATATTATTTAGCATCACAACAAGTTTCATCAGAGGAAACAAATCCGATAACTGTTACATCAACTGCAGCAACAGAAGAGGTTCTTATTGAAGCAATGGATTCATTGAATGATAATAATACAAGATTATTACGTAGACCTACAAAATTATCAGTTTCTGAGACTACAAATACTTCAGAATCATCATCGTTATTACATAATGATTCAGTAACAGAAAATAGCGCAAATGAAAGTAATGAAATAACGGTTAAATTAAAATTTATTAATGATGATCAGAAATTAGTTACTGGACGACTGAAGGAGCTTCTTGGTGATTTCAAAAAGTAATCAAACATTATTTTTACAATTATATTTACGTTTGAATTAAGAGAGAAGGAAAAAAAAGTTTGGTTAGAATTTTGTGAGTCAAGAATTATTTTTGGATGATTGTCGAAGGTATTTTTTTTTACTTGAGGAGATTGCTGCGAGATTATCAAGTTAATTGGTTATTTATATCAAATACTGTTATATTATGAACAAATATTGAATATTAATTTATCAAATAGTTGAAAAATTCCAATTTTTTTCTCTATGATTCGTTAACTTAATAATCAACTTATACGATATAAAATTAGTTTAATTCAACCAAAGCATTTTTCATTCATTAAAAATAAATGTCCAAATCAAATTTGTATTTTCATAAATGCAACAATCTCCTTAAGTAATGATTAAACTAAAAAATAAAGAATAAATATAAAAAAATATACAAATCCATTATCAGTAAAATATTTTAAAGTAATTAAATATCTGATTAATTCATTTAAATATTTATTTATTCTTTCTAATCAAAGAAAATAACTTCATAATTATCCACGAATTTCTCTCTTGATAAAAAAAAAAAAATGAACAATCATTCATACTAGTATTATTATATATTTGAGGTTATAATTCAAATTATTTTTTATTTTTAGACGGCATTTTGCAGTTGAACTTGACTCACACAAACGAGTACGATTAATTTTTAATGGCCAAGTGCTTCAGCCCGATGGTAAAACACTTGAAAAATGTGGTTTATATAATAATTGTGTGGTACATTGTCTTGTACATTCGCCATTATCAGCATCAACATCAAATGCATCTGATAATTCATCGTCAGTTTATTCGTCTTCACAATCATTTCAAAATCAACCAACAGTCGATGGAATTAGTTCTGTACACAACGAATGGGATTTAAGTCGATTGCTCGTCAGTATTTTAACATTAATACTGGCACTTGCATGGTATTCACGTTATTATTACGCTCAATTATTTACTGCAACAACAACTGTTGCACTTTATGCTCTCACAGCAATATTTACACTATCAGTTGTTGGACATTTTTTTCCTGATCGAGATAGTCTCAGAAATATTGATTAAATGTTACATTTGTTATTATTTTATTTGCTTCTTTCAAGTTTTCTTTTATTTCATTTATTTCTCAGTGTAAAATTCAAAAACGCGCGACTGGTTCCACGTTTATATTTGCATTTTGTTTTATTTCTTCACAAATAATTATTTTATATTTTATCTATTGAAATTATTTTTTTAATTCACTATTGAGCTATTAATTCAAAGAATTTATTATAATCACGATATATATTTAAACAATTGCCATGGAAATTTTCTGAATTTCATCAGTTTTTCTTTTTATTTACAATTTTTTGTTTCATTTATCTTGTTTTGAAATTAAATTGAAAATAATATTTGAATAAATGACGTAAATTTCGTTTGAATTTCGATATATTAAATAAGAAAAAATAATGAATTCAGGAATTTGTATTCGAATTGTGCATAAATTTGCCTTTTTGATTGTGGCAAATGATGAAAAAGTTTAATAGTTAATATAATTATTGATTAATGTTGTATATCTATTGCATATATTATTTGTTTATTATAATTCTGAATTGTTCGTTAAACTGAAAAAATAAAAAGAAAAAAAAATATATTCGGTCATATCCAAAAGTATTCGGCAAATTTAATATAACAAAAGAAAATTCTACTAAATTATATTTTACATGAATTTTACTATTGCCACGAAACAAATAAATTTATTTATTTATTATATCATCGATATTAAATCAATTGTAATTCTTTTATGCATTAAAAGTTAAATAAATATTAATTTATTGAATATATATTGAGGATTTGTGTTTGAGGAAATAATTAAATTAAACAAATTATTTATAAATGTCAATGGTATTTTTATCAATACTTTTTAAATTCATACATAATTAATTTGTCACATGTTATATTTACATTTGTGTTATCAAATGAAATATATTATTAAACAATTATAAAAGACAAAGATACCATGGAAAGATAAAAATTAAATTAATTGTGATTGTTTAATGAGATTGCAGACATTTTCCGTGTAAATGAGAAACTAATGGCTCTGAATTAGGCACAATGAACTTTGGTGTGCCATCAAAAAGCGATGATAATTGTTTTGTCAAATTAAAAGCACTTAAAAAATGTTTTCCATGTGGATTCTCCAACAATACTGTTGTATTTTTATCATTGAACGTTGCATTTACATAACGACACGCTGGACCTGAATGATTGAGAACCGTTGGTTTACTATCAGATTTAATTACATTAATAGTTTTTTTATTCAGTGATAAACAATCAATTTCATCAGTTATTTTATCCTCATCACAATATAAATCATATTGTTTTCCATAAATTCCAAATATTATTTCAATTTCTTCACACAATCTTTTGTAGGTTATGGTCGCGCCTGTTCTGGAATTAATCAACAAAATTGTTCCAATGTCGCCTTGATCGGCTTGCCATGGTGTTATATCACCTAATACAACATTAATCCATGGTAAAAAAGGTTCAGAAATTTCCGTTGTTGTATTTTTTTTAACTAATATCAATTTCATATTCATTCCTTTGATCTTTTGCATCTCTTCGATGATAACCGATGCATTTTTCGGTAATAATGAGATATTATTTTGCGGAGTTTTTGTCGTAGTCTCAATGAAATCTTTATAAGCAACAATAACTTTAGCCAAAGAACTTGAAGCATCAGTAATTTCATAGTAAACATCTGCTTCATCGGATGGAACCAAATCAGCTTTTTTCCGTAATTTTTGTACTCGATTAATTATTTCTCGAGCAATT
Source organism: Microctonus brassicae (assembly GCA_918226075.1). Classification (NCBI taxonomy): domain Eukaryota; kingdom Metazoa; phylum Arthropoda; class Insecta; order Hymenoptera; family Braconidae; genus Microctonus; species Microctonus brassicae. The sequence continues at coordinate 4,948,760 of OW445486.1, read as the reverse complement.
CCCTCATTTTGCATCGATTCATCAGGAGTAATATCCAATAAGATTAAAATACCTCCTTCACTATGAGCCTCATATCTCTGAGATAATTCATCAGCAGCTGGTCCAGAAAAACTGAACATTAAACGTAAATCTTGTTCACCTAATTTATGATTTTTCACATTAATTTCTTTTCTAACCAAAAATTCCTGCAACTGTTCATCATCAAGTTCTTTAATTGCTTGAATCATCGCTTTAAATTCACCTTTCAATCTAAAACCCAATGTTTTATGATCTGGCTCAGCTTTAAGTATAACACCATATTTTTTCTTATCCGTAGTTACTGTGAGTTCTTTAACATTAAGTTCCTCAATTATATAAGATTTTAATGTCAATATTTCATCGAGAATTGCTGCATCCTGATGAATAACAACAATTTCTGGCAATGGATATTTAACTGGAATTGTTTTTCTATCTCTAACAATTCGTCCTAAATCAATAACAGTTTGCATATGCGATACAGCACGTTCAGTTTGTTCACAAATTAATTGTGTACGTGGAACAGGAATCATTTGATAATGAACACTTTCTAAATTGTCTTTGGACAATGGTAATAATGATGCCATACGCTGGAACATAAATTCACTTAAGAACGGTGTAAATGGCGCATTAATACGCACCATTGTATAAATAACACAAAATAATGTATTCAATGCATGTTGACAATCATCTGAGCCATTATCGCCTTTAATACGTTTACGATTCATTCTCACATACCAATTTGTTAAATTATCAATGTATTTAATAAGTCGTGGGACAACTGTATATAATCTGTATGCATTCATTTCATGTTTTAAAAATATTAATAACGATTGTGTAAATGACAATATCCATTTATCCATTATATTGTCTGATGAACATTTAGCATTATTTATATCATTATAAATAAATTGTCGTTTTTCATCTGTTTCATATCTTGCGATGTTTTGTATTAAAAAACGAAATGCATTGTACCATGGTAAAAATACATCTTTTATAACGTCTCTTACTCCTTCCTCTTTAAATCGTAAATTTTCTGCTCTAACAACCGGTGAATTTATTAAATAAAGTCGCAGTGCATCAGCACCAAAACGATTTACCACCTCCATTGGATCAGGATAATTTTTCTTACGCTTTGACATTTTTTGTCCATCAGCTGCCAATACTAAACCGTTGCAAACTAAATTCTTGAATGGCGCTTTATTGAATAATGCAGTTGAAAGTACAAGAAGTGTATAAAACCAACCGCGTGTTTGATCAACGCCTTCGGCAATAAAATCCGCAGGAAAACTCTCATGAAATTCGTTAACATGTTCAAATGGATAATGCATTTGTGCATATGGCATTGATCCTGATTCAAACCAACAATCAAACACTTCAGGAATACGTTTCAATGGTGAATGTCCTGGTCGTTTTGATGGTATTAATAAATTATCAATGCTTTCACGATGTATATCAGTGATTTTTTTTCCAGTCAATTCTTCAAGTTCAGCAATACTTCCAACGCAAACAATTTCTTTTTTATCATCTGACATCCAAATTGGTATTGGATTACCCCAATAACGATTACGACTTATTGCCCAATCACGTGCGTCACGTAACCAATTACCAAAGCGCTTTTCTTTAATATAATCTGGTACCCAATACGTTTCCGATGATGAATTTATTAATTTATCTTTGATGCATTCAACACGAATAAACCATGATGGAACAGCTTTATACAACAATGGTGTATCTGAACGCCAACAATATGGATAACTGTGAGCGTGTCCAGCATATTTTACACACTTTCCATTTGCTAATAAATATTTTACAATTTCTTTATCAGCATCTTTAACATATAAACCAATAAAATCATTAACTGGTTCAGTGAATTTACCACAATTATCAACGGGACAAATTGCCTCTTGATCTTTTGTTATTATTCCAGCTTCTAAACAACAACGATAATCTTCTTCGCCAAAATATGGCGCTTGATGAACAATTCCTGTGCCAGATTCAGCAGTTACATAATTATCATTGAGTACTTTAAATGCACCGGTTGAACGTAAATGTAAAAAGTAATTAAATGGTGGCTCATAAGATTTTCCTTTTAATTCTGAGCCCATTCTTTTTCCAATTATTTCATAAAGATCATTAGATTTGTATACACGTTCTAGTGCAATTTCCAATAATATATACGTATTTTTTGATACTTTATCTTTTATTACAACATATTCAAGATTTGGATTGCAACATATTGCTAAATTACTTGGTAAAGTCCATGGTGTTGTTGTCCATGCAAGAATCGATACACCAGGCTCATCAATTAATGGAAATGCAATTACAACTGATGGATCAACGACTTCTTTATAATTTTGTCCAGATTCAAAATTTGATAATGGCGTATTGCAACCAGTTGAAAATGGCATTACTTTATTTCCTTGATATACCAAACCTTTATTATATAATTGCTTAAATATCCACCATATGGATTCCATATACCATGGATAAAGTGTTTTATAATCATTTTTAAAGTCAATCCATCTGCCCATTCGTCCAATTATTGTTTCCCATTCGTTTGCATATTTCATAACGATTTTTCGACATTCCTTATTGTAATTTTCAATTCCCATTTTTTCAACATCTTGCGGTCCTTTTATACCCAATGCTTTATCAACTTCAAATTCAACTGGTAAACCATGTGTATCCCAACCAAAACGACGCTCAACATGAAATCCACTTTGATGAGCAAATCTTGTTACAATATCTTTAATAGTACCAGCAAGAATATGTCCATAATGTGGTAAACCAGTAGCAAATGGTGGTCCATCAAAAAATGAATATCGTGGTTTACCTTCAGATTGTTTTAAACAATTTTGAAATACATTATGTTTATTCCAATATTCTAATATTTTTTCCTCCTCTTTTGGAAAATTAATTGTATCTGGTAATTTTTCTCGCATTTTGTAATTAATTTTTTTATTGATGAAATTCACTGTTGATGAAATAAAATAATTAATTAATTAATTTCACCGGTTAGAAAATTATTATGTAATTTTACACGTTGTTGAAATTGAGGTTATGATTAGTAGATATATATACATACGTTTTTAAATTGCTGCGAAATTTTGTTAATTGATTAACAAATGTATTTTTACTCTGCTACAATTGAAGGTTATGTTTGTTTCTTGCCAGATATTTTCAAATTTTCTGTTAGAAACGTGAACTTTTATGATGATGAAATCATATGAAATATGATTTCATATGACATTGTTCATGATTTTTTCTTATACTAATACATATATCGACTAAAATCACTAGATAAATGCTAGTAATATTCATATGTGTTGGATCATTTCTGATTGACTGATAAACTGGACATGCGCGCTAACTGTTGGCGCGTAATTTGAAATGAAAATTTATAAATTCGAATGAAATGGAACTTGAGGCATATTGAATCTATTAATATTCATAATTTTTTATAAATTACACTAATTTAAACTGATCAAGTTTATTTCATAGCAGGAATAGTTTCTTTGGTTACTATGATTTTTATTTTAGGATTTTTTTCGGGCAATTTTTTCATTTGTTTATATTAAAATTATAACTATTCGAAGAAGATATTTTCGAAAATAAACTTACATGGAGCCAACTTCTGGCCACTAATTCGCCTGCTATAATATAGAAAGAAGAAGAAAATAAAAATACATATGAAAAACTAAGTCTAAATATTATTCATAATAGAAATTGATTTTGTTGTTAATTATATATGTAATGTACTTACAGGTGGAGTATTTCCCAACGCAACTGATACAGAAAAAATAAATATTGCCATTGTGATAAATATAAATATTCGTGCGAGCTTCATTTTGAATGTTATGTATATGTTTGATACTTTTTAAGTCCTGTTGAACAAATCAATGTGATTGATAGACAATTGAACCTGCTTGTTTATACAACAAAAATCTAATTAAATATTAAACAGACAAACATGAAAACACAATATTCAATTTTAATTATGAAGATGAAAATGTAGGAAAATTTGATTTGACACAGAAAATCGGATTTAAATACGGGAAAAGCCCTGGTATTCATCCACTTTTCATCAGTGCAAGGCTTGAAAGAATTTTAAAAATTATTTAATTCATCGAACAAAGAGTTTTTTCTATTTATAATTTTCATTCATTTGTTTTTGTATTAAATCAATCGAAATTACGATTTTTGTCAAATTAAACAAATGATTAAACAAATGTTGATTTTTTGAGGAGTAAAATCGATAGCAATAGTACTAGATGACAAGAAATACTCTAGAAAAAGAGCGTTCAAGTCAAAATGGAAGATACTAATTTGAATATTAACCTTATAAGTTTAACAAGTAGATTTTTTTCGCATGAAAATTGTAAAAATGCATTCAATTGCAGAATTGATCAAATGTTAGGACATGAACGAATACCAGGACTTTTACTTTACAAGCATAACTAATATTCATTGTCAAAAAATTCTAATGTATTCTCACAATTTCAACAATACCGCCAACAGTAAAAATCACTATAAAGTTTTAACGACCAGACATAAAATTGCAACCTTCGTAAAACTATATAATAATATAATGATAATTTTTTCTGTATTAAGCTGATAGGTGAACTCGTTCAATTATGGATAGAAAGCTGTTTCTGATTGGCCCATGTGGTTAACAAAATATAAATTGGCGTTAGTGTTTGTTACTGTTAATGGCTTTTAAATTTATAAATAAATGGTGTTATCATTATTTTGATAACAGTTATTCTTAGTAAGTGATTTCACTAAGGCGAAAATATAAATGAGACATGAACTATTTTACCACACGTAATTCAATTGTCGCTGTGTAAATTTCAATTGCGACTGAAGAAAAGTAATCCAGTTCTTGATTCTACAATGGCAGTACGAATTATCCCATTTAATTGCTGCATTTTACTACTGGGAGTTTTGAGTTTTTTAATCATAAAGACTCACGGTAACTATTCTCCATTATTTATTTATTGTCTATTCAGAATTTTTAGAGGAGTACACTTTTCACTTAAAATTTGTTTTAATGCAACCAAATTCTCTTTTACAAATTTTATTGACTTAGAGAAAAGGATGCAAATTTGGAATACTACTTTTTAAAAAAATCGTATTAATCATGGGTTAAGAGATAAAAAAGTAAGAACCGCATTAAATGCTAGAGAAACTTATATTTTATTTGAATAAAAAAAAATGAACAGCCTTGGATAATTATAAATGGGATAAATTTTGTTTTAATCATAAAATTGCAGATTGGCGTGGTTTAACCAATGTTAATATAATTTGGAATAGGGTATTCCAAATTACAATCACCTAAATAATCAACTTTAACTAACTATATAAATATCTTTAAACTTAAATCTCAACTAGAAAATTTAAAAAATTCAACTTCAAGCTTATATCTAAATTAATTATATTTTTTTTGTAGTCTTTGGAGTAATCACAAACGTAGCAACCTAAGCCATATTCCAAATTAGCAACATAACCATTTGTAACCTAAAATATTATTATCATTTTGTGTTACGAATAATTTCTCAAATCAGTGCTGATTTTTACAACTGAGACACTTAACTATAGATTTGTACAAATATAAACATATAAATATAAGTTACACTCAAGATACAAACAGATTTATTACTTACTTTGAAAATTTTCTAGATAGCACTTTTACTTCGATGCAGTTTATCACGACACTATCAATATGGCTGCTTCAATTTGTTTGTTAATACTGACACTACGTCATACTGGTATTCGTTGATAAATGGCGTTTTCCTATACTTTTATAATGTAATATTCCAAATTACCAGCAGTATTCAAAATTATCATCTTTTCCTCTAATGATGAAATAGATAAATTAGAATTTTTCGTTTTAGCTGAGCAATATTTATTTTTTAAACTCATATAGAAAAATTTTTAGATAGAGGGGAAAAAAGTATTCCGGAAAAACTATTTTGTTTATATTATAATTTTAAAAGGTGACTTGATGGTAATTTCACAAGTTAATATTTGATAAAAATGATCCATATATTTGAACATTTTCAATCGACAGATTATTGATTTCCATCAGTGTAATTAGCTTTGAGGGGTAGCTACAAATTAGTTAATATTATCATCAAACGTTATAAAATTCTTTCCTCATTTATACTCATTATGCATGAGTTTCAATAGTGAAGCAGCCAAAATTATGATAATTGTCAATCAATTAATGATAAATATTAATGTTGATGAGGAAAATGACCGATTCTTGATCACGAAAAAAAAAAAACTCTTTTGATTAAGTATTGAAGTCAAAATGGACGGTACAACGGACGTTTTATTATATTCAATCTAATAATATTCATGAATATATCCATATAGAGTCCACTAATTTGAAACGGTCAAGTCTGCTTACACTTAGAAATCCTTTTTTTTTTTTATGTTTTGTATTTTTATTATTTAAAAGTTTTTGATAACTATGAGTTTTTTAGGTGGAACCGAAAAACAACGTTTTTTTATCATTTTAAAACAAAAAACTCTGTTACATATACATGAATTTTCATTTGTAAATTTGATTTTTGTTATGAACTATCAGCAAAATATACTTGAAAATATTAATATCCGGAAAAGTGAACGTCGTTATCGGTGAAAAAATATTTTTTTTTTATGAATTTCTGATAATAGTTATCTTTTTCCTTTTCTGCATGAAAAAAACAAATGACTCATTTTCGAGACCTTAGTCACCATGTTATATAAGAAGAAGCGATTGTAAAATTAAATGCACAAATGTTATGAAAAAATTTTCCATATGAATATGTGTTTATATGTAATAGTTTTCAGAAGATTCGCGAAAAAGAATTTCATGTAAAATGAATCAAAACAATTTGATGTAAAAAGAAATATTCATGAATTGAATTAATATTATTTATAATTATTAATATTGAAAACAGAATATAATATCAAATCAACCATTATTATGGAATGATGAATAAAGCTGTTACTGCAGTTTTGATTTTCAACAGCTTATCACGATATATTGAGAACTACCGTGGTTGATGAAAATAATAGGGAAATAAAGCTCAAATGGGTGAAAACAAAACGATCTTTTCTCGCTAATGAGAATCTACCAATCTGGAGTATCTGGCAAAGGGGAGATTTGAATAGATATTTTTTCGATAAGAAGGTTTTTGTTCAGCTATATTGCATAATTACTGAAACTCCTCAAGTGAAATATTTTCCACCAGAAATATTATGTGAAATGAAAACCCAAAAACCGCTGGCTTCTCATCAGTGCAAGAATTGAGAGGCTTTTCAAAATTAGTTTATTCATTAAATGCACAATTTCTTTCATTTGTAGTTAATATTCATGGATTTTAAGACTAAGTCAACCAAATTCCTGATGATTGTCATTTATAAAAACATAATATCAATGTTTTCAGTAGAAATGTCGAGAGCACTAGTGGGCCATCACAAAAAAAAGTTTAGTGAATGAGCGTTGAAGTCAAAATGAACGACAAAACGGATATTTTACAATATTCAATCTAATAATATTCATGAACAATTATCAAATGTACTAATTTGAAATAATCAAGTCTGTTTCAACTCAAAAATTATTTTTTTATTCGTAGCGATTTTGAATACTAGGTGCTTGTCGAATAAAAATTATAAAAGTACATTCAATAGTAAAACTAATCGAGTACTTAAACATGACTGTTATTCATTTATTCTGCAACAACTGAAAAATTTCTCGTGAAATCCTTCTGGTTAAAAATCGAATTTTCACTTGAGGAGATTTGAAACATAACAATTGTTTTAAATTGAAATGAAATGTTTTTTAATAGTTATTGATACTTTTGTATTTATAGGCAAAAAAAAATTATATTGATTATACTGCATATCATGATTTCGATACATTTTCTGCAGTTATATATGTCAAAAATCTCCAATGTCTCGTAAGTAATCTCGTATAATATTATGATCAGAAGTGAATCGAAACATACTATGTAAATTGTATATTCTTACCTATAGATCGGCGTCATCGATACGAGATATTCTATCGAATGTTTACCAATATATCTGCTAGATCTAAAGCATCATATTGTGAAAGACGGAGTTGATGGATACATACGTCAGACTAACTCGGATCACTGTGACAGTTCATGTTACATGGATCCAAGCACATTGTTCCGTTCTGAATATGGAGAAACTAATCCTCAATTTGCACCAAATTTAGATCTCAACAAACTGACAGACACCAATTGGAAAGAACGTCCATCTACATCCTTTAACTTAGATTTTTCTTCACCCCATGGACCTGATTCTACCATTAATCCGGCATTTCCCAATTCTGAATCCAACATTATCTACAATAACGAAGCTTCTTCTAGGCTTTCACCGACTGCAGACGTCGCATCTGAACTTGAAGACTCTTATTTATCTATAGATTTATCTCAATTCGGAGATTCTGCTTCTTGCTTGCCTAGTGACTCCGCATTTTCTGCTAATTCTCCACCTGGATTCAACGATTTCGATACCGCGTTGTCTGATAAACACAAATCTTCCAACGATTATCTGCTATATAACTCCGAGTCTCTCAATGTCGATCCTGACGATACTTTTTTTCAGTCTCAACAAAACTCGGAATTGCCTGAACTAACAGACGCTGACTTGGAGATGGGGTTACCTAGTGTTCCTGATTCTGTTTTTTCTCCAGCTTTTGATTCTGATCCTTCCATTGATCCACCATCTTACTCCAATCATGAACTTCCTCAGAGCTCTGAATCTACAATCATCAATCATGACGAAACTCCTTCACTTCTTAATCCACAATCCTCAACAAATTTAGATTTTTCTGCACTGAGCGATACTGTCAAGGAACGATCTTTTCCCTCCACTTCTGATATGGATTCACCACCTAATAAACGTCCACGAATCGAAAAGAGATGTAGGTCACACTCTTTTATTGGCGAATGAATTGTTGTATTTGTTATAATGATTTTGAATGATTATATTTTCGTGTAGCTGATAAGAAACAATTGGACACGGTTTATCCTGAAATCCTGATCTTCGTTTCAAATGACATGGTCGAATATGAGTAACTATAAAATCAATATTTATCAATTGTAAAATAAGTAGAGAATATGATTTCATCTGTACATTATTGATTGGTAGAAGAAAATTGCATAAGCATAAAACATTTATGCTTTCGATTATATATCGATTCATCGCATATTTCAATGCCGTGGACATGTTATTTGCCCAGCTGGAAAAACATGGTATCAATATACATTTAAATATCGCTGGAATTTTGATCGAAAGTGTGAGTATCACAAACATTAGGTGGAAATTAATAAAACACTTAGTTCAATTGAATGCAATTTTTTTAGCGTTCTGATATATTGCAGACTCGCTTTGGTACCCGAGAGCATCTTCATGTGATGGATGAGTCCCCATTGAATCGTATTCAACGACTCATAAGAACACATAGGCGCATGATTGATGTGGATTCTTTCGACTTCTTTCAATTTAGCACTTTGTAATTATTTTTGAAATTTTAATTGAGATTCTTGTTACAACAATTATAGTGAATATTTAATGATTGGAACGTTACAATTCGTTATTTCTAGTGCAACATCGAATGAGGGCGATCATAATTATGGTATGAAATACAACTACTTTAAATGAGTGAAAGATAAATTGTCGCATGATTTAAGATTATGTTACATGACATGTATTGTATTATAAATTTTGTTTTCCTTTTCATTAGGATTCTCAACAGAAAGGTTTAGTGCTTTTAATCAAAAATTACATGAAGTCCCTAAGCATGAAATGAAATACGCAGGATCAGTTATCGAACATCAAAAACATATGCAAAATTATGTTGTTGCTGCACGAGAAATAGCGTATTTGTGAGTATACTTATTTGGAGTTCAAATTATATTGGATGTACTGTTATTTTACTTTTCAATAGTGGTAAGTATTGCAATTCCAGCTATGATAATGACACTGACTTCTCCTTGCTTATACTGAACTCTGAGTTTTGTAGTGTTGCCAGGTTCAAATCAGTGTCATTTTTATTATGGCTGCTCCATGTATTCTATATCTATGTGCCTGTGACAGTGTGTTAGGCTGAAATTAAACATAATTTTTTCGACTCGGGTTGACATTACACATGTAATTAACTTTTGAATTTGACTTATAGAATGGAAGTCGATTATGAAACAACTGAAAATTTTTTCGGAAATGATGCGCAGTGCCAAGGAATAATGCAGAAACATAATATACGCTGCCTAAAATGGCACGATATAAGCATAGAAAGTTTCAAGAAATATCTTAGGTAATGTTGAGGCTTCGATATTTGCTTATTTTTCGTCAGTGCTAGGCTTCAGAGGATTCTAAAAATCAGTTAATTCACTTAACGTAACTTGCGTTCGGAAATATTAAATAAACGGCGTTTTAATAAAGATGCTACTTTTCTAAATAAAGGATTTTGTGAATAAGATGACAAAGAACCAAATAGTGCGTTTTTGAATCAATTTCAGCATAGCGCAAGCATGGAAAAACTGTTTGAACAATAGTATTATTAATATTTCTCATTTGTTCATGATGAATTTTTTTTTATACACATAAAAAGCTAATTTGATAAAGTTTGAAATGCAAAAAAGATCATTTCAATCGGATCAGAACTGCAGATAATGAATTTCGAGTACAGAAGAATTGGGAAATAATCTATCAAATTATCAAAAATTCATAGGTGGATAATTTCGATACAAAAATTCCATCAACGACATTCTGAGAAATCAAACAAATATAAATTATCAATTATCACAATTCCAATTAGTTCAGCATTTTAAAAATATTATATAATAGTGATGAATGAAAAAATTCTACATTTTATTCATTAACTTGATTTTTCGAGGATTCTCAAGCCTTGCACTGATGAGCAGTGATAGAGTCCTCAGTGACTGATATTCATATATATTCGCAGTAAGAGCATCAACCGTTGCTTTCTTTTGAACCATCCCACATCTCTTTTTCCATACAATGAACCGGTAGAGTTAATTTCACCTTCGCAATTGTGTTCCTGTTACGCTCAAAGAGAACAACAAAATTCCGAAGTATTTGCCACACTTTTTTTATTTTTCAACATTTCAATGAATTTTAATAGTATATTTAATAATAGGGGGTTCATAAAACATGCGGCAAAAATACAAGGGGTTGTTCCTTGGACTATTCTAATAATATTTTTTCCTTCGATGCTTTTCGAAAATCCGTTTTTTTTTAGGAGATACAGAGCGAATAAAATTTTAAACAATAAATACATTTTATTACCAAAAAATATATTCAAGTATTACTTAATCTACAAAAACTGTTAAAAATGACTGCCTGCAGCTAGGATGCAAGCATCCAATCTTCTCCTCATTAACTGCCGAACTCTTTTGAAAATACCAGGATCGTTTCTTATTGAGTTACACCCAGCAATTATCCGAATTTGCAAGTCTTCTACATTTCCTACTGGAGTAGTATAAACAAATGATTTCAGATATCCCCATAGAAAATAATCTAAGAGGTTTAAGTCTGGGAAACGAGTGGGCCATAAATGAGGTCTACCTCGACCAGTAGAAAATGTGGAAGACTTGCAAATTCGGATAATTTCTGGTGTAACTCAATAAGAAACGATTCTGTTATTTTTGAAAGAGTTCGGCAGTAAATGAGGAGTAGATTGGATGCTTGCATCCTAGCTACAGGCAGTCATTTTTAACAACTCTTGTAGATTAACTGACATTCAAATGTATGTTTTGGTAATAAAATGTTGTTATTGTCTAAAATTTAATTCGCCCTGTATCTCCTAAACAAAACGGATTTTTGAAAAGTAGCGAAGGACAAAATATTTTTAGAATAGTCCAAGGAACAACTCCTGGCATTTTTGCCACATGTTTTATAAACACCCTGTATATAATAATATTGTACTATCATATATTCATGGCGTTTTATAGATAATAATATCCGGCACTCATGTGGAATGTAGAGCTTCGTTGGTTTGTTACAAACCAGACGATTCAGGTGTTTTGGAAAAAATAGAGGATTTACCATATCCAGTTGCTGGCACAAAATGTGAAGAAAATAAGGTTTAAGGCTATATAAATTGTAGATTTTTTACAGATTAATTAGAGTCTTCAAAAATAATTAACATAATATTTCAATATTTTTAGGTTTGCTTTAAAGGAAAATGCGTCGAGATTTAAATTGAGCATGAACATAAAGACTCACAGCTTTCATAACGACTTGATTTCCATCTGAGAAATAAATATTTTATTTGATGACGATACTTTAAATGGAGAATTTTTTATTTTGTTTCCTTTATAATTATAGTTAGAAGTCGTAAATATGAATTTCGTCACTCAAATGATATTCGAAAATTTCTTTTTCATCAAAAGGAGTATAAAAATTTGTAAAATGCACCAAAAGCGTCCAAATAGCGTCCATCACAATAATAAATTATTATAATATTTCTAGATTATGTGAATTATATTGTCACCTCGTTTTTATTGTGATTAAAAGTAAATTTATATTTCCGGGTGAATTTATAAAAAAAAATATAATTCTCGATTAATTATTTAACTCATTTTTTGAAAGCTTGCGTAGCTTTGCTCGGGACTATTTTGCTGCATTTAATTCGTGAAAGTATAAAGAAAATTGCCAGTCATAAATTTTTTTCCCATATTTTTCCAAATTATCTATTCATAGAAAAAAGTGGTGAAAATACAAAGTATAGGAAAAAATTGGAAGTTAGAACAATATAAAGGGAAATAAATCATTGGACTATTATTGCAACAAAATATAGTGTTAGGTGTAGTAGGATTTGATATTTGCAGGTTGATATGTGGTAAGTATGGTTTTGATTTATAATATAATACTTGCTCTTATAATTTTATTTTTCTCCTACGTACCGTATAATGAAAGATGTATAGAGTTAAAGTTGAAAATTCATGATTTTCATGATGAAAAAAATTCAGTCATGGTCGTCGCGTCGTCGTCGTCTGTTCGGCCGATGAAGCTATTGAGAACAAATGACAGTTTATAAACAAGTCATATAGCAACCATAACTTTTATGATTTTCAATGCAAATACGTATGCAAGTACGTATCGCGGATGATATAAGCTGATTATATGCCGGTCAGAAATAAAATTATGTCTGTATTACGGGAATTATTGGGTCTCAATTACCTCGGGAAATTTCTATCCCTCGGGCGAAAAATTTTGCCCTCGGTAATCAAGATCCTCATAATTCCCGCAATATACAAATAATTATCACTATCTCAAATAATTAACGCCAATTCTTATCACTTTTCACACGGCAGTCCATTATCAATTATGTTCACGCCTGAAATAATTATTCACTCACAGCCAATACCGATTAAACAACAATTATGTTTTGTCTTCAAGGATTTCAACTTCTTCAATTTTATCTTTTATCACAGAAAATGTATCACTAATAATATCACTGTGTTAAATACCAATTCTTTGAAAGCAAGCGCATTCACACTCAAATATCATTGCTTCAATATTGTCCAAGTGCAGTTTAGTCAACCATTTATATTCATATTTTATAGGGTAAAACAATCCAAAAAATAATAATGGAGAAAATAAAATGAACAAAATTATGCTCAACTTATGCAAACGAAGCAAAGAACTTCAATTTATACTTTATTCCCTTAATAATTATACATATACGATTGATTACCAAATAGTATAAAGCATTAACCATATTTTTCATTTAATAATAACATGAATAAACATCTCTTCTTTTCTCATGAAACTAAATCATCATCTCATCATTCAATTTACATAAGTCAAGAGGTCGTAATTATCGTGAAATGATTTCAAGTAAATGTACACATAGCAGGAGCGTGTACTGGGTTGCATCTGAAATAGTAAAATAATAAAGTATACAGTTGTTTTCATATAGGTAAGATAAGGTTCATCTACAATTACTTCATATTTTTCATGAATCATCAAAACGATTGTCATTCATAATTCTTATATTCTATTAGTTTTGAACAAATATATAATGTATAATTACCATTCCTGAAGCGAAATAATTGTTTTGTCGCACCCGACATACATAGACTGTTTCTGTTCCGTTAATCCCACCTTCAAATGCATTTTCCTCCACTTTGCCATTGGATGATTTCACCCACTTGTAAAAGCCAGGTTCAGCTAGTAGGACCTTAAAGTATTTTTATGTACATTAGCTCAAGATTATCAAATAACTTCAATGAGAAACAATTTAATTATGTTCATTGTACTATTTTTCAGGCCCGAAAAAACATTCACACAAGGACAAATAGTTCCTGGTGCGAAAAACGAATAATTATCGTGTTTTCAAACAAATCAAAATTGCAAACTTTCTCAAGTATCATACTCTCGTTGAATGATAAAACTTGGCAATTGAATATTAATGAGATCTGACATGCCGGATATAATCATAAATTACCTCAAATTTGGCTATTCCTGAATAATAATGAGCCATGATAGTAGCTGGGTCCTTGTTGTAATGCATTACCGCTTCACATGGATGTATATCCTTATTAAAATATACCACACGTCCTATTGCACATACACCTTCTGAGAATTTTCTATTGATCACCAATCTTTTGTCATTCATTAATTGGTTGATATCATACTTTACCCATTGGTATTCTACATAAAAAAAAAAAACGCTTGACATTTATTAGTCATATGTGAAATTAAATTTATTACAATAACTGCAGCGTTCAAAGCTGATATTGATCGCGAACGATCTTACTCAGAGTGATTTTGTTCAATTAACTATACTTACTTAATTCACATTTATCCGTACTATTGTTGCGAACGGAGTTTGTCGAACATGTACAGGAGGCAATATGGTCATCGAATTCTTCACATTGTTCGTTATATCCACATGTAATTGTGGAGCAATTGCGGGCTAAAATTAGAGAATGAAATAAAAAAATTATTGAAATATTAAAGGTTTGGGAAGAAAAAATTCTTGGAGGTTTTTCAAATAATCTATGAATGAAATGGACAAATAGAATCATATAATTCACTCTTGTGCTAAATTTGTTTATAAAATTGTCAACTCTGCATCATCGAATCACTATAAGAAATTCGTCAAACTAAAATTGATTAATTTATATTCACAATTTTATTCATAACTAAATGGTGAAATGATATTTCATCAAAAATTTCATGTGGAATGCAGTGATGATTATTTAATATTGTAATTTTTCAAATCAGTATTTTTAGTTCATATTGTCTGGTGGTGTTAACGTTAACGTTATAGCTGATGTTACGGATAACGTATTCCTGCTTAAAAATTATCATTAATTCGGATACAATTCGTTTCATTCCCGATTGAAATTCAGTCGGATTTAATCAAATCAATGAGTTGGACGTTGGGCTTCTCATTGAGCCATCAATAATATTGAATCGGTTTCATAAATGAATCATACTGAAACATGAATTATTTGAGAAATGGATTCTCAATGGGAAGCAATCGATTAGATTGGGTTGAATAGGTTATTATCTACAGCCATTTAATAGGAATGAATAAGGAAATAATCTCGGAATTATTGGAATATTCTCAAATAGGAATTTAGCTGGATATGCTGTTTGACTTGAATGGGCAGTACAACAAGGATACTCTTTTCAGATCACTACTTTTTACGTGAATTACATGAAAAATCAAAAGTAAGAATTCGGGGAATGGAGATGTAGGAAGTATAGAGATCTGAAGAGTATAGTTGTTGTACTCCCGCTACCAAGCATGTAAACCATAAGACAAAAAGTTAGATTGAATTTATGCACTTATTCATTGGGAAGAATTGCCTCAATAGACACATTTAAGAAATAGATGCTAATATGAAGGTATCAACATATGTATTCGTTCAATTAATATTTTGATAATGAATATAATAGCTTTCTTTTAATATACATACCGTTTGGCAGCCCATGACTACTTCCAATTAGTATAATTTGTATTATACACCCGAGGATCACCGCGTCAACGTAGAGAACCTTCATTTTTGGCGAGACAGAGAATGTTTGTTCAATGAAAGTTGATGTCTCAAATGATATTTTAGTATGAGCGTACTTTCTTTTAAAGCATATCATATCTAAATTTCAATCTAGCATAGTGATATTATTGGGAATACATTCTTTGTGATAAAAGATAAAATTTAAGAAATGGGAATCCTTGAAGACAAACATAATCGTTGTTTAATTGGGATTGGTTGTAAATGAATAATTAGTCAAGTCGTGAACATTGATAATGGATAAGCGCGTGAAAGCTGATAAAAAGTAGCGTTCATTTGAGATGGTGAAATATTTAATTGGAACGTGAAGAGTGACGAAATAGTTATTTATATATCACGATAGTTATTAGGATATAATATTATAATTACCGAGGACAAAATTTTCCACCCGAGAGATAGAAATTGCCCGAGGTAATCGGAACTCAGTAATTTTCGTGATATAGACATAATTTAATATTTGACCGGAATATAATCAACTTGTATCGTCTGCTATATAGTAGAATAAATTGGAACCGAAAAATAGGCCAATTGTGCATTTCATATAGGATGCAATTTTCTTTTTTTTCTTTTATAAAACACATTATCGTGAACCTAAATTTGAGTTTTTGGATCGGGGGTTATGTCCCTCGGCCGCCATCTTGAAGATAAGGGTGTGAATATAGTTCTTTATATTTTTCTCGTAAATTATGAGGTCTATAAAAATTTTGTAATGAATTTTTTTCGATAATAACATTATCTACAACTATTAGCATTTTTTTCTAACATTTATAATGAAAAAATTATGAATGAAATTATATGTAAAAATCGACGAATGTATATTGATTTAGTGCGATACAACTTTTTTTTTATTTGTTTAAGTGGTAAAGCGGCCTGTGGATGCAGAAAAGCAGGACTTAGATGTTCATCAGTTCACCAGCATTGCTGCGGTGAAATTCGTGAAAATGTTTTTGATATTTTAGAAGTTTTAGAAGATGAAGAGATTGAAAACGACTTACCTTCATTTATACAGCCGATAAATCTAGAAATTAAACCAGATGACGAAATTTTTGAAAGTTTCCCTACGGAGACTAAACTACAATAACCTGGACCGTCAAAGGAACCCTGACTGAATTAATCATTTTTTCAAAATATATTTGTTTGCATTATTAATCAGTTTCCATGATTTTTTTTTAGTCAAATTGACAATAATTTTTTTTTAATTTTCATTTGTAGACATATCGTACAAACGTTAAAATTTTCGTCAACAACTGCTCTATAAAAAAAGCTAGATGTCAATTATCCATAAAATTGTACCGCACTAAAACAACCCATGTAGAAATTGCCCAGCGTCTGCCAATGATACCATTGGGCTTATATAGGTCCCATCGAAAAAGCCCATATATATTTATGACCATAGGCACTACATAGGCCCGATATGTATGAAGTGAGCGGGGCCAATATAAACCCAATGGTATCGGCTATGATCGGCCCTATGCGTGTCGCCAATATTAGCCCAATGATTGGCCAATGGTGTGTCCATCTATAGTTTTATACCGGCGTGACAACGTACCCTATGCTGTGCCTATATAAAATAGACGAGGGGGCCTGTGTAGTGCTAATAGTATTGCCTATGATCGGCCCTATTTGTGTTGCCTATATTAGCCCAATAATCGACCAATGGTCTATTATTTCAAGTAAAATATATGTCCGATACTATATATTGTTGGCTGGCTCAGTTAGCAGCGTTTCGATATTGGCAGTCCGAAGGATTCGAGTTCAAATCCCACCCCAGAATACGTATTCTTCAAAATATAATATATGTATACATGTTTAAGTTCAATATTGAATGTTTAATTGTTTTCATGTTATTAATGTATTATTCATTATTCGAAATTTTTTTTAT
Source organism: Microctonus brassicae (assembly GCA_918226075.1). Taxonomy (NCBI): domain Eukaryota; kingdom Metazoa; phylum Arthropoda; class Insecta; order Hymenoptera; family Braconidae; genus Microctonus; species Microctonus brassicae. The sequence goes on along the minus strand of OW445486.1, from coordinate 4,930,787 downwards.
TGTATATATATATATATATATTATTTTAAGGGTCTCGGGCCCATATATATGATGGGCATGTCGATGTAGGGCCAATATAGGCCCCATCGTCAATTTCTACCGGGGTAATAAAGGGACTATGAAGGAATTCATTATCGGCACAAGACCATCCGCCAATGCTGGACCGATATTATCATGCCAATATTGTACCAATTCTGGTTGATACTATTGAGCCAATGATATAAGATTGGCAGCCTATGGTGGCCCTTGATAAGGCCGATGGTAAATTTCTACATGGGAATATACACATATAATTTCATTCATGTCTTTTTTATTATAAATGTTAGAAAAAAAATGTTAATAGTTGTAGATAATGTTGTTATCTAAAAAAAAGTTCATTACCAAATTTTTATAGACCTCATAGTTATTACGAGAAAAATATAAAAAACTATTCACACCCCTATCTTCAAGATAGCGGCCGAGGGACACAACCCCCCCCCCCCCCCCCTCCCCCCCCTCCTGACTCCTAAAACTCAAATTTAAGTTCACGATAATGTATTATATGAAAAAAAAGAGTTGCATCCTGTATGTATTGCAAAGTGAAGTGCTTTTTTTACTGGACTAATATGTATTTGCATTGAGAATCATATAGAAGTTACGGCTTGATTTTGGATATTCATAATTTCCTCTAATACAAAATCAAGCGATTGAGAACAAATGGTAGGGAATTATGAATACCCATAATTCCCTCTACTGTCAATAATATTCCAAGGGAGTTATATGATACTTTTTATTAGTCGTGTAACCATGACGATATAAGCTCATAATATCACGATCAGAAATAATTAAATATTAACGATTGAAAAGTTAGCAAAAAATGAACTAAGAATACATTATAAATTGAAGGGAAAATTACTTTTGCGGTTAAACACAAATAATTTATGTTTGGTAATAATTGTGCGCATTGATAATGAAGGTGGAGATTTCGGAATGTAAATTATATTGTTGGATAATATAGATAAAAAGGATCTATTCTTCTACGGTTACTAATTCTTAGCACGAATTAGTAACCGTTGAAAAAATAACTATAAATGTTCATCATTTTTACTTATTTTATCCGTGCGTGATCTGGTGTGCTTCTGGCGTTGATTAACAACAGCAACGCTTTTATGTGATTATATTGACAATTAAACTGTTTGCATTTTATTCCAAAGATATAAAACAGATATTTAATTAATACAATATCACGAAGAAATAGTAAACATACCATTCTGTCATGGAAAGATTGATCTTTCAGTTTTCTTTCAAAAGCTGATAATTCGCTTTGTGACTGAATGAGTGGAAACTTCTAAAAACCATATTCAGACGTTTCTCCATTATCTTTTCGTTCAACAGAAACACACTTCGCCGCAGTTAATTGATCAATTTTTTATTGAGGTCTTTAACCTCCATGGACATACTTGTTAAAGTTTTCATGACAAATCTGTGAAAACCTGATAAATAGAAAATTAGTATTTTTAAAATTTATTATATTTATATTGATAATTTCACTCATTTACCTGATTCAGAAATATCTGGATCAGTCCTAGTGTCTCCTCTAATACTTGCGGAAGAAACATTTCCTCTGGTACTTCTATGAGTAATAGTTTTTCCATCAACTAAAAAGCGTTGAAGATACTTCGGTTAAATTACAGTTATTATATGGATGTCTTTTTATCATGGCACTTACACTGTGAATGTTTTGAAGTATTGGTACGTATATATTTTTCTCATCTTGTATTGCTTGAATACTGGTTCGTGGTGGTGTAGATGAATAGAATGGAGATGGAGCGCTAGTGTCATCATATTTGATAGATCATCAAGTTCATTAAGACATGGTGGCTCCTTAGCCTCAACGAGTTTCTCCTTGGCCCTCAACCAATCATCTACAAAATATAATATTTGAATGTAAAAACCATTGAAATACATATTGATTTTATATTAGCTGTATCGATACATACCAGTAAATCCAAAACAACGCTCAACTTTGATAATATCCCAATTTTCATAATCTTCAGAAGAGACTGCTGTTTTTATCAATTGCTGTAATATATTGGAAGATATGACTCGGCCAAAAACTTCTATCCTTCACCACATTCATCCAGCAGGAATTGGGGCCGCTTCCAATCTGTTTTTAAATTGAACGATTGTATATTTTCTTGTTACAAATGTAGTCATCATATACCTAATGAAAAGTCATGAAGTCAATGATTAAAAAGTTTTATTTCGAGTTCTAGTAATTTTATGTCAATTAATAATATATTGTACTCACCTTTTTTGTATGAAAACACTTTAAACAAATATTTTAACTGGACACGTGTTTAATGTAGTGGGTGAAACAAACAATGATCATTGTGGAATAATGAGGATTTCAAGAGAAAGATAATAATATGAATCATTACGATTCCGAGAGATGTGTGTTATTGAGTAAAGTTGGGTATAGTAATCTTATCTAAATATGTGCACTGCTATTATAGTCCGGGAGCGCCTCCCACGCGTTTTTTCGACTCTTTGGCTCGTCATATCTCATGAATGCTGAGTCACAGCGAAAAAAGTGTGAAGACACTTCTTGTGCATCTATGATGTGCGAATCGGTTGTTCCAAATTTTGATAAATAACCTCAATTTCGATTTTTGTAATAAATTTAATTTTTCAAATATAAAAAAAACTAACTACACGCGGTGTTCCCAAGCGGTCACCCATCCAAGTACTATCCGCGCTCAATGCTGCTTCGCTTCAGTGATCGGACGAGAACTGGCTTTCCCAGCATGATATGGTAGTTAGTTGAAAGAATTAAGAACTATAATGCTATACAAATGAACAAAATCTTTATCCTTCTGTCTAATGTTCATTCTTTTAATTCTAATGGTTTTTGAGGAGAAGTGAAGGAATTTTTAAGGTGGTCCTTATTTGGGCTTTTTTCTAATTTTTTTTGACGATGGTCCTAAATCAATCTGAAATTTGATTCCACCAAAAATCTTATAGAGTGACCGTTATGCCCCGGAAGCTTATACAGGAAGAAAAAATAATGTAGATTATAAATTATAATATGTTTTTTATTTTTAAACCATTATATCATGGTGAAAATGAAGAAATCTATGATATTGACTATAACTTCAACTTTGACCTCGAATAACTTTTGAACCAGTAGACTAACCTAAAAATCATAAAATACCTTTTTTGTGGAGCGTAAAATTTCCTACAAGAATATGTTTTAATCTTACCAAGGGGCTGTTCTGTTAATAAGTTACAATATTTGATAGACACAAAAAATTTTTTCCCATGTCATTTCAATTTGAAACTTTGGCGGCTATGGGGGCCAGGTTAATATTAATATTAAGAGCTAAAATTTGACTTGAATTTTTTTGATTTTTCGCCATTTATGTACAGTTCATATATGAACATTAAATTGCTTTGCGACATCATTTTTGCTTACGCCGCCACTTTTCAATGCATGAAGCGCATTTATTTTTACGCTGAACATTTAAACCACATGCTCTTTTTTATTTTTCTTGTAAACCGATATAATGATATATGTATTTATATAATTAATCTATAAACCTTCAAACAGAAATAAACGCTTAGACAATAATAATTATTTTCTCGCGCTATAATTCGTCGTCATAACAACCGCCGCGCACATCATCGATGTGCAAGAAGATGAAGTGAAAACGAAACGGAAACTGAATTACTGATGAAGTGGGGACTCAATTCCTCATTTTAGAGGGGAACTGTGATGTGTGAATCAGTGAATCTTTCAGAAGATTCAACTGTATATAAAATTAGCAGCTATATATCATATAGCTTCACCGCCTTCACCATATAGAAGAGAAGAATTGGGATTTTACTTATGGGCGGAGCATAATATCTGTAACTTAGTAATAGTTCGCCGAAATGTCGCCAGTGCCGCATGACCAGAGTAAAATCCCAATAGTTTCTCTATTTTCCATGTCGCTCGTGGCGCATTCTCGAACTGTTTTACCGACTGCCAATCGTTAGTTTTTTACCTTCGACAAAATTAATTTAGCTAGTTTTGCATATAATTATCATCAATATATATTCTGATGAGAAGAAAATTATAATTTCAATTACAAAGAAAAATTGAGAGAAATTATTATTAAGGTAATAATACGAAAAAGAAATTGAATAAAATTGGAGTGTTTTCATAACTATATAACGAAAATACATGAAATAATATAATTAAAATTGATTGAGGGATTTTGTGTTATATCACAAAAAGGTACAAACATAACCTCCAGTGAAAGACGAACCAAACGATAAAATGATTAATAATCTCTCATAAACTTTTTGAAAATAGGAAAGAAAGGTATTTAATTATAAATAAATTATTTTTAATAATAATCTTGTATTGAAATTGCAAGAAGGAAAGAAAAATAGCACTCATAACCTCAAACTGGAGTGGATAAAAATTAATATTGCAAATTGCTTTAAACAAAAAAAAGTGGCATACAAAGTTTTGTAAAATAATTGAGGTTAGATATTTATTTTTGTGTTAATATCATTTCTATATCACAAAAATGGGGATAAATACAAACGGAAATAATATGAATGACCTACAAAAGTTAGAGGAAGAAGCAAAAGCTACTGCTACAAAACATGTCATAAATATGCTTCAACGCCCAGGTCAACTTGAAAAAGTTGAACAATATAAACGTAGAATAGGACGTAAAAAAGCATCAGTTGAAACAATGTTAAAAACAGCAATGCAAAGTCAATTGGACGGTGTTCGTGTAGGCTTTGATCAATTACAAAATTCATTAGAAAATATTCAATTAATCAAAAAAGAATTAGATCTCATTGGTCAATCATTCGGTTCTGCTATTGAATTGAACACAAAACTTCAAGCTGTACAGGATGAAAATATGCGACATTCGCAATATACAACGGCAAAAGAAAATTTAAAACATATTTTTACCGTTCCTGAGAGCGTTGAAAAAACAAAACAATGGATTAATGATGGTAAATTATTGCACGCTCATCAAAGTCTTATGGATTTAGAAAATTCACGTGATGATTTACTTTATGAACTTCATAAACTTCCAAATCAATCAATTCCAGATAAAGTAATGCTTAAAGCATACTTTGAAGATGTTGAAACATTATCGCAATTAATGGAAAAGCAAATAAGATTAGTACTAAGCAGAACATTAAATACAGTAAGAAAAGAACCAACGGTTATTGTTACTGCATTAAGAATAATTGAAAGAGAAGAAAAAGCTGATCATTTTGCATTACAACGTCATAGACAAAGTGGATTTATGCCACCAGGTCGACCAAAAAAATGGAAAGAAATGGGAATGCAAGTGTTGGAAAAATCAGTAGCAAATAGAATTGAAGGTACTCATGTTGATGAACGTTCTGATAATAAAATGTGGCTAGTTAGATATTTAGAGTTAACTCGACAATTAATTCTTGAAGATTTACGAGTTGTTAAAACATTATGTGGTCCATGTTTTCCACCAAAATACAATATTGTTAATAAATTTGTGACAATGTATCACACAAGTTTATCACAACATATAAAAGATATAATTGCTAATGGTCTTGAGGGCAATGAATATGTTTCATTGCTTGCATGGATTATGAATACTTATACTGGAACAGAATTAATGCAACATCCTGAATTAAATATTAATATAAATGAAATTGGTCCGTTATTAAGTTCGGAAATTTTGTCGGAATTGCAGGAAAAATATTTACAAAATATGCGCCAAAATTATGAAGATTGGATGAAAAAAACATTGGAAACTGAGAAAGCTGATTGGTGGAATAATGTATCACCTGAAGTGAGCAGTCAGGACACATATTATCATACAGCAGCGCCAGTTATAATATTTCAAATGATTGATCAAAATTTACAAGTTACAAAAACAATTAGCGCTGATTTAACTGCAAAAGCATTAATTGTTTGTATTGAACAAGTAACAAAATATGGTTATATGTATCGACAAGCAATTTTAGAATTTAAAGCAAAACATTTTGATGATAGAAGTCAAGTTCCATATTTTACTCATCATATGATTACTGTTGTTAATAATTGTTTACAATATATTGAATTAGCACAGCAAATGAAGCAATTATATTGGGTGCAAAATGTTAGTGACGATGCGGCAATTAAATTTGAAACTTTACTTGGACATTATCAACAATTACGTAATGAAGCTGCTGCAATATTGCTTGAAGAATCATTTTTAGATTTAGAGCCACAATTTCAAGATTTATTAACATTAAAATGGCTGAATTCACCGATTCCTGTTGAGACTATTTGCGTAACTTTAGAAGATTATTTTCAAGATTATGGACATTTACGAATGAAAAATTTTGAATATATTATAACTGAAGCACAAAATTTAATTGCTAGACGTTATATTGCTGCAATGTTACAGAGAAAAATATCACTTAAAACATATGATGAATGTTTAACTTGTACATCAAAAATAATGACTGAAGCAGATAAATTAAAAAATTTTTTTGTACGTATTGCACCGAAAGTTGGCAATTTTGATTCACCATTCGAAATTATTAAACGATTAGCTGAAGTATTAAGATGTGAAGATTCAGAAATTTTGTCGCTTGATTTACATTCATTGGTGGAAAAATATCCAGACATGACGGAGGATCATTTGGTGAGATTATTAAGTTTGAGAGGTGATATACCTAAAAGTGAAGCTAAAGAAAAAGTTTCATATATTTATGAAGCTCAAAAAAATAGACGAACACAACAAACTATAACAAATAGTATTTTTAAACATATCGTACTTCAAGACAGTTTTCTCAGTTGGAAACCCTGAATAGTCAAACTGTAATATCTGATTTAATTGTATTTATGTTGAAAATTACAAATAATTTGTTGAATTACCAATCCATGCCTTGGACTGTATGAATTATTTATTATATAACATTAGAAACATATTTAATATATAAATTAATCTTGAATAATCGTAAACAACAATAATTTCATTAATATGATCTTTTATTATATTCATCCATTATTATAACCTACAAATAAAGTAATAGGTTTGAATAAAATTGTTCATTTTTTTAATTATAAAAAAAAAGTTTTGAAATTCTGTCAAATTTTCGCCCGCTAGACCACCGGGTCCCATCAAACACATAAAATACTTTTAACCTAACCTAAAAAAAAGTACATCTTCATAAATTATTTTCTAAACAAATTCATGCAAGTTGCTTTTGATTTTCAACGTTGTTACAATGAGTTATTACCTAAATTTATAATATGTAATTGGAGTTTCTGTCATATTTCGATTTTGAAATAAAATATTATGTCATATATAACAAAAAAGGGGCGCTATGGAAACATGAATTATATTGATTGGCTTGGGTAAATTTCTCCTTTTCGACTACACTGCTCTCAATTACGAGATGACGGGTGCCATGAACTGAACTTTTAAAGTAATGTCGGTTGATCGATAATATAGGAAATAAATTTCAATATTTGCCGTTACCTTATGAACATGAAACATATGTCTGTATTCTGTAATATGCAATAAATAAAAATATTGTCTTTGCATCTGTGATTGAATGTTGTCTGTTATTCAATTAACACAACTTTTGACTTTTTATGTTGTATAAATTGTATAGGATAGAAACACCTTAATTGTTTAATAAGATAATTGAACGATCAATGAATCCATCAAGCCGAATGTTGTTGCCACTTCGTCGAACATTGCAAAATCAATTTCGGCGAAAACTAAGCTCAAAAACTGCAGCCGAACCTAACCTCAATGACGAACCAACAGAAGGTGATATAAATAAATCTATTGATATTTCTTATGTATTTTTATTTAAATAATATACATTAATTGATATAAAATATTCTTGTGTTTTACGTATAATTTTTACTTTCATTATTCTTGAATATATTTTTGCCTTTCGGATTTTTTTCTGAGAAAAAAAAACGTAATAGTATTCTGTTCTTTTGATTATATTGATTGTAATTTATTCAAATGACGTAATTTTGTTTTAATTAATCAATCGTCAGTATATTAAATTTATTTCTGAATAATTTTTCTGAATATTTTTGAATAAAATCAATATTTTTTTGTCGATGATAATTTCTCTTTTCAATTTATTTTCAGTGGTGAAAAATATTGTGGTGAAGCAAACTGGTCCAATTACATTATTTGGAATTAATAGACCAGAAAAAAAAAATAGTTTAGACACTGCAGCAGCAAATGAATTATCTCAAGCTCTAGATGCATTTGAAGAAAATGAAGAATGTAAAATTGGAATTATTCATGGTATTGGGGGAAGTTTTTGTGCAGGTTTTGATTTGGAAGAAATTGCTAAGAATGAAGTAGATATTGATAATTTACCACACTTTGGTTTACTGGTAAAGTAAAAAATTCAATTATTCTATCACTAAAATTACAAATAAAAAAAAAATTTTTTTTGTTTCAATATTTACAAAAAAAAAATTATTTTACATAGCATTGGTATTGTTGATAAAATTTACAAATTTTTGAGCTGTAAAAATTAATTTCCATTTTTAATTTTATACAAAATTGAATAGGAAAATTTATATTTGATAAAAAAATATTGTGCAATATGATAATAATAGACATTTAATAATTTAAATAAATATTAATAATAATATTATCTTAAATTATTATTTATATTTGTTACAATTCATAATAAATGTATACATTAAAATTTTTTTTCTTCTAATTTCAGAGTACCAGAAATTCATTATCGAAAAAACCATTGATTGCATCAATAAATGGTTATGCAGTTGGTGTAGGTTTTGAATTGGCACTCATGTGCGATTTGAGAATTGTTGAAGAACATGCAAGAATGGGTTTCCTTAATAGACGATTAGGAATTCCTATAATGTGTGGCGGTACAGTAAGACTTCCAGCTATGGTTGGCCACTCAAGAGCAATGGATATGATACTAACTGGCAGAGAAATTAACGCTGAAGAAGCATTTAAATGGGGAATTGCTAATCGTCTTGTTGCCTGTGGCGCTGGTAATTATTCTTACATAATTACTTTATAAACAAATTTGTGAAATCGTTTTATGTTTTTTTTTAAATCAGTTAGAAATTGAAAGATATCTATGAACATTGAATTTATTTTTTGATTGAATTTTTAGTAAATTGATTCGAATTTTTGTTTCAAATTAATATTTGAAGTTTGTATATTGAACGGGTTTAACCTCAAAAAAATCTAGGAAAAATGGACATTTTTTCTTGGGACATGAAAACTATATATTTACCATCTGAATAGAAAATCAGTTATATATAGAGAAATAGAATAGTGTCTATAGTCGAATATATTAGAATAATGTCTATAAAACTATTCACGATTATTATTTCAATAAAATACAATTGAACTTTGGTGCAAGATAGAATTTTTAGGTTATAATAAATAATGACTAATGCATTGATACGGACACATTAACAGTCAATGGAAACTAATCATTAGTATAAATTTGGGTATATAAATGCAACATGGTCGTGATTTGGACATTATAAATATACACTTGAATTAACGCATTTATATAAGCATAAATTATGTGTATTAGTGTACAAAACGACTGTACTTGAACAATAGTTTACCAGCCCGTTCGAAAAAAAATAAATATCATTAAAATACTATCTTTCATTCCATCGCAATTATCGTAAACTTGATAATGAAGAAATAATATCAATAATATATTTCCAATATTAATTAATTTCTCATTCGATTAAAATTGTTTTCCACTATTGTATTCTTGATTAACTTTTTGATATAACTGAATTACATGAACTACTTCAATTTTTATTTACTTAATATGAATGTTGAATATTTTCCCATTTATATAATAGAATGATGTTCATTTTCCAATGTTGTGATTGAATTTAAAAATTATAAATACAAATGTTTAATATTTTAGGTCTTGGACAAGCTGTGAGTTTAGCTCAATCAATTATAAAATATCCACAACGTCCATTACTTGCTGATCGTGCATCACTTCATTATGCAACATTTGGTGCTAAACCTTTGGAAGAAGCGTTAGAATTTGAAAAAGACAATTCAACAGATTTATTATTAGATGAGGGTATCAAAGGTGCGAAAAGATTTGTTGACGGTTTTGGTAGACACGGCAAATCAACAAATATAACTCAATGTGATAGAACAAGTTTTAAAGAGCTCAATGACGATATGTTGTGATAATTCTAGTCAATATTCTCCACTATCAAAACGAATCCAAATTTAAATAAATAAATAAAGGCAAGAAATAAATATCAAATGCGATAATAATATAATTTTCATATATTTTCTAATGTTTTAATATTTGTGGATGATTTTTGTGTTTAAATTCTTGATGATTCATCTATCATATGACTCAATGAATCTCCTGTAATGGAACACATTAATTAATCAAGTTATAATTAGGAGTAATACATTAAAAATACATGAAGAAATAAGAAAAGAAAAATCTTAACAAATTTACGTTTGATTTCAATTATACAAAACAATAATTGCGGTTTAAATATTTCTAACTCACAAATATGCTTTTGGAGTGTTAGTATATTTAATTTTGAATTGGATTCATCGAAAAAGTCAAATTCGCCTAGACGAAATGGGAAGAAAGTGAATTGATAAAATAATTTAGGTTATGTCTGATGACTCAGCAAAATAAAACTCCCACTTGGCGATTTATTACAACAATATACCATCGCGATCAGTTAATTCTCGCACATAATCAATTATGTTTCCTATTGTACAGTTGATATTGATCAATACTTCTTTCTCCCCGGAAGTTGTTGCAGTAAATTGACAGTTACAATCGCGATCACAAACGAACCGTATATAACCTAACAATTAAACATGAATCGTAAATTCCATTATATTTTTCATCAAATTACATATAATGGTTCCGGGTTCATTTATTTTAATCATCATTTTTTTACTTTCATTTATTTATTCATCCATCTTTATCTATTTATTATCTTTTGCAATAATATGAAAAAAAAAAAATTTTTAATTTACCTGTATATTTTACTCTGATTATCGTTGACATATTCCAAACTCGTAAAACTTACGTTCATAAATCAACTAAAATTATTTATTCATTTTTTATTCTCAATCAAAGGCTGATGTTCATTTATTTTTTTGTTTAATAAGACGATGCGAGGTATATACAGTGTAATAAAATATAGATATAAATATTAATACACTCAAAAGTTTCAATTTAATATGGAATTAATTGACAATACAAATTGCAATAATTCAAAATTGAATTTTTTTTTCTTTTGAGTAGATAATTGATACGTTATATCTTTTTAATTTTCATTTTATGTAATTAAAAGTGAAAGTTATGAATCGATTCAATATTAGATTGTTTTAATATTTCATTTTATTAAATTCAATCGATTAAGTCTGCAATAAAAAATTTTCGATTTATTGAATTCATATGGCACGATTTTAATGGAACAATAAAATCAGTAATTTTGATATTAATTTTATCTTAATAAAATTTGCCAAGTCAATTACTAATCAGGCTCAATTGTTATATTGATATAATACTACAGAACTAATTCATTATTAATTTTTACTTTGCATTAAATCAAGGTTGATTTAATTGACTTGATGAAATAGAATATCGAGAGATACATATAGATCCGTGAATTTTAAATGATTTTGATTATTTTTTTTTATTGAATAACTTGTTCAATATTTTTGAAGTTTTGTATATCGTTTTTTTTTAAATCTTAAGCTATTATTAACCATTTTAATTTTTTTTTTGTAATTATAAAATAACCGATATACAGTCCAGTCTTTCGGAAAAGTCGCAACAAGAGTTATTAATTGGCGTGATTTGTAGCTCCTGTTTTATTTGTTTGAAATGAAAAAACCAAAATTCTGAGTGTTTTTTAATGTTGTAGTTTCTAGATGAACCTAAAAAAAAAAATGAAAAAAAGAAAAATTCTTGTTTCCAAATATTTCATAAGAAAAATTTGAATTTTCAACCAAATTTTGCAACCGTTTTTGTCTCGAAAAAATTATTTTTTCAATAAATTTTCGAAAACAAATAGGTTCATCTAGAAAGTGATATCATTAAAAAAGATGTGTGTGAAATTTCAGTACGATTGAGTTTTCAGTCACGCCAATATGAAAAATATAGTTACGAGAAAAATGCGTTTTAAAGAGATACGTTTGCAAGTTTTAACATGAGAAATACTTTGAATTAAATTTTGAAAATTTGGTAACATATTTATAAGGATTCCAATCTCTTTTTCTTGAGGTAACTTTGTTATTATTAAAGATATAACGTTGTTTAAATTAGCGAACTATTAGTATTTTTAGCGCTTTTTAAAATGTAAGAACAAAAAGAAAAATTGATCACCGAGTTTTCTAGTTGGACGTAAAATACGCTTTTTAAATGGAAACTGCTGTATTTTTTCCAAATAGAACTTCAAGTTTCAAACAAAAAGCTTGCAAGGAATTTCCTTATAAAGTCAAAAATAATAAAGACCTGACAATTTCTAAAAAATAAAGGATGTTCCGAAATTCACGCAAGATTTTAAGTACTGCTAACGTGTGAATTTCGGTACTCTTTATATCCTCACTATTTTTACTCTTAAAGTGTCGCAAAATTCTATTCTGAGAGGTTATGTTGAATAAATAATTAATATAATTTTTTATTTCATTTGTTCGTCGAATTATCTATGTTTTCATGTCTTTCCATTCCATTTTCTCGTTTATTCATTCAAAAATTCATTAATGATTAACCTATATTACAGCGTTTTATAGAAACAGTAAGTTTTATTAGCGAAAGTAATGTGAACTATCATCATGATTCATGAGCAATAATCAGTTATGTCTGTGAATTATGACTAAATGAGTACAGGTGGCAGTTCATGTCTCATTGTTATGTAATAATTCTTCCAATGTATCCCTGAGCTTTATTCCTTTCAGTTTTTTTACTTTTCTAACACCCTTCGTTGCCACCATTGTTTCATAATCTATATATTAACACATAGGGTAAATACCCCAATAGATGGACGGTTAAGAAAACTCTCGTGTTCTTCTAGCAAAAGATTATAGTAATATACAGAGAAGTTGTGATAGAGTGAATTATACTTATGTAAAAATATATAATTAACTAGAAAAAAAAAAGCAAAACTTCATAAAACTTTGTAATAATTAACAAAAAACAAAAATTTAAGAAAAAGACCAAAACCCCAGTAGATGGACACATGTTTACTAGTGGTGGCGCTCTCGAAGCAAAATTGCGAGATGTCAAATTAAAATTTTTTTTTTAATCATTACTTTGAATAAAAAGTTGAAAAAAAATATTTTTCGCACTCAAAACTATATGTAGTTGTAAAAAAAAAAAATTACCGAACATTTTTGTTCTTAAAATTAATGTAATTGCTTTTGTAAATAATATTTGTCCATCTATTGGGAGGTGTCCATCTATTGGGGTATTTACCCTATACAGACATCATACAGTTGTATATTTCATGCAAAACGTCACTGCATACGTTGGAACCAGTTGGAACATGTTGTGCGCATGCGCAGTGGGATAAATTTTGATTTCGTTTTATCATTAATATATTTATTTTTTTATTTTATGAAGGTTTTTTATAGTGGAGTGGTGAAAAATATGCGCAATTTTTTCGTTCAAATAAAAATGAATGAAAATTCCCTCACTTTTTTTTGCTCGTATTAATTTGATTATATAGTTTATAAAATTTGATTGCTATTTCTTTAGATAAAATTTTATTTATGAGTGTTGACACTGATATAAATAACCTTTTGTACGTCGGACTTCTAATAAATATTCAAGAATTAGAATGGTAAAATTCTTTCATTGAATAAAAAAAATATCAATATAAAAAAGAATCACTGATTATTATTAATTATTATTATAAACGTATATAAATGCTGTTTTGTGCCACGATTGGTTTATCGCGACAATAAGCTGTAGGCAAATAACTTATGCCGACAACCCGAAAGAAAAATGAATGAACACTTCGTTGTAATTTTAACGTAACTTTATTTTGAAGTGTAATTGTTCTGTTGAATGTTGAGTAACGACTGACTTCCAAAAAATATAATTTACAATAATTTGAAATTTGAGAAAGGGATGGGGGAATGGAAAATGAGTGGAAAGTAGTGGGAGAACAAGGGGAATGAGGTACTAGGTTATTTAGGAGGGGCGAGTGGGCTATCAAGTCATGGATACAATAAAATAATTTAAGTGCATTTTGCAAGAATGCCCAAAGAAAAACATTTAGAAACTATTAAAATTACATTACATGTTTGCAGAGAGATAAGCTATGACCAATAAATGCTAATTGAAGTAACGGAAATATTTTACTGTACAATATTTCACATTAGCAGACAAAACTAATTTATCTTGTGCTAGAGAGGTAATAAAAATTGATTTGAATCTACGTATTTATTCACAATGCAATTATACTTAAGCATATCAAGAAAATAATAAGAATTTAAGTTTTTCAATATTTTATATGTTCGTAGTATATGGGGAGGGCTTCTGACGTCAGAACATGCCGCCCCCCTTGAACTAATAAGTTCAATAATTAAGTTGGCGGAATAGCTTCCGTGGGCAGCGGGCACAATTTTTTAACGCAGCGTTTGTGATGACCTGATGAGGTTTTTAAGGTAACGACTCGTACTACGCCGTCTTTCCCCGGGTGAATAGCGGTGATGCGCCCCAAAGCCCATTGTAGTGGTGGCAGATTATCCTCCATGATGATCACCAATGAGCCCACCTTCAAGTTGTCAGATTTGACCTCAGAATTGGATCGAGTGATTAGCTGATGCAGATATTCCTTATACCAGCGTTGCCAGAAGTGTTGCCTCATCTGTTGTGCGTGTTGCCAGGCTGATAATCGATTTTGATTGACGTCTGCCAAGCAAACCTGTGGGAAGCTAGTCAGAGATTCACCAATAAGGAAGTGACCAGGAGTTAGGGGTAGGAGATCATTTGGATCAGATGATAATGGAGAAATGGGACGAGAATTTAATATCGCTTCTATTTCAATGATATAAGTTTCAAGTTGTTCATATGTTAAAAGAGAATCTCCAACTGTGCGAATGAGATGTCTTTTGAATGATTTTACTCCCGCCTCCCACAGACCTCCAAAATGCGGAGCCCTGGGTGGAATAAAATGCCAAGTTATTTTTTCTTTGAGCAAATAGGATTGCATTAAGTTACGATGATCAGTGGAGTCAATCAAATTGTAAAGCTCGTTAAGCTCGCGGCTAGCTCCAACAAAATTTGTGGCATTGTCTGAATAAATGTCAGTTGATTTTCCTCGTCTAGAAAAAAGGCGCTTGAGACTGCCAATAAATGCTTCGGTGGTTAAATCACTAACGAGTTCGAGGTGAACAGCTTTACTAGACATACAAACATAGACTGCCACGTAGCATTTTAATTTTTGTCGATTGCGAAATCGTCTTTCTTTAATATAAAATGGCCCGCAATAATCAACACCGAGGTGAAGAAAAGGTCGAGTCGGTGTTACACGATAGTATGGGAGTTCACCCATGGCGTGAGTCGCTTGAATTGGTTTCGCTCGAAAACAAGTGATGCATTTATGAATAATTTTGCGCGTAATATTTCGACCATTAAGTGGCCAATACATTTGTCGTACTGTATATAAAGTGGTTTGAATACCTGCGTGTTTGAGTCTAATGTGTTCTTCATGAATTATAAGTCGAGTAATATGATGATTAGGAGGTAGCAAAATGGGATGCTGTTGTTCTTCTCGTAAAACTGAGTGAGAAAGACGACCACCTACTCTTAGAATTCCATGAATGTCTAGAAATGGACTTAGTGGTATCAATCTGCTGTCCCCGGGCATTGAACCGCCCTTCTTTAATTGATTTATTTCAGTGGAGAAGGTAGAGGTTTGCACCATTTTAATTATGGCCGTTTGAGCTTGAGATAATTCATTTAGATCTAATTGTTTGCTTTGTAGCTTATCTTTGTTTCGTGTATTGTTAATAAATCTAAGTATGTAAGCGACTATACGTCTTAATTTTTCAAATGATGAATATTTATCCAGAAGAGAGATACCACGGATTTCCAATTTCATACATGTAATGGTTAAATTCCTTTCTCGTTTTAAATCTGGTATCTCCATAGGTTTTAAAACAGTATTAGGCCAATTAGGTTTGTCCTGTCTTAACCATAAAGGACCCTCTTGCCAAAGCTTGCCTTGAATGAACTCAAATGGCAATTGTCCGCGAGATACTAAATCGGCGGGATTGTCTAGAGAAGAAATATGTCGCCAGTGACAAGAGTTCGTT
This sequence comes from Microctonus brassicae, assembly GCA_918226075.1. Taxonomy (NCBI): domain Eukaryota; kingdom Metazoa; phylum Arthropoda; class Insecta; order Hymenoptera; family Braconidae; genus Microctonus; species Microctonus brassicae. Next base: position 4,914,456 of record OW445486.1, on the reverse strand, counting down.
AAACGCTGAATCTCAGCTACACGATTTGCTACGAATGTTTGCAAGCAATGTGGAGCGGTATTTATCCAGTGTAAAGCAATGGTGGAGTCCGACCATAAAAATATATCATTAATATTTATTGAAGTGGAATTGGTTACGGTGAAACATAGGCGAGATAACAGAAGAGCGCCGCAAAGTTCAAGTCGCGGTAGTGAAATGGAACTGACTGGAGCCACTCGTGACTTTGAACAGATTAATTTAATTTTAATTGAGCCTTGCTTGTCTATCGAACGAAGGTATAAGCATGCACCGTATGCCCTCTCGCTGGCATCGGCAAATCCATGTATCTGGATATTGACGGAATTAGGTAAAGTGATGCAACGCGTGAATCTCATGGATTCAATCAATGGAAGCTGTTCGCGATATGTCAGCCAAGAACTATGAATATCTAATGGAATAGACTCATCCCAAGCTACGCCGGCCTTCCATAATTGCTGAATTAATATCTTTGCATATACTATAATGGGACCGAGTAAGCCTAGAGGGTCAAATAATTGCGCTATTTGTGATAAAATTGACCGTTTGGTAATACCTTTAGGTTCGCTTATATTGGCAGTGTAGAATATTACATCTTCTTTAGCATTCCAATGTATGCCTAGCGTTTTAATAGTTGTTTCGGGATCGAGAGACATGTGTGTATCACTAGGATGAGAGTCATAATCGTGTAAAAGAGTAGAGTCATTAGATGCCCATTTTCTTAGTTTAAAACCACCCTTTTTAGTAATTGCGTTGATTTCATCTCGTAGCATCTCGGCCTCAGCGCGAGTATTTGCTCCAGTGAGAAGATCATCAACATAAAAGTCGCGTTTCAAGACTGCGGCAGCCCTTGGATATAAATGCCCCTCATCATCAGCCAATTGATGAAGCGATCTAATAGCCAAATGTGATGCGCATGCAGTACCGTAAGTAACTGTGTTGAGCGAATACGTTTTAATTGATTCTGATGGATTAGCGCGCCATAATATTTTTTGATATTTTGAGTCGTCTGGATGTACAAGTATTTGCCGATACATTTTCTCAATATCAGCGGTGAGCACAATTTTATGAGCACGATAGCGAAGGAGAATAATAAATAGATCGTCCTGTAACTTAGGGCCGACTTCTAATGCGTCATTTAATGAAATACCGGTTGAGGTTTTTGCGGAGCCATCAAATACAACTCGCGTTTTAGTGGTTATGCTGTCTGATTTTATGACCGCGTGGTGTGGGAGATAAAAGCCTGGAGAGGCACTGCTGTGATCATTGCAAATTGACATGTGTTTTAAATCATGATATTCTTGCAAAAAAGCAATATACTCATTGCGAATATTATTTTCTTTGTCAATTCGTTTCTCAAGTGCGTAAAATCGTCTCAATGCTGATGAGTGTGAATCCCCAAGTTTATTTTTAGTTTCATTAAACGGTAATCTAACAATATATCTCCCAGTAGCATCTCTCGTAGTATTCATTTTATAATGCTCCTCACAGCGTTTTTCTTCGGGAGATAGTATTTTAGTAGCGGGAATTTCTTCAATCTCCCAGAATTGCGCAAGATCAAAATTTAAATTACGTATATGCATAGCTAAATGACAAGATAAGTGAGGTTTTCTACATGTAGGTTTTAAGCTTCCCGCGACCACCCATCCCAACTGTGTTTTTTGGAGTACTACATCAGGCTGGTTTTTTAACTTTATTTGACCGACGCTGAGTAGTTTATAAAAAAGAGGTACACCTATGAGAGCATCCACTTCCGAGGACTTGTGAAACTCGGGATCAGCAAGCGTAATATTCTTTGGAATCTCCAGATGTGCAATATCAATTGGAGCCGAAGGCATAGCTTTGCTAATTTGCGGTATTATGAGAAACTCGAGATTTTTCTGAAATTTGTTGAATCGCGATTTTATCGTTGCATGAGTCGCGTATTTAATAGTGGTGCATAAATCATCTACACCATTTACTGATATATTGACTGACCTTTTAGATAAATTTAAAAATTGAGCGGTGTTTTCCGTGATGAAATTTGCTTGAGAACCTGCATCTAAAAAGACACGACATGTTTTCGTTTTCCCTTGCGAATTTATAATATCAACTAAAGCCGTGGCTAATAATGATTCAGATGACACGAGCGCGTGTAAATTTAATGTAGAATGCTGAGTTGACGTAGGATTGCTTTCAGGGTTGCTTCCTGCAGGCTTTATTTTAGAAGATTGCGTCTCGTTTCGCTCAAAATGTAGTAGTGTGTGATGCTTTTGATCACATTTGCGACACTTGCTGGATGTGCATTGTGCCGATTGATGATTGTTGCGTAAACAATTTGTGCACCATCCATTCTTTTTTACCGCTTCGTATCGTGCTGTTGGGGTAATGTCTAAGAATTTGGTGCAGCGACTGATATAATGGTCAGTTCCTGAGCAAAAATGGCATCGCTCTTGATTAATAGATACCGAAAAGGCTTGTCTATTTTGGGGTCGCGAGCGAGAATTTGTCTTTTGTTTGTCTTGATCATTTCTTGTATTGTTATATTGAGTTTGCGTACTTTCAAATTGAGCACGACGAGTTAAAAACTTTACCATATGATCAAGAGTAGGCTGAGGCATGGCGCAGCTATGCTCTTCCCATCTATCGCGTAAAATGCTATTAAATTTATTTCGCAGCAATACGATGAGAATGGAGTCCCAAGAGTCTATGGGCTCGCCTAACGTTTTGAGAGCGCGCAGATTTTTCTGTACATGATCTAAAAATGCGCGTGTTGTAAAATCTTTAGATATGAATGGAATATCGAGTAGTGATTGAATGTATTTTTCGCGTATGAGTTTGCGATTATCATAGCGCTCTTTTAGTAAATCCCATGCGAGTTGATAGTTTTGCGATGATACTTCAATAGATGAAATCACATCGGCGGCTTCACCTTTTAAGCATCCCTTCAAGTAAAATAATTTTCTTATGGATGATATGCTATCATCCTCATGAACTAATGATTTGAATAAGTCAGAAAAACCGAGCCATGATTCGTAAGAACCATTGAAAGTAGGTAAGTTTATTTCAGGCAAGCATGATCGGTTAAATGTTGCATAATTTTGGGCGCTAATACTTGACTGTATCTCTTGCGACGCTCTAGTCGCGGCGTTACTTGAATGATTACTTGAGTTATTTTCATTATTGCTCGATGTAAGATTCTCATTAGCGATTTGCGCTTGCTGAGCTTCCCGATCAACAACCGACGTTGTAGGTCTCGCGGCCTCGGGTAATAAATTACTATTTGCACGTCGCGTTTGTAAAAGATTAGTTGCAGTGCCGTATGCCACGTAATACTGCTCCTCGAATTCTTGTCTATAATTCTGTAATTCTTCAGATTCTTCCATTAATGACTCTAATTCCGTTTGGGCTGAATCAAATGATTCACGAATTTTTTCGATATCATTATACCGTTTTTCTAGCGTTGGAAAATCTTGACTATTATCGAATTTTTTTAAAAAGTTTTCATATGCCGTTAGTGAGCGCTTCGCATTAGCGCGCCTTACTTTTAGTGCTTTGATTTGCTCGTCTGACATCGTAATTTATTTATTTTAGATTACTGATGTTAATTTAATTTGTAATATATAGTGAAAATATTATGCTTTCGAAATTTAAATTGCGACGTCGAAATAAAAGCGATTTTTGAATAAATGATACAAGCAGTGATAGGAAGGTGTAATGGAATTGATGAATCAATGAATTAACCACTCACAGTGTCTGCTAGTCTCACGTCTATGTTGAAGAGTGCTCTGGTGTACTGCGGTGATCTGGTTGATCGATGATGATGTCCGACGGGATGCTCGTTGATGCCCAAATCGTTGAATTGTTGTACGAGTTGAAGACGTGGTCTTCTATGTTGAGTCTCACTGATCACTTAATAGTTTTTTATTGAAGTATATTTCACTTTATTGTATTTATGGAATGCGCGGCTTATTCCACTGTACTAGTCTACTTGTTGACTATAAAGAATAGTTTTTGTATACTTATGATGCACTAATTTGCACAAACTTGATGTATAATTGCGATTGAATCTGGCGCGATTGCCGAAAATTGAAATTTAATAGAATATTATTAATTAATTTGTAATAATATCCGGCTCGAAGGACCAATGTTTTGTGCCACGATTGGTTTATCGCGACAATAAGCTGTAGGCAAATAACTTATGCCGACAACCCGAAAGAAAAATGAATGAACACTTCGTTGTAATTTTAACGTAACTTTATTTTGAAGTGTAATTGTTCTGTTGAATGTTGAGTAACGACTGACTTCCAAAAAATATAATTTACAATAATTTGAAATTTGAGAAAGGGATGGGGGAATGGAAAATGAGTGGAAAGTAGTGGGAGAACAAGGGGAATGAGGTACTAGGTTATTTAGGAGGGGCGAGTGGGCTATCAAGTCATGGATACAATAAAATAATTTAAGTGCATTTTGCAAGAATGCCCAAAGAAAAACATTTAGAAACTATTAAAATTACATTACATGTTTGCAGAGAGATAAGCTATGACCAATAAATGCTAATTGAAGTAACGGAAATATTTTACTGTACAATATTTCACATTAGCAGACAAAACTAATTTATCTTGTGCTAGAGAGGTAATAAAAATTGATTTGAATCTACGTATTTATTCACAATGCAATTATACTTAAGCATATCAAGAAAATAATAAGAATTTAAGTTTTTCAATATTTTATATGTTCGTAGTATATGGGGAGGGCTTCTGACGTCAGAACAAATGCCATTGAATGAAATTTAATCCCCGAAATTTATTTTCCATCTACTATAAACAATTATGCTGACTGATATTCAACAACACTGCATATTTAATTTATGCAAATATTTAATTAAAATTTTTTCAATTGGTAATACTAATTTGATAAATTGTTGAAGCGTCGTGAAAATTAAAAAGACATTGAAAGCACGTTTGTTAAATAAATAATGTTGTAGACGTCGGAATTAAGTTAAAGCTACATGAATAAAATTTAAAATTTGTACATGGGGCATTCCACGCCAAACCGGCCATCCATCTGCTTTTGCATCTCCGATGTATTTGATAAATTTTTATCTTATAGTACCCATTGAGAAAGACCATCATGTTTTTTTGCAATTTTTTCAGTACAGCCGCTTTCGAGATTACGATTTTTGAAAAAAATCAATCTTTTTTTTCAAATGCCTGTAACTTTGGGAAAAATGGGCCAATTGGGATGATTTTTTTTTTCAAATTTCCATTTTTTATAACACTTTCACCATATGAAATCAAAAAAATTTTCAAAATCGTATTTCTATAAAATTTTCGAGTTTGAATTATAAAATGTTGATTTCCAAAAAACACGTAGCGATCGATTTTCTTGAAAATTTTTCCTAAAATACTGTCACCCTTCCCGTAACTCTTCCCCCTAGTCCGCTGATGGGTAAATGATATTTTTTTTTTCGAATTTTTAAATTTTCATGTTCAGTGAGAAGTGATGTTTTTTTTTTTTTTTTTTTCAATTTTTGTCTTTTATATATCAAAAAATATTTGAAATCATGATACTTAACATCAAAGTTACTTCCGAGGACTATAATGTGACACGTAATAATTATTAATTAGTTTGGACATTGATTAAAAGAAATGGGTCGAATAAAGTACACATTATATTAGATAACATTTTTTAATTAATTAACATTTTCTTACATGTATGAATAACTTATTCGATAATAAACAAATTCGAGAATCTGAAGGAAATATGAAAATTTATATTACCCTTTCTGAATGGGTACTTTATCAAATATATCGGAGACGCAAAAGCAGGTGGGTGGCCGGTTTGACGTGGAATGCCCCATATTCATCATACATTTACGTTAAGTATGTTAAAATTATGACGAGATAAGAGATTGTGAATTCAAACATCGATAGAATATGGGTTGAATGTACGTTAAGGAATTAAATACAAGTTGAAACCTCTTGAATAAGACACTGAGAGAATTACTGACTAAATTTTACCTTGCAATGCATAGTAAGTCTGGAATGTATCAATATTTGATAGAAAACTACATATTTTAAGTTATTTTTTGATATGGATTGCTGTAAATATTACGCGAATTAAGAATATATTTTATTCCGCTGCAGGGTAATAAAAACCAAAAAAAAAAAAAGTTTTGAATCAAGTCGCGATTCAGACTCGACACAAATATTCTTGATACAAGTCTTTTTTCTAGTCTTGATTCAAGTTGTTTTGAGTCTTGATTCAAAACTTCTAAAATCTTGATTAAAGATTTTTTTAAGCTTGATTAAATTTTTTTTCAATTTTCAATGGGGATTTGATGAAATTATATTGACTCACTATTTTCTAAAAATAGAATTAAAAAACAGAAAATAGATAATTCAAAAAATGAGTATAAGCTGTTTTTATGTGATATTTATTACATGAATTGAATATATAACATGAAAATGACGCAGAACAATAATTTTATACTTTTTGTATGGACTGTACGTTAGGGTGTGTCATTTTTGGGCAACTTTTTTTTTTATCAAAAAATCGGGCTGAAAACTTACTGGTCGATAAAAAAAGAAGCCTGTTTGAAGCGGAGCTGTTAATTTTAATATTTAGAGGTGCAGGTTTTTCGTAATTTTCGTTTTTCCAATTAAATAACATGGGAAAAAAATATTTTTCCTATGTTATTTTAATGTGCACATTTACGTGTAAAACTTTTTATTTGTTTAATTAATTTATTGATTGAACAATAAAACTGGAATTTAATTTAATTTAAATATTGGCTTAAGGTGTTGTCCGAATGATTAATTTTACAGTGAGAAAATTTCAAATTCAAACTAAGACATTTTCAGACTTGGATTAAGTTATATTTAGATTTGGATCAAGACATTTCGTAGACTTGGATCAAGACATTTGTAGACTTGAGGTGTTATTCTTCCATCAAGTCGATTTTCTGCTTGTATCAAGTCCAAGATTTTGATTATTCATAAGAATATCAATAGTCTTGACACAAGTCCTTTTTTTTTTGGGTGAATGAGAGGAATCATTTATAACACGAAATATGCTAAATTGTACTAAGTAGTCATATAATTTTCACAATGTACAACGCTGAATTTTTGTTCTCCTGCATAGCATTCATCCTACCGGTTGGCTGATGTGCAAAAAAGTTACACAGAATCCGAGTATTTTTCACTACACTCTACAGGTCGATAATGTTCGATTCAGTTCGGATTTTTTTGGTCCCGTGATAAATGAGCTACCGCCTTTTTGTCGCCTGTTTGTCCCATGAGCCACGGCTGTGAATATTCAGTAATAATTATGGCCGATAGATGGCTAAGTTATCTTTATTTCTCTCATAAAGACATGTATGGAAAACATAATATATTGTGAAAAGATATCATGATTTCACAAATAATGTCCCACGCAAGTTTTTGTCGATTTTCTAGCAATCATTTATTATTTATTGTTCATCTAAATACCATAACTTTAACACACTAATAATTAATAGATCAGATCAATAAAGTTAATCACAACTAGTTGTCATCTCAATGTAAAATAAATATCTAAAATGTAAATGTTTAAATGTAATACATGTCAAAATAAAATCAATAAATATATTTCTAAACTAACTATTTCACAAATAAAAAAATAAAAAATAATTTAAACCAATTTTTGTGTATATGTATTTTTAAGTAATTATATGCACACAATACTTCTATACAAAATTTATCAAAATATATTTCGTTGGTTAATTATTTGAATGTTTTTTCTTTTATTTTTCTTAACTACAGCCTACATTTGTAAATTACCATAATCATATAAATTAATTTTGACGCATCCAATTAGACTTTTTGCAATAAAAAAAAATCTACAATCGATAAAATGAAACAAATAATATGTATTAATATTACTCTCCGTTAGGGGTATTTTTTACCACGCTAAGCGTGTGAAAATTATTCGAATAATTTTTACTTCCGCGAGGGGTAAAATTTTCTATCACATATAGTAATATTTGTCCCAATTGTCATTATGTTCCAAGGTTACTTGAACGCAGGCTAGATACTGCGCCTCATTTCACACAAATTTTAACCCAAAAATTATCTCAATGTAAAGTACAAACTCAATTCATCTAAACAAAAAAACAAAATAGTGTAAAATTAATTACTGAATTTCCTCCTAAGGGCTTAAATACAATAAGAAAAAAATCCATTATCCAATGAATATAATTCAATTTACATAAATATTAATAAATATAATATAATTTCTGAATTCTAAGGTTTTAACAATTTTTCTAATTTATTCCGACATATTATCTAATAAATATATATCTACATAAGTAATAATATTAATAACTATAATACCTACATAAATTATATGCCATAAGGTGCGTCAGTCATGACTTATTGTTGTTAATAATATATTCATATAAAATTTTATACATTCAAGTTATTTATCCGCATCCGGAATTATTAAGTCTAAAAATAATATTTCTTACAATTAATTTATATTCATTACACATTACATAGTTGTAATAAAATAATAATTCTTCATTTTATTTATTATTACTTTTACTTTTTAATCATTAAACTTGTCTTGTCAATAAACAGGCATGAACAAGTATGCACACGATAGAAAGCCACATTTATAAAATATAAAATTGACATCGTTAATTTATTTTTACAGATATTTATTTAGCAATAAATGAAGAGAAATGTGACATAGACTCATCTCATCAAAAATTCAAAGCAATATTTTACACGTACGCACGTACATGTCCATTATTCGATAAGAAACGATAGAATGGAAAGGAAAAAAAAAAAATAAATGCACAAAATACACGATCGCATATTATTGCAAGGTAGACAGATAATCTGATGTGACTTTCGCCCGGTAAAAGCTTCTCAATGATAAAAAGAGATGTGTTTCCTTCAGCAAGACCGCATTCCATGTAAATTGAACAAAGAGAAAAAATAAATAAATAAATAAATAAATAAATAAATAAATAAATGAATAAATGAAACGATGAAATGAGGAAGAAGTAAAGAATTAAGTGGATAAATATATTGCAATTATCACTTTCAACATGTGATCCATATAAATGATAAGTAAGTATATTATATTAAATATAGTTATGTTGATGTGTATGTGTATGTATTTTTTGTTTGTGAGTGTATATATTTGTATAGTTAATTATTTATAAACTATTATATATTTTATATATTTGAAGGAGAATAAAATGTTTCGATCAAGTGGAATTGAATACCAGGTCAGTCGGTGTAACATGTTGAAAGGAGTTCAAGGACCCTAATTATGTTGAGGCGGTGGTTAATGTGAAATGCCAAAAGGATTTTTGTTTCATATGTGTATTTATTATATGAGAAAAAAAAATGTGTGGACGATTATTGGGTGTTGAATATCAATTTTTGAGCTTGAGATGTTTCTCACACTTGGGTATATTTATAGTTCATGTGCTACAGTTGTATGAAGAAGTTATAGTGAAGATTATAATGTAGTGGAAATGAATTTCAATTGAATGGGAGGTTGATTATGTTTTGGAAACATGATATTGATATCAATATTATTTTTATATTATCAAGTTTACGATGATTATTGCGATGAAAAGAAATAGATAGTATTTTAATAATATTTATTTTTTTTCGGACGGGCTGGTAAACTTTTGTTTAAATACAGTCGTTATGTATACTAAACATAAAAAATAATTTGAATATATATTTATTATGTCCAAATCGCGGCAACGTCGCATTTATATATTCCAATTTATACTGATGATTAGTTTCCAGTGAATGTCAATGTGTCCGTATCAATGCATTAGTCATTATCTATTATAACCTAAAAATTCTATCTTGCACCAAAGTTCAATTGTATTTTATTGAAATAATAATCGTGAATATTCTAATATTAATTCAAATCTGACATTATTCACGCTTCCATCTACACAAAATCATCTTCATATATTTTGAATTTTGAATATTCGCGCACTTTTGTTATTATTGAATGCGTTATTGCCACATTGTTAGCTCACAATATTTTCCTCATGTCAAAACCAAGAAAATTTCAATGAAACCTCAATATTTACACGGCTATATTTCCGTAATAAAGTAAAAAATATTTTGTTTCAAAATTTTTCCAAATTCATACGTTATTACTCTGTATATAAATGATTTTTTATCCAGATGGTAAATATAATTTTCATGTCCGAAGAAAAAATGTCCATTTTTCATAGATTTTTTTGAGGTTAAACCCGTTAAATATACAAACTTCACATACAATTATCTCCATTAATTCCTACAGAATTTTTTCAAAATTCATTCTACTATTGGATATCCCTATAACAAGAATAATATAAAAATTTCAAAACATTCCTAAATTTTCCATATTCCACATGAACTACCTCAATATACATACTCATATACACCACAAATTAAAATTTAGTTTGCTACATGATTCCTCTTGTGTACTAATTATCATCGTCAGCATCATCTCAATCAACTACAAAAACATAAAAAAAAAAAATTAATTAATAAAATAACATGAAAAAGTTAACAAGAGAATATATATACTCACAATTATATTTTCCTGCGCAACAAAAATTCTTTTTCTTTCTCTTCCTCATAATTACACACACATGCATAGTTTCATGTATAACCACATTCATATATATATGCACATAAATACATATTCATTTAAATATACATTTTTATATAGTAATGTATAGAAAGGAACCGCGTTGTCTTCTACAGCAAGTGAACTAGCGCGAATATATTCAGGCCACAGCAAGGCCGACATTATGTATATTTGTATAAGAATGCGCGCGGTTGTTGTTGAGTAAAAGTGCAGTAAATAAAATGTAGGTTGTTACATGGCTTCAGGCGAGCCTTTGCGCTCTATTCATATACATATATACATAGTAATATAATACATAAGTAATATACATGTATATATATATTATATATTATACATACATATATACATATACATACACAGAGTTGGAGTGTCAGGAGCAGTTTTAAGTCCGCGTTTCGCTTGTTATATTCGAGAATGTTCTTAACATTTTTACGGTTTCTATGGGGTTTTTTTTTGGTTTTATTCCTTGTATATATGTATATTCAGGTGTCCAAGTATGTATGTATGTACGTGGTAGAATTTAAGAAAGGTTTTTTGACCTATTTATTGCACTAAGATAGTGATTTCAATTTCAATAAAATGTTTTCAACATCTGAGGTTATGTTTGATTGTAATGAATGGTAATTAAAGGTTATAATGTAAATTTTGGGGTGTAGAATTTTTTTTGTGCTTTGCTTAGATAGTTAGATTGATATATTTAATGTAGATATAATTTTAATTTTAATTTTTCGTTGGATATAACGGAAAATTTTGTTTGAAAAAAGTTATCATTGAATCAATGTTTAACCTCAAAATATTTTACACATTTGGATTTAATATCTATATGAAAAGTTCTTTCATAAAAAATTGGTTAGAAATTATATTTAGTATCTGTTTAGAAGATAAAAAACTATAAAATTATATTAACTTAAACAATTTATTTGATGAGTTGATAAAAATAAATCGACAATTTTTTTTTAGATTATTTATTTATGCGCCAAAATTTCTTTTTTGTCATGATATATGGCTTTATGTGTGTAAAATATATACATCTACGTGTAGAAATATGTTTTTTTATTTAATAAAAGTGGAGCGAAAATTTGTGACGTGAGATAAAATAAAGCAAGGAAAACATTTTTTTCAATGGGAAAAATATTTTAATTCCTGTTTGCGGTTTCATGTTTGATACTTTTGTGTAAGAGTGTGTGTATATGCATCTGTATTTGTGTGTGTGAACCTTGATAAACCAGTCTTGAGTTACTTAAGTGACCTGGGCTATGATCAAGGCTTTGAGAAGGTAAGAAGAAATAAAATGGTGGAGAGGAAGGAAGAAAAATGGAAAGAAAGGAGAAAAAAAAATTCACGAGAGGGATGAAGATTAAAAATACCATGAAGTTACATTGAATTTCGCAGTATTTCTCCATTGCAGTAGAAACCAACAACGGAATCCCGGATCTTGAGTAAAAAGAGGAGAGGCTGCAACACAAATAATTCTTCTTTATTATATATTTCTCTTGAAGTTGAAGTCCTCTCTCTTTATTCTTTTGCTGATGGAATGAAATTTCATCAACTTAACACCTGTATTGAAGTAAGAGCCCTGGGACTTGATCATTTGTTCATGTTCTGATAGTTGATTAGCATTTTTACAATTTGCATAATACGAGAAAATTTTAGTGATTGGATTTAAGAATGAAAAAATTGTTTTTGAGTTGGAATAAACTTAGTTATTTTTAATTAATTTGTATTATGAAAGATTGTGAGTATAATTATTGAATTGAATAATGTAAACAATTAATTGTTTTGTCGTCCATTTTGATTCCAATGTTCATTTAATGAATTTTTTAGTATCAAAACCTATGAATAATAATTATAAATAAAATAAAATTATATATTTAATAAATTAACTAATTTTTAAAAGGCTCTTAAATTTTGCACTTATGAAAAATGAGCGAATACTAGTGCTATCGATCTTTCTCCTCAAAATATTAATATTAATCACTATTATTATTATTATGAGGGCTGTTGCAAAGATGAAAAAGTGAAAGAAAAATATTAATGGTATTATATTGCACTGGTAGAAAATCAATTGCCTCACGTTACTGCCATCAAAGTTTAATGTAATACGCTGAAGAGTAAAAGCAAATTGCAAACTTTAAACATACATAAATACATACATAGGTATATACATATATGTATAGTAGAATTTACCTGGATTTTCATTGTTGCTTTTCTGCATATAAATCAACTTTCAACGTACTGTCAATTATTCCATCATTTCATTTATTTAGTTATTTATTTATCCTCAAGATGAAAATATTGACAGGCGAGTGCAAGCAGCAAAACGAAAGTCTATTCGTGCAAGGAAGGCAAGAAACTTGATGATCAAAACACAGGCGAGTGAAATAAGTAAACTCAATACTACAGTGCAACGTTATAAAAAACGCCTACAATGAATAACAAAACAATTTTCAGCGGACACACTAAAAGCTGTTTTTGCAACCTTGATAACTGCAGTCATTTTAAATTGGGTATATTGGATTATTCAAAAGTTAATCCCGAACCTCGTTTGCATGTTGAGGATACATATGAATCCACATCTGAATCTTATGATGAACCACTTGTGTCACTTAGATCTGAAAAATACATGGTGGAGACTCAACAGTTTCCACAGCTCTCAGACCCATTATTTTACGAGAAGACAAGACAGCCAGAAGATGACTCGAAGCTTTCAACATCTAGAAAAAAATCGTTGAACAATGGTGATTTTGTGCTGGTCAAAATTCTACATAGAAAAACCGAATGCCGATACGTAGCCATGTGCACAGGCGTTAAAGAAGATGACGAAGTTGAAGTAATATTCTGTAAAATCTGTGATAAAACTGGAAAAAATTTCAAAATTATTGATAGTGATATTTCTTTCATCACGTGGGATCAGATTATAGAAGAATTACCAACACCAAATCTAAAAATGAAAGGACAACGAATTTTTTATGCATTCAATGAGAATATTAATATTGTTGGAGACTCACAGTATTTCAAAAGAAAGTGAACTTGAATTTTTATTTTATTTTGATTAATTATTTATTTTTTAAATTATTTATGTGTTGAAAGTTTTTGTATAATGTTGATCGTCTGAAGGTTCGAGATGGAAGAGTAAATTGTTAGAGAAATTTTGGATGGAAGTGAAATTTTCAGAGGTATGGAGAGGGATAGGTGAGGGTGGAGTAATAGAAATTATTAATTGGTAATTGGTTAAAATTTGGATAGGTATAGTGGGAATAGATAAGAGTAGGAATTTTATTTATTTATTTCATTTATTTATAAATTATAAAGCAATAAAAATTATTTCGAGATTAAGTCCTAAGACAAGATAGTTACAATCACAAATAATATAGATGTGACAAAATATAAAATAAACTAAAAATAATAATTTTTGTATGACATCTAACAATGTCTATGAGCGGGAGTAATAAAAAGTATATTTTTCTATTCAATCTAACGTTGCTATTTAATGGTAAGATTATAATTCAAGAAGTATTTTTGATTAAATGTTTATTTTCTGTTCATTTTTGCTTGTGATGGCCTAAAATATTTATTTTATGTTTATTTTTGTTTTATCTATAATACCTATTTTCATTAAACCAAACAATTAATACAACTCAATTATCAACATTCACAATATTTTCAAACTTACCTCTATATATAAATAAACATTATAATTAATTAGTTAATATTTTTCTATCAATAAATTAAACAAGTTTTTCATAGTCTCAAAAAAAAGGATGGACGAAATGCAATAAATCGTCACATTTTTTACATAATTATTTTATATTATTTCTTTATATATGTATAGTTCATTTTATTTTATATATATTATATATATTCCCTGTATGTATATAATAAATATTTCATCTGGAAATATATTGTTTATATATGTATAATATATGTGGAAATAGAATTTTGTTTAATGGTATAAAAACGATGAAGTAAATTTAATTCGTAAATCTCTGTCGATTTCTTGATATATAGAACGTCGTAATGAGTATGTGCATTTGTGGATGTTGTGGTTCATCAGGTGAAAGTGTACATTAGAAAATAAGTGTGGACTGTATATATTCGATATATTATAAACAATTTGTCGTAACTGTAGGATGCGTATTTGTCGTAGTGGATTTATGAAGAGGATTATATAGGTATATGAAATATAAAGCTGAAAGTTTGTTATAAAATTTACAAAATGATTTGGTAATTATGGGACATGTTGGTATATATTTATTAATATTGACGATAGTTCAATCGATTTTTGAAACACGACAAAAACAATATGTAACAATAATCTTTTTGAATTTTTCATATTTATTAATATTTAAAAAAGTTATGATCCCGACTGTGAAACAAAATTTTTTTTTCTGACGTTTGTAAAAAATCACAATTAACATAAACAATTTAAATATAAAAAAATTATTCATAAATTTTTTCTTCAATCTAAAGGACCAATAAATAACATATATAATATTTACATTGTCGAATTTTTTTGAATATACGTTAAAAAAAAATAATGAATGTAAATTAACATTATATACAAATCGTCCGTTAAGTTATTTGTTGTTACAATTAAGTGCGTTAATAATTACTGGTAAGATAACACTCCTGAAACTCAATCATGTCCAAATATTCCATCGATTCTCCAATTAAATGCATTTTTACAATTTTCATGCGAAAAAAATCCTAGTAATAAAATTACTACAAATGAAAAAATTATTTCCGAGTTGAAACAGACTTGATTATTTCAATTTAGTGTATTTTATAAAAAATTGTTCATATTATTAAATAGAATATTGTGTAAATCCCGTTTATGACTTTAACACTCATTTGTTTACGAGTTTTTTTTCGGGATTGAGTACTAGTGCTATCGACTTTTCTCTTGAAAACATTAATATTAATTATTTGACAATTATTACGATTTGGGTCGATGTAGTATTAAAAGTCATGAATAATAATTATATAAACAAGAAAAAAAAAATTTAGTTTAACGAATAAACTAATTTTTAAAAGCCTCTCAAATTTTGCACAGACAAAAAGTGAGCGAGTACTAGTGCTATCACCTTTTACCCTCGAACCAATGAATAGTAAATATCAATTAATTAATAATTATCACAATTTTGGTCGATTCAGTATCAAAACCCAAGAATAATAATTATAAATAAAAAAACATTTTAATTTGATGAATTAACTAATTTTTGAAAAACTCCCAAATTTCGCACCGAAATAAACTGAGCAAATACCAATGACTTAATTTCTTCACATAAAGTTTTCTTTCTTCATTTCTCTCCTCATAAATTTCTTCAATTATTCATTCATATACTCAATTCCGATCAACCCTCCATCTTTCTTTATTCATCTGTCTCATCAACTAAAGAATTGAACCAAAATTTCCACCACTCTCTCCACAATTATTCCACTTCCATACTCATAATTACATATTCATATTATTATACTGTATACGTTTGCGCATTTTTTATAAAATAAACTGACCGCGGTAAATTGTCTGGCGCAACAGTTTTAAATCTGAAATTTTTGCATCGTCAACTATCACTACTAATATACAGAGATTTATGTCGTAATTCCAACGATCAGCTATAAAATTTTTATTTTTAGAAATTGCCCAATTAAAATTAAAATTCGTATTTATTTATTTAATATTATTATCATCATTTTTTTTTTTATCAACGTGAATTAACTCATCTCCAAATGACAATATTCGAACACAACTTTTGCATATGTATGTGAATTATATCATAAAAAAATCACACAAGGAAACTAGAGAAACTTGGAAAAATTATTATTAATAAAAGTCGATGCATTCAATAAATTAATTAAATTATTTTATTTGGAATTAAATATAAATATTATTGTTTGTTTACGTTGCTATATAACATTTTGTCATAAATTTGGGCATCATTGAAATATCATTGTTTATTCATGTTTGTTCAAATATAAAAAACAATGGTCTCGATTTCAGCAAAGATGACAGATAAAATGATTAAAAAACATTTGGAATTTTAACTGATAAAAATATAAAACAATTTATCAACGTCACACAAGAATTTTAATAAATTTATATTATAATTTCACATTTTCCTGTCGCAACAAGTTTATAAAATACACATAAACTGATAAATCCATCAGGTTTAAAGTGTTTGAAATAAAAAAATTTTGTAAAAAAAAATATACATTTACTTATAATACAAATTAACTTTCCTTTCATGTTGCTTGGAGAAAATAAAAAATAATAATGCATATAATCATCGTTGACATCATCATTATTCAATAGAAAATACCATAATAGTTTACTTACTTGAGATTGTTGTGGTCTGATATGGAAAATTTGCAAGTAAATAAATTTGTCTTCACATATTCCTTTCTCTATTTGGACCTCAGAAAAATTTCTCATGTATAAATCATGTGATTTATGCGCACATTACGTTAAAATACACATGGTTACGTGAAAGTGTTTACAAATTTTTAAATTTGTATGTGCAATATTATTTATTAATTATTTTATCTACATTTAAAATAATATAATTTATTTTTTACAATTTCATTTCTATTTATGGGGACATTTAACTTTCTCAGCTGAGAAATATCGATGATTTTAAATGGGTTTTTTAATGATAAAATAAATAATATGATGAATTTTAATTTTTCGTTATTTATATAGAGATACTTGAGATGGATCAAAAAATTTTGAATAATATTTTTTGAGGTGTTTATCATAGAGGAATTAATTATTTATAATGATGAATTTCGAGGCGAATTAAAATTTTTTATTGAAGTTGTTAATTTGAAAAATAAATAATATATGAGATGAAGTAATTAGTTTTTCGATTGAATTTTCAGGATATTTTTCTATTTATCTTTATCACCATCCGAATAGAAAAAAGATTATTCTTGAATGAATTGGATTGAAAATTATTTCCTATCAATTTCGAGGTAGTTCCAGCGTGGTATAGTCAAAAATGCGTCAATATGTGTATGCCGAGGCACACAGATCATCACGCATACTAACAAATATTTTCGGTTACAGTGATCTGGCAACGTTGCTCTGAGCACATTATATATATCACTGCTTGTACATTCATGTCATCGTATCATTTGTGGAAATTAGTAATTTTACTTTCAAAAAATAATAAAATCATTACGCCAAAAAGGACAGTTCATAAAAGAAAAAAAATTGTCGAAAAAGTAAAATTTTGTATTTTCCACTCGAAAAGCAAAAGAAAAAAAAAGCTGGATCATTAGAAAAATGTGCAAGAGTGAATTCTAAATTTTTTTTTTTCAATTAATATTCTTTATATCATAATTTATAGTATATCTGTGAATGTATAATTTATAATTCGTAAATGTTCTACAATTGCATTATTATCGTTAAAGATTTGAAACTCTTCACTCTACACTACTCAAGTCAGCTGTTTGTACAGTGTTGTTAGATCACTATATTAGTGTTGAAATTGGAAAATATTTAATATTTTAATTAATATATCTTGTATACAAAACGGTGGAATGCCACTCTTTTTTTTTAAGTTATTGTTAAAACATTTTGCTTTGCTCAGCTTTTTTTTTTCAATTCTGTCGAAAAAATTTGTGTAATATAATAAAAAGTAGTTGGGTGCAGAGGAAGTTTTACATGCTTTAAATGGCGAGTGGCCCCGAAAATTGCAATCTTTGTAACTTCGGAGTTTGTTAGTTAACGTTATTCTTAACTTGCAAAAAAAAAATAGGATAAATCTGTCGAAAAGTGGTTTTGCGCTGGAACTACCTTAATCACGTCACCTAAAAACCTGTATCGTTGCTCTTTTGACTCGAATTTTGCTTAAGAATCTCCCAAAATAAAATTCCCGGAAAAAAGTTTGAAATTTAGGAAGTTAATGTACAATATAGGAAATCAAAAAATGGCTTGAAATTTTGATATTATGCTCGTTGTAGTGATATCTAATAGTAGAATAAATTTAGAAAATATTCTGTACGAATCAATCGAGATAATTGTATTTAAAGTTTGTACATTAAACAAGTTTAACCTCAAAAAAATCTAAGATAAATAAACATTTTTTCTTGGGACATGAAAACTATATTTACCATCTGAATAAAAAATCAGTTATATATAAAATAATAACGGACAAATTTGAAAAAATTTTGAAAAAAAATATTCTCTACTCAATTGCGGAATTATAACCCTGCAAATATTGAGGTTTCATTGAAATTTTCTTGGTTTTGGCATGAGAAAAATATTGTGAGCGAACGGTGTGGTAATAACGCATTTAGAGGAGTTCATCTGATGATCGAATTAACAAACAGAAATGTTGATAGAAAAATTCGAGTTCACTTATGAGTATCTAAAAAGTCACCAGTTCAAATTGCAAACTCTCCGGATACCACGTTTGTGTGCAATTAATAAATACAAATTTCCCAAATTAACATGGTCTTTTATGAATTGTCGTGTTTTTCCCGTCTATAAACGTGAAATATGCAACCATTGAACAGTTTCGAAAGAAACTATTATAATGGATAAAAAAAATATCTGTAGAACGTTTGAACAGCTTTTTAAAACCCATTCAGTACTTGTGAACTTCAAAATCAATTGATTTGTCTCGAAAAATGCTGATTTTTTGGAGGTTGTCCTTCATATTACTCCAGCCGCATATTATGACGGCAACGTCGCAACCGCGCGCTTATTGAAATCAGTATTAGTACTTTCCGAACGCAATGTGCACTACACTTCTACAGCAAATTATATAAAAGTGCCTGTAAATTAATGACTGAATCAGTTCAAAGAATCAAATCAAATCAATTAATCGCAATTAAAATCATTGTAGTTATGGAAAAAAGCATACGAAATAATCACATATATTAGAAAATTGAATGAAAACACATCTATTTTCGTAAACGAATTTAATGATAACATAATTTTTCAATTGCAAATCATAGCATATGGAATTTTGAATTTATAAAAGTAATACATTTATCTCAAAATTGTCTTTTTGGCTTGCATTTTTGGACAAAAATCCATGATTATGAAATATTATTCGTTTATCTGATATCAACGTTGCCAAACTTATTGAACGGATTACGCTAGTCATAACAATTTGTCTTTTGACTAACTCGGTACCAGATGAACATCCTTAATAATAATAACAAAAGTGCGCGAATATTCAAAAATAAAAATATATGAAGATGATTTTGTGTAGATGAAAGCGTGAATAATGTCAAATTTTAATTAATATTAGAATAATGTCTATAGAATATTCACGCGATTATCATTTCAATAAAATACAATTGAACTTTGGTGCAAGATATAATTTTTAGGTTATAATAGATAATGATTTATACATTGATACGGACACATTGACATTCATTGGAAACTAATAAAATAAATATTATTAAACTTAGCATAACATCAAATGAATAAAATTAATTGCCAGTAAAAAAAAATTCAATCTTTAGGTGTATATCATATATTTATTTTACACATATATTTCTAACATTTCATTTATGTTTCTTACATTTTATTCATGTTCCTCTTTCTTTTTATAATATTATTTATATATCTCGGAATATATTTCAAAGGGCAAGAGTCAAAGAATTAAAAATAAATCAAATTAACGCCCATAAGAAACATTCAAATACACAAACAATAAAAAAATTTTTATATCTTAAAGGCAAAGAAATTAAGCTCCATGAAAAATTCTGGGACTTAATCTCCATTAGCTCTAAGTCACAATTTCACTAAGCATACATACATAAACATATTTATATATATTTATATATAATAAATATATATATAAATATAAATCGATTCTCAAATAAACAAGATTTATATTTATCTTTTAATATTCAAATCCCAACAATTTATTTTTCTTTTATTCATATTTTTATTTTTTATATTGTTTATGTAAATATTCATTCATTTCTTATTTTTTATTCTTAGTGTACAAATGAGCTATGCTTAAATTGTTAACAATACAATTATGATTACTATTCCATAATTAAATCATCGAACAAAAGAAAAATTAAATTAATCAATGATATAATTTTTTTTTTTTTTCATTGTTCATTTATTCAATTTTTTTTTCGTTCTTTCTTTTTTTTCATATTGTTATTATTCGTCATTGTTTATTCAACTAATTTCTCTGCAACATGTATATGTGTATCAATATTTGTTAACATAAACACATATGTTTATATTTTAATAAATGTGTCAATGTTTAAAAGTTCTTTGTGAATTAATTTTTTTGTAATTTATTATATTTTTGTAATTCATTATTTCTATTGTATTTTTCCGAATTTTCATAATATAACAATAGTGCAATTACAGTATTGAAAATAATATATATATGTATATATTTAATATTTATTTATTCATTTAATTATTTATTTATTCATCAATCTTTTTCGTTCTCAGTTCACATCAAATCTTCGATAGATTTTTTATCCTTTTTGTTTGTTGCTAAAGAAAAATTGGTTTTTTTCTTTTTTTTTTAATACATGACAATTTTTTCTTTTGTTATGTAATACATAAATGTGTTTTACAACCATAAACAGATATTATTTAAATAATTTATGCGTCTGTGGTGTGATTTAAAAAATTAAAAATCTCTCTCTTCCCATTTCTCATCAATTTTTTAAATAATTTTTATTATTTCTTCGTGTTAATTATAATCATTAATTATTTTTCTTTCTTTTTTTTTTTTTTTTATTACGGACGGAGTACAGTCCGCGATGCATATTAATAAAAAATAAGTAGCTCGCTATTTTAGACTTAACGCCAGAACTTTTGTCCTCTCTCCCATTTTCTAAATAAATTTTTTTTTTTTTTTCATTAATATATTTTTTTTTATATTGAAACTAAAACTAATTTTAAAATTTTAATATAATTCTCTCATTAATATAAGTACAGAGGTTTTGCATTTAATTTATAAATAGTAAATAGTCTTATATATTTTTATAATTTTTAATTAATTTTTCATTTTTTTTTTTTTTGCATCATTCAAATCATTAATTTCATTCTTTTAATTTCAAATTGAATTTTTTTTTTGCAAACTATTATTTACCATGTATTACATTGTAATTTGTATAATATATAATTATATAATGACATGAACATAATTATTAATTTTCTTTATTATATTTAATTTTTCATTTGATGATATTAATAAATTTCTAATCTAATTTTGTCTTTAATTATTTTCTATGTATATATACGTGTACATATATATTATATACATATACTTGGGATGTTATATGTAATATATCTCGAAATATAATTAACGAGAGATGATTAGAAAGCAACAGTCAATTTTTGAAGGACAAAAACGATAATAAGAGAGAAAGTGCATAATTTTTTTTTTTATGTTTCTGTTTCATTATATAATTTCATCTGATATTTATGCACAAAAAATGGCGAGAAAAAGAGAGAAAAAAAGAGTAAAAAAAAAATTAATCGAATAATTTAAATTTGGAAATGAGAAAAAAAAAATTGAAAATTCTCTATTTAAGCACGTGCGTGATAATTAATTAATAATCCAATTAAATAATAAAAATGGTCAATTTTACAACTTTTATAACTTACAAACTAAGTAACGGTCATGATTGTATTCCTGAGATCGATGAATTTTTTTTTTCATTATTATTAATCACCCATTTTAAAAAAAAAATTTCTATCGAATTTTTTTTAATTATTTATTTTTTTTTATAATCAATCAAATATTTCATCGTCATTTTACATAGACAATCGGTCACTCTAACAAAATACTTTCACCATTTAATCTATTATTTAGTTATTTATTATTAATTAAATTTTTTTTTCTTCTCTGATATTATATTTATGTAAATTTTCAACTGTAAACGCACGCGAGTTAATTATTTATTTATATCATCTATGTATTTTTATCGGAGGGTGAAGATTCGCCGCTTTTTATACATATTTCATTTATTTATTTATTTATTTATTTATTTATTGTTAAATGAAAAAAAAAAATACGGTTTAAAAAAAAATTTATTTTATGAATATTTCACTAACTTTACAGGTTTTGTTTGTTTTTTTTTTTTTTTTGCATATGTGGTATTTAAACAATATAACGTTAATTAAATATATGGATAAATTGTAATAATTAACAATCAATTGTATTCACCGTTTAAACAAATCGGATTAATAAACAAACGCACGTTACTAATTAATTATTCAATTCTTTTTATACTTGATGAATAATTTTAAAACAAAAAAAAAATATCAAACAATTTGAAGTATTGGATGAAATTAATTTCAAACTTTCTATTTATGCACGAGTTTACATATTTTTTTTTCTCAATACATTCAAAAATCGAGAGAAAAAAAATTGTCCAAATTAAAATTATTTGATGACACTTTTTTGTAGTGTCGCAATAATTAATTAATTGAATAATTAATTATAAACAATGCAATAGAAATATTTCTATTTATTTTATAGCATAAACCTAAAAAAAAAAATGAAGATATATAAATAAATAAAATTAAACACAAAAATTTGCTATATTTATATAAAGCACGTTGATTTTTTCAATGTCAAATTATCTTTTCAATTATTTAATATAAAATATATATTGAGAAATTGCATTATTTATAATATACACAACCAAATTCAAGTGTGCAAAATTTTTTGAGGTTAAACATTGAATGGAAAATTTCGTTATTTAAATGTTTCTTTAGAGTATTAAATTTATTATAAATTTATTCATAATTGTAATAAACGCTGATATAAATTAACAATAAAATATTAATGATATGAAAACAAATAATTAACATATCGTAAAATGTATAGAAAACATTTATTCATTGAATCAATGTATAACCTCAAAATGAATTTGGAATTTTTACTCTTGAATATTTACAGTGTAATATTATCAAATCACAAGTGTTGCTATGCAGAATTAACGATGTATAATACTTGAAAAACCAGTTTTATTTCTGCAGCCATGATGTTTTATGTCGTTTAATATTTTTATTTTATTTTTTATCCATTTATGTTCATCTATTTTTATTTTTTTTTAACTTCTCATCACAAATTGATAAAGAAAATTAATATTGTAATCGATTGAATTCCTAAAGTAAGTTCTGTTTTTATATTTTTGCTTGTTGTTTGAAAGAAATAAATGTAAGATAAAAAATATATTCCAAGTTGAACGTAAAATAATGAGAAATATAAAAGAAAAAAAATGTGAGGTTAGAGTTTCACCTTGAGCGATTATTATGTACATATTTGTTTATCAATAAATTTGCGTATTTATTTATACTTTTATATATTTTGTGTGGTTGTTATATTTGTAAATGTGTGTTGGAATAAGAGAACAAGTCGACTTTAACGAGATCCAAAAACTGACATCGAATTCGAGTGAAGATCGCAAGACACAAAAAAATTTTATATATTTGTTTTTTTTCATTAAAACTCTGTATTTTAGCGATTTATTTGTACTTGAATTTGATAATTACTTCGGTTTGCAATTTATTAATACGTGCTAATGCGTTTAGAAATTTTTTTCTACCTCAAATTTGGATCCAAATAATAAAAAAAATATGTTTCTTGAAAATTTGAAAATTATTTTTGTCTTTTTTTGAATAAAAATAAAATTTTGTTTTTAATTCACAAGTGTAACGACAAATTAATAAATTCTTGATGAAATAATTGGTCAGTGACTCGACTGAAAAAAAAATTATTGAGCAATATTAAAAAAAAAAACTATTAATACTAACAATAATTAAATAAATTCATAATTAATGTGCAATAGAATAAATTTTTCAACATTTTTTTCTCGTTGAAAATGAATTTCTGATTTGGATTTGATATAAAAATTTGTCACGATTTACGAATAGAAACTTTCTGTATTTTTTTAAAGTTAAAATAAATTTTTTTTATATTGAAAAATTGATATTAAACCAATTGGAATAAAATTCATTGAATATTTATTCTTAATTTAATATTTCGACATTCAAGAATACAGTTATTATTTCGAAAACCATTTTTTTTCCAGCATAAATATCCCCCATTTTTTTTTGTTTATTTAAAATTTAATATTCATGTTGCTCATTTTGTTTAAAACTTGAAGTGAATAATTTCCAGTTTCGATTTTGTGTTCATTTTGGTGTATATATTTGAATCCATGTAACCAAAATTTTTTTGCATCTTTGAAAAAAAAAATTTTTGCTTTAATATTTGTTGTATTCTTTTTTTTTCAATCAATTTCAGAGCAAAATTCAAGTGCAGCATTAACAATATAGACATATTTTTTCATTTTTTTGGAATCTCAATACTATTTTTAGAATTTACTTTTATTCTTATTCCATAAAATAATTTGGCAAAATTGAATTTTTTATTTATTTATTTTTTTGTTATAATCACACTGATCTTGCGATCTCCAAGAATGACCTTTTTTTTTTGTTCATCGAATACAATTTTGCTTACTTAGTTGGCACAGTAATATATTGTATATATTTATATATTTTTTTTATTTTCAATTTTTTTTCATTTCAATTCTTAAGTGACATAAAGTGAATAGTTAAATGAAATGTGATCACAGCCACACATTAATTTGTTTATATACGTATAGTATATATATGTTTAATTTATTTATTAATCTTAGTTATATTTATCTAAAGCAATGATTTTTCCTTCGTCCATAAAATTTGCTCAATTTGGTTTTACTGACAATCAAAAAACACTTTTATAATTTTTTTTTTTTTTTTCATATCAACTTATTTTTAATATTATTGTTTAAATATATTTCTTAAATATGAATTTTTTTCTTCAAACTACTGAAAATTTGAAATTATTTTTTGGAAAAAAATAAAAAATGAAAATTTTGTTGTTGTTTACGTTTTACGACGAATTTTTTTTTTTCGCATTTTTGATCTAAATATTTATTTTGGATGCATTGTAAAAACAAAAAAGACTATTTGGTAAAACTTTGCATGTCGAAAAAAAAAGGAAAAAAATTATTGTTCATTTCGAATTTTTGAAAATGAAATTTTATTTCAAAACTGATTTTCAATTTTTATTTTGTCAATATATATTCGTTTTTATACTCTCTCAAAATATTATATCATTCATTTGTTTACTTTTTGATCCAAACCTAAGTTTCCAAAAATTTCATAAATTCAACAAAATCAAAACAAAAAAAAAATTTTATTATTATAAATTACATAACTTTCTTTATATTTCTCTCATATTGAATAAAATTTTTCTTACACTTCAAATCGCAAAATAAACTTTCAATAAAATTTCAAACATCAAAAATAATTAAGCAAAAAAAAAACTTTTTTTTTCTCTCTTTTTCTCTCTCTCTTTTTAAATCTCCTCAAAAATCCGTTCAGCCCTCAACATTATCATTAAACAAATTCCACTATAACTTGACATAAAAAAAAATTTTTCATTTCAAAATTTTCCAATTTTCATATTTCACATTAAAAATATTTTCCTTCTTCGTCAGGACATAAATCAATTATTCCGACGCATATTCAGTCATAAATCGCAGTATAAAACAAGATTTCAAAACTAAATCACGCAAATTATCGAAGAACAAAAAAAAACCAAAAAAAAAACCATTCAACGGCGTCAACTTCGCCTCGCAAAAACAAAAACACCATTGTCCACTTGATAATCATCGTTGTAGTCTTCCTTAAAATATATACCATTATCATTAATTGTTTCATAATGATGAAAATAATAATGATAATTAACATGATTACGATCATGATGAAGATGATAATGAAAATGTTTGTTTGCATTTAATTTATCAGCATGTTGAACATGTTGATATTGTTTCAGATCATTTGTATCAATAATTTCCTTTGAAATTGTTATTGAATTATCATTATTTGCCATTGTAGATTCATTATCAGCATTAATATTTATGAAAGTAAATGATAAATGATCAGATCACGATGAACATGCCATCCATGAGGTGCATGTACACGTATAACATGCTGTTGGTATCACTGGTGCATAATAAAATCCTGAATTTGTAGGAAAACCATTAGCATAAAGATAAGTTGCTTGTGGACCAGTTGCTACTTGTTGATTATTTAATCGTTGTTGTTCTTGACACAAAACCTGAAATGCTAAATTTTCAATCAATCCCAATGTTTGCCGTCTTTCATGTCCCATTAAACAAACAGTTGATTCTTCAACAACGCTATGCAATAACATTAAATATTGATATTTAAGTGATTCCTCTTCTAATCCAACAAAATGATTCCATAAATAATTTTCAAGTTTAGCTTGCTGTTGATTTATATCAGAAAAGTCTATAAAAAATCTTGAGCACATATAACGCTCTAACGTTTTAATATAATCTGGTAATGCTGGTTTATATGATTTCACCAATAAATTACAATATTTTAATAAACCACCACCTCGTATTTCTTCTGGATGTCTTGTTGATATTAATTTTTTATGTAAATGATATAAAGCTTCTTGAAAATCACCATAAACAGATTCACCAACGACAGTTGGATAAAAATTTTCTCCAATTGGTAATTTACTGCATTCATAAAATAATAATAATGAATCCAATACAATTTGAAATGAATCAACGGAAAATTCAAATTGTCGTTTCATTGTATCAACAAATTTTAATTCAACATTTCTATGACCACGTGAATTACCCAATGATATCAAAGACCATCTATCACCATCATTAACCTTCACCATTTTACTAACATATGCTTCTTTAAGACTGCATGTTGTAATACGTTTACGACTCACGCCCTCAGGCAATAAATCAAATAATGATCCCAAAACAGCAGTTTTAACCCGATCAAAATGTCGGGCACTTGTTAATTCAACAGCAAATATTAAATCCAAATCATTGTACGGTTGTGATTCAGTTGCCAACACATGAGACGCAGCGCCACCATTCAATCTAATATCTTTAACTCGCATACCAGCGCCGCCATTGGTTGGATCTTGTTCTAATTTACTGCGCACAACCGTCACTAAATCTCTTAAACGCACCTCTAAAGTTGGAAAATTTCCCCTTCCATGAATGCAAACAACTTCATTCATTACGTCATTGAGTCGACGAACTTGTTCGAAACTCAAAACTGCCAATCGTTGTTGAGGATCGTATGAACAATCCTGATCATCCTTGTAACATTTGCTGCTATTGTTAACGCCACCGCCACCGCCGCCATTTCCATTTTTAACATTATTTACATTGTTTTGATTAATACTATCGATGTTATTGTTGTTGTTGTTGATAATGTTGGTACTATTGCCAATATTATTGTCGGCATTGCATGTATTATTGTTCTTTGTTGTTACATTGTTGTTGTGATTGGTTTTTGTTTGGTTTACTTGACAAAGTGACTCCATCATTGCCACCAGTCGTTGGCGTTCCTCGCCAATTTCCAGGGAGCCACACTGCAAAATAACAAATCAAAAAAACAACTAATTTATTCATATTATTCATTGCTATCATCAATAAAAATTAAATATATTTATTTAAAATTTTTCTTTTTGCTTTCATAAATATGATGCAGTAAATTATATTAATGGTACTATTTATATTTGTTTTCATTTTACTTTTACTTGATTTGAGTTGAATAAGGAAAATTTTTTGATTTTTTTTTGTGTTTTTAAAAATTTTTTTAAATTAATTTTCTTTGTTACTTTTGTAAATTTGGGGAAGGGATATTTTCTAATGAAATTCGACATTTTTTAAATTAACTTTGCTATTTGGATTTTTTTTTGAATTTGCAATATTAATTTTTTTTTTTTAGCATTTTTTTCTGTAATTGTACCATTGAATATGTTTGTTGATTTTTGTTGGAGTATATAACATGTACAACAATTTAGATTTATTTTCAATAATTTATGATTAATCAAAAAAATCGATTAATTTTGATTATTTTTAGAAATTATTTAAAAAAAAAAAAATGTTTAGAAAATTTGACATATTTACAATTTTTCGCTTGGCTACGTAGCCAAATTGTTTGAATTATACAGACGTGTTAGAAAAAACCTAAGAAAAATATGTGAATAACTTTTTTTTTTAGGTTATGATTATAATTTTTTTTTTTTTTTTTTCAAATTCCAGATAAAAAAATGCATCTAAAATATTAATTCAAAGTGTAATCCTGTTAAATTAGCGATATTTTTGAGTATAAAAATATTCTAGTGTGTTTTACCCCGTCCAAAATTTTAATTCACTTCACAAATTCCGAAAGTTTGTTTAAAAAATTAATGAAACGTTTTTTTTTTATTTTGCGTCACTGGAGCATAAATGATTTTCCAAAATTCGTGGAAATACGAAGAAACCCGTATATTGCACTCTTATAAAATTTTATATTAAATTCAAGAAAATTAAATCATTAAAATTGAAAGTTATTAAATTTATCTACTATTATCAAACATTTTATTTTCTCCATAAAAAACTCGATGAATCATCGAAATAACAAATCAACGATTAAGTTTTTTAAACAGAATTATTCCAATAAAACAATTAATGTAAATTGATAATTCAATTGTAAACACATGAATTTATTTATTATAATAAAGTACTTCAAATTATGGTTAATATTTGATTCCAATTCATCCACTATGTCAAATAAATAAAATAAAATACTGACGCAATTCAATAATTTCGATTAATTCAATAACTTTAATTAAATAATTATTTTACATTTAATTAAATAATCTTCTCTTCACTCTATATTCAATAACATATTTTTATGAGCAAAAATATATATTATTATATAATACAAGATTCAAACAAAAACAATGACAATTCAACATTTCACAATCTAAATAAATAATTAATATTTAATTATATTTTCTGAATTAAATTCACAGACACATTCATGTAAATTATTTATCATCTGTTACAACGATAAAAATATTAACATTGTAACATCTGCTGTGAAACTAAAACAGCTGTTACAATCACTGCACATTTAAATTTGTTTGAACAAAAAGAAAAAAATTCTAATTCACATATAAAAAAATACCAAATCCAATAAATTCTAAATGATTCCTATCTTTCAACCATTAAACAATCATTTTCACTCCAACAAAATAAATTATCTCGCACAACAAATTAATAATAAATTCCTCAACAAAAAAAAATTCCACAAAATACCACAAACCAACACATAAAAATTGTAATTTGAAAAACTTCGCAATAAAAAATACTTGCACAACAAAAAATCAAAATTAAACATTGGAAATTGAAAAAAAAAAACTTCTATTCAAAAATAATCCTTAATATTTTCGCACAAAATCTCCACTGAATCTCCAAAAAAATATTCTACCAACACTAAACTATAAAAAAATAAATGAAAAATACCTCGAGAATATAAACTTCGTGTCAAATTATTATTAAATAAAACAATATATCAACGCAGCGATTTGCTCGCAGCCAAGTCCAAAGCTGAACTGTGAGTGAAAGGCAAAACCGGAGCTCTCAGAGACTCAGACCAGTTCAAACATGTTACAATGCGCAGTAACAGAAAAAACGGCAAAAAGAACATTATGAAGGACTTCAAAAGAGAGGGAGAAACATGACAAAATTAAAAATAATATAAGGGAAAAATAAGGAAAATAATAATCTTAAACATATTGGAAATGAGATGAGGAATATAAAAATGATTAATAATAAATAAATGAATAAATAAATAAATAAAAAATAATGAGAGAAAAGTGGAGGTGATGCAAAGCTCGGGATCATTCGAGACTGTTTCATTTCAGATCTATAGGGTCGGGGACATTTGCTCGAACGCTCTAGTACTTTCTATGACGTCATCAGTGGTATTACGAAGAGTAGGGGGGGGGGGTTGGGTGGGTGAGAGGAAAAGGGGAAAAAAAGAGGGAGAGTGCGCGTGGGCGCCGACTGAATGAACTGGGCGTAACGACTCGATAAAGAGTGACAAGAGTAAAGGGAAAGTTGAAAACTATTGGTTGAAACTTGTGGGGGTGCATTAAACTTTGTGTGGGTGAACTTTTGCGTTGTGGTGCAGATAACACCCGCATTTTTATTTATTGATTTATTTATTTATTTTTTTAATTCGATACTTTTTAAATTAATAATGTACCGAATTTATTTGGTTTTTTTTTTCTCTTAATTTTTAGCGAGTGAATGTGAATTTTTTTTTTAAATTATTATTTTGGAAATATGAGGGTTGAATTAATGGTTAAATGAAAAATGAATAAATGCAATGAAATAAGAATATTTTAGAATTTTTTTTTTTGTGTTGGTTTTTTTTTTTTATTTTTGGTGAATGAATGAGAAATTTTTTTTTTTTTTTTTGAATGATTATTTCAAAAATGGGAGTTGAATTAATTGGTGAATAAATAAAAGTTAAATGAAAATTAGAATATTTTGGTTTTTTTCTTTTTTTTGGTTGCTTTGGTTATTTATTTATTTTAAATGTGTTGTTTTTATGGGATGAATATTTTTTTTTTTTTGTGTTGAGGTAATTTTATTTTGTTTAGTAATGAATTTCGTGTATTTTATTTATTTATTTATTTTATTCGCTGAATTTTCTCGCAATTTTTTTTCTTTCATAAGTGTCATTAATTAACATGATTTAACTTGTTTTGGTAGTGTTAATCATGGATGTAGATATAATTACACTTGGTAAATGAATTAGACAAATTGATTACGAATTCTGTGAAATTAATGCGTTGAAGAATTTTAGAATTCTCGATTAATTTTCAAATATACTTATATACATTTTAACAGAGACATTAACTTTTAATCTACAAATTTCATTTGTTATACTTGATGTTTTTTTCTATTTATTATTTATTAACGAATAAAAAGAAACAAAACGAAATTTATATTAATTACTATTATTTGAAGTAATATTTATTTATTTGCTACGATTTTATTACATGAAAATTGTAATAAAAAAGATAAAAATTACTACGAATGAAAAAAATATTTTCAAGTTGAAATAAACTTGTATATGTTAATAATTAACGTATTTTATGAAAAATATATATGAAATATATTTCATGAAAAATACAAGAATAATTTTGAAATCTCGTAAATTAGTTATTTTTTCGAAATTGAAAAATTCTGTCTCGACAGACTATAACAATAGTAACAATATATAACAATAATCTTTTTGAATTTTTCATATTTATTAATATTTAAAAAAGTTATGATCCCGACTGTGAAACAAAATTTTTTTTTCTGACGTTTGTAAAAAATCACAATTAACATAAACAATTTAAATATAAAAAAATAATTCATAAATTTTTTCTTCAACCTAAAGGACCAATAAATAACATATAATATTTACAATATCGAATTTTTTTGAATATACGTTAAAAAAAAATTAATGAATGCAAATTATCATTATATATAAATCGTCCGTTAAGTTATTTGTTGTTACAATTAAGTGCGTTAATAATTACTGGTAAGATAACAGCTCTGCAACTCAATCATGTTCTAATACTCCATTAATTCTCCAATTAAATGCATCTTTATAATTTTCATTCGAAAAAAATCCTCGTGATAAAAATTACTACAAAAAAAAAATTATTCCCGAGTTGAAACACACTTGATTATTTCAAATTAGTGTATTTTATTAAAAATTATAAATATTTTCAGCTAGATAGATTCATTAATCAACTAACAATCTTCACGATTTCAGTTAACTCCGTAATAAAACCCATGAATAATAATAATAAATATAAAAAATTCAACATTTGATAACCCAACGAATTTTTAGAAGTCTCTCAAAATCTTACATTGATAAAAACTAATATATATATTAGGGCTTTTAATCTTTTATTTTTTTCACCTTTGCAACTATTCGTTCAATCAATTTCCCAGTCTACAAGAAATATTATCAAACAAATATTTCGATTTTATGATATATCATTATCGTTATTTTTATACAAATAAAAAGATTGATGGACAAAAGAAAAATGGAGCGAACCATTTAAATGTAAAACTTCATTCTACGTAAGTCTATAGATATTCTGGGTGATATGTAATGAGAAATAGAGCACATGAGTATAAATGACTATGCAAATATTATATGCACTATAACGCCAAGTACTTTTAACTGTATATAAAGAGATAGAATAGGGATAAATAATCCAAGAGTCACCTAACATAATGTAAAATGCAAAAGACTGTAATATAATACGTCGACAATCTTGTCACAATTGTTTATACATAAACATACATATACATATGTATTTCTGTATATATGGACAGTAGGGCAAATGAAATATCGCTTTAGCCTACATTTTTTATAGAGAGTATAAAGACATTGCGAGGACACTGGGATATAAACAATAAATAAATTAACAAAAAAATTTTTTTCTTCATCACTCGATAGTTTATAAGAATTTATATATTTTTATAGAAAATTCATAACTCAAAAAATATCAAGTTTAGAAAAAAAAGTTATTGAACATTTTTTGTTGGAAATCGTTGAAAATATATAAAAAAAAATTTTTCAATTTAAAAAAAAATTTTTTTTGTTGTAAAAATAGTATTTTTTGGACAATATTCAAATTAATTTGTTGATAATTTACATGAATTGTTAATTAAATTCAAATTCTTTTTCTCAATATCCTTCAAACAAATTAAGTTGTTATTAGCTACGAATGTAATTATTGTTCGATGAATGTGAGAATAATCAAATCCAAAACGTGAGAATATTATTATTCTTTATTTTATATGTGTTAAATTATTAAAGTAATGGCAAATAAATTTTGTTTAATTTATCAATATATTTTTAAAATGGAATGAATAATTGTTTAAACAATTATTTGACTCATTTTATAATTGTACACCATATCAAATAATTTATTATTTTCATTAAAAATTAAAAGATGTCATTGAATTAGTCATTATATAATAAAAAATATAAAAATAATTAAAAAAAAAACCCATCAAATATTTCAATGAAATTTTTTTTCAGTATTTAAAAAAAATACAACAATTGAACAAATTTCAAAATCACAAAATTCAACGTAAATAATAATGACATATACTTACAATATTCCAAATAAAGTATAAATATGTACCATAATAAATTAATAAATTAAATATTGAATAAAAATATTTCGAAGCTTTTAAAAAATTTTGTAAAATTAAAATTGGCTCCGACATTTATAAATAAAACGATAATAATAATTCTTATGAATGATTATGTAATATCTATTTATAGTTATTATTATAAAAAAATAATAACATAAGTAGTCATTGATAAATAAAAAATTCGTTATAATTTAAAATAATTGTTCGAATATTTGTGACAAAATTGATTTTTTTTCTTTTTTTCATTCTTTATCAGACATAAATAATTACATATTTATCAATAGTTAATTGATATAATTATTAGGAAATTCTCAACAATTGTGTTTCACGTTAAATTTCTTTATCTAATACTGCAATTATAAATAAATTATATTTAAAATGCTGAAATTGAAGAATTATTTTATTCAACTTTGACTTTGTCTTTTAAAGTGAACAAATAATTGTTAAATTTTATATATACACCACTAATATTATTGATGAACACTGAGAATGCTTTTTCCTTTTAATAAATTCAGTCCTAGAAAAATTAAATATTATATTAAATAATATATTATTAATTAGAAAAATTTTTATTGCAACTGTTTTGTTTATGACAATATTAAGATTGGATAAAATTAAAATTCTGATCGGGATAAATAATTTTCATTTATTTAATTTACATCCAAATTTAATTTTGCTATTTAAAAAAAAAATCCCATTAATTTTTCGTAGATAAATTTATCATATTTTTTATAATTATTGTGAATCAACTTTTAAAAATGATTTGATATAATTGATAAAAAATGTTTACACAAAAAAATTGATGAGTCGTTGAGCAGGCAACGATAAAATATTTTTGTTGTTCGTATTTGAAGCAAAAAAAAATAAAGCAAATAAATAAATAAATAAAATTGAACGAGTTCTTTATGTAGTTACATTAAAAGTACATAAAAAAATTAGATTATTGACGGATTAATCTTATTGCAGTGCTGCCTTTTGATCTCATAAAATTCGAATAAAAAATAAATGCCAATAAAATGAGAAATAAAACATAAATTGAAAACTGTTGCATCAACATTGATTTTTGTATTGTTCGACATTTTGTCCACTTTCATTTGAAAGCAGAATGGAAAATTTTGAATATGATATATATGTATATAAATTCTGCGATGAATAATAATTGTTTATTTCGAAATAAAATAAAAATAAACGTTCCTGTTTGAAACAGGAACAAACTTGCACAACTGACGGTTGAACTATATAAATAAAATTCCCAAATAAAGTGTCATTAAAATCTAATAAGTGCGTATTTTGTTGAAAAAAAAATTATCGACAATAAAATAACAACATTTATCGTAAATATACAATATAAAAAGAGTATATAAGGGACATAGCGCGTTTTATATGTGACAAAAAAATTATTATTCCTTTTACCCTGCAGTTTAGACATGAATGTAATGGATTGAAAAAAAAAAGTTTCAAATAAAAATAATGTAAGAAATAAGATGTATTATGAGAATTATTTTTTTTTCATTTATAATTATTATTCATGGGTTTCAATACTGGATCAACTAAAATTGTGATAATTGTCAATTAATTAATAATTAATATTAACGTTTTGAAGAGAAATATCGATAGCACTAGAACTCGCTCATAAAAAAAAAACCTTGTGAATATGAGTGTTAAAGTCGAAAACGGAATGTTTACAATATTCTACCTAATAATATTCATAATATTTCATAAAATACACTAATTAAAAATGATCAAATCTGTTTCAACTTGGAAATAATTTTTTTATTTGTAGTAATTTTTTTTTACTAGGATTTTTTCGCATGAAAATTGTAAAAATGCATTTAATTAGAGAATCGATGGAGTATTAGGACATGATTGAGTTTCAGGGCTGTTATCTTACCGGTAATTATTACCGTACTTAATTGTAACAACAAATAACTTAACGGACGATTTATATATAATGTTAATTTGCATTCATTAATTTTTTTTTAAAGTATATTCAAAAAAATTCGACAATGTAAATATTATATGTTATTTATTGGTCCTTTAGGCTTAAGACAAAATTTATGAATATTTTTTTTATATTTAAATTGTTTATGTTAATTGTGACTTTTTACAAACGTCAAAAAAAAAATATTTTGTTTCACAGTCGGGATCATAACTTTTTTAAATATTAATAAATATAAAAAAGTCAAATAAAGATTATTATTATACATATATTGTTCATGTTGTTATAACAAAATATAAATTTAATATCCCGATCTTTGCACTAATCAAACTTATGTCCAACATTCTCTGATATGACTTAATTCCTGTTAGTTTCGAGGAATCAATAAATTCAAACAAAAAATCAGCTGACGTCAATCGTCGCATATGCGGGGGTGTATAAATATTCTTCACGTTAAAGGGGATGATGAATATCTCCAGCAGCGTCACCGGCGCCATTGACTTCGTCGCCTCATTGATATAATTCATATAATCCCCTCTTTTTCCCCCACTCCCTCCTGTCAAATAATTCTAATAAAATAAATATAATCTATTTTTCGATTTATTATCAAAATTCAACAATAAATTGTTTTCTTTTATCAATCATCCTCCAATTATTGTTGCAAATAATATTCAGCAAAAAAAAAAAATAAATAACAAAAAATTCACAATTTTCATTTTAATTAATTTTTTTTTTTCATTGTAATTTTTTTCGAGTTATTAAGTTTTTTTTACTCTAGATCCCCTATCTTGTGAGTGTACCAGAGGGTGTATTTAATCATTTTATTCAAGACAATTGTCTATAAAATAGTTTCGACGTATAAAATAAAAAAAATATTACAATTTAATTTTCTCACTTAATGAATACAAAAAAAATCTATTTCAATTTTTTTTTACGTTCGTTTTAAGAACATTAATATAAATTTCACGATTTGATTTAGTTTTTGTTGATAAAATTCATAAAGCAATGAAAAGTGAGTGAAAAATTGGTTTGAAAATTTTTTTTTCTTTCATTATTTTCTTGGTCAAGTTCCTATTTTTATTACGTGTTATTTATAAATTATTGAGGGGCTTTTGAAAATAGTAACTAATGAAAACGAATAAAAATAACAATTAATAGATGAATTCAGTATTGTTGAAAACCAAGTAAAATATATATGTATATATGATGGTAAAATTAAATAGCATTTAAGAAACCATTGATCTAATTGTTTGTTCATCAAGTGTTATCATTTATTTAATCGTGACTTGTCATCAAGATGATTCCATCAAAGTTCAATTATAGTCCGTCACTTTATTAAGTTCATTATTTTTAGATAAAAATAAAAATAGACATCATTTTTATCAACGTCACCTTAATTTTGTGCTTCATCCAAGTGACAAAATTCAATAAATGATAGTTTTAATGAAGACCAAAAAAAATTTTATCTTGAAAAAATAATATTTTTTTTTAATGTTAATTTTGTTTTCATTTTTGTTATTCATAGCACAAAAATACCAAAACCTTTTTTTTTTATTTCAATATAATAAACAAAGAATAATGTTGTATCCATCGAAATTTAGTTTCGTTAAAAATCGACAATTTTTCAATATAAATAAAACAAAACTGAAATTTCATTCCAAAGTGGAAAGTATTTTAAATTTCGATAAAAAATTAATTTCCACATAAAAAAAAAATCGAAATTTATCTTCAAAACAAAAAATAAAATTCGCAATTTATAATTATTTTCATTTAATTCATTCAATTAACAAACCCACTTCAATATTTCACTATTCTTAATCCTAAAAAACAAAAACAATCTCGAGAAAATTTTCCCTTGTCATTTTCCAATTTTATCCAAAGCACAAAAAAATAATCCTGCAAACACTCTTCTTTTTTTTCCGATACAAAGTATCATAAGATTATAAACAATAAAACCCCACTTATTACTCCAACCTCCAAAGTATTACAGTTTAAAAAAAAAAAAAAAAAGAAAATAAAAAATAAAGCAACCATGAAAAAAATTTAATATCTTGTAATTAAAAAAATTAGGTCAACTTTAATTGCACTTTAACATTAAAGATGACTCAATTATTTCATATTTATATACAATATATAATAATAATAATAATGATAAGAATAATAATAACAATAAAAATTGTTGCATTCTCACGATTTTTAAAACTCTATTGTGAGAATGAAACGATTCTTTTTTTGTTACATTTCTGATACAAAAAATAATATCCAAAAGATATGGAAATTCGATTAAATATTGTTTAAATCAGTTCAACTTAATGATGACATGATAATTATGTATGGAGCATTCCACACGGAATCGGCCAGTCATCCGATTTTGCATCTCCGATTTCCTTGATAATTTTTTAACTTATAGTACCTATTGAGAAAGACCTTCATGATTTTTTGGAATTTTTTTTGTCCGGCCATTTTCGAGATATCGATTTTTGAAAAAAATGGCTGTTTTTTTTTCAAATGCCTGTAATTTTGCGAAAAATGGGAAATTAGAACCATTTTTTTTTTAATTTTCCATTTTTACAGCACTTTCAGAATATAAAATCAAAAAAATTTTCAAAATCGTATTTCTATAAAATTTTTAAGTTTGAATTATAAAATGTAGATTTCCAAAAAACACGTAGGGATGGATTTTTTTGAAAAGACTATACAGGGATTTGCATGAGAATGTACGCACGGTGCACGATCAGTGCGCGCGCTTGGTTGATAGGGGTGTTGAAAACTGTTCGAATAATTTTTACTTCCAATAGGGGTAAAATTCCCTATCACATATAGTAATATCTGCCTCAATGGGACTTCCGTTTCTAGATGCGTGTATGAAAAGTGTGCAGCTGTTAATAAGGAGACGTGGTAGGTGAATGTTTGGGTGAGCTGTGAAGTATAAAAAGGGTACAAAGTGTTGAGATGGGCGGCTTGGGAAAAGAAGAATAGGTTGAACGGAGGGCAAGGTGGAGTTTGGGTAGATGTGAAGTGGGAAAGTGGAAAAAAGGGCGATTTTGAGGTTAGGTTAGTGGTGGGTGGGGAAAGGGAAGGAGATAGGTAACGGGCTCTGGTGGTAAGAGACCGAAATAGAACGGCGGAAAAGGAATGTGGAAGTAGGGAGCAAGTTAACGATGGAAATTTTTGATTTGGGGAAAATTGTGGAAGGCGGGAGTAGGAATTGTTGAGTCTGAAGGAGAGCCGGACTGAGGGATGAAGAATAAGGGTAGAATGGAGGAGAAGAGAGGTGAGAAAGAGGAGAAGGTAATAAAGGAGGTTGATAGGGGAGGGCGTGAAGTCAAGAAGGAGGGAGGAAGTGTGAAGCTCGCCAATGAAGAGGGGTAACTGTGGGAGAGTATAGGCGCGCAACGAGGGGGACGTTGGAGAGTATAGGGGGATGAAGGGGGGAGCGAGTTACGGGAGTGGGAAGAAGTAAGTGGAGTCAAGAAGAAAGACGTGTGGGATGGCGGGAGAAGGGCTAAGGGTGAAGAGGGCTATATATAAGGGATGTTAGTGCAGTTGATGCGGGAAATGAAGAGTTTGGGGGCGGAGGTGAGGCGTGAGAGGGAAGAACGGAGGAGAGTGGAGAGGATGAAGTTGGAGGAGGAATTGAAAGTGGAAAGGGTAAGCAGATTAGGCCTGCAGCGAAGGGTGAAGGAAAGGAGAGGTAGGGTGGAAGGAGAATTGAGGGAGATTAAAAAGAAAAGGGAGATAGAGTAGAATGAAGAGGATAGAGGTAAAGCAGGATCTGATGGAAAGGAAGAGCAAAAGGAACAATGTGGTAATAAGGAGGTATAAAGGTGGAAGGGTGTGATGTCAGTGATGGCGTGAAGGAGTTGTGGGAAAAGATGGAGATGGAGTTAGAGGAAGTGAGGGAGATGGTTAGGATAGGAAGAGTTGATAAAGAAGGGAGGGGAATGGTGGTAGTAAAACTTAAGGGGTCGGAGGAAAAGAGGAGAGTAATGGGAGCTAAAAAGGGGTTAAGGGGGCAAAGAGAAGTAATAAGGAATGATTTGACGGGAAAAGAGAGAAGGGCTAAATGTCTGATTATGAGGGAGGTGGAAAAGGAAAGACGGAGAGGGAGGAGGGTATAGATAGGATATATGAAGATGAGGGTGGACGGTGCAGTTAAGAGACGGGATGAAGTAGGGAGTTGTTGGAAAAGGCAGCAGCTAGTCGGGCGGGAGGGGAAGTTGGGGTAAGGTAAAGTGAGGGATTGCCATGTGGCGGGTCGCGGGGTCAAAGGAGAATGAAAAATGGCGGGTGGAGGAGGTGGGTGAAGTGGTCGGGGAGGATGGATGAATGTTTTGTTACGTAATGCGAAAGAGCTGTATGAATGCCAAGATTGGAGTGGTGGAGGTGAGCGTTCGGAACAGTGGGTCCACGCGTTGGAAGGGGGGGGGGGGGTGCAGCGTAAGGGATAGAAGGTTAAGAGTAGATGTAAAGTTATTGTTGTGAAACACATGTAAGAAGGAGTTGAGAGAATATTGAAACCCCAAGGGGACAATAAAGGTATTATTATTATTATTATTATTATTATTATTATTATCTGCCTCAATCGTCATTATGTCCTAAGGTTACTTGTATGCACGGTTGATATTGCGCCGCATTTACGCGCATTTTTACCCGAAAATTCTTTTAATGTATATTCACGTAAGATCCAGACAAGCCTCTTTTCGTTCAGTTTTTTAGAGCCCTTCGTGCAGCTAGTTAAGTCAAATTACTCTCTCAGATGATGACAATCGCTCGCGTAGTACTAATTACTCGCGGAAAGCCTACGCGCGATTATTCAAATATAAAAATGCGATACCACATATATAAATGAATAAATGAATTTATGTGTATACTTTGTTGCCACGCGCGCGACATGACGCAATATCCAACGCACGATTTATACAGGTTCATACACGTTCAATAGCATTTTTCAAGTACGTGCAAGTTGCCATGATGGAAATAATGATTACGTTTTAATTTATATAAAACGTAAAAGTGAATTTTTTCATTGGTTTTTTTCTATTCAATTGTTGATGCTGATGAATATTTGAATTGTATCGTAATGATAAGAATATGAAACTGATTTTTAAGGAATTGGATATAAATGAAGAACTTTTATTTTCTTGCTTGATAAAATTTTGTTAAGTCAAATATGAAATTTTTTTTTTCATTGTTTTCAAAACATTCAAAGTAATTCATTGCATATTTTCATCCTCAATTATTGTTAATTTCAAAACTATGAATTTTCATTTGAAATCGAAAATGAAAAATAAAAAATTTAATTTCAGTATTAATAATTATTTGTGACAATTATATATCAAGTTGATTGAAAATTACGTTATTTTATTTACAAATAAATCGAAAGTACTTCGATTAATTCAAAACAATTGTTACATTTTAGAAAAAATATATTATATAATCTTCGAATTAAAATAAATATTTTCAATTCATGAATAACTTCATTTAAATAAATATTGAACATATAATGAAAACAATAAAAAATAAAAATAACGAATGAGTCAGTTTGATTCAATTTTTTTATCTGGTAAATAAAACTCGGCAAGTATACGGTTTCTGTGGCGCCACCTGCAAATGACGATGTATTTTTGTAGAACTCGACGAAATAAAACGTTTTCGTAGAATAAAAAATTTCGATATCTCGCTTAGTTTTCAAGATATCGAAGCTTCAAAAATTTTTTTTTTTCCATTATTATTTCTATGTTATGTTTGAAATTGTTTGACGAAATGAGACTTTGTCAAGTCTTATTTCATCGAGGAAGGTATGGATGTAAACAAATGATCTGTATATACGCCTCAAAACAAATTTTACCGTCACAATCGCACTAAGAAATGTAATTCAAACTATAAATGTAAGAAGACACAAGATTCCTGCAATTGAAAATTTTGTGTTTATATATTATTTGTTTACATTTTGGAATCTTATACTCCAAGTGGGGGGAATCTTAAACCCCACTCCAACACAGGAAGAATATGAACAGAAAATGCACTTCGTATACGATTTGTTTACATATATATTCATATTTGGTATTTTCAAGCATTGTGGTGTTGTCTTCAGTAACAAGTGGTCTATCTATATTTCGTTTCGAGTTAAACTTTTTGCAAGGCACAAAATCGTGGTACGATCTGGGCATTGATAAATTATTTCATAAAATGTTTTATCATTTCATAAATTTTTTTAATTTTGGCGAAATTATCAAAATTAATTTCAATTTGTTTCTAAAATAAATACAATCTTTTAAAATTTATTTTAG
Source organism: Microctonus brassicae (assembly GCA_918226075.1). NCBI lineage: Eukaryota > Metazoa > Arthropoda > Insecta > Hymenoptera > Braconidae > Microctonus > Microctonus brassicae. Next base: position 4,872,501 of record OW445486.1, on the reverse strand, counting down.
CCCCCCCTCACCCGGGGGGGGGAGGGGCGCCCCTGCACCCCACTCTATATCTACACACATACACATACACACTCACACACATACGTACATGCATACAGATTATTTGTTTACATCCATACTTTCCTCGACGGAATGACTTTATTAAGTCTTATTTCGTCGAAAAATATCAAACATAACATAGGAATAGAAATCAGAAAAAAAAATTTTGAAACTTCGATATCTCAAAAACTAAGCGAGATATCGAAATTTTTTATTCTTCAAAAACGTCTTATCTCGTTGAGTTCCCCTGAAACTCTATTGTTTTTTGTTGTTTAAAAATATTGTGCAGGTCAGTAAATTGATAATGAGAAAATAAGTATTTATATGTTTGATTAATTTTTATTTGTTTTTTATTTTATCGATCACTTGTGTCTGTCAGTGATATCTTATCAACATTAAGTGAACTAATAATAATGCTTTTAACCACTGTGTTGATAAAATAAAGTAAGAAACAAAAATTGAATATTTATATTGTAAAATAATTCGAATATTCAACGATAATAATTTAAAATAAAAAATCTAATTGAATATTTGTTTGCGTAGGTTATACGTACACTATTGACCTTCAATAACACAATAATTCCTTTATAGTCTTGATATAGTGTGTGTAAAGTATGTAATGATAATGTGCATAAATTACAAACACGATCAAACTTGTACAATAAATAAAATCAAAATTATTCATGGATTAAAAATATTTACTTTAATTTGGAGATTATATAAAATATTTAGCAATTGTTTTGAATTAATTGGAGTACTTTCGATTTGTTCGTAAACGAAATTACGTAATATTTAATTAACTTGATGAATAATAGTTATGAATAATTATTAATATGTAGATTAAAAATTTTTGTTCTTCATTTCATGAATGAATCGTCGATTTCAAATAAAAATTTCGAGTTTTTATATGAGATTAACAATTGACGATATAGATTTATAATGAATTACTCTGAATATTGTAAAAATGATTGAAAAAGAAAAATACGTCTGATGTTTGATGTGAAAAAATTTTATTGAGCAAAAAATAAAAGTTCTAAATTTGTTTATATCCAATTTTTTGATATATTAGATTTGTTTTTGAAATCATGATATATTTGTTTCGACATTGATAATCATGAAAAATTTTGTCTCGGCGGTCTATAACAATAGCAACAACATATAAAAATAATCTTTATGAATTTTTCATATTTATTAATATTCAAAAAAGTTATGATCCCGACTGTGAAACAAAATTTTTTTTCTGACGTTTGTAAAAAATCACAATTAACATAAACAATATAAATATAAAAAAATTATTCATAAATTTTTTCTTCAACCTAAAGGACCAATAAATAACATATAATATTTACATTGTCGAATTTTTTTGAATATACGTTAAAAAAAAATTAATGAATGCAAATTAACATTATATATAAATCGTCCGTTAAGTTATTTGTTGCCACAATTAAGTGCGGTAATAATTACCGGTAAGATAACAGCCCTGGAACTCAATCATATCCTAATACTCCATCAATTCTCCAATTAAATGCATTTTTACAATTTTCATGCGAAAAAATCCTAGTAATAAAAATTACTACAAATAAAAAAATTATTTCCAAGTTGAAACAAACGTGATCATTTCAAATTAGTGTATTTTACGAAAAATTATCAGTATTATCAAATAGAACATTGCAAATATATCCCGTTTTTTCTTTTTTGTGATCGAGTACTAGTGCTATCGGTCGTTAGTCATCAAAAAATTAATATTAATTATTATTTAACTAAAAATTATCGCACTTTCCATTAATTCAATATCAAAACCCATGGATAATAATTATAAATCGAAAAAAAATCTCACATTTAATGCATCAACTAATTTCAAAAAGCCTCTCAACTTTCGCACCGATGAAAAGTGAGCGAGTATACCAAATCATTCTCCTCAATTGAATACAAATTATTTTCCAATACGTCAATGCATCAACTCTAAAATCCAAACTTTTCATTCTCGGCCACCTCATCCCAATTGATCAAAACTCAATTCCAAATGAAACTAAATAAACAAACAACAAAAGTGCCAATGTACTTTATAAATTCTCATCGTTACAATACTGAATTTGTGTTTTCTTATTCTTTCTTTTTTCTCTTATGGCTTCTTCCTCGTGCGCTAGTACTCACGTGAAAATATTCACCTGTACACATATAAAAACACTTCTTTATTTTATACATATACCTATGTACATATATATATTTATATATTATACTTTATCAAATAATACTTATAAGCATTCATCAGTTTTCTTTTCCAGAACAAATTTACATTGTTAAAACCTATTTTTCCTATATAAATATACACATATGTATTTATTTATATACATATGTATGAATATGTACATAAGAAATATATATATACGTATGAGATTATTGTTATATATTGATCAATAAATAAGCTGGTTTTAAATAAAAATCCTATTTTTTTTTTGTCATTTGAAGCCCCATTTTGACTTTAATTTCGTTAATTTTATCCCAATTTTATTTATGCTTTTAATTCAATTACACAAAATCAAATTTTGGAATATTATTCGCTGCACAAATTCATTCTTAGGGAATTAATGTAAAAAATATTGCGATTTTTCATTCAGCTGAAATATTTTGTTTACTAATTTGAGAAAAATGAAATTATCAAAATAATATTTTTGATTCAAAAATTTGTAATTTGACCATATGGACGCCAAATTTACATCGAAAAATATTCAAGTGTTAAGAAAAATACTGAATAAAAAAAAAATAAATAAAAATGTAGAAAAATGCGAAATTATTAATTTTAGAAATTCAAAAAATTTTCATTAATTCTAATTATAATAAAACAAAGAAAATTGTTGTGAAATATAAAATAGGACTGTTTTCCTCTCGTAAAATCATCATAAGAATTAATCAAAAAAACCAAAATTAATTCCCTAATTTTGTCTGAGTGTAAAAAAAAATTTTTTTTTTAAATTCAAAAAATCATTTCTAAACCCAGTTAAAAATTTAATATGCAAATATTTGTATGTATTTATCAACAAATTGTAGTTCTCAGAAAAAAAAGTAATAAAAAAAACCTGAAAATTGATTATATTGCCATAATTTTTGGATTTAATTTATGACAAATGAAAAACAGAACTGATTTATTAATAAACAGTATATCTCAAGTGTATAATTTGCTGCCAATAGTGAACTCAACCCTTTCTAAGTTTTTCCCCACTATTGAAATATAAGGGAAAGTCGTTTGAGAACGAGTTATAAAATATTCTGCATTTATCCGTATAAATATAATATATCGCGGCATATTGCACAAGTGAATGAGACGTTGCATATTAGAAATTATCCTGTTGTACAAATATATAAATACATATATGTATAGTTATAGCACCGTGGAGAATTTTTATCAGTGAATCAATGGAAAAGAAAAGAAAAAGAAACATGAAATTTATCGGTGGAATAATTGCAATAAGGTGAGAGACCTGAGATTTGGAGAATTTTGCAATTGAATTTCATTTGTATAATTTTTACGAGAGAAAATTTTAGTAAGAAGAATTATTATAAATAAAAAAATAATTTCAGAGTTGAGATTTGATTATTTTGATTGACGTATTTTATAAAAATTGTGCGTGAAATATATTTCATTAAAAATGCAGATTTAATCTTAATATCTCATGAATAAGTAATTTTTTCGAAATTGAAAAATTTTGTCTCAACAGACTATAACAATAGTAACAATATATAACTATAATCTTTATGAATTTTTTATATTTATTAATATTTAAAAAAGTTATGATCCCGACTGTGAAACAAAATTTTTTTTTCTGACGTTTGTCAAAAATCACAATTAACATAAATAATTTAAATATAAAAAAATTATTCATAAATTTTTTCTTCAACCTAAAGGACCAATAAATAACATATAATATTTACATTGTCGAATTTTTTTGAATATACGTTAAAAAAAAATTCATGAATGCAAATTAACATTGTATATAAATCGTCCGTTAATTTATTTGTTGCCACAATTAAGTGCGGTAATAATTACCGGTAATGTAACAGCCCTGGAACCTAATCATATCCTAATACTCCATCAATTCTCCAATTAAATGCATTTTTACAATTTTCATGCGAAAAAATCCTAGTAATAAAAATTCTTACAAATAAAAAAATTATTTCCAAGTTGAAACAGACATGATTATTTCAAATTAGTGTATTTTATAAAAAATTATGAGTATTATCTAATCATCTATTACAAACAATTCCTTTTCATCATTCATCTCCATTCTTAAACTCATTCCCCACCAATTTCCCTTCACAAATCATAAATCAATCAACAATTATCACAATCCCCCTCTATCCACCGTCAAAAACCGCAAACAATATTCCTAATTAACAACAAAATCCAACATCAAATAAATCATCCAACCCCCTAAACCCAAAATATTCCCATCTCATCTCAATCCATAACTCAGTAGCTATCTCATTAATATTACCATCTATCATCATGACTCTCAAATTATCTTTTTTTTTTTTGTTGTCTCTTATTCATTTCACACTCGTGCTCTCCCGCTGTGTGTTCCTCACATTTCGATCATTATCATCGCGTAACGTGTTTAATTCACATATATATATGCACAATAATAACAATATTAATGATAAAAATAATAATATATATGCACATGTGCGCAGTAGCACGAAAGCGAGAGAGAATTCAGCGAACCGAGACAAGAATAAACGTGTTTTGAACGTGCACGAGCTTGTCCGCGCGTAGGATAATCCGATGTGCAAATATTTCATATGCTGTATATAATATAATGAAAGATTATATACATATACATATAAATATATAAGAATTATGGGATTGCATAACAATTATACGGAAAAAGTAAGTGCAACGTCGTGTGTGATGTATTTTTAGTTGGTTAATTTGTTCGATGAATATTACATTCGCTACTTGAAGTCTTTTATAATTGTAAATAGTTTATTATATTTTTTTTTTTTTTTTTCATTATTATTTATTCAATTATACATGTATATATGTGTGTATAACTTTATTTTGAATTATTAATGAGAAGTGTTTTCGTCATAATTAATTATTAATATTATTTTGAAGTTTAATTGGCGATGTGAAATTTTTTTTAGTTGTGACTTATACATATGATTTATTGTATATTTTTGTGTTTAAAATTTTTTTTGTATGGTGTTATAATGGATATAAGTGTATACTAAAGAATATGAAAAAGAAAAATGGAATTGTATTTTTGAACGTCGAAGTTTTTGTTTGGTGAAAATTAATTGATAAGAAATTATGATATGAATGAAATTAAATTGCGAATGAATTTTTGGATTCAGATTTATTTTCACTTTGACGTTAATTGTTGATTTGTGATTTTTTATAATAATCAGATGAGCTCTTGTTATAAAATTAATAACATCAACTTGGGTCGTTTATATTGTAAACAAATTAATATAATATTTTTGGTTTTATTTAAATTCATTTTGTATTTATATGTTGAATGTAAGAAAATAATGAAAATATAAAATACTTTTAGCACATGAAAAAAAATTTATTTATGATTTATAAACAAATTAATGAACTCCCAAAAATATTATTTATTTTTGTTATGAAATGATAAATAATTATTAATTGCGATATTAAATAACAAAAAAAATTGTAGATATTTTTTTTCCTACGAATTAATGTTTTCATTTATTTTTTTATTCACTAATTGATAAACAATTAGTTTATCGTTGTCAATAACTTGGTTATTGCTACGTAATAAACGAGTTTCTGAACGCCATTAATATATTATTTCTTAATTATTAATTAGCCTTATTAATAATTGATGATTTTTTTTTTTTTTTTTTTTAAAGACTATTAAATTGCACGAGATTTAGCAATTATTTTACAAGTTTTTCTCACGCGACTTTTTGATGGCCCTTTTATGCAGTTGTACAATTTTTAATTGGATATAATAAACGTGCATTTTTATATCTTTCACATGACGAATTTTCTTATTCCGTATTTGGGCGAAGAGTCTATTAATTATGAGTTGATTCCATAGACGGTTGCACTTGTGAGCACATTTAGTTGTGTAGTATATTTATGTGAAAAAATTCTAGTAATAACAATTACTATAAAGAAAAAAAAATATTCCTGATTTAGAACAGACTTGATTATTTTGAATTAAGGTATTTATGAAAATTATGCATGAAATATATTTCATGAAAAATGGCGAATTAATTTTTAAATTCCGTAAATTAGTTATTTTTTTGAAATTTAAAAATTTTTTCTCGACAGACTATAATAATAGTAATAATATAGAACAATAATCTTTTTGAATTTTTCATATTTATTAATATTTAAAAAAGTTATGATCCCGACTGTGAAACAAAATTTTTTTCTTTGACGTTTGTGAAAAATCACAATTAACATAAACAATTTAAATTTAAAAAAATTATTCATAAATTTTTTCTTCAACCTAAAAGACCAATAAATAACATATAAGATTTACATTGTCGAATTTTTTTGAATATACGTAAAAAAAAAATTAATGAATGCTAATTAACATTATATATAAATCGTCCGTTAAGTTATTTGTTGTTACAATTAAGTGCCGTAATAATTACCGGTAAGATAACAGCCCTGGAACTCAATTATGTTCTAATTCTTCATCAAATCTCCAATTAAATGAATTTTTACAATTTCCACCCGGAAAAAATCCTACTAATAAAAATTACTTAAAATAAAAAAATTATTTCCGAGTTGAAATAAACTTCATCATTTAAACAAATTAATGTATTTAGAAACGCATGAACTAAATTCTTCCATTCATTTATCAACACCACAAATAACAAACAATTCTCATTTTATGAATTCAAAAATCTCTTACCTAACTACAATATATTCTCTTATATTAAATTCAAATATCACTGGCATACAAAATTGATAATTAAAATTATCGTGGCGACACATCCGACCTACATTTATTCAACCATCAAGCAAATATACATTATATATTTTTTTTTCTTTTTCATTTACCATGAACACGATGGCAACAATTTTTTCTTATCCAACTTCTTTACATTTACAATTTACCCATTACCGGATGGTCAACAACCGCTGATGTATGTTTATTTTTTTTTCTCTCTTTTATTACTTCGGAAATGTTCTTATTTTTCTAGTTCCTATTTTGTCCATCGCGATAACAAAATCCCCTTACTTTTTTTCACGTAGAATATAATATTCTTTTCTCTTTCATATCACATTCATTTAAATGAACCAGTTATTTGTAGGTTATAAACTTTTATTTATTTCATCAACTTCTTCATTCATTGGTCTGACATAATAATCACTTAATAAATGATAGTAAATAACAGGAAGTGGTTGAATACCACTGACAACTGCATTGTGATATACTACGCAAAAGCTCAAAGAGAACGTGGACGAGTAAAAGAAAAAAAAAATAAATAAAAAAAAAATGTAAAGTTCCTTCCTTCATTATTAATTGTACTCTTCCTCTTTACACATACACAAGTGTCTTCATATATAAAACAAGTCTGTAAATATAATTACTGATAAAATTGAATAGTTACAATTGTATGAAATATGTTTATTTATTAAATGATTTTAATTATTTCATATTTGCATTTGGCTTCATTCGTAAATTCGAATGGGTAAAATGTTTTGAGGTTATGTAATAATTTAATGGATTAGTCATTTTTACCTTTCTTGAAAATTAACATACGAGGAAAAGATTATCCATTAAATTAATGTTCAACTTCAAGAAAAATATAATTGCAAATTTAAATTTATCATATAAATTAGGGGAAAGTGGCTTAAAATGGCAAATTAGGGATTTTAGAGACTAAGCCGACATGTATGCCATTTTAGGCTAGCATATATTTAATGTGTTTCCTTTTAAGTATGCCATTTTACCCATAGCAATGAGGGTAAAATGCTTAATAACAGTTTTTATATTTTTTTGTGGGGATTATACGGTTTCCATGGCGCCGCCAAATAACCATGTATAATTATTATATAATTCGACAAAATAATATAAAACTTTTTTGAAGAGTGAATGTTTTCGATATCTCGCTTAGTTTTCGAGATATCGAAACTTCAAAACTTTTTATTTTATTTTTAATTCTGTTGTGTTTGATAGTTTTCAACGAAATAAGAGTTTGTTTAGTCTTATTTTGTCGAGGAGAGTATGCATGTAAACAAATAATCTGTATGTATGTATGTATGTATGTGTGTGTGTGAGTGTGTGAGTGTATATGTGTGTAGATAATGAGTGGGGTCCAGGGGCGAAGACCTAGCAGGGTGTCGTGGGGCTGAGCCCCTCATTTTAAAAATAAGATTGAAAATAAAAAAAATAGTAACATTTTATTTTAGATAAAACTACAAATTGAAATTGATTTTGATGATTTCACCAAAGATAAATTTATTTGTTTATTTGAGTTTTTTGTCAGCAAAATTCCCAACGGACGTTGGGAGCTTACTAATATAGACAGACCACTTGTTACTGAAGACAACACTCAACCATAGTGATAGAAAATATCAAATATGATTAATAATGTAAACAAATAGTATACATGATGTATTTTCTGTTCATGTAATTCTTCCTGCATTTAAGTGGGGGGCGGAGCCCTTGTATTTTTAGAAGTATTGAAGATAATGTCATTTTTGTTCGAAATTCGTTTTTCTGCAGATGAATTACATCGAAATGCATTGCGAAAAAAAAAAACAATTTTTTTTTCATTTTTTCAAAATTCGATATCTCGAAAACTAAGCGAAATATCGAAAAATTTTATTCTTAAAAAAAAAGTCGTATTTCGTCGAGTTCTACAAAAATACATGGTCATTTGGCGGGGTCACGGAAACCGTATACTTGCCTTTTTTTGCAATAAAATAAATTGTTAAAATGAACGGTATTCCAAGTGTGTGAGTATGAAAGTAATATTATTCCTTGAAGCTTTAGGAAACTATTTTACTTCAATTCATCAGCCGTTTATAGTTTGCAAGTAGCACTCGATAGAAAAAATGGTATGCCATTTTAGGCTACTTTCCCTGATTGTTCACACACATTTCCCATTATCAAAATGATAATTTTCAATACAATCTATTAAAATCCACAGATTAACAATCCTAAAAAACCCTTTAAATAACATCGACAACCCATTGAACTAATCTATAACCTCAAAATATTGAGCACACTTAATTCCACCGTATATTATACCGAACAATTATTTATGTAAATAAAAAATTCATTAGACATTGCTGTCGCAGCAGCTGAGCAATGACATTCATGGCATATATAATGTTATATATCGAAGGACAAATACATGTTTAAACTTATTGTATAGGGTATAAAGTGTATGAGATTCGTGCGAGGTCACTTTCACGATGAGAAATAAGGCAAGCAATTGTGGTGCTCTTTTAATGCCAAGGGAGGTCGGCCATGACGATAACACCCAATGCGTTTTGCAATTATATGCGAAAATACGCGTTTTATATAAACAAAATATATGTTAAATATATATCTATGTGTACATAAGTTGATTGTTTAATAGTGTGACTGTATAATTAATTGTCTTGATGTTCAAATGTAAATAAGAAATAGAGTTAGGATTTATTTGAAAGAAAAAAAAAATGCGGTCGCACGTTTGAAGGTGAATAAAAAGTTGGTTCACACTAAAACATATAAATATAATGTAAGACACAACTAATATATATATTATATATGTATGTGATTTCTTCAGCCTCGATAATCGGTTGCGGTTAACGAGGTCACTTGTGAGGAAAGTTGATTGATAAAAAAAAAAAATTATTCTAGTCAGACTCAATATAATAATAATGCAATGTGATGTTTATTGGTCATCAATCGACCTGAATATATATATTAGGTGTTGAGGATTGTCAAGAGATTTTGAAAAAAGTTAAATTAATAAACGAATTTTTAGATCATGAATGATAATCAATATAATTTGTGCGATAGAAATTTGTATTGAAGAAGTTGATTAAATAATATGAAAAATTTAGGTATGTGCTGAAATTTTGATATTATGTTTATAATAATTATATATAAGAGTGGAATAAATTTCAAAAAGATTCTGTAGGAATTATTGGAGATAATTATATTTAAAGTTTGTATATTGAACGGGTTTAACCTCAAAAAAATCTAGGAAAAACGCACATTTTTTCTTGTATAATAAAAACTATATTTATTATCTGAATAAGAAATCAGTTATATATAGAGTAATAACGTACGAATTTGAGAAAATTTTGAAAAAAAATATTCTCTACTTAATTACGGAAATATAGCCCTTTAAATATTGAGGTTTCATTGATATTTTCTTGGTTTTGGCATGAGAAAAATATTGTGAGCAAACGATGTGGCAATAACGCATTCAACAATCATAACAAAAGTGCGCGACAATTCAAAAATAAAAATATATGAAGATGGTTTTGTGTAGATGGAAGCGTGAATAATGTCAGATTTTAGCTAATATTAAAATAATGTCTATAGAATATTCACGATTATTATTCCAATAAAATACAATTGAGCTTTAGTGCGACCATTTTTGATTTTAGCGTAGACTGTTGGCCCAAAATTTGTTAGTAAGTTCATAGTTTCAATATTATAATTTTGTTAGTTTCCATCCTTTCTCCCCACAAAAAAATCGCACAATATACATTCAATAGAAAATCCCCATTTCCGAATCCTAAACGATTAATTAAATTGTTAAAAAAAAAATCCAACAAAGTCGCATTTGATTCGCAATTTTTTTTTACTTTTTTCCACTATATATTTCTATACATACATGTAACAATAATCTTTTTAATATCAATCATTACCTCCCACACAAAATAAATAATTTAATAAATATCCATTGCATCAATTAATCATTTTTCAAAAAATTATCTTCATCCTCCACCAGACATAAAAAAATATCTTGGACTTTTAATTCGAATACCAATTTCCTTTTCGCTATAAAATACACCTTTATAAGTGCATACATAACAAAATTGATTACCTCAACATTATCTATCTCTACTTGTAAAAAAAAAAAAAAAAAAAGTAAATAAAAAAACGTATCGATAAGACAGTGATTTTATGTGGAATGAAATATCGCCATCAGTCGTAATTATTTATTCCAAACAAAATATAAAAATAATAAACTAAATCAATATACATGCACTAGTAATTTATAATAAAATAAAAACAAACTGTGAGCTCGTTAGTGCGTGAGATGATAAGGGTTAATGTCCTGTCGTCAATGGAAGCTGAAGCTCAAAGTAACCTCGATAGTGCGCATGCGCAGATCGATAAATCCACAGTATCCGGCGTCTTAGTTCTCTTAGAAAGTGGTTCGCGCTAGCATGAACGGCTGGGCGTATACACATCCATATTATTTGCCGCCATCGTTACACTTCATCTGTATATATAGGTATTAAATAAATACATATATATTTATGTATTCAGGTGTATACATATTTAATACCTATGTAAGATCTAACATGTATCTATACAACGCAGCAGACAGGCCAACAAACTGGTGTGGACAAGTTGTAACGCGCACGGACAAGACACATCGAATTTTCGTATGAGATTAAATATATCGAATATCTCAAAATGTCTCTGAATATCGTTACGTTTATTGGATTTTAAAGTATTCGAATGAGTTAATAAAAAATTTGTTTAAAAGTCCACGCAAAATTTGTGTTGAAATATTTATTACATAAATTCAACATGAAAATGAGGTTAAATCAAGGCATTCGTGTGACTCCATTTGACTCAAATGCTATGTTAAACACTCACATAGAATTAAAAAATATTTTGAATATTACTCATTTACCAATTCAACTGAAAATATTTGTAGTTTTACAGACAAAAACTTTCTGTTAAATTTTCTGTACGGAATTTTGAATTGAAAAATATTAAATTTAATATTTTTAGATTATAATATTCATTAAGCATTGAATTGCTATTGTTATATTATTATCAGTGAATGTTTTTTATGATATATCCTTTCAATGAAGATTTATTATTTTTTCATTAAACAACAAATTTCATATTGAATTTTTCATTGTATTTTTTGGAATAAACAGAGTTGACCAAGTAATTGTATAATTCATTAAAATATTAAATATCCACAATGTAGTATGATAATAGTTCAAATAAATAAGCCCAATTTAACACAAAAATAATGTAACGAAACAATTTAAAAACTGTGTAAGTTTTACACATTCATTTATTGATTTATTTCAACTAAAATCTTGTGTTTCAACCAACATAAAATACCATATTCATTTCACTGAAGATGATTTTTCTGTTTTAACCCAAACTCTCGTTATAAAATTAAACACAAAATTATCCTCTGTATATGATAATACTATTTATTTTCATACATTCGTAAATAAACTGTGTCATCTTTATCACTACAATTTTTTTTCTCCATGAAAAATAAAATTAAAAAAATCTAGTTTACATTTCAACTATCTTTCTATCCTACACAAACATTTACAAATATTCATTTGTAAATATTATCTTTCAGTCCATGAAAAATGAAAACACAAATTGATATAACATAGAAATAAATAAAAAAATGAAAAAATTATTCATCTAATAATATCCATCAGAATTATTAATTAAATATTCATTTGTCTCTCTATGTTTCTTTTCTCTCCATAATTTTTGTTGTCCTTTGATTCAATAAATTATAAAATTACAAGATATCAGAATGAAATAAATAAAAAAATAAATAAAATAAAAGTGATTGAGAACTATATATCGGTAATTTTTTTTTTATAAATCGGAAAGTATCGCCTACATTATTTTACATGTCACGAAAGAATTTATTTTTTCACTATCAGCTGCGAAACTGTCCACTCAGCTGTCGCAATCACAATTGACATATATATATAGCGATGTTACGTTATATATATTCGTAATAATATAGCGATAAAATTCTGCTTTAGAATGACAAGGAAATAAAATAGATAAACAGCTGAGAGAGAAACAGTAAGTATAAAATATATATTTATTTATATATTTATGCATGCAAGGTCATCGATCGCATTAAATGCAATTTTTTTTTATTACTTTAAATATATATATATAAAAGTATATATGTAATAATAAAAGTTACATATATTTATATATGAGTGAAATGAGAAATTACATAATAAATATTTTTGCCATTATCGAAAGGGAGAGAGAGACAGGTGTTTATAAATTAAATTTTATTCATTCGAAATGAGAAATAAATTTAAGAATTTTTTTTTCTCAATCTTTTAATTAGTTTTATTTTTTCATTTAATTTTTTTTTTTCATGTATTGTCATGTGAATCGAGATAATTAGAAGTGAAAGTAAATGTAAATAAAATTTGTGACCTTGGAGGAAAAAAAAAAATATGATAAAAAAAAAAATTATAAAAATTTTAATCTTTTGATTATTTATTTTAATTTGTTTATTGTAAAGTTTTAATAGTTAAGGAAGTTTTGGTATAAAATTATCAGTAGAAGACTGATGGAAAATAACTTGATCTTTTAAAGAAAATTCATTTTTAAATGTATTTTTTATAATTGAATTAAAAAAAAATTTTTTTTTTAGGTTTGAAAATTTTTAAATTTACTCAAATAATTGTAAGTAACATAATAATTGACTTATTGTGTGATTATTAAAAATTGATACATGGAATAATTTATTTAAATTTGGTAAAATTCTCAACCATTTCAAATAATTATCTCAAATCACAATGAAAAATCAATTATTATTCAATATTTTATATTCAATTGAATAGTAAAAATTATATTTGATATAAAACACTGAGCAATATGGGAATAATTATTTAATATGAAATTATTTATTGATAGAAAATTTCAAATAAATTCAATTTGTAATAAAAATTATTCAGTTTTTTAAACAAAAGAAAATAAAGTGAAAAAAAGTAAATAAAATAATAAAGGAAAGCAAAAAACGAAATATATTTCTCACTGTTATTATTTAAATAAATAAAAAATGAAAAAAAATAATTACTTATTCATTCGTGTTATCTTTTCATTTGTTTAGATGAAACATATATAAATATTTATCACCAAAGTTAATACTGAAAAATACTGAAAAATACAACAATAACAAAATAAAAAATAAAATAATGAAAAAAATTGAACAATTTCGTTCTATTATAATGAAAAATAAACTAGATTTCAAACAATTGCAATTTTCCTCAACAAAAAAAATAATTGCTTATTGTATCGTGATTAAATAAAAAATATATAAAAAATTATCCCCAAAATATTCATCAATAAATAAAATAATTAAATAATTATTCAAAAATTTCTCATCCGAATATTTTCATCGTAAATTTGAATTGATTTTATATTAAAATTTAGCTCAATTGATGGATTTCAATTTAATTCAACTGAAAATGAATCAAACAAAATTTCTCAAAGAAAATTAAATGTCAAAAACACTATCAAAATAAAAAAAAACAAATAAATAATGGTATAAAAAACCACCTAGAATTTAAGTACATATACATAAATCCCCTCATGTTTTACATAAATTTTTCAACAAAATATATAAAAACATGTACTCACATGTTAGTTCAAGATCTCCCGGATGTATATTTAATTTTTTAATTATTTTTCCTGCGTGATTACTCTCGTCGTCTCTCAATTTTCCTCTCTCTTTTCCCAACAGAAAAATTTTTTCCTCACTCGTGCAACAACTCAATAATAAATCAGTTGCTTATAAATTTTCAGTCCTTAATTTACACACTCGTTCAAGTTCAATAACTTTCAAATTAGAAAAAAAAACCGAAAAAAAAAAAATAATAATCAAATCAAGATATCAAAAATATCCACGCGTAAAATAATTTCACAAACTCTTCATCAAAAATCAAAATAAATTTGTCCCCAATTTTCAAAACACGCACAAATATATTTGAAAAAAAAACCAAAAAAAAAAAAATAAAAAAATAAATTCCTCGAACTTTATCAAATCAGCAACACTCAAATAAATTTTAAAAAATTCAAAACAAAAATTTTGTAATACTTTTAAAAAAAAAAAATTGTTTTTTCCATTAATTTATCCGTTTGTTCACAATATTTTCAACAATCAAATTACGTTGCAATATATAATAATGATTGATAATAATAATATTAATAATGCTCCGGATATCGATTGAATAAATCGTTAAACAATACTACAATATTGTACTGTAAAACGACAGTGAAATAATCCACCACGGCGAGCAAACCAACACTGAAAGTTGAATCAGCCAAACGGCGACTGCGCGTCAGTTTTTCTCGTTCCCCCATCGCGACACACACAGTATATATATATATTCATATCTTGTAGAACGTGTAGAAACGCGTTTTAACGTGACTATCCCCACTCTAATGCCCGCATACGGCTGTCGCAAAATTATTTCCACCACTATAAAACGTCCATTGTGCTCGATCCATCAGTGAATGTATTGTAAATATGTATGTGTACTTGACATATACTGTATATATTTATATGTATATATATATATGTATAAAGATGTATGTATCATTGAATGCTGTAATAATAGTGGGAGGTTAAAAGTGCGCTGTATTCAAAGTGGCTTTTGCTATTTTTAATTATTTAATTATATATTTATGTATGTATGTATAGTTTATGTATTTATATTTTTTGAATGAGTTCGAATAAAAATTGGTATTTAAATTATTGTTATTCAAGTTTTTTTTTTGAGGGTAAAAATGTTCATTTCTTTTTTCTTTATTTATGATTTTTTTTTTTTTTTTTTTTGGTATTGGTGTTGGGAATTTTTATGTATTTATTTATGTATATGTATATAAATGAAAGTGTGCATATAGGTTATTGTGTTAAAAGGTGGTTGGGAGGAAAATGAATTGTTTATTCAGTATTTTATTGACCTATCTTAATCACAAATTTGTTGATTGTATGAGTAAATTTTAATTTAGGTTTGTGCTGATTTTATTATTTTTGTAGAGTGATTATTTTTGAATGTTGTTGAGTAATTTGTTGCTTTGTAATATATTGTTTGAGGATACTTGGGATATTTAATGTTTAGTATATATAGAAAAAAAGTGGAAACAGAAGAGGAAATAAAAGCTTGATAGATAATAATTTATCATTACCAATATGGTCGATATTTTTTTTCTGTTCATTTTTCTTGTAGTTATCTCATTTGAATTATTGTCATTTTTTATTTTACATACACACAGAAATGTTGACGTCATGTTTGGAAATTAACTATATAAGCAAATTACAGGAAAATACTTCAGTTTAGTATTTTTTTTCTTGTTTCTTTATCTTTTTATATATATTTGTGATAGTTGCTTTGACGTCAATTCGCACGAAGTGAGTTTATTTTCTATCGATTATACTGCCAGGTAGGATTAACAAATAATATTTAATATTTTTTGAAGTAATTAATAATAGAGTGGGGTAAAGGCTCCGGTACTCGCTTCCATAAAATACATTAATTTAAAATAATCGAGTGCATTTCAACTCAGGAATTATTATTTTATTTGTATAGTAATTTTTTTCGCATGAAAATTGTAAACATGCATTCAATTAGAGAATTGATGGAGTATTAGGACATGATTGAGTTTCAAGGCTGTTATCTTACCGGTAATTATTACCGCACTTAATTGGGGCAACAAATAACTTAACGGACGATTTATATATAATGTTAATTTGCATTCATTAATTTTTTTTTAATGTATATTCAAAAAAATTCGACAATATAAATATCATATGTTATTTATTGGTCCTTTAGGTTGAAGAAAAAATTTATGAATAATTTTTTTATATTTAAATTGTTTATGTTAATTGTGATTTTTTACAAACGTCAGAAGAAAAAATTTTGTTTCACAGTCGGGATCATAACTTTTTTAAATATTAATAAATATGAAAAATTCAAAAAGATTATTGTTATATATTGTTACTATTGTTATAATCTGTCGAGTCAATATTTTGCAATTTCGAAAAAATTCCTAATTCATGATATTTAAAAATTAATTTTGCATTCTTCATGAAATGCATTCCATGCATAATTTTAATAAAATATATCAATTCAAAATAATTTATTCAGTCCGAACTCAAAAGTAAATTTTTCCTTCATAGTAATTTCTATCGCAACAATGTTTTCCCAAAAAAATCATAAAAATGTATTTAATTCCAGAACATAATCAAGTATCTATTGCGAGGGTCTCAATGTTAATTACAATAAAAAAAAATTTACCAAATGACATCTGCACATTTATATATTATTTCTTATATTCAGTTTCGTTAATTCACATATTTTCTTTCACAACCCACCTCTTAATTTACATAAACATATATATTGTGATAGGAAATATTGTCAACATTCCCTATAACGCTCGAATGTAATTCTCGGGCGTTAATTGTCGAAATTAAATATTGTAAAAATATCATAAATTATTATTTAACGCCAAATTAAAGATTCCATTGAAAAATGAATCAATTATGAAGTCAAAAAAGAAAACAAATCGATAGACAGTTCCTGGCTAAACAAATAATTGTATAAAAGAATTGAAACTAATATTTCGGCGAATATCGCCGAAAGTAAAATAATCCCAGATAAACGACATAAAAATTGACAAATGAGAGTAAGCAAGAAGGATCGGCCACCTAGATGGAAGTCAAACGTCGTCAACAAAGAAGCGAAATGTCAACAAGAACTGCGTCGACCAAACACACAGCTGCCATCAAACTAAGCTCTAGACCAATACTATGAACATCACACGATCATTACATAATACCATGACAAAGGGACAACGGACCTGCGATCGGGCGATAGACAAAATATGTGTCTTCACTTCTGCTCTACGAGCCAACGTGTAAACTTTACACTCTAAAGTCGACGTCAGCTGATAAATATATTCGCGTGTTAAACAGTCAAATTATTGTAGCAATTTATAAAATATATAAAGTAGATCGTCATAATGAGAGACGAATTGTATTAAGTCAAATATCTTAAGCAAAATATCTAGTACAAAAAGGAATTGTCAAAGTCTATTGGAATTATTATATTAGAACAAATTAGAAAAAATTTCAAAACCCAAATAATTATAATAACCTAAACCAAACTGTAAGTCGAAAATTCATATTGATTTATATTTCTTGTCTAAACTATTGAACTATTAATTCTTTAAAATTATTATCTATTGAATATTAATCATTCAAATTGTATATGTGTCTGTGAAAATTTATTTTACGTATATGTGTCATTGTCGAAACAAGTTGTATGTGAAACCATTTTATTTATCTTATTTATTTATATGTGAAATTATATTACAATTAATATAATATTAAAAAAATTAGTCTGCAAACGGGTCATCCGACGGTATCCACTATGACATTGTCTCATATACTTGTCAAAAATTAATTATAAAGTAAAAACGGTTATCGAGTTTATTGATTCATCTCGACAAAAATCAATTGGCGCTCAACAACGGTGAATGACAATAAATATTAATAATTAAATATTCTTATAAAATAAAATAATCTCATTTCTCCATGTGAACCCTGGCAGCCACTGACCCGCAGGCCGCACCAGGGAAAGGAAAAATAATTCCTCTTTCAATATATATATATATATATGTATATTAGGCATGTTAAGAAATAAAAAAAAATTCAGATCGGCACATTCTATTTAGCAATTTTCTTCCGGGATAATTAAAGTGCCAACGATTTCGTATGCGAATATATTTATAATGCAATTCAATCCCTATACATACGCACATACATATATATATACAGATTTATAAATATATAACTTTGTGTGCGTGCGAGTGAATCTCTTTTTCTGCCTACTATAGCAATAAATGGAATTCCATGATCGGTATCTAACTTTCATGTACGTATATTTTCATAATGTATATATATATATATGTATGTATGTATGTATGTATGTATGTATGTATGTATGTATGTATGTATGTATGTATGTATGTATGTATGTATGTATGTATGTAAAATACATATATGTACGTATAAAACTAATCAATCGATCGAGTAAATCATTTGCGCGATGAGCATATAAAATTTACTTTAAACGCAAAATGTAGATAATAAAAAATTATAACGTAGTAAATATTATTGAGGAAAATATATATATTATTTACATATATATATATGTATATTTTTTTTGGCTTATAATTATTTTAATTTAAGTGTGGGCTTTTAAGTCCAACTTTTAATATACATATACAGAAATTAAATATGTATAAAAACGCGAAATATTTATGAGCGCAATTGATGTAATGATTACAAGTCTGTGCATAGTTTATTGAGGCATATTATATATATATGGGAAAGTGGCCTAAAATGGGATACCATTTTTTTGATTGAGTACTACTCGCAAACTACAAATCACTTGGTAAAAGTAAAATATTTTTCTAAAACTTTAGAAATATTGCTTTCGTATTGGAACACTCGGAATACCGTTTATTTTAACAATTTGTTGCATTTATCAAAAATATAAAAACTAAATAAGGGTAAATAAGAGTAAAATGGTAAGCTTGAAAGAAACCACATTGAAATTTATTGAAGACAAGTAACAATTCTTAATTTTGAAACTAAACATAGAAAACAGATAGTAAACATATAGAAACTTGAATAAAAATATTTTTTCCTAACGTAAAGTAAAATATGTCTTTTTATTTGGTTTCATCACAATTATCGCATACATATGTGTTTATTTGTTAACAAACACCAGCAGAATTGATAGCATCAACTTCACTTATTTTTAGATTAACATTTTGGAAGTACTATGAGAGTCTGAAATGACGGATATTCCGTTTTAGACCAATAGTACAATTTTATAAAACATAATTAATTTTTGTACTTATAAAGACTAAATCATAATTTTCTAATTATTAAAACATATAAAATATATTTATAAGTAATCACCTATAGTTTTGTTGGAAATCTCCACATGTCACGATTATTTTATCTTTAATTATTCACAAGAATAGTACTTCCTAAAAAGTAATTATAAATAAATTTTAAACAAATAAATAAATATCCCAGAAATTGTACATTAAATCTATAAAAATATCAAAATGTCCCGAAAGTATGCACTAGAACTAATTAATGGGCTTGAATTATGCACTGTGAATATATTTATATTACTGTTGGTGAGTATTTTAAGTATTTAAATTTTGAAAAAAAAAAAAATGATAATAAATTAATAATTATTGTCATTATTTACATGTTCAAGTATTTTTATTGCCACAATTTTCAAGAAATATTACTGAATGTACGAAATACTTGAATTCGAAGAAAAAAAAAATTAACAAATTCTATATTAAAAATGATTATTAAATACAAATTTATATAAATATTGTATAAAATAAATTTGTTTATTTTTTTTGAATTGATGTATAATATATATCGCAACATTATTTAAGTTGAAATATTATGTATATATATATCCACTCATTGACGTCTTAATTTCATCTTTCAATGTACTTTTTTTAACGTATGAAAAGTATTTTTGAGTAAAATTTAAAAAATTTTACTCATATTTATTCAACGTATTTTATATAATAATCTGTCGGTCATTTTTGCTGCCAGTTGAGACAGGTTAATGATGAAAAAAAATTAATAGTATGCATACAAATATATACATATATATGCGTAGATAAAGACTTAAGAATATAACCTACAGGCGAAGTGAAGGTGGTAATGATGTAACGAATCAAAGTTAATACCATGAACGAGTTGCAACCAGCACTCTCTATTTCTATATCATTTTTTCTCGGTTATTTTTTATTTATGTAATTTTTTTTTCACGAATCCTATACAATTTTACATACCATAGACACACTAGAGTGTGTTGGCATCTTTTGTTGTTAGGTAAAGGTGCGCAATTGCGCATGCGCGCACGCTATGCACGCGCAGTAACTCTTTTTATGCACGGTCTCTTCTCGCGACTTTTTGCCGCGCACGTTGGGAAAACGGCGTGGCCGTCAAGGACGTTCATTCGTACCTCAGCGAGGCGTGTCGATTCCTGTATCCCCCCTTCCTTCAACCACACGAGTGGCGCCGCAACGGCCAACGGGTTAGAACGCGTTCAATCCGGCCTCGGGCGGCCTTGCAATATAACACTGTCGATAGTATTACAGACCTTTGCGCTATTGTTATTTTTTTTTTATCATCTCGATTTCATTCTGAGACAATTTCTTCGTGACTTTTACAATTTATAATTGTTAATAAATATATATATTCCGCCGGAATGAATAAATAGTTATGACGTATTTATATGTCTTACTCAAGTGAATGCTTTCAATGAAAGGCAGCAATTTAAATTGCGATTTTTTTTTGTATTCAATTTCTTATGTGCATTTTTTTTGTTACAGGTATATACTTTTATGGTGTTACGCAAACTGTCGGTCAAGAAATATATATTTATACGTATTCGCAGCGCATATTTTCATACCGTTATTTGGTTCTAATGCATACTTTCGGGACATTTTGATATTTCGAGGACTCTTACGGAAATTTTCATGGATTTAATGCACAATTTTGGAGACATTTATTCATTTATTCAACATATATGTATTATTATATTATATATTTCGTGGTGTTTGTTTTTATTTTCCACTTCTTGTTCTTTCTTTTTTTTTTTTTTTCCTTTTTCTTCTCTTTCTTTCCATGATTTCGCTCGCAGCACACAACAAAATACCACAATGGCGAGGGATCTCGACAAATAAAATGAACATTCGCATGTCACGTGGAAAATTGGATAGCTATACATCCATAAATATTGTTGAGGATTTTTCAATCGAGGTGAAACTGTGATAAAATCATTTTTTTTCAAACAAACGATAATGTGGCCATTATATTGTCCTGAGGCGACACTGGAGAAATTCAACTTCATCTATATCAGCAATTATATTTTTCGGTAGAGGGGAAATTAGTGTCATTGCCATGGAAACGCTACATAAAACGCATGCATTTCGAAAACTGGCAGGTTAATGTAAGTATATTTATCTGTCAAAAATTTTTTTGCCAACAACCATAACCAACAAATTTATAATTATTTTTTCGCATCCACTTCAGTACAATTATGGCCTTATTATTGTACATTTGAAAAAAAATAGCATATTTTATTTGGAGGAGAAATGACTTTTCATGACTTGCTTTTTGTTACAAACAAACTTATAGGCACGCCTGAAAAGTAACATTTCTCCTCTTTATGAAATATAGTAAACTATTATATTTTATATAGCGCAGAGAGAATTTTTTTCTTTTCAGTTCATTATTCGGCTGTTGCGTCAATCGATATAGAATTATTTTGAAATATACATCGAGGTATGTTTTGATGACAAAAAAAATTAAAAACAATTTTGTAGATATACATACTGTCATTCGAAACCTGATGTAACCAACACAAAGAAAGACTTTTCTGTTGTCTGTAAGGAAAATTACTTCAAGGGGCATTTATGTATATCAAGGCCATCTTGTTGTCGATGAAATGCCGCAAATGCAAGAGTAGTAAACAAAATGTCTCTTACCGATTTCCCTTCACATTTAATTTATTTATTCATATATTTAATGAATAGATAGATAAATATAAGTGTTGCTTTTGACATTCGAATTATTTCAATCTGCGAACCATTAAATAAATTATTTATTTAATCTTATCGATGTAAATATGTTAATTTTATTCCGTCAACATTTTATTTACATTGAATAAAAGGTTGCGAAAAGTAAAATAAATTCGATATTGAAAAGAGAATTATTAGAAATGTATGGGGATTCATTTTAAAAATACGTTTTTTTAATTTATCGAAATATTTTATCATTGTTAATTTATAACGACGTAAATTATTTTATGTGTGGTTCTAGATTATAAAAAAAGATTTAATGAGGAGGGAAAAATATATGTTTATTGTGGTTTGGAATTTTGACAGTTGTATATATATTGTTACGTCCTAGATGTAATTTTGGACGGTTAAAATATTTTATTTGTTATGGGATCGTTGCGCCCGCCACTACTATATGTGCAGCTGAAGTGCAAGGATGTTGGCAAGTGAATTTGGATGTTTTATTTAAGAACAATTGGTGAACTTTAATGATATTTATTAGTTGAAGTACTTACTGAGTTGACTTTACGATTTTAATTCACAATTGAAACGAGTTGATAATGGGCTTGGATTAGGATTCAGTGGAACAGAGATGAGTGGCTCGGCGGCTCACGGAATAGATATGTATTGTCGTAGAGATTCTGGATTCGTCGTAGTAATAGTATCGATGATTGATTATTTGTAGATTTGCCCTTGATTTGTGATATTTATGTTGTTGGATTGTGATGGATTGTGAACTAGAAATGGTCGTAAATGATGGAAGTTTTGATTTGTTGTAATCGTAACAGATGTAGACAGTGAACTCACGGTGTCGTAACTAATTGAACATAGATCTTGGTGACTAATTGACTTGACGACGATGACCGTTATTGAAGTGTCGGAGTGACTATAAGTACGACTAGGTTTGCAAGCCCATAAGTACAAGTGACAATGCAAGTTGAGGTTTCGAATTTATACACAAATTTCTACTGAGCTCGGATATTTTTTTATCAGCATATTCAAATATTTCTTGGAAATCAAAAAAATTTGAAATAAGCGATTCTCGAATTCGGCTAAAAATAGATATTTCTAAAAGTGCAAGTTGCAATCACGTTGAATAAGTGATATTCTATATTATTCGATTTTATATTAAAATAGCGACAAATTTCGGAATGCGAGATTATTTTATTCAAAGGAATGCGTTGCGACTAAAGCGCATGACGTCACGAACATGACAGAAGGTCCCGTAGGACCTAACAATATATTAGGGTGTTTCGTTTGAAGGGACTATTTTTTTTATTCGCGGCGTTAACGAAATATTACTCTTATCATTCAAAAAAAAATTCCCACCAAAGATGAGCTCTTGATTTTAATATTAAGGACTCGACAAATCAATTTAAAATTTTCCCATTTAATTAACAGCTCAATTTTTTTTGTTTTCATTTATACATAGCTTCGCGGCATTTTGTGCTATTTCATTGGTTATCAGCAGAAATTGTACTGAAACATATAATCCTTAAAAGTGCTTATTCTAAAATTATTTTCTGTGAACTGCCCCATCGATAAAAAATGTTAAAGCCAATTTATGCTCGAATTTCATAGTTTTATGATTTTTTCTCGAAAACTATCAATTTGGCAGCAAAAGTTAATAGGACCTTTTTTGTCGGAAATTAAATTTTCTACAGAATAGTTTTCCTAACTAAGAACCGTAGTGTTAATAGTTTTAGAGAAAAATCCTATTAATAATATCATGCAATTCATAGAGGATCAATTGAAGATATAAATAGTTCAAATTTCCATATGTTTAATTGGATTTTTCTCGAAAACTATCAATTCTACGGTTTTTGTTGAGAAGACTATTTTGTAGAAAATTTAATTTCCTACAAAAAAGTTCAAATATACTTTTGCTGTAAAGTTGATAGTTTTTGAGAAAAGTCAAAAGAACTATGAAATTCGAACAAAACTCGGCTTTAATATTTTTTACCAAAGCTATATGCATGAATGAAAAAAAAAAAATTGAGCTGTTCATTAAATGGGAAAATTTTAAATTGATTTGTCGAGTACTTAATATTAAAATTAAGAGCTTCTATTTGGTGGAAATTTTTTTCGAATGTTTAGAGTAATATTTTGTCAATGCCACGAAAAAAATAGTCCCCTCAAACGAAGCATCCTAATATATATTGTGTTTTTTTGTGTTATTTATTTGTATTTGTAGATTATTTTTACTATATTATTTGTGTTATTTTAGTTCGTATCATCGTGACTGCTGCACTTTTATTCCATTATCATTGGTAAAAAAGAAGACACACAGTAAATAAGAATAAACAGAAATATAAAGGATAAAATAATGTTTTTTATTAGGAAATTATAAATTTTGAGTTGATCTACTTGATTTGAGTATATGAATGTGTGTAGCTGAATATTCTAGTGTATAAGTCATTATCTATTATAACCTAAAAATTCTATCTTGCACCAAATTTCAATTGTATTTTATTGAAATAATAATCGTGAATATTCTAATATTAATTCAAATCTGACATTATTCACGCTTCCATCTACACAAAACCATCTTCATATATTTTTATTTTTTGAATATTCGCGCACTTTTGTTATTACTATTGAATGCGTTGTTGCCATATCATTCGCTCACAATATTTATTTCATATCAAAACCAAGAAAATTTCAATGAAACCTTAATATCAGAGCTATATTTCCGTAATTAACTAGAGACTGTTTTTTTTTTTTTCAAATTTTCTCCAACTTTGTAAAATTTGTGAAGGTGGTTTTCATGTTGTGAAAAAAACTGTGTTTTTCCAAGAATTATTGAGGTTAAAAAAATCAAATGATTTTTTTATGAACATCTAAAAATATATGACTCAAGTGAAATAAATTTCAGATTTTTGTTTTCATCATCAAAGTAATAAAAATAATTGATTAAATATCTAATTTTGTTTTATACTTCTTTATTTGAATAAATCATTATTTATTCTTCACTGTCCAGAATTCTGTATCAGTCTGAACAAATTTGGAATAGCAATACAATAAATAATAGAAATAAAAAATAAAAAAAACGACCGTTAATTTAAATATAAAGTATTTGCAATTTTTTTTTCTTTACCATACAACAATTATGTCGCTTGGTAATTATGTTTTGCATCGATGGACACTTGACCTTTACGATATGTAAAGAGTTTATCATTTTGAACTTCATTTATTCATTTTGTGATTTTTCATTTTTTCCTTCTTCATTCTTTCAATGTAACAAGTTTTTTATTCTGAATAAATTCACCACGTATATCAATACAGGGATAACGATTATTATTTTTTATTATTTATCATAAAATTACACACACACATGCATATATAGTTTCTATTTTTAAAAGCTCACGTAATGGAATAATATGAGTAATAATTTTCATAATAGATATCAATCAATTGCATAAATAATTTTTTTTACTTACAAAATACACATTTCGTGTAAATATATAAAAATATGAATGAATAAAAGGTGATGGATAGGAAGTTGACGGAAACTAATCAATTATAATTTTAGAATGAAGATAGAAAAAAAAAAAAAAAAAATAGAAAATAAATATAAATTGAGTGAATATTTGGTTTTTACTTGAAATTGTTTAAACCCTTTACAAAATTGACTAAATTTATACGATAATCAAGTTAGTATTTCTTCATTTGAAATTAATCAAATTTTCCAAATTTTCCATTTTCGTTCGTGAGCGAGACCTTTTATCGATAATTTAAGAAAGTTATTAAAGATCGAAATTCAAATTTTTAGCATAGAGCCTTATGAAGAATTAGCATTTTATGTATTTAAAATCACAAAAAGGTATATTGTAAGAGTAAATACAATGATAAATAATGTTTAGAAATATTCTTTGAAATATGTAGTTTATATAACTCCACAAAAAAACAGGTGTTGACGAATGTTTAAATTAAATATTAATTATTTTAATAAAGATAATTAAAAGTGATTTGGTAAATTTGTCGCGATCTCGTGAACTGGCAACAGCGCGGAGTAATGAAATATACACATATACACATACATAATGAAAGTGTCAAAAAATAACATAGGCACTATTGCCAAATTTATTCAGCAATTTAAATGGCGTCAAATCAATTTTTAACGTGGATTAATTGATTTTTCAAAATAAATACCTTAAAAATGAATGGGATATATATAAAAATAATTATAAATCATTGTAAAATTATTAATATATTTTACAAATTTTTTCAAGCGTCAGATAAATTTTATAAAAAGTTAGTACTCATTTGACTCTAGCGTAGCTCACGAACGTCTTTAAATAAAGGGGAATCCCGATCGTGACTGCGCATGCGCGTCAGCAACTCTATCAAAATAGAGGGAACATGAGTGAAAATGAAACGTTTATAATGAAAGATTCTACTACATTTTTCAATATTCATTTATATTATATCATGAATTTTTCATCATTTCAACTTCACTATCGTTATTTTTCGTTCTTTTTTTTTTATTTATATATTCATATTATAATTAATAATAAATATATTTTTACTGCTATTCAAATTAAATATATTAATTCATCGATTCATTCATTCTTTTATTTTTTTTTATTATTAAGATTTCTCCCATATTATTAATTTATTATTCCTACATTTTTTTTCATTTCATTGTCATTGATTTTTTGTTATTTTTCTATTAATCTACTTAAATTTTATTAAATAAAGAATATATATATTATATATTAATTTTTCATAATAAATATCAATTAATTAATCCTTTCATTCTTTCGTTTATTTATTTATATATTTTTTTTTTTCGTTTTTGAAAAATTTTTAAGAAACTGGTAAAAATATCTGACTGAATTAAGAACGATTTCAAATAAAAATTACATTATTATTTAATTTTTATCTATTTTAATTTTTTTTTTCTCTTCACTCTCATGTCGGAATTATAAATAATTAGTTTAATCAACTTCTCATTCATCACCCTGTACATATCTATATTTATACATAATAGTGAATTGAGATAAATAATATTTTCAAGGTTATAGATACAATTATGTTTGTATCATATTCCATGTGCATTAAACATTTATCTTTACAATTATCATCCAATAAATTAATCGTGACACGTCTTCCAAATGATTGTAATAACAATAATAAAATAATGTTTCACATTAGATCGATGGAATACAAAACAACAATAATATAATAACATATTAAACAATAGCAATCGTTTAAACATGTTCGTTGATCCATAAAAATATGTAAACTTTTTATATTCACAATATTAAATGTCCATAAATATAAATTCAAGTTTATGTTTAAAAAGTTAGATACTTTTGTACACTTGTGTTAATACACCTGTTGCTAAATAACATTTCAACAATGGCGAAAACAGTGTTGGCAACATAAAATCGATAAAATGTTTGTCATGAAAAAAAAATAAAAAAAATAAATACATAATAACAGAAAGAAAAATGACTCATTATATATTTCAATTTAAAAATAAAAATATAATGTTCAACGTCCTTGTCTGGATAAATCATATAACTATATCGATTGTTTAGCATTGTATTTCATTTAATGATTTGAAAATCGGTATGAAAACTATAGAAAATGATTAAAAATTTATATCACACAAGGTCGAATGTGAAACCGATGGAAACATTGATAAATTATGTTACGTTGAATTACGATTGAATATCTATTTTTTTTTATTCATTAATATTATTGTTCAATTTTATATTTATTTTTTTTATGCATTGATAGAATGGAAAAAAATTTTTATTCAATAGTTTGTGTGGCAAAACAAAATCAACAATTTTTTATCATTTTAATATCACTTTTTTACTGTTTATATATTTATATTATAATTAATAATAAATATACATCAATTTTTTTTTTATATTTCTTATATTAATATATTAATTGATTTTTTGACTTTTGAAAAACTGTTTTTCAGAAATAAAAAACAAAACAAATGAAGAATTAATTATTATATTAATTAATCCTTTCATTCAATTATTATTAAAAATTTTTCTATATGTTTAGAAATTTTTTTTTCTTTTTTCGTGACATTTCTATTTTTATTTTGTTTATATATTTATATTGTTCATGATAAAATGAAATAAATTCTGTTTTTATATTAGTGATATTCCAGTTAATTTATACTAATCAAATCGACGATATTACCGATGCAATTAAATTGACCTTGACACGTGGTGATAAAGTGAAAATGTTAACGTGACACTGAGAAACCTCATCAAAACTGTGACGAATGAACGTCAAATGGATTAACGATTGCATCTATTCTTGAATATTTTATGTCACTAGATAAAATAAAAAAAAAATATTATAAATGAGTCTAATCAAAATTTATTATTAGTTTTATTCAAAATATTCAAATGGATGACAAAGAAAATATTGAGGTTATGTCAATGAAGAAACAAAAGTGAGGTTATAAACGCATCAATCAAAAATTTTTTATTAATTATAAAACAATTTATTGTTTTTGATTTTTTTTTCAATTTTTACTGTTAAATTTTCAATGCAATAAATTATTCGTGAGTTATATTATGAAATTGAAAGTTGTGAGTACTTTTATATGCATGCAACTATGCAAGTGTCAGCGCGCATGCGCATTAGTGGAGAATTCATGAAGGTCAAGGAAACCAGATGTTTATTTACACTCAACCAATAATGTAAAATTGTAAAACGTGATGCGAAAAATTGGATGAATTGTAAAGGAAAAAAAAAAGGAGTAATTTATTGAGGACGAATTTCATTCTAAGTGAAATGTCCAGATAAGAATCATTGAATTTTTATGTTGGCAACACTGACGATCTTTGTGCAGGTTTTTGCGAATACAAACCTGCTTGATCTTGTAAATTGTCAAGGTATAAACAGTTTCGAGCATGTTCGTGATTGGATAATGATTCGATTTTCTCAACGCCCACTTGAATAAATAAAATGTGATAGAATAAATAAAATTGATTGCTTCTAATTTTATTTATGAAAATATGCGAATGAGAGAATTGGAAAAAAAAAAAAATAGAAACCGATTTGTTTAATAATAATTGAATTGTCTCAAGTAGTAAAAATTTATTGGAATTTAAATTAAATTACAAATTTACATTTTATTAGCGTTCACAATTTTTTTTTTTATGAATCTTAAATTTTTTTTATCAGTTAAATAAAAGAGTAAACTATATTCCACAATTGTATTATTGAATTATTTATTAAACAATTAACTGATAACATGAATATTTTCATTCTTTTAAAAATAAATAAAGTAAAATAAAAAACATTTTCTCTCAAATTTTTACGAATGAAAAAATTATTATTTGTTAACATGAATAAATATTTATAATTTTAAAATAAATAATTTTTTACATCAGTTTGAAATAAAATTTTTCACACACAATTTTATTTTTTCACATAACAATAAAAATTAAATGATAAAAAAAAAAAAACACGAGAATTTTGATAATTAAAAATTTTATTACTTTTTTAATATTCATAATAAATATTTTTAATAATCAATTTGTTTGGTATTTAAATCCATTTATAACAATTTTTCCAGCTAAACTAAATGAAATAAAAATTTTTTTCCACATCAGCCAAATTGCAAACTTTATAAAATTAAACTATCAAAAATTATCCAACAAGTATAATAAATTTATTAATATTTACATTTATTCTCTCAACTATTGATTGAACAATTCATACTAATATTAAACAAGTACTTGTGTTATTAATATAAATAAATACTTTCATATACACTTTTATATTTTCCTACAAAACAAGCAGACAAAAAAAAACTTATACAATTTTTCTTACTCATCAATTAATTATTAAAATGACGCCATAAAGTTGATAAAAATCAACTATGTCACGAATATTTTGTAACAATATATTTATAATAATATTCTGTGTGAAAATATATATAGAAAAGTTATAAACTTCCGCTATCCATATTTATTTCTAACATTATTAAACTAGTATAATTTATTTGTTTTGAAATTATTGCAAATTGCAGGTATACAAATAAAATAGTATGCAATTCTGTGGAAAAAAAAAAAAGAATTTACTTCTTTCATATAGTCCACACTATACATACACTATACATAAAAGTATATAGCCATGTGTATACAAAGACGTAGTAAATAATTTATAAATAAATACAAGTAAAAATTTCGATTTAATGCAATATTAAATTAATATAAAGCTTTTAAAGTGATATATTGTGAGTTTAATAATTATTACTGGTTTATTCAATGCAATTGTTTATCCTCCAGAGGGAAAATAATTAATAAAAAAATCCCAGAGCAATAAAAAAAATATTTATATAACTTTATGTATTTAATAAATTCTGAATAATTCTTGGATTAAATTGCAATCAATTTGAATTACGAAAATATTATATAAACTTCGTGTTATTTATATTTGTTTATATATTTGTGTTATTTATAATGTTATAAAATTATTTTCAAAAATGATTTTATGTAATTTGAAAAAAAATATGTGAAAAAATAAATTTTTTTTGTGATGTTTTGCAGATGGATAAGAAAAAATAACAAATATTTATAATAATATTAGCAACATTATAATTTTCTTTTGTTTATTTTTGTCTGTAAGAAAGAAATGAAATTGAAGTTATAAATATTTTTTATTTAAATATTTTGAAATAAATTGCAATTTAATTTCTAACTTTGATATAATATTATTATTGTTAATAATATTTATCATATTATTTTCTAGCTAGTTGCTAATGTTATAAATGAAATAAATCAATTTATGGAATAATTAACACTCAATTTTGATAAAAATTTCAAACTATTTAAAATAATTATTTAAAAATTAATTTTAATTCACAATTAAATGGTGAAAATTGTATTAATTTAAAAAATAATATTTACAATGTCAAAAAAAAATTATTTATCAATCAATTATTTATGAATACACTTTTGCAAAATATTTTAATACACATTGTAAAATATTTTTATATTTCAAAACTCATTTATTTTATTTATAAAATAATTGAAACTTATTGAAAAAATTATAAACGTTCGATTAAAAATAATTAAAATTTATTTTTCTGCCTTGTTATTATCTCATTTGCACTTTAAATTCCATAATATTTATTAAAATTATTCGTTCAAAATTTAAATCCTCATTTTTGATAAGAAAAAAATTTTATTATAATTCGCAGATATTTTATAATTGTTGTTATAAATACAAAAATGGAAGAACGAAATATATATTCATATAATATTAAACAATAAGAGTAAATTATGAAATAATATATTAGGTGAAATCGCAAATTCTTATGCAATTGAAATTTCATTTATATATATTTAATAATATTTTTTTAAATAGATACAAATGGTTTTCATTAATTTATTTTTTTTCTTTCATTTTAGTTATTTATTTTAAATTATGATATTGAATGTCAATTGTAGCATTTAATTTATGCATAAGAGATGGAAATGAACTATAATCCAATGATGGGGAAATATAATTAAGAGAAATGAAATATAATAAAGCAACGAGAGTGTCAAAATGAAAAAGAGAGAGGATTATGATGATGGTTTGTTGCGAGATCTGGGTCATTTGGTTGCTTAGCAACGGGTATTTTGTCCGGTTGGTTTATTTCTGTCTTCCCACGCATTCGACAATATATATTTTATATAAACTCTCAGTCTTGAAGACATTGTGGATTGTTGTGTACTTTTTTATATGAGGCAAAAGCCTCTGTATTTGTTCACTTTTCATCAGCGCAAGGCTTGAGAGGTTTCTGAAAATTAGTTAATTCGTCGAATGTAGAAGTTATTTTTTTTTTTTTCATAATTATTATTCATGGGTTTTAATACTTGAATGATACCGTGATGATTATTAATTAATTGATAAATATATAATTTTAAATAAAATACATTCATTTGAGATAATCGAGTTTGTTTCAACTCGGAAATAATTTTTTTATTTGTAGTAATTTTTATTACTAGGATTTTTTTCGCATGAAAATTGTAAAAAGGCATTTAATTGGAGAATTGATGGAGTATTAGGACATGATTGAGTTCTAGGGCTGTTATCTTACCGGTAATTATTACCGCACTTTAATGTGGCAACAAATAACTTAACGGACAATTTATATATAATGTTAATTTGCATTCATTAATTTTTTTTTAACGTATATTCAAAAAAATTCGACAATGTAAATATTATATATTATTTATTGGTCCTTTAGGTTGGAGAAAAAATTTATGAACCATTTTTTAATATTTAAATTGTTTATGTTAATTGTGATTTTTTACAAACGTCAGAAAAAAAAATTTTGTTTCACAGACTGGATCATAACTTTTTCAAATATTAATAAATATAAAAAATTCAAAAATATCATTGTCATATATTGTTACTATTGTTATAGTCTGACGAGACAAAATTTTTCAATTTCGAAAAAATACCAGCTAATTCGTGATATTTAAAAATGAATTCTCCATTTTTCATGAAATATATTACACACATATTTTTCATAAAATATTTAAAAAAATGCATTTGCAAATATATAAAAAAAAATCTTCTTCAACAGACTATTGTCTATGACTTAAAGTACCTAGAATTTTTAAAGAACAAATTTAAAACATAAATATCCACACAATTAATTCAAAATTTCAACATACAAAAAAAAAAATACTCAATTATCCTCATAAAAACAAAATTAATAATCAAACAATATTAAACAAATATATTTCTAAATTTTTATAAATTATTCCATTCAACCCAAAACGAGTATATCAAACTATTATAAAAAATTACGAAACCAAAATATCACAATGTTATATTAAAATAAAAATAAAACACAAATAAAAATTTCAAATTTTACACTGATAAAAAGTGAGCGAGTACCAGGACTTTATTACCAAGAAAAAAAAATATATATATACATATACATATAGAAATAACCTCCCCGCAATTTCACAAAATTATTCAAGTAACCATAGCAACCACAGAATCATCCCGCAACAGGCAATACATACATACTCATGCACATATACATAAAACGAAGCACGATGGGCCAAGGTTCATTTCATGGTCTCGCCATTTCCTTCAATCTTCAACCCAAGGTTGAATTTTTTATTCCCTGAGGAATTGCAATTGCCTTTGAATATTCCTCATCCATCAAACATTAATATTGATACATTAAAACCCTCCAATTGTTCAAATAAACAAAAAATTAATAATATTTATTTCTTCTCAAAGAAACAAAAAAAAAACAAAAAAAGATAAAGTAAAAAAAAAAATGAACAAATTATGAATTTTTTTTCATCATTTAATTAAAATTATAAAACGATTAATTTATTTAAATGTGCACACATTTTCCATTAACTTATCTGAAATTTATTCAAAGTTTTTTACACATGTACAATAACTTTACATATTAATTATAAAAAATATAAACAATATATACAGTGGTATATAATTATTTTGCAAAGACAAATAAGTTGAGTGTATAAGCTCGCTTCTAAAAGTTTCTTATCGTCACGATAACACAAAATTCTTTTTATTTTTTTTTTTTTTTCTTCAATATAAAGGTCTTCTCAGACAAGTATTGTTGCGTGGAAGAAAAAAAAAATAAACGACACAATATAAACAACGTGAGAAAAAAAAAAAAATAAACGACTGAATGGAAAATAATATTGAACGAACTAACTACAATAATAATAATTTACAATAATAGTTCAAGTATAAAATACGCATTGAATTAGATAATATTAATTTATGAACAATTATAAGAATTGTTTAATACCATTGTAATAAAATGTATGACAAGTATCGATTTATCACCTCCCTAATGTGAACACAGCTGTTATCTCTGTCAATGTCAATGGCGTGGACGTATGTACTTATAACAATAATCACTAAATGTATATACATATGTATACTGTATAGTTATTCATATCAGTGTTTGTTTAAAAAAAAAAAAAATATATAACTGATAGTCGCAATATCGCATGACTGATTATAAAATTGTTGTGTTGATTACTGATTTATAGGCAACATTGAGGCAATATGCGGAATCAAATTATTTTTATCTTCTCTTTCTGAATAACAAACAATAATATTTTTACGTGATATTTTTATAAAATAATTTAATACATGACCTTTTGATATAAATAATTCATTCTATTTTTCGATTTTTTCATCACCATAAGCGAAAAAAAAAAAAGTCTTTACATTATTCAAATTTTAAAATTCATGTTATTTCATACTTGAATATATAATTAAATTAAAATAATTTACAATTTTTAACCTCACATTTTTTATGTGGTACCACTGTGATTCCACTGTGATTCCACTAAATGATAATTTATGTTAAATTACTTATTAATTATTTAAAATTTGATTGATTTCTTCGTAATAATATTACAGTCTTGATAAACAAGTGAGAATAATTGAATTTTAATATTATTAATATGATAATAATTTAGTTTTGATGAAATTATTATCTGGTTTATATTAAATTGAATTTTAACCTAAAAATTGATGAATTTTTCTAAAATCTACTTAAAATATTATCATTTTATTTCATATATTGTTAGTTTTAATTATATTTATATCAGAATGATGAATAAATGTACGTAAAAATATTTATTTGTTGGAGATTTTGAATGAATTTTAAGATTGAAAATTTAATTATTTGTTTTGAAGGAATAAAAATGAAAGAATTTTTATTGGGTGAGACACAAAGTATTCAGGGTTTATTTTTGAATTCATTCATTTATAAAATAAAAGAATAAGAACAACATATAGCATTTATATCAATTATAAAGTGAGAAAGGAAAAATATTGTGAATTATATAGAAGTTAATTGAGGGGAATTTAAATGCAAGTTGTGGTAAAATATAATTCAACTTTCACTGCTAAACTCACTGTCTTGTGGCGTAAATACATACATACATATGTACAGAAGATGTATTATTATGTATATATATGAATATTAGTTATGTAGAGGAATTATGACAGTTTAAATACATTGGAAAAACGTGAAAGTGTAATGTAAACGATTGCGATGATCGTTTATGTATGATATAGAATAATTTTATTCGTTGTAAATTTATTGGCATGAAATTACTGCAATATTGCACGACACAAAACATCTTTTCATCATCGATATACACCTGACATAACAGAAAAATAAAAGAAAAATATATGAATGATAAATTTTTAGATTGATGAATTTTATTCTTATCATTTTTGTTTTTAATTTCAATAGTAATTGTTGATTTAATTGTAAATATCAGTAGGGAATAAATAAATGATAATAATTTTTGAGTATTTTTAATTGAATTGTGAATTAAATTTCGATTTTATATTTAAATTTAAACAAATGAATGACAATAATTAAATATTATTTATTATCTAGATTATATTGCAAGAAAATATTTTAAATTTTGGATTAATTGGCGGTTTTATGGTTTTATTAGTTAATGAAAAATACTGTGAATTTAATTTTTATTATTATTAGTAAGTGAATTAGAGTTTAAGAAATATTAATCGTTAATTTGTTGCTTTTAATTATACTTAAAACTTTCAGAAATTTCGATTTTTCAGTTCAATTGTTTCTGAGATTATTCGAAAGTTCTCGAGTTGATATTCTTCAACAGATTTCAACTTGTATTTAATTTCTTAATGTACATTTAACCTATATTCTATCGATGTTTGAATTCACAGTCTCTTATCTCATCGTAATTTTAATACATACTTAACGTACAACATTATTTATTTAACAAACGTATACTTTTAATGTCTTTTTAATTTCTACGACGCTTCAACAGTTTATCAAATTAATATTTAGTAATTGAAAAATTTTTTATTAATTATTTATATAAATTAATTACGCTGTGTCGTTAATTATCAGTTAGCGTAATTGTTTATAGTAGATAGAAAATAAATTTTAGGGATTAAATTTCATTCAATGGCATTTATACATGTTTATAATAATATAATTAATAATAATCAATGATTCTTATTTATATTGACATTTTTCTTTTATTCAATGAAAGAATTTTATCATTCTAATTCTTGGAGATTTATTAGAAGTCCAACGCACGAAAAGAATTATTTATATCAATGTAAACACTCACAGATAAAATTTTATCGAAATAAATATTAATCAAATTTTTTAAATTACAATCAAATTAATGACGTTCAAATCGTTCGTTGATGTTCAATGTTTGTGTTTTGATCATCAAAACCAGGAAATTAAAAAATGGCTACAGGTTATGTATATGTAAATAAAAATATAGAATGAAAATAAAGTAAATGTGAAGATTAGTGATTCTATAAATAAAATTGTCAGTTGATATAAATCTGATATTGTTTTTAATTTTTTTATTGTATATTTTTAATATTGTCACTTTTTTTATGTATGAATAAATATTATTATTCAATATATTATTACATACATAGACGTCATAATTTATTGAGTTTAATCATTTTTTTTTCTCAATTAAAACATGAAAAAAACACAATATTTATTTTGGAACATATTTTGTTTTTCAATTTCCATTTTTTACGTTGCGATATATTAAATTGTGAAAGAGTAAACACGATGTTTTTTAAGGAAGTAAAGAAAAAAATATTTAATTAAATAAGGTAAATATAAAGTTTAATTAATGATAGAATTTTCCTCATTATTTGTAATATTTGTCGTCAACTTTTGACTTGATTTTCAAATATGACGGTTTGAAAAACTTGAAAATAATTTTAATTGATTTGATTATTTATGTAGAAGATTTAAATTTATTAACAACTGAGTAAACAGACACGAAATCGAGCTCTGGAGTACACACAATTTATAATAAATTATATATTAAATTATTAATATATTAGTGAAATTAATTTTTAAATTTCATAAATTAGTTGTTTTTTCAGAATAGAAAAATTTTTTTTTGACAGACTATAACAATAGTAGCAATATATAACAATGATATTTTTTAATTTTTCATATTTATTAATATTTAAAAAAGTTATGATCTCGACTGTGAAACAAAATTTTTTTTTTCTGACGTTTATAAAAAATCACAATTAACACAAACAATTTAAATATTAAAAAATGGTTCATAAATTTTTTCTCCAACCTAAAGGACCAATAAATAACATATAATATTTACATTGACGATTTTTTTTGAATATACGTTAAAAAAAAATTAATGAATGCAAATCAATATTATATATAAATCGTCCGTTAAGTTATTTGTTGCCACATTAAAGTGCGGTAATAATTACCGGTAAGATAACAGCCCTGGAACTCAATCATGTCCTAATACTCCATCAATTCTCCAATTAAATGCATTTTTACAATTTTCATGCAAAAAAAATCCTAGTAATAAAAATTACTACAAATAAAAAAATTATTTCCAAGTTGAAACAGATTTAATTATTTTAAATTAGTGTATTTTATAAAAAATCATTAATATCATCAGATTGAATATTCTAAACAAGATTTATCGTTCATTTTTATCTCAAAGCTCATTCACTACCACTCTTTCTCTTCAAAACATCAACTAATTATCACAATTTCAATTTAAATCAAACAATTCTAATTCCACAGTGGATTGCAACAAATGTAACATCAAATCCAACATTTAATTTAAAATGTCACGTGTATATTTACATTTACCTGCCAAACAACTTCTTCAACATAACAAAAATGACTCACTCATAAATTCTAAAGGTCATATTCACAAATGACATTGCGTTAATTTTTCCATTCTCACTATAAAAATCAAGAAAAATCTTCCTACAAAAAAACATTGACATTTCTTCAAATAAACACACAACTATTAAAATCTATATTAATTTCTACACAAACATTTATACACACTACAAATATTTACTAACAAAAAAAAAATTAAATAAAAATTATTCAAAAAGTCTTTAATATCCTCAAAATCAATTACAAAACAACACAATAATAATTCCATCGTTATTATTCATCGTATTAACAATAAAAATAATTATATAAATCAAGAAAAAAATTGACAAAAGCATCACAGAGAAAATAAATAAATAAATCGATAAATAATTAATGAAAAGAAAATGGCGAATGTTATAGCGTGCAATGAATTATCGGTTCACTGAACACGTGTGAATAAAATTGCGTAACAGGTTAGAACAGGCACAAACGCGTTTTTCGGTTCAATGATCAATTTGTCGACGTTGGGGAATGGAAATAATATAATAAATTTATATTTATGAACATTATATCTGTGAGTTACATCGCCACAATGTTCTTATTCAATTACAAATTATTCTTACTTTGAGAAGAAATTTTAATTCACAATAAAAACAATAAAGAACAATAGTTACATAAATGTTTAAAGTGATTAAATTGTTTTTTTTTTTTTTTAAATTTTTTTACTGATACTTTAATAAATGATATTGTATATTTTGAAAACATTGACAGTGTATTATTTATAAATTTATTTGTTTATTGTGAATATTGTGGAATAATTTCCAGGAAAAAAAAAAACTTGGCAATTAATCAGAATATATTTCCCGTAATTTTCCGTCATTACGGAAAATTATTGCGAGATAATTATGTGTTTTTGTTGATGTGCAGGTGAGTGTGAAAAAAAAAATAGAATTGTTGATAATTATATTTGTTTATTCACTTTATTGTAGATATTTTCTATTTTTTGTTTTATTTATTTATTTATTTTTTTTTTTTTTTTCAAGTAAATGAAATGATAAAATTGAATGAGTGATTTCTTATTTATTTATATTTTTATATGAAGGTTGTATTTAGATGAAAAATTATTGATGAGTTATTTATTTTATTGGATTTTGTCTGTCGTCGTGGAAATTGTTTTATGTAGGGCGAATTGAGTTGTTGACAGAAAATCCTTGATCAGTAAATAACTTTGCAATATGCGAGACATTTTAAAATGCTGTTTCAATTTTTTTTTCTTATTCAAGGTGAAAGCTGTGTGGTACTCGTTCACTTTTCATTAGTACAAGGATTGAGAAGGTTTTAAAAATTAGTTAATTCATCAAATGTAGAATTTTTTTTTATTTATCATTATTATTTATGATTTTTGATACTGAATCAATCAACATTGTGATGATTGTCACTTAATTAATAATTAATATTAATGGTTTGAGGAGAAAGATCGATAGCACTAGTACTCGCTCATTTTTTATCAGTGCAAAATTTGAGAGGCTTTTAAAAATTAGTCAATTCATCAAATATAAAATATTTTTTTATTTATGAATATTAATCATCAGTTTCAATACTAAATTGAACAAAATTGCGATAGTTATCAATTAATTAATAATTAATGTTAATGTTTTGAGAAGAAAAATCGATAGCACTAGTACTCGATCACAAAACAAAAATTCTGAATGAGCGTTAAAGTCAGTAACGGGTTTTTTTACAATTATCTATATAATAATATTCACAATTTTTCATGAAATACACTAATTAAAAATATTCAAGTTTGTTTCAACTGGGAAACAATTTTTTTATTTGTAGTAATTTTTATTACTAGGATTTTTTTCGCATGAAAATTGTAAAAATGCATTTAATTGGAGAATTGATGGAGTATTAGGACATGATTGAGTTCCAGGGCTGTTATCTTACCGGTAATTATTACCGCACTTTAATGTGGCAACAAATAACTTAACGGACGATTTATATATAATGTTAATTTGCATTCATTAATTTTTTTTTAACGTATATTCAAAAAAAATCGTCAATGTAAATATTATATGTTATTTATTGGTCCTTTAGGTTGGAGAAAAAATTTATGAACCATTTTTTAATATTTAAATTGTTTATGTTAATTGTGATTTTTTACAAACGTCAGAAAAAAAAATTTTGTTTCACAGTCGGGATCATAACTTTTTTAAATATTAATAAATATGAAAAATTAAAAAAGATCATTGTTATACATTGTTACTATTGTTATAGTCTGTCAAGATGAAATTTTTCAATTTCGAAAAAATAACTAATTCATAAGATTTAAAAATTAATTTTGCATTTTTCATGAAATATTAACTCAAAAATAATTTTTTTATTTATAGTCATTTTCATAACTACAAAATTTTCGTATAAAAATTATAAAAATGTATTTAATTACAGAACTGATCGAGTATTAGGACATGATCAACTACCGGGGCTTTTACTCAATTATTTCTTTTTTTCCCACTCGTTTTTTTCCATTCCTCGTTTTTCTCTGTTACAAATACACCGCAGACGTTGATGTGTCAATTAACGCAGTAGTTTTATCTCATAGTCTTCAAGGAAAATATCACCAGACTTGTGAGTATAAAATTCATACATAATCAATAAATACTTATTCATCTCAAATGCGGAAAAATAAAATTAATTGAAATATTCATTGCACATTTTATTTAATATACATATTTGCATAACTAATATACGTTTATTAACGATGACAGATTAATTCACACAAATGACAAATTATGTAACAAATTGTAAATAAAAAATTCATAGTATCAAAAAATGAGAAAAATTTTTTTTTCAAACTTATCAACATGATTTAAGCACTATACTAAATTAAATTAATAAACAAACAAATACAAAAGAAAAATTGCTTAGAATATTTATTATAAATTATTTATTCTCTCAATTCGATTTCCTGCGAATATACATTCTATTTATATTAATTTCTTTCATATTCACTTAGTAAAGTCCAACGAGATTAGCAAACAGATTATAATTGAAATTTTACAAAGATTAATTGTAATATTTATCATAATAAATTGATCGTCAGAACGTTTGATCGTTTGTCGTTCATCTTATAATATTTATCTACCATTTAACATTACTGTCATTTATCAAACAATAAATATTAAATGTAGATATTATTGTTATGTATTTAACCACGAAGGAGAAATTAATATTCGGTCGATCGGAAAGTAATGTCGTCAAATTTTTACCGGTTTATATGCTTAATCAATTATATATATAATCGCGATTGTTATTCACAATTATTTGCAATTTAGTTTGTAAATTTTCAATGCTGATAATCGAAAATAATTTTTATTTTTTAAGCAAAATTAGTAACAATGTACGCAGAAACGACATTACTTTCCGATTGAACTAATATTACATTTTTTTTACGCATTAAAATCAAAAAAAATTTTGATATTTCCGTTTATTTTTTATATTTAAATGTTACAGAAAATTTTGAGGTTTTCCGGATTTATTATTAAGAACCAAGAATTTTTTGGAAATATTTGTACTTGTCAATTTAGTAAGGGATATTGGGTAATGATAAACAAATCGATGGAAGACTAATTTTTTGTGAAATTTTAGATTTAGCTTTTTTTCGAATTTGCTATATTAAAGTTTTTTATTTTTTTGTGTATGATGTACGATGAATTATTTATCATAATTTATATTGAAGTATTGCATAATACTGTTTATTCGTTTTCATATTGATTTTACTTTTATTTTATTTGAATCGAATAAAGAAAATTTTTGGTTTTTTTGTGTTTTTCAAAATTTTTTAAAATTAATTATCTTTGTTGCTTTTATAAATTGGTGTGGGTGGAAAAGGGGCGAGGGTCCTCAATATTTTCTAATGAAATTCAAGATTTTCAAAATTAACTTTTCTATTTGGAATTTCCATTTTTTTTTTTTTTTTTTTTTTTTTTTTTTGGAATTTGCAATATTAGTTTTATTTTTGAATATATTTTTCTGTAATTGTACGATTGAATATTTTTGTTAATTTCTGTAGAAGTATAATATGGATTACAATTTACATTTGTTTTTAATGATTCATGATTTATCAAAAGAATCAATTATTTGTGGTTTATTTCGTATTTTCAAATTGTTAATTGGAAAAATTTGACTAATTTACAATTTTTTGCTTTGCAGTGTTACCTAATTGTTTAGATACAGACGTGTCAAAAAAAATCATAGGAAAATGTGTGAATCACGTTTTTTTTTTTTAGGTTATGATCATAATTTTTCGTTTTGTTTTTTTAATTCTAAACAAAAAACTTTGAGTATAAATATGTTCTATTGTGTTTTACCGCGCCCAAAATTTGAAATTCACTTCTCAAATCCCGAAAGTTATATTAAAAAAAAGAATAAAACATTTTTTTTTATTCATTTCGAGTCATCGGATTTTTAGTAGAAAATATATATATAGTAAACAAAGTAGCATAATTTTCCAAAATTCGTAAAAATACGAAAAACCCGTATATTGCCCTATTATCAAATTTTGTGTTAAATTAAAAAAAATTAAATAATTAAAATTAAAAGTTTGTTTAAAAAAATAATAAAACCTTTTTTTTTTTCTTTATTTTAAAATATATAACAAATAAAGGAGCATAAATAATTATTTTACTATAATTCCAATAATAAATTATTTTCTCCAATTTAATATAAATAATCATTTTTTGTTTAAGTATCATCAATTTATTTTTCTTTCAACTCTAGTATGAAATATTTTTTTTTTTTTTTCATCACTAAAACCGACCAATGACGTCATTGGCAGGTAATATTTTAGTCATAAGTAAATTCCAATGTGTTAATTAATGTCTACGCTTCACAAAATTTCCACTTCCAATTCAATTTCACATGTTTAATATATCAATTCGAACGAATTATTTTATGAATTATTATTCATCATATATTAATCAACCGAATTCATATCAGTAAACTATTATCGTAAAAATTCGAAAAGGTCAACCATTTTATGAAAACATAGATTTTGTATTTCATATACATATATATATTCAAGATAGAGATAAATGAAAGTTATTTTGTCAGTGACTTTTGACGTTAAGTGAATAAAAATAATTTAAAAAGAAAAAAAATATTTTTTATCTTTTTTCAGTTTTGATATATTTAAGTTTCGTAATTTTTAATAAATAATTTCCTTGAGTCGGAATAAAAAAATGTATGCAATATAATATAAAAAATTATTTTTTCAAATTAAATAAATTACATTTTGATTATTAATTAATAAATAATATTCAATATCAACATTACATTTTCAATAATTTATTATTCATTATTGAATAAATTAAATTAATACTCTGAATATCTCAATTGGCATTTAT
Organism: Microctonus brassicae; assembly: GCA_918226075.1. Taxonomy (NCBI): domain Eukaryota; kingdom Metazoa; phylum Arthropoda; class Insecta; order Hymenoptera; family Braconidae; genus Microctonus; species Microctonus brassicae. The sequence goes on along the minus strand of OW445486.1, from coordinate 4,828,738 downwards.
TTTATATCAATTATATAATTGCAATAGGTATTTTAATTTAATTGAATTAATTAACTGTAAGCAAATAATTTATTTATATTATTTTATTTAGTTGTTACAATTTTTTTCATGAAAAATAATGTTTGTGAGCTATTGCAAATTATTTTTATTTATTTATTATATTTATCAATAAAGATTAAATATTTTAACAGATAACGAAAATTATTTGTTTAAATCAGTTATATTCAATAAATAATTATTAATTTTATATTTTATATCCACAAATAATAAACGTGTATATCATTTCTACTTTGTTTTGTTTTCACTTTATTCTCTGAAATTATCATTTATTTATATTTTATCAATATTTCTTACAGATTTTTTATTATCCTGACAAAATGCGACAAAATCAAACGCGTCAGCGTCTCCCTTTTTTTCCATATCTTCTTATCATCGTGTAAATGTGTTGACTTATCAATTGAAAAATGTTATTTGAAACGTGTGATATCGTGTTATGAATATTTTTTTACCTCAGGGATAAAAAAATCGTGATTTCAATATCTTAAAATAGAAGAAAATCAGGATATTCGATCACTTTTCATCAATAATAGTTAATGTGTTATAATTAATGTGTTTTTTTTTATGTATGCCATTTTATCCATAGCAATGAGGGTAAAATGGTTAATGACAGTTTTTATGTTTTTTTGCAATAATAGTTATTTGTGTATCTAGGCCGTAAAGTTAGCCGAGGTCCACTATATTTCGGATAAGGCTAAAAATGATCATCCGGCCTTGATACACACAATATTTTTCAGGCATGTGCCTCAAAAAATGATGTTTAAGGGATTAAATAGTCACTAAAATGACAAAATTAATGAAAATGTACGGAGCTGTATACCTGTATATATATTATAGTACAATATAGGTATACAGCATGCGCTGGGATCACGCGACTTTGTCTTTTGTTTTATGGGTAAATATAAAATAACAGATTGCGTTGCTACACAGTTCAATCACAAACGTTGTATCTGTCAGTATCGTAGCGTTTGGATTAAAGGTAAAATAATAGTATGTTTCATCATGTTCACTGTTAAATAGATACTTATGTTTTAGTTATTATATTTAATAATATTATAATGTTATGAAATAATATTTTAAACTCCTGCTTTAGTTTCGTTATTTTTAAGGAATAAATTTATAATAAATATTATGATCAATTGAAATAATTGACATGCGTCCGTGAAGTAAAAAAGTGTACAGAAAAGTATCATTTTAGGGACTCTATTTAGTCCCTAAAACGTCGTTTTTTAAGGCACTCGCCTAAAAAATAAATTGTTAAAATTAACGGCATTTTAAGAGTGTCAGTATGAAAGTAATATTCTTTGAAGCTTTAGAAAACTATTTTACTTTAAATCATTAGATTGTAGTTTGTAAGTAGGACTCAATAGAAAAAATAGTATGCCATTTTAGACCACTTTCCTCTATATACAAAGCGATTGATTAATAATGCGCGTGGGTTTTCTACAACTTCCCACGTATTTTGTCTTATAACTTCAATCTGCTCTGAGGGTTCTGAGGGTGAAAAATCGATAACTATAATACCACTGTTCCGGATGGTATTACGCAATTCACAAACATCCCCAAGTCACCCCTTTGCCCTCTACCCCACATTTATCTTCCTGCTATGACGTCACTACTTTCATGAATATATTACAAGGCAAAATAAATAAAAAACAAATTGCGTAGGAAACTAAATGAGGCGATACGAATTATATTTTTATTTCACTTTTTTCTTGTTGTTCTCCTTTGTTAATGTATATCTATATTTTTATTTTTTTCATTTAAAAAATATATCTATGATATAATATAGATATTAATGTATCTATATGTTACATAAATTCATTGCTTGACATTAATTCACGTAAAATCAATTGAAATATTAATTGAATAATTTAAATACGTAGATTAAAATATTTTTTTTTTTTTATATCAAGTTGAAGTGATGAAAGTCAGTAATAAATTGTTCATAAATTGGTTTTTAAATGAAATTTCGTAATAAACATCAACACAAGAATTTGAAGTAGAAAAATAATTTTGTTTACAATTAATAATATTTAATCTTAAACCTAAAACAAAATGTATTTAGTTTATCAGATTAAAATTTTTGTGTTAAATCGATGGATTAATTATTAAACAAATTTTTCAATTCATTGCGAGTGTTCAACATATTATTCATATTATTATATTGAATCGATTTCACCTAATTTTAGTATCAAAATTGTGTAAAAAAAAATTTAACATAAATTATTAGTGGACTTTACCACAAAATTTTTTTACTGTATCCAAAATACATTTGACACGTCTTGTTATTTATTTATTAATTTATACATTTTGAATAATTTTTTATAAACATTTGACACAAAGCTTATTTTAAGATGTGAATGCAATAAAATTTGTCAATACAAAATTAAATTCAAATTAAATAAATAACGCGTCGATCGTCATTTAGAAATAAAATAAAGGAATAAATTCAACTGTAAGAAAGAAAATGAAGGAAAAATGTGAAAAAAAAAAATATAATAAATTGCTAAATATTGTGACTGTTACATAGAGAATATTTCAATATATTGCCGAATGCCTTTTACAAAGTCGCCGACTGGAAAATTAACGCATTCTTTAGTATACCACTCTATTGGCCAACCTGTTATTACCAATCGCTCGAGCTGTACTTGTTATGCTAATTAAATAAATGTCGCTCTTTTTTCTATATTTTTATACTCTCCAGTTTTTTTTTTCTTCTTACAATTTAATTTGTTTTGCTTTATTCTTTTTTTCTTTACAATTATATATCACATTTTTATCGTTGACACATTTGAATAGGAGACGCAAATGGATATTGATAATTAATGATTATTCAAGTCCCTGCTGACATTTAAGAATTGTGTGGAAAAAAAAATCATATAAGGTAAAAGCCCCGGTGTTCGCTCACTTTTCAATAAGTGCAAGGATTGAGAGGCTTTTGAAAATTGATAATTGTTAAAGTGTAGAATTTTTTCATTTATAATTATTATTTCTGGCTTTTAATACTGAATCGATAATGGTTGTGACAATTTTCAGTTGGTTAATAATCAATATTGATGTTTTGAGGAGAGAGATTGATAGCACTAGTACTCGATCACGAGACGAACTCTAGTGAGTGAGTATTGAAGCTAAAATGGATGGCAAAATCGATTATTTGAAATATTCAACTTGTAATATTCATAGTTTTTCATAAAATACACTAAATTGAAATAATCAAATCTGTTTCAACACGGAAATGATTTGTTTATTTGTAGTAATTTTTATTGCGAGAATTTTGTTTGTATAAAAATTGTAAATATGCATTTAATTGGAGAATTGATGGGGTATTAGGACATGATTGAGTTCCAGAGCTGTTACATTACCGGTAATTATTACCGCACTTAATTGTGGCAGCCAATAACTTGAGGACGTTCGTGAGATACTCCGGGGTCAAATGAGTACTAACTTTTTATAAAATTTATCTAAGGCTTGAGAAAATTTGTAAAATATATTAATAATTTTACGTTGATTTATAATTGTTTTTTATGTGTACCAATTAATTTTAAGGTATTTATTTAAAAAAATCAGTTAATCCATATTAATATTTGATTTGACGCCATTTGAAATGCTAAATAAATTTGGCAACAGTGCCTATGTTATATTTTGACACTTTCAATGTGTATGTGCATATGTGTATATTTCGTTACTGCGCACTATTGCCAGTTTCCAAGATGGCTACAAATTTACCAAAACAGTTTTAATTATCTTTATTAAAATAATTAATATTTAATTCAAACATTCGTCAACACCTGTTTTTTTGTGGAGTTATATAAACTACATATTTCAAAGAATATTTTTAAACATTATTTATTATTGTATCTACTCTTACAATATACTTTTTGTAATTTTAAATACATAAAAATGCTAATTCTCCATAAGGCTCTATGTTAAAAATTTGAATTTTGATCTCCAATAACTTTCTTAAATTATCGATAAGGCGTCTTGAAATTTCAAGGGTAGATAGCTACACGATTTAACTTATCAAAACTGAAAAAAAAAAAAATTTTATCTACTAAAAGGTTTCGCTCACGAACGTCCTTAACAGATAATTTATATATTTTTTATTTATATTTTTTCATGTTAATTTGCATTCATTAATATTTTTTTTAACGTATATTTATAAAAATTCGACAATGTAAATATTATGTTGTTTATTGGTCCTTTAGGTTGAAGAAAAAATTTATGAATAATTTTTTTTATATTTAAATTACCGAGTCGAAATTTTCGTCCTTCTGAAGTACTCCAAATAATCAAATAGACATCCTATTGTCCTCGTCGGCCCTATCATTCCTACATTATTGAACCTCGAAAACCTATATAAATCGATCTTTGAATCTACTTTGGTGCTCTTCAGATCTAGCACGAGATTGTCTTATTTTTTGATTTCATAAACTAAGACACAGAAACTCCGCAGGACCTCTTACTCCTATAATATTCAATAAAATCAGCTCTCAACACTTCGTGCAGTTATTAAACAAATGAGTCACGTAGTAGTGACGCGCTCACCGACATCTTGGATGCATATACTTTCATGCAATCTGACGGTTGCATTAATGGCGGAAACTAAATGCAAAATAAATAAATTTGTGGCAATATATTGATCCAGAGTGAATTGTTTATTAATGAAGAAAAAAGACAAAAAAATGGGTCGAGGAAAAACAAAATATGCGTTGATATGGTGGTTGACACTTTGACAGGCCACATAAAGACATGATGAAAATTTTTTAATACAGCAAAGATTTTGGATTATTCACGTGACAGATAGTGATGAAAAAAAAAATAATAAATTGAAATATAAGAAGCAAAAATAATATCATTGAATCGTGATAAAAACAATGATTTAAATTGTGAATATATTTCCTCTTGCTGTTCCACAAATGCATTTGTTACACTCAAAAGTAGGATAGTTAAAAATTAAGATCTGAAAGGTCTATGTAGGTTTATTTTTAGGTCCTCTTTTTGCGCCTTAGAATGGAAGATTTGGCAATATATACAGACTACTTCGAAGTGTTGAGGAGGAGTTGCATTTCCTATTAAAATATATCCAAACAACCTCCTTTGCTCCTGAAGAATCTCACGAAATGCCAATTGAAAAGTTTAAAGTAGGACATAAATTTCAACTCGGATTGTTCATGTTAATTGTGATTTTTTACAAAGGTCAGAAAAAAAATGGTTTCACTGTCGGGATCATAACTTTTTTAAATATTGATAAATATGAAAAATTCAAAAAGGATTATTGTTAGATATTGTTATTATTATAATAGTCTGTCGAGACAAAATTTTTCAATTTCAAAAAAATAACTAATTCACGAAATTTAAAAATCAATTCGCCATTTTTCATAAAATATAATTCATGCATAATTTTCATAAATACCTTAATTTAAAATAATCAAGTCTGTTCCAAATCAGGAATATCTTTTTTCTTTATAATAATTGTTATAACTAAAATTTTTTGTCATAAAAATTGTAAAATTACATTCAATTTTACAATTGATCGAGTACCGGGGCTCTCATCTCATAACTATATTACCATATATAACTAATAAACATTTCGCCACAGCGAATGATGCGAACGCATTAAAAAATGATTATCAAATTTATTACAACTGTCGATTAAAACTATACTTGACTCTTATCGATATGATAATAAATGTATTCCTCTTTATTCAAAATTTCCGTTTTCTCTCAAGCTATAATAAAACATCTGGCGGTCAACTATTTTTGCGCCGGCACATAAAATATATAAAGTCGTGTTAATGAAGCTTTTTCGCCAGAAATCCTCGAAACCAGCTCCCATTTTGATGATTTTTTTTTTAATTTTGTTTTTTTATATTATTCAAAATCAGAAAACTTTTGAATTGGGGATGGAATTATTCATATTGTTCAAATGATAACTATAATCTTTGTATAAAAAATGGAATGCGATTAAAACGTTTCATATTATAGCATTAGCTCAAAAGATAAAAGCGTACAACTCAATTCGTTACCTCCGACTGAAGATGCAGCAGAACAACAATATATTAAGAGAATCTACTTGCAAGTCCAGCAATGGAAGTACAACTCCTCAATACATCCTGAAAAATGAGGTCGGCAAAAAGATTTAATCTATTTAAAACCAATCAAAATGACGCAGTCAGCATCACCTAACAATGTTTTAAAAATTATATTCTGCTCTTGCGAAACAGGATGCGGTTTAGCATATGACTGCAGAAAAAGTGATCTCCATTGCTCACCTGCCTGTATAATTGTTTGCAGTGGAAGTGATTGTGATAGCCATTCACCACTTGAAGAAGATGTGGTCTTCAAAACGCAAAATATAAATAAAAATTAACATTGCTTTTTTTGTTTAAATAAATGTAAAATAATGAATTTCTTCCAGCTAATAAAGATTTCTTAATTTGGTTCCATAAATTAATTTAATATTGTTATTGCATGAAAACAACTTATAAGTAATTGTTTATAACATTCCTTAGTATATTGACGAATAATTTATAAACTATTTATAAGAGCAAAAAAAAATATCATCAATAATTTCTTTCTTCAAGTTTTCAATAGATATTGAATACGCACATAATGTTTCTGCTTAAATATTGTTTAAACAATACAAATAATTACGTTCTCATTTCTGATTTTAAATAATAGAAAAAAAGAAAATTGAAAAAAAAAATCACCAAAATCAAACCTGTTCTCGAGGACTTCCGAAGATTGCCTGTTTTATGTATTCATTGACGCAACTAATATGATCATCGCATAATTTATCGTGCGCATCATTACATAATTCTATATACATATAAAAAAAACAACTTAAATTTTTAAGATAACTCACCTGCATCAGTTGTACTGCTTTAATTGTTTCATTAATACCGTCATTAATAATCTCTGAAGTTCCTTCATTGTCTGTAAAGTCAGCATCTAACACCACTTTCTGAACGTTTTTAACCTCAAAATTAGCCATTTTCACCGTTCACTTCCTCGTACTTATTTCAATTAAAATTATTTCTCTTCTACAATCCCCTCACGTGTCTTATTAATTATTCACAGCAATAATAACCAACCAAATATGTATGCAACATCTAACCAAAAAAACCAAAACCGTAAGAGATTATAATAATATGAAAAAGGAATAAAAATCCAAACGATTACGCGAATAAAATGATCAATTCGCACTGTAGTTCTTCGACTTTTTTTGGACTGAATTATTTCTTATTTCGCACTTGGTTTTCCGCTGTATTCTTTCACTAGTCTCGTTTCATTCGACGTTACGTGATGACGGAAAGATATTGTCGATAATTAAAGTTGATTCGAGAGCAGTTGTGCGACAATGAAACGAACGGCGAGTGCCAAAAACACTTGCGGAATCCAACGCAACTTGGGCGCTCTTGGAGATAACTCCCCTATGTTTCTTTTTTATTTTTTTTTTCTATTATCTTGTTCTTTCCCAATCGTTCTGGCTTTGAACGTTACATTACAATATTACATGTATGTATAAATATGTATACAATGATACACTAAATGTGTATAGTTTAATCCACGTTTTCATGTCAACTCTTTAGTGCGCTGCACCAATGTGAATACATAGCTTCTTTTTCTCGCACATGCACATGCGCAGTTGGATTTTGCGCACGCAATAGACGGCAGAATAAGAGCAGAAGAGAATAATAATAAAGAGAGTGAGATTTACGGATATAAATAAGTTGGTCGAGTCACGAGACAGTAATGGAGAATTTCGATGATGAGGTTAGGAAATCATTTGGGTTTGTTGAGAGTTCCAGTTTTGTTATTGGATACATTTTTACAAATTTTATACAAAGAAATATTTATAATATAAAGTACTGCGAAGAAAAAAATTGTTTCTGAGTTAAAACAGATTTGATTATTTTGAATTAAGGTATTTTATGAAAATTATGGAATATATATCCCATGAAAAATGCAAAATTAATTTTTAATTTAAGTAATCTAATGAAATAGTTATTTTTTCGAAATTGAAAAATTTTGTTTCAACAGATTATAACAATAGTAACAATGAGTGACAAGAATCTTTTTGAATTTTTTATATTTATTAATATTTAAAAAAGTTATGATCCTGACTGTGAAATAAAATTTTTTTTTCTGACGTTTATAAAAAATCACAATTAACATAAACAATTTTAATATAAAAAAAGTATTCATAAATTTTTTCTTCAACCTAAAAGATCATTAAATAACATAATATTTACATTGTCGAATTTTTTTGAATATATGTTAAAAAAAATTAATGAATGGATAAGTTCATGAGATTAAAACAATAGAAATTTTCTCTTGGATACATGTAGCAGAAATAAACTTCACGAGTGACGAGTGGAGGCAAAAAAAAACATAGTTAAGACATTAACTTAAGAGACTGGAATAGTTTTAAAGTGCGCATTGTTCACATTCACTGCTCGGTAACATAAATTGGTTATAAAATCGTTGGAAAAATAATTTCTTATTATGAAATACGATTTTATAATCTCGAAAAATAATATACAATTAAAAACAGAAGAAAAAAAATTTTTGATTCCAAGAAAATCTACTTTTCAATTTAACTGATTTTCTTGAGTCAAAAAATAATTTTTCGAGTCAAAATTTTCTTGAATTACGAAAACCATTATTGACTCAAGCAATAGTCAAATTTTCATTCAAAACAATTTTCTTGAGTTGAAAAAAAAATTCTTGATTCAAGAAAATTTACTTGTTAATGAAATCAATTTTCTTGCATTGAAAAACAAAATTTTCCTAAATCAAAAACACTCTCAACTTTAAATCATTTTATTTTGTCACAGATCATTTTTTCTTTTGACAAAATTTCTGAGATTTTAATTATATTATTAAAATTAATATATCAACTAATGTTGAATAATACATCAGGGATCAAAATTTACATATGAAGTTTATTTATTATTCAGCATTTTTAATCAAAACCGTAAGCAATTATTCTTATGATTCATAATATAATAATTTTTTAAAAATATTAAAACGGGGCAAAAATTTTTCAAATTATTACAAACAATAAATTCACAAATTATTGTAAAATAATCGCGAATGAATAAAAATTACTGAGAATTTAATTAATTTCATTCTCGATTGTTAGAAAAATTCCAAAACAACATTGTATAAAATATAAAAATTATAAATCTGAAAGTGATAAAATATTCATTACGAAATATTTATTCATGACAATTTTTTGCCTCCAACAGAGAAATAAAATTCTGCGAAACATTCAATAAAAAAATAAAAAAAATATAAATAAAATGACAAATGAAGAAATAAAAAGAAATCTGTACATTGAAAAATCGTAAAAAATCAAATGAAATAAAATAAAATTAAAAATATATTTTCATTCATCAATCTATTTTCTAAAAATATTATTTTCTATATACTGAAACATAATTTTCATATATAAGATAATAAAAAATAATTAATCATTGACATTTTGTTGTTCTATAAATCAATTCTCAATTTATCTCAATATAAAAAAAAAAAAAAATGTGCAAATCATTCAACAAATTTCGCATTTTTTTGCATTAATCACAAGCGTCCAATGTTGCCATTAATTTTAATATTCCAATACCCCTCTCATTTTAATCAAAATCCGCAACTTTATTGCATAATATAAATGCACATAAATTAAACAAGTCAAATTTCTTATATCAAGAATGTCATTATATTTTTTTTTGTCTCGATAACTTTTCACAACTCTTTCATCTTTTAATAATCTTCGAACACGTTCGCAACGATGAAACTTTTTGCAATGTTGTAGTGGTAGTAGTCAGTTCAACAATTAAATAAACTATTCTCGTTGAGAGTGAAAGTTATTTTTGGTCATTGTGAGACATCGCTAAACATTTTCAGCGCCTACGAAGTCCGAGGACAAATTGTATTTTTACTCCTCACCGTATTTAGATGTCTCAACTTTTAAAATAAAAAAAGGTAATAAAATTGGATATTATTCATAACTTAATCGATCAAACATAACGAATATTAATTCCTTATTAATTTATACAATTTGTATCAAAATATATTTCATAAAACTTTATTATTGAGTAATTTTCTAACACTTTGAAGTCATTTTGAATTAATTATATATACATAAAGGTTTTGGAATAATTCAAATTGATATATTTATAATATTCATATCTAATTTTTGTTTGTTCCTGATGAATAAATTAATTTATTTGTATCTAATATTTGTCAGGAACAAACAGTTATAAAGATTAATATTAAAATGAATTTTTAAACTGTTGTAATAAAATAAAATACAACTGTTCAAATAATGAGATAGGAATTGATATTTCTTTATGAATTAAAAATTTTTTAATTGTATATTAACATTATAAAAAGCCTATTTTTTTATCATTACTAGGCGCAACAATACAAAATGTGGGCATTATAAATTTCATGACGTATTTAAAATATGTTGAAGCCGGTTTTTTATTTTGTGAAATTTATAAAAATAAAATTACGTTTTGTTGGTTTATATTAATGATATGTATATTTATTTATGATGCAATAACTTCGACTTGTAAATGATCCAACGTCATAATGACACCTTGACAAGCCTTGGTCAATGCTTGAAAGTGTTATTAATATTTTATTAGTGTAGGAAAATTATTGGATAAGAAAATAATGAAAAAAAATAATACATTCTAACATCCGTTATGAACGTTTGATCTTTGTCGTTAAAGGTTGAGGAGATAAAAACTAAATGTATGTATATGAATGATAATAATGGTAATTTATGTGACGTTAATTGATTGTTGTTATCGTGAGTGATATTTAATTTTTTGTTTTTTTTTTTTTTAAATAATAAAATGAGGTAGTCATAAATTAAACTCTAAAGTAAAAGCTCAGTTACTTGCTCATTTTTCATCAGTGCAAGGCTGAGAATTAGTTGTTAAAAATTAGTTAATTTATTGAATGTGGAATTTTCGATTAATTAATAATTAATATTTATGTTTTGAGGAGGAAGATCGAAAGTGCTGAAATGAACGACAAATTACAATATTCTAGCTAATAATATTCACAATTTTTCATAAAATACACTAATTAAAAATAATCTAGTTTGTTTCAACTCGGAAATAATTTTTTTATTTGTAGTAATTTTTATTACTAGGATTTTTTTCGTATGAAAATTGTAAAAATGCATTTAATTGGAGAATTGATGGAATACTAGGACATGATTGAGTTCCAGGGCTGTTATCTTACCGGTAATTATTACCGCACTTAAATGTAGAAACAAATAACTTAACGGACGATTTATATATAATGTTAATTTGCATTCATTAATTTTTTTTTAACGTATATTCAAAAAAATTCGACAATGTAAATATTATATGTTATTTATTGGTCCTTTAGGTTGAAGAAAAAATTTATGAATAATTTTTTTATATTTAAATTGTTTATGTTAATTGTGATTTTTTACAAACGTTAGAAAAAAAAATTTTTGTTTCACTGTCGGAATTATAACTTTTTCAAATATTAATAAAAATAAAAAATTCAAAAAGATTCTTATCATATATTGTTACTATTGTTATAATCTGTCGAAACAAAATTTTTCAATTTCAAAAAAATTCCTAATTCATGAGATTTAAAAATTAATTTTGCATTTTTCATGAAACTCATTTCACGCATAATTTTCATAAAATGTATTTATTCAAAATAATCAAGTCCATTCCAACTCCAAAATATTTTTTTTATTCGTAGTAATTTTCATCACAAAAATTTCTAAATTAATATAGCAAAATTCAATTTTTGTCATATTCATTCCATGCGCACACAGAAAAGATTGTTCTTTAACATTTATTATACTTCCACACACACACATTCACATAAAAACATACACATAAAAATATATAAGAAAAAAAAAAACACTTTCACGTGGCTCTATTATCTCCAACTTATGTTAATTAATTCTTATATACAGGCTTTACGGTGCAATAACTCGGTTCAAGGTCTCTCGAATGAATTCATTACACGTGGGATTAAATTTTTTTTTTTTTGCGCGTTGTAGACAGTTGGTAACCCTGTTTTATCGTGTGATTGACGCACAACACTGTCTGGGATTCCCTGGACTATGCTGAAAAAAATATTAATTAGCAATGCGCATACAATAAAATATAAATAAATATAATTCATACATGGAAATACGTTGAAAAAAATATTAATTAACTGTTAACCAGGATATTTATTTGTAGAATCATTTATTCATCGTTAATTAAGGTTTATTGATGGTTGATGGACATAAATATGTCTAATTTAATCAATTCATTTTTATATTTAGGTCACAGTTATGTGAACGCATTAAGAATTAATTTTGTTTCAAGAATTTTCTCGGGGTGTAAAAAGTTGATAATAATTAAATAAAATAAAAAAAGCGTGCGATTTATTGGTCTTTGAATAAATAAAAAATAATTACCAATCAATAATTTCGATGAATAAATAAAATGATAAACAAATATTATATAACAAAAATTTGAAAGATTCTGATGAAAAATTAATTACTTGAAAAAGTCACAATATTTTTTAATTTTGTTTGTCATATTTTGGAGATTTTTTATTTATAGCAAGTGCGAATAATTTTCTTTATCGTGTTTCTAGAATGTTCTATGTAAAATAAAAAACCAGAATTTCGCACGAAAAAAAAAAACTTACATTCAAATTGAGATGAAAAAAAAAGAAAAAAGTGAAAAAATTCCACGCGCGATTTGAACAAAAATATTTCATGAAATAAAAATAAAAACAATCAAAAAATATCCTAAACTCATCAGACGCTATTTTTTTTTTCGAAAGAATATTTCAAATTCCTTTCATTACTAATTATATTTTTTATAAAATTTAATCTTCGTTACAATATCCAATAAAATAAAAAAAATTAACTGCTGACAATTTCCCCCATCAAATTATTATCTTTATAATCATTTTCAATTCACCAATTGATAATAAAACAACCCAGTTTTTCATCCTTACTATAACATAAATTATTTATCAACAATTATTAATAAATCCTCGTTAACAATAAATAAATTCTTCATTCCCAAAATATATTCATATCATTTTAATATTTCTTTCCCCTTAAACTGTTTCTTTATTTATTTCAACTAACCAAAAAAATAAAAAAAGCAGAAATAATAAAATAGATAAAAAAATGCCATAACCAAAAATGACCGTTAAATAACCGTTACTGAGATCGGACATTTTTCGGGTGGCCTCCGTGCACAATTCACGGCCAGGTCACGCCATTGAAAATTGTCGAACGTCCGCGAATGGCTAACGCATCTGCGCCATATGTTACGTATTTTTCAACGCATTCAAGTTAAACATATACAAACAAATAAACAACCAACACACACACACACACATTCAATTCAAACAGTCACCTCTATACCACATTATCCTTAACGATTTGTGCAAAAATCCACAAGTGAAAAGGAATTACATAAAAACTTAAAACGCAAAAAAAAAAAAAAAAAAATAATAACACGTTTAAGCGAACTCACCGACCTTCTATATAGTTTTATATCTATGGCAAACGATATTATACATACGCAAGTACACACACTCAATTACATATACATATATTTTAAACAAATATAAATAAAAAACATACAATATATCTATACATGTGTTTATACAGATATTGAATTTGTATAAATTTTATAAGTGTCCTGCGCTTTCCAGTTGTGTTTACAACGGCCAACCGTATAATAGTATATATGTGCATTTATCGTTGCGCTTGTGTTCTTTTATTTGTATATAATACGACTTGGTACTACACTGCTGCCAACTTTCACGTATCATAATACATAGAGAAAGAATGTGGTTTCCCTTTCAAATTACAAAATACTCCAGCTAAACACTAACTGAGGACTGTGTGTCCTCGGCAATTACTCTTTATTATTATTATTATTATTATTATTATTATTATTATCTTTATTATTTAAGTTGTTGTTGTTGTTATTTTTGCTGTTGTTGTTGGTGATGGTGGTGTTTTCATGAAATTTATGGAAGTATCGATTGACTAGAGAAAAAGAAAGAAAAAAAAAACGAAATTTACTTTACAAATGAAAAATTAATTCAGCCACCAATTATTATTATTATTATTATTATTATTATTATTATTGTTGTTGTTGTTGTTGTTGTTGTTGTTGTTGTTGTTGTTGTTGTTGTTGTTGTTGTTGTTGTTGTTGTTGTTGTTGTTGTTGTTGTTGTTGTTGTTAATATTATTTGATATTGTTCTTTCATAACAACAACAACAACAACAACAACAACAACAACAACAACAATAATAATAATTGTTTTGTTGTTGTTGTTGTTGTTATTGTTGTTTTCATTTTCATAAAATTCATAAGAGTATTGACTAACAAATAAATGGAAATTTACCTCGAAAACGGGAAATAATTTCAGTCATTAATTATTATTTTTTTTTCAATATTTTCATAATTGTTACTGCTCTTTCATTATTATTGTTATTATTGATATTGTTGTTGTTGTTGTTGTTGTTGTTTTTGCGGTTACTATTATTATCACTATTGCCATTGTTATCATGAAATTATTTCACAACAATATCGATTGGTGAATAAATAAAAGCCGGGAAAAAAAAAAATTTTAATTCAGTTATTATTGAGAGAGAATTATTTATGTTGTTAAATATACGATTGAATAGATGATTTATATTTCATTTAGAAATTGTTTTATTTATTATATATTTGATATTTTTAAGATGTGTATCATTGTGTTATTAATTTTGAGAATGTGTAATTTATGTGGTGCGTTAAATCGGGCCAGGGTCGCAGTATAGTTATAAAAATAATAAAAAAAACTTACATGTATATATTAATGGTATATATATATATGTATATACAATCACATATGTTAGTTTGGTGTTGCGCGGACACGTGATTTGTCGCCTGGGGCACAACATTTACAAGAGTAATGATGTCAATTTGACAAACGATCAAAAATTACCTTGACCTTTCTATTTAATTCTAACAATTTACATAACGTTACAAAATAATTTTCGATCGTTTTATCTTGTAATAGGTAAAATAAAAATCAATCAAAAATTTTTTTTATCGAACAGAAGAAAAACAAATGACATAACGAGTTATTTGAATATCCTGTTGTACAGATAAATATAAAAGTTGCTCAAACTAATCGTTTATAATTTTAAAAAGAGGAAAAAGGAAAAAATGATTGAAATGAAAATAAATTCATTGAGAATGATTTTTATTTGAAATTGGTTTCAGTTCAGTTGAACATATCTAACAGATATTTATTGATATTTGAAAAAAGAATGAAATAAATTCCGTCAGGGGATGAATGTTAATAATAAATATTTTCGAAGTGATTTCCATACAAATTTGTTGAGTATTCAAGTCTGTATTTTTTCATTTAGAATTAAACGAATTTTTTATCGTTCAAAAAACGATTTGATTGAAGGGGAATCCCAATACTGACTGCGCATGCGCATCAATGTCATAATCAATGTGGCGGGAACACGAAAGTGAAGATGAAATATATTTTAAAATAAGTTTCAAAGAATTTTTTATATTCATTCATATTATTTCATGAGTTCACAAATTTTTCATTATCTCAACTCAATTATCTTTTTTTCTATTTTTTCTTTATTCATAAACTTATATTATAGTTAATAATAAATACATATTGAGTCATTAATTCTGTCATTTTTTTAGAATTTGAATCGATTCCAAATAAAAATCATATTTTCCCTAAATTTATGTTTACATTTCAATTTTTTTTTCTTACTCTCATTTCAAAATTATAAATAATTAGTGCAATTAACTTCTCATTTATCACCTTATACACCGTGGAAATCAATTCAATTTACTTATTCTTGATACTGTAATTAAACAAATAAATAAAAAAAAAAAAAAGAACAATTTATTATTATATATTTTGAAACTTCTGGTTTGTTGAGAACTTTTACACTCTGGTGTTCCAATAAATTATGGATAATATTACAACGTTGCGGGTGCGCCCTTCTCATATCGATCAAACATATTAAATACTATAATTATAAAAAATATTGAGTGGTTACATAGCTATATATGTAGAACCAACCGGTTGATCACGTACAGTCAGGATTGAAACATGATCGAACAAGAAAATAAAAAAATGATTATGGATAAGAGATTGTATTTTCTGTTGATTTGATTGATTTAATTAATATTGAAGTGTTTTCTTTATTCCATCAAAGCAACGCCATTTTGTTGGCAAATAAAATGGCTCAAAAATATGTGGGAATGGCGTATCCCATCCGGTAATGCGTTGAATTGGTGCTTCTAAATGTAAAAAGCATCTTTCCTGTAAACAAATAATTTTAAAATTAATATTCAATTTTTAATCCAAGAATATTATTAAATTAATCGAAAGTATTAAAATTAAATATCAGTATAATTATACTTTATATAATTTAAAACTGAATAAATTGAAATTAATGCAACAATTTAGAAACAAATTAATAATTCTCTTGATCAATATTTATGTGATAAAATGAAAAAAAAAGATATAATTTAATAATTTATTTTTGTTTATTATTACATTGAAAACAAAAAATCATTTGAAATCTGTTAATCTTTATGTTTTATTTCAATTCGTGTAGTATTGAATTAATAAAATAAAATATTTGATCAATTTAATAATGGATTACATAAATATTTCCATTTTTAAAAATGCCGATTTGATAAATTTCAATTCAAGATAATTTTCAGAGTATGTAAATTACTGTGATGGGAAATATTGAATGAAATTTTCACACAAAGGATTTATTTGATCAGGACAAAATCGTGAATAATAAATCGGTTGAAAAAAAAATCGGTTGATGGAAATCGGATAAAACGCAAGAGGTGCGTGATCTCGTCTGTCCTTGATAAGAGAAATGATTGAATCGAACGGATTTACATATGAGACCGATCGTTTACCAATCAACTATAGTTTGAATGCCGATTTTTATCTTAAATCAGCATGAAAAAATTTTTTAAAACTATATATGACAAATGTGAATATTGTTTTTTAATTTGTTAATTATTTACCTGAATCGTTGCAGCGATTTCACTGCCAAAACCACCAGTTAATGGCGCCTCATGTGCTATTACAACACGACCAGTTTTTGTCACTGACTGTTGGACAATGAGAAAAAAAAATTTTTATATTATCATTTGTTTATTTATTTTGTGGATTTTAATTTTTTTATTATATGTATAATTTCGAGAATTCATGAGAAATAATATGTGATTTTAATTTTGTTGATTAAATTAAATAATGCAAAAGTTTGAAAATTATATGTTTTATAAATTTTGTAGTTGACTATTTTTTTTTTTTGTAGACTATAATGAAATTTATTGGTTCGATTTTTGCTTTGAGATCGTTTCAATTGTTGTGTGTTTATATTCCATATAAGTGCAGCGGTTTGTACAGTAGAAAAACTTTTGTGTAAAATTTGTGTTGGAAAATTTCAGCACAAATTACTACTGGACTTTCACACAAAATTCTTTACATTAATTATAATAAACATTGCCTGATCTAGTCATCAAATTTATACTCTCAGCAATAATCTTCGCGATTGAAAGATTATCAAAGGAAAAGAATTCCAATAGTTGATTAAAAATGAGATGGCAAGTAAAATTGATTTACCTTACAGACAGCCTCAACGTCCCAGGGGAGGATTGAAATAAGGTCCATGACCTCACACGATGCTCCAAGTTTCTCTTGTATAAGCTCTGCAGTCTCTAGTAAAACGTGGACCTGACTTCCCCAACCCACCAGGGTCACATCATCACCTTAAATGATGAACAAAATTAAAATGACATCAGGAAATCGCTAGAAAAATTGAAAAAAATCAAAATCACATCAGGAAGTTAGTTGAAATAATAAACAAGACCAAAATCACATCAGGAAATCACCAAAAATGATGAACGTGACTAAAATCACATCAGGAACCCACTTGAAATAATGAACAAAACCAAAATTACGTCCGAAAATCACTAGGAAAAATGAATAAAATCAAAATCACGTCAGGAAATCACTTGAAATAATGAACAAAATCAAAATGACATCAGGAAATTACTAGAAAAAATGAACAAAATTGAAATGACATCAAGATATCATTTGAAATAATGAACAAAACTAACATCACGTTAGGAAATTACCTGAAATAATGAACAAAACCACAAGTACGTCAAAAAATCATTAGAAAAAAATGAACAAGGCCAAACTCACAACAGGAAATCACCTGAAATAATGAACAAAACCAAAATCACGCCAGGAAATAACATGATATAATAAACAAGACCAAAATCACATCAGGAAGTTACCAAAAATGATGAACGCGACTAAAATCACATCAGGAATCCACTTGAAATAATAACAAAACCAAAATCACGTCCGAAAATCACTAGGAAATATGAACAAAACCAAAATCACGCCAGGAAATAACTTGAAATAATAAACAAAATCAAAATCACATCAGGAAATCACCAAAAATGATGAACGCGACTAAAATCACATCAGGAATCCACTTGAAATAATGAACAAAACCAAAATCGCGTCAGAAAATCACTTGCAATAATGAACAAAATCAAAATGACATCAGGAAATTACTAGAAAAAATGAACAAAATTGAAATGACATCAAGATATCACTTGAACTAATGGACAAAACTAATATCACGTCAAGAAATCACCTGAAATAATGAACAAAACCACAAAAACGTCAGAAAATCACTAGAACAAAATGATCAAAGCCAAACTCATGTCAGGAAATCACCTGAAATAATGCACAAAAATAAAATCACATAGAGAAATATCACCACAAAAGATGAATAAAATTAAAATCACATCAGGAAATCTCTTCAAATAATGAACAAAATCAAAATGACATCAGGAAATTACTAGAAAAAATGAACAAAATTGAAATGACATCAAGATATCACTTGAAATAATGGACAAAACTAATATCACGTCAAGAAATCACCTGAAATAATGAACAAAACCACAAAAACGTCAGAAAATCACTAGAACAAAATGATCAAAGCCAAACTCATGTCAGGAAATCACCTGAAATAATGCACAAAAATAAAATCACATAGAGAAATCACCACAAAAGATGAATAAAATTAAAATCACATCAGGAAATCTCTTCAAATAATGAGAAAAATTAAAACCACATCAGAAATTTCCAATTCACATTCATTCATTATCTGTTCATTATTTATTATTACTCAATATTATTCTCATTCATCATTCAATAAACTCACATACCTACAGATATACATAATACATATATATATATATATATATAAATGTATATAGCATTCAGATATAAGCACATTATATTGATTCCAATGAAATGTGAAAGTTCATTTCTAATATATTATTTGAGCAATTTCTATTACTCTTTATTTCTTCATTTTATTTTATTTATTCTTTTTTTTTTTGCTATAACCTAATGACATGCATGTGAAAATCAATTTGTCGATTGTAATATTATTTATTTATATGTTTAGTTATATATTATTTACCTTCTCTCACGATTTCAGCTTTGCCAATAGGAATTTTAAAATCATTAACTGGTACATCATCAATTGCAATGCGATAAAGTGCCTTTGGCTCGAATATTATACATGGATCAGGTTCGTCAATGCAACTCAGTAATAATCCTTTAGCTTGAATAGGACCACGTGGTATGACAATCTGTAATCAATCATGAGTTTATAATTTTTGAGTAGAGAGAAATAGAAAAATTATTGAAATAATTTTGTTAAGAAAATTAAAATATATTTTGCAAACTTGAAGTGATATTTATTTTTTCTCTAGGTTGAATTTTGATTTGTATTGTTAATATTTATAAAGTCCTGATGTGAATTATGCAATAAAAAATATATGAAAAAATTTTAAAAAGAAAAAATATAAATAAAAATAATTGTAACAGATTAAATGAAAAATATTATACTTTCTTTAAACATTTTACAAAGCTGTAATGTTATAAACAAATAAAACTATTATATGATTTATAATTTATTCTGTAGTTCTAAAAAATTCTCAATCAATTTAAATAGTAATTGTTTTTTTTTTCTTTTCATTAGTCAAATGAAAAATTAATTTTTATTTATCATTTTAACCACAACTGAAAAAAATAATTTATTTAATATTGAATAATATTAAATGGCTTATAAGTATAATTTTATAAATTATCTTAATTGGAAATAATATATATTTGATTTTAATAAAGAAATTTATAAATATTTTCATCAATTGCGCTTCTGATTTGCTTATTCTGTCTGATATTTCCCAACTGTAATTAATTTATGAATATTCGATTTATTATGTTGGAATGTCACTAAAATATTATTTATTATTTTTTTATTTATTGCTCTAATTCATCATTCGAAATTTAATTATGACAATTCAATTCGGTGTCGCCATCTCTTAAATAAAAACTTGACTATTCCAGGCGATTTAAAATAATAAAAATAAATATCATTTGATAAAGTAGATTTCAATATTTCCTTTGTTATATTTGAATCGTTATTATCGATAGTTGGTAAAAATGTTTACATTATTTTACCTTGAGACCAGGTGTATGTGCAAAATATGCTTCTGGACTTTGAGAATGATATAAACCACCGTGTCCAACTGCACCGCATGGTGCTCGCACTGTTAAATTACCACAATCAAATTCACCACCACTACGATATCGCATTTTTGCTGCTTCATTTACCAACTGTCGGTATAAAAGAAAATTATTTATCAAAATTTTATTGTTGGTATTGCAAAAACCATTTTTGCGTGATATATAAAGTACAAATATAATGAATATTCATCAATTTTCATATTTTAAATAATTTTTTTGTAGTTATTTTGACAACGTTATCAATAAAAAAAATTGTTTTGACTGAAATTTTGAATTTAAAATTGATGTTAATGATAAAATGAAAAATTTAGACAATTTTTACATGACATTAAAGTGCAAATCATGGAAATTTTTCAATTTTTACATTTTAATAATTTTAGCAATTTCAATAATAAAAAAGAATATTTCAATTTTGAAAAATTATTTTCACAGAAATTCTGAATTCAAAGATGTTAATTGATGCAGATAATTAATTAAAAAATTTATATACAATTTTTACATGACAGAAATCTAAATAATGAAAATTTATGAACATTCATATTTACAATAATTTATTTAAAGTAATTTTGACACTAATAACAAAAAAAAAATTAATAATCGAATTATTTTAACTGAAAATCTGAATTTAAAATGTGCATTTAAATTCATTTGTTTGGTAATTTTTCTGGTTATTTTACTTGATCAAAAGCAGGAAAAATGTAGTCTGCAAATTGTATTTCAGCAATGGCTGCTACTCCTTGATTGGCTAATCCGATTCCAAATCCAGCGATTCCTTGTTCACACAACGGCGTGTTGAACACTCGATCACTACCAAAACGTTCTTTTAGTCCCATTGTACAGCGAAAAACTCCACCAAATCCCACGTCCTCGCCAAAAATTACTAATTATAATCAAAATTATAAAATAAATAAACAAAAATCTATTCATAATAATAAATTAATGTACACAGATAGTTAAAAAATTTTATGTAAAAGTCCAGTATAAATTTGTGTTGAGTTATCTTTCTTACACAATTTCTACACAAAAGTTAGGTTAAATCAACACAATATTGATGTTTTCCAATTTGATACAAATTGTAGATTAAAGCCTCGGAAATAATTGAACAATTTATTAATTTTGTGTTAGATTTAACATGAATTTTTATTAATTTCAAACAAAATTATTTTTCTATTCAATTACAAATTCTTGTGTTAAAAATCGATACAAAATATTAATTAAGAACCGTTTTTAAATACAAATTGTTTATGAAATATTCGAATTTATTTAGTGCGTAACATAAAATTATTGAATGTAATTTATAGAAATACAATATTCAGAGCCAATTTAAATATGTAATAAATTACTGCGTCATTGGTAGAGATAAGATAAGAATATCACATGAAAAATATTTCATACACATTTATATTATATTTATTTAGTGTCAGTAAATTTATAAAATAAAATAATGAACATTAATAATTTATTATTACCTGAACTAGGATTTTTTTCCAAAGCAATTTCGAGGCCATTATTAATTGCTTGAAACATATTTATTTTCTTTGTTTCATCTAAAATAAATGTCGCAATACAAAGTAAGAAAAAATAATCCACTTTTATATTAATTATTCATCAACTAAACACTTATTTAATTTAATGGTTTTTTTACCAGCCGCGTATTTTTTCTTATCAGGAACAAATGAAAAATGTAATTTTCTAATACACATATTATCATTTCTTGTACCAATATTTATTGTCTGAATTAATTTACATAGTTTTGCGTGAGATAACGACGCGGTCAACTTACAGAGAATCATTTTCAATAAATACTGACATAAAATAATATTACGATACAAGTTAATCTACATTTTTATTTGTCTTTTGCCTCATTTCGTTTCTCCCGCTCCTTCTTCTCTCATTTTATCCATTATTAATATTACGTAATTAAATTTAATTCATAATTTAATTCTAAATCATTTCATATATAATTAAAAAAATTCAATATTTTATATATTTCAAATTTAAATTACTCATAAACATTAATTAGTAAATTATTGGTTAACAAATTACCAATTAATTTTTTATAAAATTTGAAATAAAAATTCTATATTTCATATTTCAAATTACAATTATTTATAATTATAAATTATTGAAATATTAATACCTACTAATTTATTTTTTATAAAATTCAAAATTTAAATTTAACAATTAACATTAAATATTACAAATTAAAATGATTTTTAAATATTTAATATCAAATTATTGCCATTTATTTATTTTCACCATTCTACATAACATTATTAGTTAATTATTAATAAAATTGTGTGAATAAATATTAAATAAATAAATTTTTTATTATACTACAATTATTAATTAAAATAGTTGATAGTTTTTAATTAACGAGAAATTATCAATTTATCCATAAATTATTATTAATATTTTTATTATTGTTATTATTATTGTTGTTGTTGTTGTTGTTACTATACGATTAGATATATAATTTTTATTAATGAAATAATGACATTTGTTTTTATTTAATAAAAATAATTTTGTATGGAATTTGAAATAATTTAATTAAACATATACGAAAATAATGGATTATTTGAATAAATTTAAAAAAATTTGTTTATATATTATCTATTGATAATTTATAAATACAATAAATATATCGTATTTTTTGCATTACTATTTTTCATCTCAATAAATTATTGAGTATTATGAAATTTATAAAATTCCAATAAATATAAAATATTTTCTTTAAAACATTTATTTATTTTCGATATAATTATCAATTAATTATCATCATTTATAATATTAGTTATATTTATTTGTATAAAGAAATTTAGAAACTTATAAACAAATGAAAAAAATTTTTTAAATGGATTTAGTAAAATTTTTTTTAACAAGTCCAACAATAATTTTAATCAAAATGTTTTATTTTTTTTTATTATATAATTCGTTAATGTTATTAACATCAATAATGATATTCCAAAAGGGATGATAAAGTGTTCATGAAACGTAATCTAATAATTTTTTTGCTAAATAAATAAAAAAATATTTGAATAAAATTTTAATATTCAAAATATAATTTTTTATTTATTTATTATTATTTTTTCATAATGTTTTTTTAATACATGACACATAAATGAATATATATAAATATTTATTTGAATATATATTCAATAAAATGTTTACACAATGGGGTGCCACATGCATTTATCCCCTCCATTACATACAAATACGTGTTTTACATTTGTGTTTCCATAGTAACTGATTATAAAAGTTTTGTGTGTTTAATAACCACATTTTATGCAGGAGAAAAATATAAAAACGCCAGGTGACATCGCCCTTGGTAGTTTAAAAATATAAACAAATGTGGTATTTTATTTATCTCTGGATATTTTTGTTTGAATGTTGACGTAGAATTTTATTAATTATAAAAAAGAAAAATGGTGCAAGTGGATTGGGATCGAATTCTTGCTGTTAAAGCAGTGACATTAACAGACGATGAAATTGAGGATTTATTTCCAATGGTGATAAGATGTGAAATTGAGGAAGTTGATGATATTAAAAATTTGCGTGCCCTCATGAAATTATCACAAGAAATGTTGCAATATAAAGATAATCAGGTAATTAACTAATAAAAATTTTTTTCCATTATTCAATTTGTTCTATATTATTTATTAACATGAAAAATAATAATACAAAAAATACGTTATAATTATTAAATTAATTATTAATCATCAAACAAATAATATACAACCTAATTTATTAAAATCATTTAAATAATATATCACTTTTAAATATGTTCAATAAATTTTAAATTCCATTGCAATTTACTATTTTATTAATAAACATAAAATATCTAATCGTTTAATAATAATAAAACATTAAAATTTTTTTTTTTATAATTTGTTTATTTCTTTATTATTAATTATGTACAGAGCGACAAAAAGAAATTGCATAAAGTAATTATTTATAATTTTGGAATGAGGGAGGAGAAAAAAAATAATAAATATTGATATAATTATATTTAAATTAAGTGAAAATGTGATTTTTAATTTTAACAGATTTTTATTGAGATCGTAAGAAAAGCGAAAATATACCGAGAGAATATTATCAATTGTTGATATTTCAATTGAATTTATTTACAAAAGAATGAAAATAAATCAAAAAAATGACAAAAAAAAAAAATTAATGAATTATTAATGTGGAAAAAATCTTAATATTAAAAAAATGAAAGAATAAATTAGTTGATTCATTGATATATTAATTGAAAATAAAAATGAATGCATATTCATTATTGATTATAGTTTGAATATATGAATAAATAAAAATATAAAAAAGAATAATAAAACTAAAACAATTTTTAAAATTCATGAATTCACAAAATGATATAAATTAATATTAAAAAATACAGTGGAATCTCTCATAAAATAGTATTTCTTATTCACTCGTGTCCCCTCCATATTAAAAAAGTTGATAACGCGCATGCGCAGTCACTGTTGGGATTCCCCTTTTATTCAAATCGTTTTTAAAAATCACGAAAAACTTTTTTAATTTCAAATCAAGTAATATTTAATTATTCTGGAAATTTAGATGAAAACCACTTTGAAAATATTGATTATTAATATTCATCCCCTGTCAAAATTCAATTTTTTAAAATGTCAATAATTTTATTTATATTTTTCCTTCCTTCAATATTAAAATTATAAATGATTTAAACAATTTCACATATTTCGGACTGTATTATTTTATCATACTTTTATACATTTATTTTTATTATCGGACTGCTTTTATTATTAAAATTCTATTCTGAATGAATAAATAAATTGAATAAAAATACTTTCATTTAATTATTTTTGGTTTTAGGTTGAATCATTATTTTTAGAGTGCGATGAGATGAAAGAAAAATTATCCAAGTTAAAAACAGTCGACAAAGGTAAATATTAATTTTATTTCATATTATTCTTTGATAATTATTTATTGATATGTATGTATATTCACATTATTTAAAGCTGGTGCTAACGAGAATGGTAAAAATGATACGAGAATAATAAATTCTCATCCACCTGATGATCTTCAATTGCAAAAAAATGATAAAATGAAAAATTTACTGCTTGAACTTGAGGTAAAATTGTCTGATTTATTTATTTATTAATTTCTATTTTTCTATTCATTGTGAAATTTTTTTTGTATTATATTTTTGTATCAGGGTTTGGAGAAGGAGAATATTGAATTGAAGGAGAAATTAGATAATTTAAAAGAAGAAACTGAAGATGCAACAGAAAACATGAATGAAATGACAGACGAATTAAATAATTTACGTGGAAAAAATATTATAATTAAAGATGAAATTGATTTATTGAAGCAAGAAAAAATAGCTTTACTAAATCAAATTGAAGAAATGACAATTCAACAAATGGATCGAGATAAAATAATTGATGAATTTGGTGCTGCGATAGATTTTCGTGTATCAGAATGGAAAAGTATTTTAGAAAGTAAAGATAATGAAATTATTTTATTGAAAAATGAATTATCAAAGCTTCAATTGCATCCAACAATGTCAATGAATGCTCAAAATACTTCGCAAATAATTTATTTAAATGAAGAAATTGATAAAAGAGATAAAATGATTTCGGAACTGAAATCAAAATTGCTTGAAGCTGCAATTGAAATAACTAATGGTGCTGAATTGATTGAAAAATTAAAAATGGAGATAAAACAAATGGAAAAAAGTGGAAGAAGAAAAGAGCAAAGAGATTTATTAAAAAAAATTCAAGAAGCCAATGAAAAAATTTCACTTTTACAATTATCATTAAATGAAACAGAAAATAATCTAACTGCAAAGAGTAAACAATTATGTGAAGCTTTGGGAGATTTAAAAAGATATGAGGATAAAAATCATGGAATGTCAGAGACAATAAATGAATTAAAAGAATTAAAAAAACAATTATCAGGAAAAAATGATCATATTCAAGATATTATTAATGTTATAAATAAATTAGAGGCATTGAATTCTCATCAAGAAATGCAAATTATAACTCTTAAGTATATTTCAAAATTTTTTTACTTCATAATTTGATAGAAAAAAAAATCTTTTGTGGTCATCTAAATTAAAAATTGTATTTTTCATTTATTTATTTATTTATTTAGTTGCATTTATATTTCTTTTTTCAAGAGAAAAATTGGGATTATCACAAGACGATGAAGTTTCAATTGAAGAAGTTCGTTTGCGACATCAAAAAGAAGCTGAAATAAAACGTGAATTAAAAAAACGAAATGAATTACTTGAGCAAGAAAATTTCGATTTAAAATCCGACGTGAGTTTATAAAAAAGAATTTATTATATAAAGTAATATCGATTATTTATTCATTTATTTAATTTACTATTCTTTTGGTGTTGTATTTTTAGATTCGAATATTGAAATTTAAAATGAATAAATTAGGGGAGAATTTGAATTCTACACATGAAACAATTGATGGATACAAAGATGGGAATTCGCCAAATATTTCAACTGTTGATTGGACAAAAGAACAAGAAATTTTATCGTCACGTAAACATGACATGACAGAGATTCAGGAAAATATCCGAATTGTTATTGAAGAAAATGAAGCACTTCGGAAAGGAATGCATGAAATTATGGACAGTATTCGAAACCAAGATGGTGAATTTTTGTGGTGTAATGCACAATTTTTTCTGACATTTCACACACAATTTAATAACACTAATCAATTAATTTCTCTTCTATTAATTCATGCCGTTCTATTTTTAAATTATGAACGAAATTTTATGCTAAAGTCCACTGAAAATTTGTGTTGAAGTAAAAAAATAATTGAGCTTAAAATTAATATTTTGTGTTGAATTTAACACAAAATTTTTGCTATTTAACTGAACAAATTTTGTGTTGAATCGGTGAATTAATGATTACAAAAATTTTTCAATTCTTCACAAATATTCAACATACTATTTATATTAAAATAAATCTTATTATTGTGTAAAAAAATTTCAACAAAAATTTTTAGTGAAATTTTACAAAAAATTTATTTTTATTTTTTTTTTGTATTAATTTCTGGCTTTTTATATTTATGAATCACGTCAAAAAGCTTTTTTATTCATTGTATTATCAGATAATTGTTCAATTATTAGTCAAATAATTTTAATAATGGTCCTGCTTTGTTTGTCAAAATTCAATATTTTTTTTTTTTTGTTTTTGTTAATTATTTTGCTTGTGTTATATATTTAAACGTTTTGTTATTAATATTTTCAGTAGCTACAATTGTTTAAATTATTGCAATTGCTAAACAGTAATCAATAAGAAAAGAAATCATTGTATTTTGACGGAATAATTTTATTTTTGATTTCTTAGAAATTGTGTTCATTTGAATGTTTAGAAAAAAGTGTCGTTGAAGTACAATCCGAGACATTGGAACGACTTTTAGAGGCTTTAGATGTCCGACATGTTGCTGGATGGTATCACCCTGCGATGAGATTGCAAGAACGTCTAAATGTTGTTCAAGGAAGCAACGCAGAATTGAGAAATCAACTGAAGCAATTGAGGTAAATATAAAATTCTGAATGTAATTTATTTTCAAGGTAGTTCACGTGATATATGAAGAATTTAGAAATGTCTTGTAAATTTTATATTATGCTCATAAGAGTGATATATAATAGTAGAATAAATTTTGAAAAGATTTTGTTGCAATTAACAGAGATAAATGTATTTAAAGTTTGTATATTGAACGAGTTTAACCTCAAAAAAATCTACGAAAAACATTCATTTTTTCTTCTAACGTAAAAACTGTATTTACCCTCTGAGAAAAAAAATCAGTTATGTATAGAGTAACAACGTACGAATATGAAATAATTTTGAAAAAAAAATATTCTCTATTTTTATTTCTCAGTTTAGTGCCAACCGAATCAACGGTCGTTTTTGTTATTCCTATTTCAACGGTCATTTTATTTTTATTTCAGTTTTATTTTGTTCTCCAATAGCATCGCTGGCACCAGTGCTTTGTATCACTGGCGCCAACTATAGTCATGGCATTTTACTGTTCGTGTGCGACCAAGGTCGTCACACATAATCAACAATTACTATTCAGAAAAGTTGATTAAGATTGGAAACTACATTTAAATATCCAATTACACTTATCTAGGATGAAGTTTTTCATATGAACGAACTTGAAAAATTTTTTAAAAATAATAAAACCTGATTTTCATCGTAGATAAATGTAGTGATTGGATATTTGTACGAAGTTTTTAATTCTTATCAACTCTTTTCAATAATAATTTTCGATTATGTCAAAAATAAAGGTACTTTACTCCTCAGTGAAATTCATATTTTTTAAGGACGTTCGTGAGCGAAAACTTTTGGTAGATAAAATTTTTTTTTTCAGTTTTGATAAGTTAAATCATGTAGCTATCTACCCTTGAAATTTCAAGATGCCTTATCGATAATTTAAGAAAGTTATTAAAGATCAAAATTCAAATTTTTAATATAGAGCCTTATGGAGAATTAGCATTTTTATGTATTTAAAATTACAAAAAGTATATTGTAAGAGTAGATACAATAATAAATAATGTTTAAAAATATTCTTTGAAATATGTAGTTTATATAACTCCACAAGAAAACAGGTGTTGACGAATGTTTGAATTAAATATTAATTATTTTAATAAAAATTATTAAAACTGTTTTGGTAAATTTGTAGCCATCTTGAAAACTGGCAACAGCGCGCAGTAACGAAATATACACATATGCACATACACATTTAAAGTGTCAAAACATAACATAGGCACTGTTGCTAAATTTATTTAGCATTTCAAATAGCGTCAAATCAATTGTTAATGTGGATTAACTGATTTTTTAAAATAAATACCTTAAAATTAATTGGTACATATAAAAAACAATTATAAATCATTGTAAAATTATTTATATATTTTACAAATTTTCTCAAGCCTTAGATAAATTTTATAAAAAGTTAGTACTCATTTGACCCCGGAGTATCTCACGAACGTCCTTAATATCCCTCGTGTACGGCTTGAAAAATTTGATATTTTACGGTCATATTTCTGACCATACACAATTTTTTATGAAGAATAACTTTTTTCAGTAAAATCAATAATAAAAAAGTTTTTCCCATACGTATACAATTGTTTGGGATACACTGTATAAATGTGACGTTGCCGCGATTTGGACATTATAAATAAATATATATACTTAAATTAATGCATTTATATAAACATATTTTTTGTGTATTAGTGTACAAAACAACTGTACTTGAACAAAAGTTTACCAACCCATCAGAAAAAAAATAAATATCATTAAAATACTATTTTTCATTTCATCGCAATTACCGTAAACTTGATAATAAAGAAATAATATTATTAATATATTTCCAATATATAATCAATTCCTTATCCGATTAAAATTTGTTTTCACTATTGTAATCACGTGAACTATCTTTAAAAATATAGTTTTCATCAATATTAATTCGATTTTTTTCTCTTTTAAATTTGCTTTTCTATTAAAGAAAAGAGATTCAGAAAAAGGACAGTCTTCTTCATTGCTCATGTACAAAATCAGAGGTTAATAATGCAAAATTGAGCTTGGAAGATTCTGACAATGGAGAAATTATGATTCATGTTAATGAATTACAAAAAATACAAGCGATATATCGCGACGAATTGGAAAAATGGGAAAAAGAACGTGAATTATTGAGTGAAGAAAATAATAATTTGAAAGAAATTAATGAAAAATTGACTGCTCAATTAGAAATATTTGAAACTGATTTGAAAACAATTGAAAATAGTGACGATGAAATCAAAGTTTTGCTTGCATCACGTTCAAAAGACTGCGCTGAAAAAGCAGTAAATTTAATTATTGCTACACGAAAATGTAAAACAATGGAAGAATTATTAAATAAAGAAACAATAAAAATTTATAATATTCAAAAAGAAGCGTTTGCAAGTGAAAGTACGTATAAAAAGCTTGTTGCTGACATGGAAAAGCAAAATAATTTATTAGAAAATAGTTTAAAAACCTTGAAAAATAATTTATCAAATTCAGTAACAAAAATTGAATTTAATGAATTAAAAGAAAAATACAACGAAATTAATTTGCGTTTACGAACTTTGTATGAATTCCAATTGATAACAAACAATAATGATGAAGATGAATTATCAAATGATCAATTGGAATTGGACAAAGATAAAATTGAAGATGAATCACTTGGAGAAATTAACGAAAAAATGAAACAAAAAAAATTATCAAATCAAAATGATTATGATAAAATCCTCAAAATTAATTCACACTTACAAGAACAATTGTTACAACTACAAAATTTACTAACAGAAAAATTACAATTACCTCAATATGAAATCCAAGATAATAAAATAATTGAACTACAAAATGAAATAAAAGAACTTCGTATAGAGAATGAAAATTTATTAAAAAGTTTGACAATATCTCGCGATGAAGCACAAATGTATTATACAATAAATTCATTAAAGATATTAGAAGTTGATAATTTACGTCATCAAATTCTTGATTTACAAGCAATTAGTGAAGACAAAGAGACAATAGCACGACTAGGATTTGAATTAAACAGCTCCAAAACAGCAGAAATGGAAATAAATAGAAATAAATCACAACTAGAAAATGATATTTTACAGTTAAGAAATAAATTAAATACAGCAAATGATAAATATAACAAAGCAAAATTACAATTGGAAGAATTTCGTCGTCATTGTGATAATAAAATTATCAATTATGAAAACGTAATTGATTATTTAAAAAAACAATACAGTGGATTTACATCACTTTCTTCATTAATGCGCTATGAAATAATGTTAAAAAATTTAGCAAATGATCGTATAAAAATTGATTTGCAATTAAAAGAGGCAAATGATAATAATGAAAAGGTAAAAATACAACAGGAAACTTTAACAAATCGTTTAGAGATTGTCGATCGTCTCAAGGATATTCTTGAACAACAAATTGGTAGTTCTGACCTCGATAATTTATTGCAAAAGTTCTCGGAAAATTCACAAAGTGCATTAAATGAATTTCGATTTAAACGAAAAATTAGACAATTAGAAAGTGAATTACAAACAACGACAGATAAATTAATTCAATATGAAACAATCATCACCTCAATGGAATATGAAATGATAAATATTCAAAATATATGGAAAAATAAAATGGAAACATCTCCAAGAATTATTAAAAATCTTTCGCCACAAACTGAAATAATTTTGACTGTTCCTAATAAAAAATCTGTCTGTGTTGAAGCTTGTGTTGAATGTCATTCAATTGAAGTACAAACTGATCCTTGTGAAATGTTGATAAATACCGAATCAAACAAAGAAGAAAAATCCATAACAATAAATAAAAAAAATGTCAAATTAAATGACATTTCATTTCTTCAAGAGCAATTGAATGAGGCATTATTAATAGCTTCAGATCGTTCGTTAAAATTAATAAAATATGAATCACAAATTGCTGAATATAAAGCAAAAATAACTGAATTAAATAATGGAATAATTGAAAAAGATTTGCAATTAGTGGAGCAAAGTAAATTAATTGAACAACAAAAATCAATGGAAAAAATAAATGTTAATGAAGTGGAAGATGCTGATAATGTTGCATTTAAATCGTCTATAAATAGTTTACAGAAAATAATTAGTCAAAAGGAAGAAACGATAACGAGATATCAATTGTTATTGAAGGAAGATAGAGATGAACACAGCAAAGCTGCAGCGAGACTTCAAGAAGAAATAAAAAATTTAAGCCACGAAATGGCGGCAGTAAAACAAGAAGCAGAATTAATAAAATCACAAAAATTAATTATCGACTGTGATAAATTAAATTTAAAATCATCGAATGAATTGAAAAAGGATCCGAAAGTTGATGTTGAAGCAGAGGAAAAAATTGTTAGATTAACAGAGCAAGTTTCAACACTTGAAGCTGATTTAAATATTGTTTATGAACTTAGTGAACGTTGGCGTCGTTTAGCAGACGAACGATTAAATCACATGGATAAAATGCGTGAAAAACTTGAAGATCAACATAAAAATGAGCTTGATAGTTATCGATTAGAGCTTGATAAATGGCAATTAGAATCGGCAGCATTGCGACAACAATTGTCAGAGAATCGTATGAAATTATCTAAAGGAAATATTTCATTGTCAAAAGAATTACAAGAACGAGACAATAAAATTGAAGAATTAATAATGTTGAATGAACAATTGAAAAGTGAAATGGAAATGATGGAATCAATGGGACAATTACAACCACAAATGAGTGGTCAAAGTTCAGGGACAATAAAAATTCAAGAAATTACACAAAATTATAATCGTCATGATTTATCCAATCATGGTCAATCGGAATTAGATTTTTTACGTCGACAACACAAATCAATTATTGAAAAGGAAAAATTGTACAAAGAACAAATTGCTGATTTACGTCAGCAATTAAGTCGTCGTTATATGGCAGAAAAAACTGAGGAAAAAAGAGTATCACAACGTGAATCGCAATTGGAACGTAAATTAAAAAATATGGAAGATGAATTGAATAAAGCAAGAATTCAATTGGATAGAGAATACAGAAATCAAGAAGCAAAACGAATTAAAACTGCTGAAGAATTATCATTGTGGGAAAAGCAAAAAAAATGGCAGCATATTGCTGAAAAATTGAAAAAAGAATTGAAAGATAAATCTGATGAATGTAAAAAATTAAATGTTAGTTATGATAAATTGAAGACAATTGTTTCTTGTATGGAACGTGAAAAATGGTATTTAAGAAGTAAAATACGTTCGGAAAATGGTAATTTATCAGGGCGATTAGATTTTGATGTAAAAATCGTTGAAGATTTACAAAATGAGTGCCAAACATTACGAAATCGTATTAGTGAATTGACTGATCGTTTACAAACTAATGAAAATCAACAATTAATTAATCAAATTGAACAACAAAAACAACGAATTGTTGCATTAGAATCAGTGACTGAAGGAAACGAATTTGTTGTTGACCAATTAGAAAAATTAGAATCTACAAAATGTATTTTAGAAAAAGCTAATATTAAATTGGAGAGTGAAAATTTTGAATTGCGTATGGAAATAGAAAAACAAAATTTGGATACACCACGTTTAAAAGAAAAAGTTGAACATTTAGAAAAATATATTGAATTATTAAAAGTTGAAAAGTCATCAGAATCATCGGAAAAAGATCATGAACAAAGCTCAAAAAAATCTGTAATAGAATTAGAAAGAACAATATTTGTTCTTAAAAGAATTGTTGAAAAACTTCAAGTTGAAAATAAGAGATTAAGAATTAATTCGAAAAATAATCATCGATTGATTAAATCCAATTCGAATTCAATAACAAATGGCGGTGCTAATGAAACAAATTTTAATTTAAAAAAGCAATATGAACAAACGAAAAAACGTGTTATTGCTTTGGAAACTGATTTACAATTAGCTGATCAGAGAATTGAAATGTTAATTGCTGCACGAAAAGATGATGATAATGCAGATGAAATTCAGGTTTTGAAACAACAACTTGCACACAAGTCTGAATTATTGGATAAAGTTAAACAATTATTGACACGTGCTGCTATGAATGAAAAGGCACTTCGTCAACGTGTGAGTATATAAATAATATAATAACTAAAATTTATTCAATATTTTTTACACAGTACAAAATGTTGTTTAGAAGTCCAAAATTTGTACTGAAATTTTTTTTTTAAATAATTTTTGTTCAAAAGTGATATCGAGACAAGACAAATAAAATATTGAACACTAAAAAAAGATTAAAAAATTTGTTGAATTATTCATTTAACTATTTAACACACAATTTATTTTGTTTATGAAATTATTTTTCTTTTTTTACACAAATTCTTTTGTTAGAATTTGATATAAAATTTGGGTTAAAATTAGCTGAAATTAAATTTTTTACTGTGTACCAATAAAAAAATATTTTTATGATGCAAACGAATTTTTTTTTAATTTTTATTACTTTATTATTAATTCAAATGATTATTGTGAAAACAAAATTACTAACGAATTTTAAGATAATTATTTGAAATTATTCAAATTTGAAATACAAGTTAAATTAAATTGCAATAAAATTTAATTTTTAAATTTGAATAATATTTATTTTATAATTTTTTGTGATGCTAATTATGACATATCTGTATTCCAAAACATAAATTTTGTTTACAAAATGGCCGAGTCTATCAAAATTTTCCTCAATTTTCAATGCTTTAAATCGAGAACAAATTTTTAAAAAACTTGAAATTATATTTTTAAAATCTTTGATTGAATAAAAAAATTGAATTTAAAATTCAAACAAACAATAATGATGAATGCAATAGATTTTTTATTCATTCTAGAACATCAAAAATTTTCTGTTCAAAAAATTTTCATTACATTTATTTTTACTGACGTCAAGAGAGCAAAAATGATGTAAAAAAAATTTTTTTTCAACATTTTAATAACAAATAAATATAATTGTTTCAAAATTATTTTCAGATTCAACAAATCGAGTTGAAACAAACTTTATCAACGATCCCAGAATGCCTTGTTTCATCACCAATGAACAATTAACAATAAACAATAAAAAAATATTTCATAATTTAGACAAAAATTGTAAATAAAATTCAACTCGACATTATGTTTATTTTTTATTTACTATCCTATAATTATATTTAAACTTATAAAACATAAATACATAAATAAACAATCCTAAATAAATAGTAAAAAACATTTAAATTTATCTACAAATGATATACAATTAAAACAAAATTTTTAACTAATTAATTAAAAATAGTACAAACCCTGAGTAAAATATATTTATATAAATAAACTAATAACACTTAATTTGCATAAATAATTATATCTAAGTGGAGTTGAAATTGATCATACATAGCAATATTTATTCGTCAATTAATTCCAAAAATTCATGCTTTCATTTTATAATTTTTTTTTTGTCGTGTTATTATTACTCGTTATCCAGAGGGACAATGAATGGAGCAATGGAGTCGGCGTCCTCGCAATCCGGAATCATTTTTCCCTTGAACTTGACGCAAGTATCAGCGCAAAGTTGGCCCTCAAAGTATGGACCAAACATCTTTTTACATTGAGCGCAGTTTCTTATGCACGTTCCTGAATCAATAATTAATTTTATCCAATAATATAAAATGAAATAAAGTAAATCAAAACAAAGAAACAGACTGTCAAGTTAGATTTAAAAAAAAAAATATAACAACACACAATAAAAATCTTTGTGTGCTAAACAAAACAAAACAAAACAAAACGAAACAAAGAAACAAATTATCAAGTCGAATTAAAAAAAAATATATAACAGCACACATTAAAGAATTTTGTGTGCAAAATAAAACAAAACAAAACAAAACAAAGGAACAAATTATTAATTCAAATTAAAAAAAAAAATATAACAGCACACAATAAGAAATTTCATGTTAGCTATTTTTTGAAAAATTTTTTACTGAATCCTGTTATATTTTCTTTGTTAAGGTCTACTAAAAATTTGTGTCGACTGTTTTTAATACAATAATTTGTGTTAAAGTCAAAAAATGATTGTAAAATTAATATATAATAATATTTTATGTAAAATTTAACACAAAATTTTTGTCTATTCAAGTGAATAAAGTTTGTATCAAATTAATGAATAAATAATCTAATATTTAATTTCAGTTAAATCAAACAAAAATAAATATTGCGTTGATTTAACTTGAATTTTACGAGAAAAAAAATTTTCAAACAAATATTTAGTAGACTTTTATACAACATTTTCAACTATCAGGTCAATCGGAAAGTAATGCCGTTTCTGCGTATATTGTTATTCATTTGTTTAATAATTTTTTTCGATCTATTACTGAAAATTTACAAACTAGATTGCAAAAGGTCGCAGAAAACGTGGGTGATTACATTAATTGAAAATAAATATTTGTAAAAATTTTATCTGTTTGAATTTGACGACATGACTTTCCGATTGATCTAATATAAACAAATTCCGCCATTTTTAATTTTTCCTTTGTTTACTAACCAATACGATTGGCTGTAGATGGCGCAGTCAGGTGTACCAATATAAATGCAGCAATGACAAAGACAAAGGCACAATTTGAAGTTCTCATGATTGTTCACCCACTTTTGTATTAACCTGATCAAAGTAAAAAAAAAAAAAAAAAAAGAACACAATCGAAAAATTAAACAAAATTAAAGTACAAAACCATCAATATATAATTTAAATTATAATTTTACATATTAATATTCAAAAATATGTTTAAAGCTGGACAATTTTGCCCGGGCGCCAAAAAATATTTGTCAGCGATCAAAAGACACTTGAGAACGTTCGCGGAAGAACTGAATTTTGTTCCCAAGTTACCAACAAGAAACATTGGACATTGTAAACTTATATATGAAATGTTTATAGTGGCGCACGGTATAATTAATAAATTCGTGTATCACTGAACAAGCAAAGTCGATTGCTTGAAGGCTGTTTAGCTCCTCACACCTCGTTCTCGAGCAATGGACGCAGTACGTTTTTTATCCCACGCTTTTATAACCGGAATCACATCGTACAACGTTCGCTTCCGCGTTCTCCTCAACGATCATTGTAGAGAGGTGCTAAATAAATATGGATAGATTTTTTTTTTTTTTTTTTTTTTTCGTTCGTTTGATTGAACATCCAGGAAATGTGTACAATCAATGATGTATTTATTCAAGATCGTGGAGGAATCCCCGTTGTTTTTTAATTTATTTTTCAATTGTAAAGTATAACAAATATTTTTTCTTTTTCTTTTCTTTAAATGCGATTCATAGAAAGAGAAAGATTTTAAATAATAATTTTACTTACCTGTTACAGTGAAGATTTTGAATGTGCTGATGAGAACAAAGGAAAAGTGATGGTGAATTTCCATCGAGTGGCTGTTTATATACTGAAAAGAATCTCTGAATTTAGGGCGAAAAAAATACCACCCCTGAGGATAATTTTATCCACTTTGATGTGATTGAATTATTTTTTTCGTTTCCTGCACTTTAGATCCATTTGAAGGAAATGGTGAGATGTTATTAATTATTGTTATTGTGATTTATTTACGATAATGTTTTGTTTATTTGATTATTTATATCATGGATTGTAATGAAAAACGAAATAAAAAAGACAAATATTGAAATATTCATAATTGGTTTAAGACTTGTCTTAAGTTTATTTTGCCTTGAATTTTTACATGAATTATTGGTAAATATTGTCACGATAAATTTGAATGAGTCCCACACAAATTTTGGAAACGTCATAAAATCCCTTTGATCATCAAAACATGAATACAAATAATATTTTTATTTATTTATATGATCAATGTTTTCATCGGTGGATATTGATATTTCATTGAAAAATTAGTAAAACTTTTATTATTCCATTTTCTTTGTTTATTTCCTCCATCTTGAGGGTCTTTTTTTATTTCATCATTCAACTTTGTAGAATTGTCATTCAATGTTTTAAAATGTTTATTATTTCTAAGGCCACCATCTTTATTATTGTGAATTTGAAAGTTGCCTTTTTTAAAATTACTGCTGATATCATCGTTAATAATAGAATGCGATAAAATACTATCTCTGCCTAAATATTGTTCATCATGTTTGGATGACTTGAAAGGAATAGGAAAATAATTATTTTTCTTAAATCCATAATCACCTGCTGAATCTAAAAATCTTCTATTAGCAATTTTACCATTTTTACCATTTAAATCTTTCTCTTTATCATCCTGAAACATTTCGCCAATAAATTCATCAAGATTAAATGGCTTTCGATAATCATTAATATCAAAATTGATCGGTTCAAATGACGATAATTGTTCTTCAGAATTTTTCTCATGATTCTTAATCTCTTTGTTCTCAAGACTTGTTATCTCGCCATTGGAATCTTCATTTATCTCTAATTGTCTTCTCAATTCAGTCGAATCACCTTCTTCTCCATTACTTTCAGTCGTTACCATTGAATATTTTGCCTTCCGGTCGACATTCTCATTGTTTGCTTCACTACTTTCACTTCTGTCATGTACCTCAACTCCCTCTTTATCCTCTACATTTGAAGGTGTACCTGGGTCAATGGCATCATTATTTATATCATCATTGTTATTACTGTTTTTTTCCCAGATGATGGCTGCTTCACGATCATTTTTATCCAAACTTTCTTCGCGTTCATCACTATAATCTGGTACATCAACATAAGGAATGTTTTTTGGGTCATAAGTGAGGTTATGTCCTGCAGATTCGCTGACAAATGTTTTGTCCATGTCTGTGATATTTTGTTTTGTGATTTGATAATCTTGAAGATTGATGTAATGAGGGTCATTTGTGAAATTTAACGATGGGAATATACCAGATTTATGATCAGTAATTGTTTTGACATTGTTTCTACGTGTTGAAAGAACGTTAGGATGAACTGGATCAACAACGACAATTCTAGAATATTCAGATTTAATTGGTGGAGTATTCAAGTCTGTGATCTCACTGGCTTCATCATCATTTTTACAATCTTGAACAACACGAGTATAAGCTGGTATTTTATTTGTTTGATCCACTTTTGGAACTTGCTTTTGACGTTTTACACCAAGATCTGATAAACTGAAATATTGTTTCTTCTTTTGTCTGGATTTAAATTTATTTTTATTAATCCCCATAGAACGTTTTGCTCGATTTACTTTAGCATCATTTTGTTGTCTTAATTTAGAAATTATTTCGTAAATTAATTCGTCATTATTAAGTATCGATGAACGGTTAATTATTTTTGTTTTTGGATTTTTTACTTGTGTGATAAAATTCTTCAAGCCAATAGACTTCTTATTTCCCTGTAAAAAGCATTGAACAATTCTAATGGATAAAATAATTGTAACAAAGTCTATAAAATACATTCATAGTTTTATTTCGATTCAACAAATTGTTATATGTACAAAATTGAATACAAACAATTGTTTACTTATTTAATGCAGTGACAATCGGTGATAATACTCAGATAATATCAAAGTGATTAAGAAAAAAAAAGGAGTTCAAGCAAAATTCCAATTGTGTATTTACATTATAAAATTAAAAATACGACAATACATTTATTAACTAAATAACATTGTTGTGTATGATAAATGCAACAATACTATAATATAATTGTGATAACCTGGAACTAAACTTAAGTTTTGTGACGTTTGATAATCTCCATAAATGAATGTCAAATCGAGGAAAATTAACGTAACATTAATTCTTACAAATATATTGAATTGATTGACTATAAAATTTATTTATGCATATTTTATCGTATGATAATGAGTGTAAACAATGTTAATGATGACAAGTGGTAGTAGAAGATTATTACGTGGTAATTATTAACCAGTGCTCATTACGTGTTCAACAATTTACGCTAAAATTGTGATCATTTAACATTTACATATTTTTATAATAATTATTAAATATACAATATTATGATACGTTAATTATTAATGATACTTTCATTTGCCTAATTGACCATATGACTCTGCTAAATTACTCACATATTGGGCAGCGTGACTTGAAGCAGGAAATTCAGCCCATTTATTAAAATCTATACTTGGTAATACACCACTTTTACATGGAACTCTTGGATTTCTGTAAAAATAAGAATAAAATTAAATAAATAATATCGTTTATAATGATTTGTCATCATTATTATCCTTCAATGAATTATTATCAATAGATAATAATCAACTACTTACATTTCATGATCAGGAAGAACCATGGGAAAGAGTTGTATTGTATCGATAAGATCGGTATTGTCGCAAATGAGTCGCGATAATCTTGATTTACGAATCTCATTAAGTTGTTCTAAACAAGGAAAATTAATAACGTTGAATTAATGAAATTTAGACATGATTGATTTAATATTTATGGGTATAATATTGTAAAAAGTGAAGATAAATTCATTTACCTAATGTAAATGATGAAGGCTGATTTGGTAGTTCATACCAAAACCTGTCTCCTCGTCTAGAATTACTAAATTGTGTTGCGATGACGCAGGCGAACGTTGGCCCGAGCATACTGCCTGGTAACGGACGCTCTGATACGCCTCCAGACCATAGATCAACGTCCGCAGGATGTCTGAGAAAGAAATGAGGGAATTTAAAGATTATTTGAGTTTGATGCATTGTGATATTTGAGGTTAATTTGATGGAATTTGAGTGATGTTTATAGTTGCAGAGTTTCAATTGTATTGAGGATATTAAGTGGGGGAAAGTGTCCGAAAATGGCATACTAGGGTAAAACTGGATATTAGCGATTTTTAAATTCCTGCTCAAGTGTGGCACTGGCAAGATGATTCTAATGATGCAAAATCGCTTCTAGGACTACCCACGAGATTAGTAACATTGTATCTGCAGCCAATTGTATGCGTGCCATCATTTTCGCATATTGCTCTTAGTGAAATATTTTGTTTGTGCATAGGTAAAGTTCAGATATTCCTAACGATATGAAGCGAATCAACAAAACTATAGGTGAATACTTAGCAGCAGTTTTTTATAAAAAGTTAGGTTAAGTGATTAATGAAATGAAAATGTTATGTTATTTATTGATTGTTGATGTTCAAATAATGATTGCTATAGAATTTTTATTAATAATATAAGATATGTAATGAAGATTTGAAAAAATCTGCTGAAAAGTTCTTAATAATTTTTTTTTTCGTGTTTTTTTGTTTATACATTTATTGGATTTGAAAAAGGATAAATGAATATTTATAACTGGATATGAGATGAAGCTTAAGGACATTTGATTGATGATTCTAGTATTAAAAATGAGACAATTTTGTGAACAACTTACTGAAAAATTGAACTGTAACGCCGAATTGTTTCATTTGGCATCGAACCAAATAATTCATCAAATGTATTTGCGTCGGGTAAACCACAGAATTTCCGAAATTCCATATAACTCGGTATACCAAATTCTCTTCCACGTTGCATATTAAATGACACCAAATCCATACCATATCTGGCACCAACTTTCTTGAATAAATGATTCGTAACCTATAGAAATAAAAAATTCAAAATTTATACCCACAAAAAAACAACCTAATAATAGTTCACAAAAATGAAATAAACTAATATTAAGATAACATGAACTAACAATCCCAATTTTGATATTTCAAATCATGAGTTTGCCAAAATTCATTCATTTTCTCCATTCATTAATTAGTCTGTAAAACTTTCAATTTCAAATCTGGCAAATCAGCAAATAGTTCACGTTCCCGTAATTGTTTAAAACAACTATTCGATTCAATACAATAAATTTTGCGGCTTAAATTGATTTTTTTTTCTCAGTTGAGATAAAAAAAATATATAACAACAATAACAAAAAGAAAAACAACAACAATAATAACAATATTTGTTGTTACTGCTGATGTAATTGTCATAGTTATTTTTTTTTATTGTTATTACTATTGTTATATTGTTCTATCCATGATTGCTGTTATTGTTGCTGTCGTTATCATTATTTTTGTTGTTGTTGTTTTCATGATTGTTGTTGTTGTTGCCGTCATGATTGTTATTGTTTCCGTTGTTTATATTATCACTAGCTGTTGTTGTTGTTGATTTCGTGTTTATTGTTAAGGTTGATGTTGCTGTTCTTATCGTTTTTGTTTTTGCTCTTGTTATTGTTGTTGTTTTTGTTGTTGTCGTTGTCATGATTGTTATCATTGCTGTTGTTGTAGTTAATCGTTGCTTTTGTTGTTTTTGTTGTTGTTTCTATCGTTTTTTTTTAATGTTTTTGTTGCTTTCTTTGTTGTTGTTATTGTTTCCGTTGTTTATGTTGCCATTCGCTGTTGTTGTTTTTGTTGTTGATTTCGTCTTTATTGTGATGGTTGTTGTTATTGTTCTTAACATTTTTGTTTTCAGTCATTGTTATTGTTATTGTAATTGTTGTCGTTACCGTTGTTGTTGTTGTTGTTGTTGTCGTCGATGTTTATAAGTATTAAAACTACGTCAACAAAATATACAATGTGAACATTTTTACGTATGTTAACTCGAATATATATTTTATTTTTTTCATATCTGATATTTCTGATTTATTGAAACTTTTTATCTTTTTTAGATATGGAAAGTGAAAAATTCCAATTTAACTTTGATAACATTGAAATTATTGTTGTTTATAATAGTTTATGTATGATATACTGTGCATTTATTTTACCTCTTGAGTAATTGAGTCGTCCATGGCTTGTGCAACTTGATTCATCAGTCCCATGAAATATTCATCGATAACACCGGCACGATAGAGATCCCAAGGTCTTCTAATTAAATCTGACAATCGTTTTGATGCTGGAATCATTAAATATGTGTTTAATATTTGAATAGTCATTGGTTTTTTTTTTTTATTTTCATCTAGATTAATTATTACCGATAAATTTATGTGCTTTGCTCCATCTTTCCACGGCTGTGGGTAAAAGTGAATGTCCAAATCTGAATGCAGCAGCTGCGAATGCGTCGATTACACCAGGATTCACATTTGGATCATAACCATCCCAATAATTATTTTTTTCTAACAAAAGTCCGAATTTTTCCATCACATCTTTGCCTAATAATATTGGTAGAAATTCATTGTAAGTTACATGCTGAATTTCAGCAATATTTATACGTCTTGCCTCTTGAAATACAGTTTCATCGTCCCAATGTGGATTCACTTGAGATAATGCTTTTGCAATTCTATTGTGTTCACGTGCCATTAGAGTATGCATACATGTTAAAACCAATTGTTCATTCACACGGATTTCACCTGTTCATTAAAAAAAAAAAAAGAGAAAATTTTTAATCATACTCTGTGACAAACTAATCAGTTTTATTATAATTTTTAATTTCATGCAATTAATTTCTATCTGACTGCATCGAAGTTGAGTGTTTTTTTAATTTTTTTAGGTAATGTATAATTGATAATTGAATAAGTTGAAAATTGTGAATAATTTTTTGGTCTTTGATGTTTGGGAAATAGTTAGCTAATCAATACTTTTATAAAAAATGTTATGTTTATATTGAGAATTCGAAAAATTACTGTTGAAAAAATGATAACTTGTTCTTGATTAATTTTTTTGCTTTGAAGTTTTGATAATATTTTTGAAAATGCTCTATGAGCAATTGGGAAACAAATAGAACCTTGTTATATATATATAATATTATTAATAAAGATTTTTCAGCAATCGCCATTTTGGGGAAAGTGGCCTAAAATGGCATACTAGGGTAAAACGGCATATTGGCGATTTTAAAATTACTACACAAGTAGGGTACTGGCAAGATGATTCTAATGACGCGTAATCGCTTCAAGGACCACCCATGAAATTTGTAACATCGTATCTGCAGCCAGTTGTATGCGATTCATCATTATTGCATATTGCTCTTCGTGAAATATTTTGTTTGTGCGTAGTTAAAGTTTAAATATTCCTAACAAGTCAAGCTTTTCAACAAAAATATATGTGAGTTCTTAGAAATAGGTTATATTTCATGTGTTTTACTTGTTAGAAAATTATGATTTTGTCTTTAAGTACAAAAATTA
Organism: Microctonus brassicae; assembly: GCA_918226075.1. Classification (NCBI taxonomy): domain Eukaryota; kingdom Metazoa; phylum Arthropoda; class Insecta; order Hymenoptera; family Braconidae; genus Microctonus; species Microctonus brassicae. The sequence continues at coordinate 4,784,424 of OW445486.1, read as the reverse complement.
ATTATGTTTTGTAAAATAGTGGCATGGGCCTAAAACGGCATATGTAGTTGTGGACTAAGCCGACATATATGCTATTTTAGGTCGGCATGTAATTAATGTGTTTTCTTTCAAGTATGCCATTTTACCTATAGCAATGAGGGTAAAATGGTTAATGATAGTTTTTATGTTTTTTTGCAATAAAATAAATTGTTGAAATGAACAGTATTCTAAGTGTATCAGTATGAAAGTAATATTCCTTGGAGCTTTAGAAAACTGTTTTACTTCAACCCACCAGTTTGTAGTTTACAAGTAGCACACAATAGAAAAAATGATATGCCATTTTAGGCCACTTTCTCCTAAACATCATTAATCAATAAATAACATAACATTTTCATTTTATCAATAACCCAATCTAACTTTTCCTACCTAATATATCCTCAACACAATCGACACTTTGCTCTAATCATTAATTAAAGTCATTAAAATTTTATCTCAAACCCCGATATAAATATTTATCTATTTTTCTTCAAATCAAATTCATTTATACAACATAAAAAAAAATTACACACATATAAGGAAAAGAATGCAGTTCACCAGAGGGCAATTGCGTAATTTCTTTCCATATGATCTAAATGGAAATCACATTAACCCCTCTTCTCTCAACCGTCTTTCAAATTACCCACAGGCAACATTAAACATTAATCCTATGAGGTTTAACAAGAGTCACGCGCGTGCCCCTCGTCGACATGTAATATAACACATCCGTGTTACAACTTGTGACCGATTAGATGTTTCATTCCATTTCACAAACTAGATTAGAAAGTGTGATTCATCTCCATTTTAAAAATACACCACAAGTTAGACAAATCAAAAAAATAATTCATCGATAGCAAAATAAAATAATTAATTTCGAATTAAATAAATTAATTAAATTCATCAATTTTATCACCTGCTTCAAAACAATACATGGATTTATTTGGTCTTGTGCATCCTTCGTCAGGTATATCAAGCTTCAATGGAAGTAAATCCTTCAATCCATATTCAGAAAATACTGGATTCATTCTCAATAATCCTCCATAGCCTGTGCGTAATTTCCTGCACAATAAATACAGATATTTTGTATGTTTAAATTTATTATAAAGAGTTATAGACTCCTTGCAAATGTTTAGAAACTGACGAAAGCAATTTACTATCTCGTCTTGTCGAGTACGTGAATGATTTATTTACTAAATCTACAAATGTAGAGGGATTCAATTGAAATCTCACGAATCACTAGAGAAGAATAAATATAATAAAGTTAAATAATTTATATAAATACATGTACTTTTGTGTATGTCTGTGTATCTTTATGCATTGTGAAATTTTATGGTATAATATTTCATTGTATAGAAAGTTGAGGGTAGACACAAAGCAACAGGAAACCTGTATGTAATATATATTTACTTTGAAAGAATATATAAATGATATTGTATTATTATATGCAGTATAGTTATTTATTTATTTATCTATCTATATATTGCGGTGTATTTTTTGCTTACTGATGTAATGATTTAGATTATGATAATATTCTAAAAGTTGGCGAAGTTCTATTTTGAGATGATTGTATTATTTAATTTGATGTGGTTGAATTAATTAATTGTTGAATTGTGTCAATATTATGTTTAGTTATAGTAAATTCAGAATATTATTAATTTTAAGCAGATTTATTTTTCCACTTTAACACAAAAATTTAATGGAGTTTTAATAATAAAATGATAAATATTTAATGTTCTATTTGATTCTGTCTCGAACTAATAGTGAAATGAATTATTAAATAAGGTAAAGTGACCTAAAATGGCATACTATTCACCATTATTGCATATTGCTCTTCGTGAAATATTTTGTTTGTGCATAGTTAAAGTTGAAATATTGAAAAAAAACTAAAAAATGAAGCGAATCAACAAAACTATAGGTGAATACTTAGAAATAGATTATATTTCATGTGTTTTACCAGTTAGAAAATTATGATTTTGTCTTTAAGTACAAAAATTAATTATATTTTGTAGAATAGGGCCATGGGCCTAAAACGGCATGTGTAGCCGTGGACTAAGACGACATGTATGTCATTTTAGGCCGGCGTATGTTTAATGTGTTTTCTTTAAGCATGCCATTTTACCCATAGCAGCGAGGATGAATTGGTTAATGACACTTTTTATATTTTGTTTTTTTTTGCAATAAAATAAATTGTTGACATGAACGGTATTCTAAATGTGATAAAAAATGGTATGCTATTTTAGGCCACTTTCACCTATTCTCAAATTAAATAAAACATCTTTTACATTCCAGATTATTTTTTTCATCCATTCTACTATTATTACCACAATTAATCAATATTATTACCTGGCGAATTCTTCATTAATTCCATAAACTGTATTTCCATCAAGAACACCAGTAAGAAGATTGAATGGAACACGAGAACCAAGACGACAACCAGGTCGTGCTGCAGGAAATGCTCGAACAAAATCATGACAACGAACATTGAATAATCGATAAAAATAATCGTCTTCAGGAATAATAATTTCATTGCAATATGGATTTTTTAAATGTGGTGGACGTCCACAACATTCTTCAGGATCATTTCGATTAAGAGGATCTGTAAATAATTAATAAATCAAGGTAATAAAATAAAAAATATATGTATGAATATTTCTTCATTCAAATTTAATATTTTTTGTAAATTCAATAGTTTACCCAGAGGAGTTGCAGTTAATGTATAATCGTGATCCATGAATTGTCCCCATGCAATTACCATCACGGTCCCAGCGTGATCGTGAAAACCATCATCTGGATGCATTGTTCTTGACACAACACGAGACAATGGCAAATCATTACCAGATGATGCAATTCTTGGTGCAGTCATACCATCAGCGAATGCTGGAGCCATTACTCTGAATAAAAATTAATATTGCACAATAATTAGTGATATATCAATAATATACAGGTTAGAAAATGGGAAGTTGATTAAATTATAATCATTTATAATATTGAAATGAAGACAGAGAAGAAAAGTTTGAGATAGATATTAATTTAGCAAAGATGAATATTTTAGAATAAATATTTTTAAAATGATCTCTTTTTAAATTCATATAATAATCAAGTTGTTTTTGGAAACTATGAAAAAGTTATTCGATTTTAAATGAAGAAATGTAGACTTGAACATTCTGCAAAATTAGGCAGAAATTGTTTTGAAAATATTATGAATATCAATATTTAAAATGTATTCATTATTTAGTATAATAAAAATGCATGAACAAAATAATAACAAAAATAAAATGAACAAGAGAATAAATGAATTAATATATTAATATATCAATTGGGATTAACAATGAATATATACATTAATTGTTGGTAATTGTATAAATATATGAACAAAAAAACCAAACAAAAATTTAAGAAGTCGAGATAATAAAAAAATAATAAATTCGTCGAATAATATAAATAAATAATTGAAAATTAATTTTAAAATCCCTATTAAAAATACATTTTTCCTTTCAATCATGTTCCCGCCTTACTAGAAAAGTTATTGACGCGCATGCGCAGTGGCTGTTGGGATTCCCCTTCATTCAAATCGTTTTTAAAAACTACGAAAAATTTCTTTAATCCTAAATGAAAAAATACAAACTTGAATACTCTACAAATTCAGATATAAATCACTTTGTAAATATTTATTATTAATATTTATCCCCTGACGAAATTTAATCCATTTTTTTTTTTAAGTCAATAAATATTTGTTAGAAATGTCTGATTGAATTGGAAACTAATTCCAACAAAAAATCACATCTTTGTCTAATTTATATCAACTTTCATTTCAAAATTATAAATGATTACTTTAAGCAACTTCATTTTTTTGTGTTACTCTGTATAAACTAATCCTTCATTTAAAAAATATATTTTTCATTATTACCTAGCAAATGGTGAAAGAGAAGCACCCCATGTTGGATTTGCTAAATTCGTACATAAGCCATCAAATCGACGATATTTACCAGCAATGCATTCAACATTACTTAAAAATGCTGGACAAATTTCTTGAATTAACGTTTTCGATGTGTCAATAAGTGGCAGACCATTTTCAATTTCCTCTCTCGTTAATCCATATCTTAAAATTAATTAAATTCAAATAAACACAATTATATCCAACTTAATTACAAGTCCAAAAATTTTTTAATATAATTTATAAAATTATATTTACTGATGTGCCAATGTTGTTGAAATATCTAACAATAATTCACCAACAGTTGCAAGATATTCGGGTTTCCATTTTTCATTCGGAGGTTGTGCAACGTCTGAAAATAATTGTTACAGTTTACTTAATTGCAACATTGATACATTAAATTAATTGCGATATTACCATTATATATTTACTTACTGACTCGTTTTCTTGCATCATAATATGCTCGATTGATAGCATCGTATGTTATGCACGTGTGGGATCCAGTGGAAGATGGCCTGATAATAATAAGAGAAAAAAGAAATATCAATAAAATATAAAGATAATTTTATTTGATAATGACTTGAGAGAATGAGAAATATAATAGAGAATAATGTTATTACTTATATAAGTGACTAATACATACAATTATTCAGACAGAAAGTATATGCCTCGAGCATGCAGACATGAATTCATATTTTATATACGCACTAATAAAACCTTTCACGAATATCGAACATATGATCAGATCAAGGTTCCAAGTGGCTATTATTAAAGTGTTACGTGCCAATTTATAACTAACATTGCAATGCAGTACACGGAGATATTTTTTTTTTTTTAATAAATATTGACCTAAAAAGCTGTAAAGTTTATAAAATTGTAACAACCTTGAGACTTTATTGTTTTGCGATTATTAAATTTGAAAGAAAATGCTCTTGATGATGAATTTTTGGGAATTAAATTGAATACAAAAAATTATAGTTGTATTTTTTGAAAGGGAGAAAGAAGAAATTTGGTTTGTTGAAGCTTGTTAGTAATTTATTTGTGGAATTATTCATTAACTAATTTGATACAAAAAAATTTATTCACTTATAAATGTTTATAAAATTTGGTTTTCTTTTTTTGTGTAGAGTTTTTGGCGGTAAAAGAAATTCAATTTTGAGTGTGTTTCGATATTTTTAAATATAATAATTATTTAATTATGTAGTAAAAAATTTTTTTGGGTTGAATTAAATGAATTTTGAGTTTAATCAGAGAATAAAAAATTTCAATAAATTTTTCTTAATCCAACCGATTGTTCAAATAAAATATTATTTGGGTTTAATCGAACTACATAAATGTGTTGTTTTGATAAGATAATTATTTGAAAATTATATAAAGAAAATTTTAAATCAAAATTTTTATTGAACTTTCAAACAAAATTTTTTACTGTGTGAAAATTAATTTTTTATAATATTCATTTTAATCGCTGATGAATTTATTCTATTACAATGAAAATAAAAAATGAACAAATCTTATAAATATATAAATAAATAAATAAATAAATGAATTTTTTTTGTATTAAATCAATAAATGAATAATTTAACAAATTTAAATACTGTCAAGCCTCAATTAATAATAATCAAAAAAAAAATTCTCCCTTCTGCCTTTCAAAAAGTGGAATTATATTTTTATATTCAACTTCCAAAAATTTGTCATCGAAAATATTTTATTCAAATTTTGGAATAAAATAAATTCATTTGAAAAAATCAATTATTGTTAGAAATTTCACTAAACTTGAACAATAAATTATACCATGAAACAATTTATATTATTTATAACATAATATTTAGGTTATAAACAACTAAAAATAAAATTTGTATTTTTGGGTCAAATTATTAAAATTATTACTCATATTTATTTAATTTATAAACAAATTTTAGAATGTGTAAACCCACAAATGAATTTTCTTTATTGCATTTATAAAATTTCACTCAAGTTCACAAAATAAGTAGGGCTTTTCTCGTAAATGTTTAAATAAAAAATATACTTTTTACAATTCTATTTCTCTTCGTATAATTTCTCCCATTGTCAATAAAATTAAACAAATATAAATTGATTCAAATAATGATTCACTGCAATCTTCGTCAGTAAATTAAATACTACATATTAAATCACTAGGTAAAAAAAATTAATAAATAAATACCTGCACATTAATTTTATAAAAAGTATTAATTATTTCATTCTATCATAAATCCAATCAAGAATTAAATTGATCATTTTATATTGCAGTAATTTTAATTCTTAATCTTGACACGTTGAACATAAATAAGTAATATTAATCAATACAACTGTTAATTATCTTTTATTATTTAGTAAAAAACCGAAAGAAAGTAATGAACGAGAAAAACAAATCAAAACAAACCAATGCAAGAATTGGAACAAAGAAAAACGGCGGCAGGAGATAGTGAAAAAAAAATAAACTTTTTTTTTACAAAGCAACTGATTCATCGTGAAAAATTTAGAAAGGTAAATTAATTACTAAAATGGTATTTTTCAAAATCGATTTCAAGTAAGAAATAAGCATGTGAAATTTATTTAAATATTTAAATTGTTATTATTTTATATACAGTAACAATAAATTTTTTTTTTTTCAATACTTTCCAAAAGCTGACATAATAAAATACAAAATGCAAAAAAGACGACTCAAATCGGGTCAGTAGAACTGGAGATAATAAATACCAATTACAAAAAAATCAAAAAAAAATCCAAGTTATCAAAAATTCACAAATAAATATTTTTGAAAAAAAATTTTTCCCCGAAAAATCCTGAAATACGTGTCAACTAAATTCATCAAAAGATGTAAAAAAAAAAAATTACCCCGCATTTGAACAAGTCAAATAATTCTCTCCTAAAAACTCGTGCCGTTTAAAAAAAAAACCCCCCTATAAACAATCACAACAGTAAACAATATCAAAACAGTTTTCTCCATCCGGATAATTCACAAATTATTTTTTCTATATAATGTTCTGAGAACCAGAACAACAAACACGGAGGTAAATACAATATTATCGTATTATTATTTCATACAAAAAAAAAAAAAATATTTCCACTCGAGAGCTTTAAAACAAATAAATAATAAACACATAAAAATAATTAAATAAATACATATAATATATGCTATTATCTTTTTGTTTATTATATTCTACTTCATGAAATTATTAGATCCATATGAATCTTTATCTAATATATTCAGGAATTTATATCAGGAACTGTATTCTGTAAACAAATAATATAGGCGCGGTCTTAAGATTTAAAGCTAAATCTATTTTTCCAGATGGTGCATGTTTTATGTACATTGGACGCTTTCACCGAGCCGTGTGTGTAATCATTATATGCATGAGGGACATTAAAAAAACACCAACGACTATAAAACTAAAACATTTGCTAACACGATTGGTTTTATCGAGTGAACTAGACAATATGAGTAAAAGTTAGTATGAATCATTATATCAGCCATTATATCACAGCTGTGAGGCACCAAAATCTTGCTTTTATTTATTTTTATTCTCTTATGTGTGTGGAAATTTATTTGTGTGTGTGTGTGTGTGTGTGTGTGTTCAAATGTATACGCAATTATGCAGGACGTTTAATTGATTCAAATGTGCTGCAATATTGCCTGTAGGTTTTTGTTTGAAGTTAATTGGTAAAAACTTGTTCAATATTTCATGTGGAATTTAAACATCTTGAGTTTTTATTTCATTTTTGATTTTAGAATGTTTTGATATTATTGGTATTTTTATTTTTTTTTTTTTTAAATTGGGAAGTAATGAGACGTTTGGATTTTTTTATTTAAGTTTTGAAGTGGGAAGTTTTTTGTGAATGTTTAACGAAAATTTATTTTGGATTTTTCTTCACGATAATTTTGCGTTGAAAGAAAAAAATCATTTTAATTGAAAAGAACAGTTTTTTATCTTGATTAAAACCCAAAATTCGAGTTGAAATAAATCAAAAAATAACTATATAAAAATCAGCGATGAATTAATTTTGCAGTGAATAAAATCAACGAATCAAAAAAAGAAACAAAAAATCTCATCATTTTTTTATTTATCAACAATCATTTCTTTTATTATTCATTTTTATCTAACCAGTTTCCCATGTTTTTTCCACCATAATTTATTGTAGTTAATAATTTTCAAGGCTTTGTTTATAACTTACAGACCACCACGAAGAAGATTGTATGTATAATCATAAACACTTGTTCTTCCTGGTCCATCTAAAATCAATGCACAATCTTCAGCATTGTTGTATGAATCAAGTATCTGATGTTGAAGTGCATTGCAATCATTTCCCAACAATAGTGGCAGCAACAAAAACGATATTACTCGTACAATTGACGAGCTGTAAAAAGAAAAAAAAAAAATAATTGAAAAAGAATAAAAATTATTTACATTATAAATATTCATTAATTTTTTTTCTTTCAAGATCATACTAAAAATAATCTTGAAATAAATTTTATTTTATTATAAGTAATAAATAAAATGATTGCTGGGATAATTAGGGTTATTATAGTGTCATTAAAAATAATTAAATTAATTTATTAAATGAAAATATTTGGCATTTTAAATCGTGATAAAATATTGAGAATTTTTTTTGAAGTGAAAATAAATTTTATTCAATGTTTTGAATAAATAAAACAAAAATTATAAAAAATAAAACAAATTGTGTAGTTTAATTTGTTTAAAGAATGTCATTTCTTAATATTGAGTGATATCAAAGAGATAAATAAAATTGTAGATGAAATTTTAATTTTTATTTATGATAAATTTATTTGAGATTGATTTGTTTTTGTAAGTCGTAAAAATATTATTAAAATAGGAAGAAACATTTCGAAAGTTTTGTGTAATGTCAGAAGAAGAAAAAGGAGAGGATATAGAATGCTGAGAAAAAATGCGGAAAAATTTAATTATAAAATAAAATATAAATGGGAAGTTGAAAAAAGAAATAAAGTAAAAAATTGTGAGATTATTATTTATTGAGACAAATTGTTTTTGTATTTTTTTTTTTTTTTTTTTGCATGATTGATCATTATTTTATGTGACCATCGATAATGTAAAACGATGCGGTTATCAAAAATGATGCGGAAATTGTTTAAAAGTGAAAGTCTAAACAAAACCGCAAAATTGATTATTAACAGATGACAATTAATATATGTCTACAATTTTATTTTTCTCAATATTTTTATTCTCCATAATTTTTTATTCTTCTAAATTGATTTCCATATAAAAAAAAATAAATAAATGAATGAATAAATGAATAAATAATATTTAAAGAAGTAAAAAAAAAAAAATTATTTAAACTCTCTCAATATTTAAATTAAAAATCCTCATGATTAATTGTATCGATTGAATTAAATTACCAACTTTAAATAATCAAAATAAAAATAATAAGTTGCATTTATTTAATGAATAAATAAATGAAATATATTATATAATTTATGATGTGAATATATAAAACTATTTTCGACCTAGAAATGAAAGTTATTCAAGGTTATAAAATTTTTTTGCTCTCAAAAATATTTACAAATTAATAATTAATTAATTCAGGACGTTTGGAATCAAATCTATTAATTTTAATAATTATCTTGACATTTTATTTATGATTAATATTTTTTTTTATTTCGTGAATGACAGCACAGAATTTTTAATGAAAGTATTTGTTTTCTAGGTCATTTTAACATCAGTAAATTGGCATGTTATTTATTATTTTCTGTTGGTAAATAATTTGGTTCGATTAAGTGGGTGATAAAATTTGGTCTTGATTTAAATTTTAACAAAATGTGTTTGTATATGTATATGTTTATGTATTTGGATGGACGTTAACAGTAAGAGGATATTACTTTCACTCATTATTTAAAACTTGGGCATGAGTAAAAAAATTGGGAGAATTTTTAAAACCGAATTTTTTTTTTGTTTGTTATTTTTTTTTTTTGTTTCTTTGCTGAAACATATATGAATTAAATATCGGTGAATATTAATAGAACATAGAATATAAAGTATATATAAAAAGCAATATATAATAGTATATTGAATGAAAAAAAAAAAATGTATTTTTGTGTTTTTTTGATTTTTGAAATTTTCTTTATTCTTTCTTTTTATTCTCCATTTTTTCATTTTGATATGAATATATAAATGGATAGAATATGATATATGAAATGAATAAAATCAATAAATAAAAAAAAAATTATTTTTTTGTTTTTTTATTTTTATTTTTTTCAATTTTCGAAATTATTTTCATTGTTTTTTTCTTGTTACTTTTCTTACTTTTTTTTTTTCATCTTAAAAATGTGAACAAATAAAATATAAAATGAATAAAGAATGACATTTTAAATAATTAAAATAAATAAATAAAAAAAAAAACTTTTTTTTTTGTTTTCTTCATTTTTTAAAATTATTTTCATTATTTTTTTTCCTAACTCTTTCTACTTCCTCATTTCATTATAAAAATGTAAACAAATGAGATAAAAAATAAATAAAATACCACAAATAAAATCAATAAATAAATAAGACACATTTTCCACATTGTCATTTTATAATAAAAATATGAACAAATGATTAAAAAAAATGAATGAAACATAAAAGAAAAAAAAAATTTTTTTTTTGTATATTTTCTAATCTTTTGATTATATTTCTATTAATTATATTACCGAGTTTGAACAATTGAAATAACGGAAATGGTAATACAAGAGGGTTCAACGCAAGAGTTCTATAAGTGAAACGAGGTGGACCGGTTGTTATAATTAAAAGCAACACGTTGCAAGAATATATTTTTTTTTTTTCATTCAACTTTTACACGACTTAAGTTAAAACCTGTTACTCTAGTATTCATTAAACAAATGGGTATACATATATACAATATTCAAATTGTTTTTGAGAGCATTTAATTGAATAGACTAGAATAATTGAATATATTAATTAAATATTTTTAATAAAAATATCTTTTATGAAAAGCAGCAATTATCGTATCCTTCATCGTGAAAGAAAATTTAATATTTAAGAAAACTTTGTATAAAAGCCGTCTAAAAATTTATTTCAACTATTTTCAACATTAATTTTGTATTAAATTCCAACACAAAAATTTGTTTAAATAGAAAAATAATTTTAATTAAAATTAATAATATTTTATGTTAAATCCAACACAAAATTTTTGTCTGTTCAGTTAAATAAATTTTATATTTTATCGATAAATAAATAATTTAACAGATATTTTAATTCTCGAATGTTTAACATATTATTTATGTCAGATATAATCAATTAAATATTGTATTAATTCAATATAATAATTATTTAAAAATTATGTAAAAAAAATCTCAGCACAAATTTTTTATTGAAATTTCACACAATATTTTTAACTGTGTGAACAATTAATTTTTTATAATATTAATTCTAGCCTCTAATAAGTTTATTCCATCACGATAAAAATAAAAAATGAACTAATTTCATAAATATATAAAATAATAATTTTTTTTGTATTAAATTAATAAATAAATAATTTAACAAAATTTTCAATTCACGAGTGTTCAACAGATTATTCATGTTAAATGTAATCAGTCAAATATTGTATTAATTTAACATAATAATTATTTAAAAATGATGTAAAAAAAATTTCAACACAAAATTTTTTTTGAACTTTTACACAAAATTTTTAACTGTCAAACAATTAATTTTATATAATATTAATCATAATCTCTAATTAATTCATTTCATTACAATGAAAAAAAAAAATTTATAAATACATAAATAAATAATTTTCATTTATTTACCTATTAATCATTTTGCAAGTCAATTTTTGTCCTCTTCGCCTTCGAAAACTTGTAATTATTATTTTAATTGTACACAATATAATCCGATAAAAACACAAAAATTAATAATTTTCTTATAAAAATAAAACCCCCTGCGGAACACACAAAAATAATAAAATAAAATTTATACAATATATTTAAATCTCTACGTCAGATTTATTGGATGTTCGCAACCGCTGTTTTATACCGACTAAGTCCCAGTCTCTTTTGGGCCTCACAATTTCTTTATCGTGTTCAAGCGAAAGAGATACATTTCCACCTCCTCTTCCACCTTCCCACCCTCACAGGGCAACATGCGAAAACTTGTCAAATTAAATAACCAAAAAAAAAAAACAAAGAACAACAATAAAAAACTCCAACAATCACCCAAAAATAATTTTTCATCTTCACAATTTTTATTAATCTATTTTTCTCCCAAACTTTTTATTTCTATTTTTTAATTTTACATTTTTAAATCTTGTCAATCAATCCCGCCTCCTTATCCTCCATAAAATGCTTTCTTTTCCTTTCTCTATATAAAAACATTATCTGCCCTCGATCTTCAATGAAATTGTCAGTGTAGAAAAAAAAAAAAATTTTTTTTCATTCGCAGATCATTTTTTTTTTCAATATTTTTTTTTATATATAATAAAGCCATTTATATCAACTGTCAAGATGCAAATTGATGGATGAAATATGCGTGTAGAGAATTAAAAAAAAAAAAAAAAAAGTTACATAGTCATTGAATTTTATTTAAAGAGAAAAAAATAAATAAATAAATAATACTCGCTTTGCGTATACATCATAAGGTTTCTCTCATCCATGTAAGTTTTCTACAGGCCTATTACTTCATAACGCGATGCAATACTGTATATATACATACATATATAGCACATAACAAGTGCACGAATATGGATCAATGTGGAAGAATCGAGAGAAAATATTTTGCACCTAAGAAATGGACTCGTGATCAATAATTGTTGAGTAATAAAGTAACAAAAAAGTAGAACACTTGGCTGGATGATTTATCATCAAGTGAAATATGCTCTAAATTTATTTACAATATTTACAAATTTTTTATCTTTGCGCACTAAATCAATTGAAATAAAATTAAATTAATTGATTAAAATAATACATTTATTTACCAAATTGAATGAATGATAATATTTATTTGGAATTCAAGTAATTATAAATAATAGAAAGATTTAACGGTTTTTCTTTTTATGTATGGTTTATATGGAGAGTAAAATTATTTATAAAAGATTGAGTTGAGGAAATTTTTATGCTCCAATTTCATGGATTTACACAAATATTTATACATTATCTATAAGGAAGAATGAATGTGAATGTATATGGAAAAGTTGATGCGCAATGAGAATAGAGGAAACGTGTTTCAACTCGTTGGATATATTGCCGTTTCGTGTTTAGACACGTTTGAGTCACGAGGCTTTGAGAAGTAGTTAAAGTAAAAGTGAAGTAGCATCACATGATCGCTTGTTGGCGTTTTATTTTATTAACGTTACTTGGAGCAAGTTCGTACAGGAAAATACACGTTATAAAGGAAACATCATGACGATTATTGCTGATTGGCTGATTTGCTTAATGCAATGCATTTACTTTTGCATTATTAATTCTTTTGTTTATCATCGTGAATGTTTATTATTAATGGCAATTAATTTATTGCAGAATTTATTCTTGGATAGATAATTTTTTAAATATTAATTCGTGAATTGTTGAAGGAAGTTAAGTGAATTTTATCAATAATTAGGATTTTTATTTGATTTTAATGTAAATGTCTAGCATTAATTTTTTTTTTAATTGAAAATTCATTTTTTATGTATAAATATCATAAAAAAATTTTTTTTGATTACGATTTTTATTTGTTTCAATGCAAATGTGTAGTATTAATTTTTTTCTTAAATTGATAATTAATTTCTTACAAGTAAATAACAAGAACAAAATTTTTTAATAATAATTTTCATTGGTTTTAATGCAAATGTGTCGTATTAATTTTGTTTTTTAAATTAAAAATCAATTTTTTGTAAATAATTATTGAGAAATCAAAATTTTCAACTACGATTTTTATTGGTTTTAATGCAAATGTGTAGTATTATTTTGTTTTTTAAATTAAAAATTAATTTTTCATAAGTAAATATTAAGAAAAAAATTTTTTTTTTCTCTTCGCTGATTGCTAAATTGCTGCAAAACTTATATACTTCGTATCACAAATATTATGAAGTACATATGTACATAATTGTAATTATATAAATTAGAAATAATGAAGTTTATTATATTTTCATAATTGCTGGAATTAAATTATTTCATAAATAATTTATAATTTATTTAGTATTAATGTTGAATGTACAAAAATTAAGATTGTTAAAAATTTCACATAATATTAAATAATTTTATGAAAGAATAAAATATTTTTTTTTCATTAATATTTTCCATTGAATAAAATTCCATTTGTATTTTGAAATAGTCCAGGGAATTATTGCAAGTGTTGAAGATAAAAAAACGATAAAAGAAAATAAATAATACACTTTTTGGCATTTTCAAAGTATCCGTGACGTATTTTTATGATGAATGTAAATTAAAATGAGCACTTTGTATGCATATTTTAACAGCCATGTAAATTGATCAAGTTTCATTTTATATGTGCAAAACAATTTTATATAATCGCCAAAGTAAAATATATAAATTTTTAACACACACCTATATATGTTAATATTCACAACAATAAATAATTTTCATCTTACCGTCAATCATTATCTATTTTTATTTTAACTGTATCGTCTATTCATTCTTGTATTTGCTTGTTTGTTCCTGTCTGTGCAGGTTCTTCAAAGGCAAAATTCACTGCAAATTATAACTGTCATTTGTGAAAGTCCACGAATGTTTCAAGAACTTCAAGGACAATCTTTACATATGTATAAAATTATATAAACAATTCACATTCAAATCTTTGTGGTTTATTTGACCCTTTGTTCACTTTTTCATTCAAATTAATTGTAATTCCGCACGCAATTTATGTTCTTTATTAATTTATTATAATTATTTTTAATATTTATTTTCAAAAATTAGTGGTTTATTATTTTGAATATTAATAGTTATTTAAATTAAGAAAGTTTTTGCATTAAATTGATAAAAAAAAAAAAAAAAAAGATCAATTTTGATGATTTTTAAAGAAAATTTTTTCAAACAGATTTTTATTTTCGTCAAATTTTTATTGATATTTTGGCAATGGTTCGTTTGAAAAATATTAATAGTTACTTCTACAGTTTTTTGAAACAAAAAATTCGGTTTTAGAATTTTTATTTTTATTCGACGCGGCAATGAAAAATTGAAAATATAACTCGGTTATATTTATTAATAATAACATATATTTTCTACTAAAAAATGAAAAAAAAAAAACCTTCTCTAAATTTAATTTATTATTTTAATAATTATGTTTATTGAAATTTATTTTATTTAATAAAGTTTTTGCAACAAATCGATAAGAAAAGTGAAAAAAAATATGAATTTTGATGGTTTTTTCTTATTTTTTCAATCAGAATTTCGTGAAATTTTTATTGATATTTTAACAATGGTTATTTTGGAAAATATTGATAGTTATTTTTATAATTTTGTGAAACAAAAAATTCCGTTTTCAGAATTTTTTTTTTTATTCAACAAGCAATAAAAAATTATAATATGTCACTCACTCATATTAATTAACAATAACATAAATATTTAACTAAAAAATGAAAAACAAAAAAAATAATAAAACATTCATTAAATTAAATTTATTTATTATTTTAATTCAGCAAGAAAATTCTCTTAGAATTCTCGACAAATATTTCTATAAAAAATTGATAAACAAGTTTAGAATTATTCTATAATTGTTATAAATATATCTTTAGATATATACATATATAGTATAAATAAATACATATCTATTTTTTTATTTATACACTAATAGCCACGAATTATCACCACTTTAAGTGGATTACGATATTGCCCATATTATTGGCGCCTGAAGCATTTTATTTATACTTATAGTTTACTTGCATATTTTCTCAAACGCCATAGCATGAGAAATAAATTTTACGAAACACTTCCCACTAACCCCCTTACGTTGATAACACGCTATGCACATATATATATATACATATATATGTATAAATAATAAATATATAAACAATCATGAGAATGTCGATATCCTTGTGAAATAAATTTGATTTACAATAAGGTAAAAGCCCCAGTACTCGCTCACTTTTCATCAGTGGAAGGATTGAGAGGTTTTTAAAAATTAGTTAAATCATCAAAGGTAAAATTTTTTTTTATTTATAATTATTATTCATGGGTTTTAATACTGAATCAATCAAAATCTTGATAATTGTCAATTTGTTAATAATTAATATTAATGTTTTGAGGAGAAGGATCGATAGCACTATTAGTTGATTTTCAAATGAACTTTAGTTAATAAACATTGAAATCAAAATGGACGATAAAATGGATTGTTTGGAATATTTAATCTAATAATATTTACAATTTTTTATAAAATATACTAATTTGAAATAATCAAGTGTGTATTCAACTCGGAAATAATTTTTTTAATTTGTGGTAATTTTTATTACTAGAATTTTTTTTGTATGAAAATTGTAAAAATGCATTTAATTGGAGAATTGATGGAGTATTAGGACATGATTGAGTTCCAGGGCTGTTATCTTACCGGTAATTATTACCGCACTTAATTGTGACAACAAATAACTTAACGGTCGATTTATATATAATATTAATTTGCATTTATTAATTTTTTTTTAACGTATATTCAAAAATATTCGACAATGTAAATATTATATATTATTTATTGGTCCTTTAGGTTAAATAAAAAATTTATGAATAATTTTTTTATATTTAAATTGTTTATATTAATTGTGATTTTTTACAAACGTCAGAAAAAAAAATTTTGTTTCACAGTCGGGATCATAACTTTTTTAAATATTAATAAATATGAAAAATTCAAAAAGATTATTGTTATATATTGTTACTATTATTATAGTCTGTCGAGACAAATTTTTCAAATTCGAAAAAATAACTAATTCATGAAATTTAAAAATTAATTTTGCATTTTTCATGAAATACATAATTTTCCACACATAATTTTCATATAATATATTAATATAAAATAATCAAGTCTACTTCAACTAACATATAATTCTTTTAATAAACATTAATTAACTGATATACTACTATAACACTTACCTCACACCAATATTTTCTACATTCTTCATTATAATCAAAATAAATAATTTTTTTATTCCTCTACATTTTTCATCATTACTCAACGACTTAACTTCATAAATACATTTAATATTTATCCTCTCATTTCCATTTGTCATTCTCACATCACAAATTTCGAATCTGTACCTACACATCAAACAAACAGGTCAATTTTTTTTTTTATCCTTCTTTTTTTTTTTCTTATAGTTATGCAATTGAATTCAGTATGTATATTTATATGTAAAAATATTTTTGTATTGGCGAAAAGTTGAGATATATTTTGTTGGGGCGGTGGGAGAGGGGGTGAGGCGGGGGGGGGGGGGGGGGGGGGGAGGTGAATTACGGGCGTAGCCGGACGAAAGGTAAAGTAGAAACGTCGGGAGTTTAAAATAAATTGTTGTTTCACGAAGAGAAAGAAATTTATATATTATTCAAGTGGAAAGTTATAATTCGGATTGGACCTTGACATTCTTTTTTTTGAATGAATTGTAATGGCTGGATTATTGTGTATGAGAATTGATGTAAATATAATGAATACTAATTAGTAAATTAATACTAATTAGAATACGTAATAATTGTGAGAGACATTACAAATTTTTATACTTGGGAAATTAATTAATATTGACGTAAAGTAAAAAATTTTGTGTAAAAGTTTGATTATAATTGTGTTAATTGTTTTTGACATAAATTTTGTATAAAATTTGAACACGAAAATTTGTGTTGAAGTTGAAAAAATAATTCTGCTTAAAATTAATAATATTTTAAGATAAATCACGAAATTTTTGTTTGTCAAACCGAATAAATTTTGTGTTGAATTAATAAATAAATAATTTAATAATTTTTTTGATAATTCTCGAATGTTTAACATATTATATATAAATTAATTGTGTATAGAGCACTGATATAAATTATTGCATAGACGTGACTTTATTTATTTAATAATCATGAAAATTTATCAATCAGTCGAAAATTTTAGATCAAAGTCAATCTTTTCACTCAAAAGTTAAACTAAATCAACGTGATGTTGAAGTTTTAAAGAATTGAAAAATTTGTTTAATTATTTATTAATCAATTTAATCCACAAAAATTTATTTATTCATATATTCATAAAATAAGTTTACTTTTCATCTTCATTCTAATAGAATAAATTCATCAGAGAATAAAATAAATATTATAAAACATTAATTGTCACGCAGTAAAAAGTTTTGTGTAAAAGTTCAATAAAAATTTGTGTTAAAATTTCTCTTACATAATTTTTAAATAATAATTATGTTAAATTAACACAATATTTATGTGATTAAATTCAACACGAATAATATATTAAATAATCGGAGAGAAATAAAAAATTCTTATTAAAAATATTTAACCCAAATTTCTATACTGAAATTCTACGAATAATTTTTTATTCTGTATAATTTGAACCAAGTCGCCTTGTCACTATATCTCTTGTATCTAACTCCTCACTGTCAAATCAAAGTGTTACCAATGTATTACGATGGAGAGTAAATATATACACATGTAATGAAGCGAAAGTTGATCTTATAAAAGGGATATACGATATAAATATTTGTCTGTGTTTGTAATACAAACATAAATGGTGCGATCAGGGTCGGCTTCTCTATATTTCTCTCATGAAAATTAAACCACTGAACTCATTAATGTCCTAATTAAATATATATAAAATAAAATAACTACACAGAGAAAAAAAAAATATAAAATTAATTAATTGAGTTGATGTAATATTTTTTATAAGTTTGAGTTAAATAAATTGCAATTATTAGCAATGCGCATTTAATTTTTCTTATTATTTATTTAATGTTTTGAGTGTGTATAAAAACATAGTAAACCAAAAAAAAAAAATTTTTTTTATGATTAATATAAAAATTAGAAAAACAAATGAAAAAAATCACTAGAAATTTGGATTGAAATACAACGAGATTTTTATGCAAATGTTTGAATTATCACAATAATCATACAATTCGATTTAACATTAATGATATGTGGAAGATTTCAAAATTATCACAAAAATTTTATTGAATTATTCATTTATTAATTTAACTCAAAATTTGTTCAGTTTGAAAGGCCAAAATTTCATGATTTATTATAGAGTATTATTAATTTTGAGCAGAATTTATTTTTTTATTTCGAATAGTTTTCGTTTTGATCTTTGATGAATATATTCTATTATAATAGAAATGAAAAATTAACTAATTTTATGAATATATAAATAAATAAATTTTTCTGGATTGAATTGGTTAATGAATAATTTATCAAATTTTTTAATTCCTTCCAATTGCTTAATATATTATTTATATTGAATTGAATCATATGAGTGATGTGTTGATTTAATATAATTATTATTTAAAAATTATGTAAGAAAAATTTTATCGCAAATTTTTATTGAACTTTTATACAAAACTTTTTACTATGCGACAATGAATTTTATATAATATTTATTTTAATCTTTGATGAATTTATACTATTACAATAAAAATGAAAAGTAAATCAATTTTAAGAATATATAAAAAAATAAATTTTTCTGAATTAAATTGATTAATGAATAATTTAACAATTTTTTCAATTATTTCTGACTGTAATATCTTGTTGATTTAACTTAACTTTTGAACAAAATTTTCGATTGTCTACGAACAATAAAATGAAAAAATTTAATTATCTATCATAAAAAAAAAAAATAAAACAAAGAGAAACTTGATTGATAAATTCTCGTAATTATTAATTAAATAAATAAATTCACGTCTATGCAATAATTTCTATCAGCGCTCTATACACAATTAATTTATTTATAATATGTTAAATATTCGAAAATTATCAAAAAAATTGTTAAATTATTCATTTATCAATTCAACACAAAATTTATTTAGTTTGACAGACAAAAAATTTGTGATTTATCATAAAATATTATTAATTTTAAGCAGAATTATTTTTTCAACTTCAACACAAATTTTCGTGTTCAAATTTGATACGAAATTTATGTCAAAAACAATTAACACAATTATAATCAAACTTTTACACAAAATTTTTGACTCTATAACATAAATATTAATAAATATCCTAAGTATAAAATTGACAATACTTACCTCTCAAAATGATTACATATTCTAATTAGTATAAATTTACGTATTCATTATATTTACATCAATTCTTATGCAGAATCCATACATATATATATACATGCGTGTAGAGAAGAGAAAGAACACGTGAAGGGATTCAATGAAATAATAAAAACACAAAAGTGCGATCACTTTGCGCATATATTGACCTACTTGAATTGAGTTGAATAGTTTACAAATACGGGAGTGTTTCATATAGTTGTGTAGTTGAAGTATGTCATAGACGATACTTTGTTAGATGTATTAGTGTATACATACCGATTTAACTACAGAGTTATGTTTATTGCAAATTGTGTATGAATAAAATTTTATTTTGCCTTACGGTTGAAAATTCTTGCACAATTTCATCGTAATTATCATCTGCCCAGAATTTAATTGATTGACAATCACTTTTATGTTCAATTGAGAGACTGTGAACCATTATCGATTTTTTTGTTTGTATTTTTTATTTACTATTTTTATTTATAAACCAAATTATGAATAGGAAGCTGGTGGGATTTATCATTTATGAATTAAAAATGATTGCAAGGAAGAAAAATATGAAAATAGAAAATAATAAAAAAATATAAAAATAAAAAATAAAAGTATAAAAATTATAGCACGTAATAAAATACTATAAATATTATTATTAAATTGTTTTTATTGTTTAGTAAATAGAAACATATGAACAAAATGAAAATAAAAATGAAATGAAAAAAAAAAATAGTTCAACAGATTTATTAAATCAATATATATTGATATATATTTATATTTGTTTAATAATGAATATATGTTTATTATTTGATTTGATTTAGGTATATGAATAGATAATAAACAAAGGAAAAATGATTAATTAGTGAATTAATAATATGAAAAAAATGTTAATAATAAAAAAAATGAAAGAGCGAATGGATTAAAATATTTAGCGAAAAGGGAATTTTTATCCGAATTTGGTTCTACTTCGATCCTATATTTATTCAAGGTCTTCTATTCTTCTTCATGAAATATCCCGAACTTCCACTATAGAATTGTCCAAACTGAAAATTTATTTTTTATTAATCACCAGTGT
Source organism: Microctonus brassicae (assembly GCA_918226075.1). NCBI lineage: Eukaryota > Metazoa > Arthropoda > Insecta > Hymenoptera > Braconidae > Microctonus > Microctonus brassicae. Next base: position 4,763,215 of record OW445486.1, on the reverse strand, counting down.
TATGGAATAAGATTACTAGAGCCCCACATTGGGCACCAAATATTACCAACCGTCCGTAATGCCATGATATTCAAAATTATGGATATCCATTGCATACAAAACAAAATTTGATATTTCACATTAAAATTCTTCTAATTTAGATCAGTCCCATTCATTTCCTAGTGTTCTTTCTTCAGAAAACAATATGAAAATACCCAAAAAAAATTCAATAATTTGATAATTGTCGAGTTATAAAAAGTTGGAAGAAAAATACAAATTTGGAAGTTATTTTTTTCAAATAATCATCTTTAATATCATCAATATTAACAATTTTTGATTAGACACAGTGAAAGTGGACAAAAGTTTTATAACTTTTCGAACATCTAACTCTAAATTAGAGTTCGTCCAAACTCGATACAAATTGCAAGCAAATTCACAGTCAAACAAATTCTCATTTTCGATCTTAATAAAATTTTTTTGATCGTCTGAATAGTTTAATAAATAAATAAACGGATGTTGTAAGGTAGGATATTACAAATGATACTAATTAACCTAAATATATAGAAAAAATTCAAACACGTAATTAAAATTTATTAGAACATTCATTATAAATTAGTGCGCAGTTTAAAAAAATTATTTCTTAAAGTGGAATCAATGAAATTCACGTAAGAACTTCTGTAATCAGTACACAAAATTAGTATAATTCATTTTGCGCAATCTTTTCGAAAATCACAAGAAATTTTTTAGTATTATAAGAAATTTTTTATATAGAAATTATGAAATCATTTGATAGAAAAAATATAACACAGATATTTTTATTTTTTGAGGGAAGTATTAACAAATATAAAAAGTGTACAATTGTGTGAATATTTTTTAACAGTTAAACCTGAAAAATATAGACACATATTGAACTGTAAAGTATACCACCTGAATTCATACATAATATTGATTAACTATTAGCGACTGACTGAAAAAAACTCTCATTCATTTTTAAATACGAAAATGATAACGAAATTAATTCATTTCGGTGATCTGGTATCAAAACAGTTGGCCTTAAATCAATATATATGTTTAAAATATGGTATGCTACTATAAATAATATCGCGCAATATGTAATTCATCGGAACAAAAATTTTATTTGCTTTCAACCGTGAAAATATTCCGAAACTTTTGTGTAATCGAAGTTTATAAATCGACGACGCTATAAATGGATCAGTCAGTTGATATAAAATAACCTGTCAGAGTATAACACTCATTTAAATATCGTTTATACAAATTGAACATAAATTGAAATTGGATTTTTGTTCATTTTTTAATTCATGAAAATGCCACGAATTTACGTGGGCTTTTTCATATGCTTTGTCTTGCATCATCTTCAGCATCAAGTAACGGGCATTCATGGTATATCACTTCAAAACAATGCAAAAGGTATGGTACTATAAACAAACGTAATATTCATTAGTTCAAGTATCATAATTACACTTCTGATATTGCTAGAGAATAGAATATGATATCAATATTTTCGAAGTCTATATTGAGAGAATTTCCGACTAAATTTTACCTTGCAATGCATAGTAAGCTTTTGATATATCGATATTTGATAGAAAACTAAACATTTCAAGTTATTTTTTAATATGGACTACTGTAAATATTACGTGAATTAATCTTTCATTTTGTAATTGAACTTTTTCATGGGTGAGATGAAGATTTTTGCCAGAAAAAAATATAATTTTACTGAAAAATTGTTGATGAATCGAAAAATTATTCATCCTGATGATTTTGGCAAAAACAATTAATTCAAAGCTTCAGGAAACTAAAAAAAACAAATCGCAGTGGTTTGAAATTCTCAGAGTTTGTTCGGGACACTCTAAAGTTAGTAAATATTCTGCGTTCATCCATTATATCGAAAAATATACAAAGTTTTCCAAATATCCGAATTTTCATCTCTTTTTCAGTCGGAATTATCGCTTCGAAAAAAATTTTTTCGTCATAAACCACTTATAGTGTCTTATGGAGAATGTTTTGTAGCTTCCAGAACCCTTCTTTGATTTTTTGTACGATCATTATTGACTAAGTTATTGATTACCAATGTCAAAAGGACTTTTTTGCTTTGATTGAGAATAACTCCGCAGTGAATTATCATATTGGGCTCATCATATAGTCAAATTAAAGGGCATCAAATTTCCTAAAACAGCTTTATAGTGGAATTTCAACAAAAAATTTTGTGAAGCTCGTAGACCTTTTGTAAGAAATGCAAAAATTTGGAAATTTTCTTTTTACTGCTTCTTTCGAAGGTTATTCTGGAACTGTAGAAGGCGGAAATTCTTCATGTTCAGATCTGAAAAGTAGACACTTGGAGCTACAATTTGCTTCTTTATAATTTTGCTGTGCGATCATTTTCTTCCGAGTAACAGTGTGTTAAAAATCACCCAAAAATTTCGCATGTTGATCAATATCCTTCCATTTGTTTACTTACTAGTGTACATTTTTCTCACAAAGACGTGTATAGACATCAAACCATATTGTGAAAAGATATCATTATCCCCAACTAAAAAATAAAATTATTTTGAACCAATTTTTGTGTATATGTATTTATATTTATTTATATACATATACTTCCACACAAAATTTATTAAAATATATTTCGTTGGATGATTATTTGAATGTTTAAACAATGTATAAACAAGAAACCCTGTTAATTTATAATTTGAATATTGTCATGATAAACAAATGTTATAATATTGGAATATTTTGCAGAACGTTGTCAACATGATTGTGAAAATAACACACCCCATGAATTTACAATCATGTTGGGACATCAAGGAAAAGTGACCTTAATCAAATTCAAGCACATTAAACGATCTTTGGCTAACAATTATTTACCCATTTGGAGTGTTGCTGGAGATCGAACAAGTCAGCATTTAATTGATTCCATACTGCATGGAAATGTATGTACGATACGCGTTATCATTTTTTGGATATTGAATCCAAAATGAAGATTTAAATTTTAATATTATAATCCATGCTAAATAGGTGATGAAACAGGTCGGTGCTTTTTCCTTATATCAAAATAAATTCATGAACGCAGCGGTTATTCTCTTCTCTAAACATGGATTATTGGTGAGTAAAAACTAAAATTACCCTTCAAGCAGTGTAAAATTCGATAACTATGCAGTATACAGATAAATTTTTCAAAATTATAAATGTTACTTTAATGAATAATATTGATTAAAAATTAATCAGCAGATGACAAATTTTTTATAAAAATAGGGAGCTAATATTTTAGATTTTCTGAATTAATTTTTCGGTTCAATATTTTTTTTTTAATTTGCATTATTGATATTTTTTCATTTTTCAGCCACTCTTTCCTGCAAGTGTACTATTAACTATTCATATTAATTTGTATTGAAGTATTACGTGTATCACAATTCACATTCATTTTTGATAATTTATGATTGATTAAAAAAATTAATTAATTGTAGTTCATTTTAATTTTTCTAATTGTTGATTAAAAAAATACATAAATATTTGAGATTAATACTGTTACGGTGTTTTTACAATGAGCTCACTCAATTTTTTTCTCAAAATTCACATAAAATTAATCTGTCTAATTAAATGTTTTTTTTACGCTTAGAAAATTTGACTGTTATCGAATCAAATTAGTGATATTTTTGTATACAGAATTGTTCTAGGGTTTGTAGTAGAAAATATGCAGCAAACAAAGTAGTGTATAAATATAATATATAATAAATATAATAATCTTTAAAAATTCATAACAATACGAAAAATCTGTTTATTGCACTGTTATTCTTAGTTTAACCGCATTGGATGATTTATAATAAAATATATATCTTTATATCTTTCTAGAATGGTTACATTGGCGATAAATATATTATAAAAAATTTGCCTTGGAATTTAAGAGATGATATTCATGATGTGGGGGGTCTTTACGTGGCAGAACGTGAAGGCGTAGCTGTTGATAGCAATAAATTTCCATTATGTAAAAAAGCAAATGAACATGATAAAGAATATCTAGCCGAAGAAATATTAAGCCCATCTGAACATCCGAATAAATTAAATGACATTTCACATATTTATCCAGAATTATTGGTCGTGATTGATAACAATCTGTATAAACATTATTCTGAATCGCCGTAAGTATTAAATGTGATAATGAATGATTATAAGTATTGTGGTGAAGTTATGGAACCAGCACAAAATTATCTTATATCTTAGAAAAAAAAAATGAATGGATAATTATAGGATTTGTATGTTGAGTAAAAAAATATTCAAATTTGATTCTAAATCTTTAGCAAATTACCCGAGTCGACATTTAAGTCCTACTTTCAGTCTCTAGACTCGAACCCCTCCAGTATGGAGCAGTTGGGAATAGGAAAGCAGGCCCTAACGTAACGTATGCTTGCATTGTGATTTAGATTCTCTTTTACGTCTGCAAGTTCAAGGAATTTGGATTTCTTCCACTTACAGGCGTGAAGAAGGATGTGTCACAACGCATCGTTCTCTACTTTTTAATCGTTCGTAGCTTTTTTTCATTTTTGAATAACATCACGAATAATGAATCTCACAGGAAAATTTTAAGTTAGAAAGCTGTGTTATGTATAAATAAGTTCAATATTCGGAAACTACGCGAATAAACAAAAAAGTAAGGTTAAAAGGCATCAAGAAAATCAAGGCCTTGAATAAGAATCTTTTTTTTTTAGATTCACCCACATCAATACTACTTTCACACTACATATATATTAACTCTCGTCATTTACGCAGCTCATATATGTCGAAGAATACATTACCAAGCATATTTACTAACAATAGAGAATGTGTAAAAATCACTTATTGAAATATACTGCACAACATAAAACTCAAATCCAACTTCACTTTGTATCATAATAATTATTTTTATGATTATTGTATTATCACGTGAATATATAATATTATACTGATCAAAGCGTAAAATAACATTGGCATAACTGGATAAATGACAATACAAAGATGAAACATGCATAACAACGACACTTTGGAAGTTGGAACAGCCTATAATAGTATAGTCATTTGTCACTATGTCGCTGTTGTACAACGGTCGAAAGTTGCCAATGATTTTACAGAATCGGCCGATCGGTCGCTCTTTCGGGAAGTAAACAAAAGTTCCAGAGTCGAAATTTACGTCCTACTTTCATACTTCATTTCTACAATATGCATACAATATAATTTAGATCCTCTTTTACTCCTGTAAGGTGGAAGAAATTTAGATTTCTTCCACTTGCGTGCGCGAAGAAGGATCTTATAGGACGTAGGAGTATCATATGAGGTTCAAAGAGCTTCAATAAGCATGGAAGTAGCTGGACACAAATTTCGACCCGGGTAGGTTTGAAATGAACACACATATGGCTTGAACTTTTAATTTTTTAGGAGGTGAAGGCGCAAAGAAAGACTAATTCATAGGACTTGTAGTATCATATGAGGTTCAAAGAGCTCTTAGGAGCATGAATATAGGACTCAAATTTCGACTCGGGATATTAATAAACTTACCGACGTAGTATTAAAATTTGATATTTGAATAAATTCCATAGAATCAATTTTGTATTCGCAATTATTGATTCACAAATCATGCTAAAATGTGACTGATTATTGATGTCAAACTTTTATTAAATAATGGATCGACTGATATCAGTATAGCAATTTATTGTTACTTGTAGGGTATCGAAATTGTCCGGTTACGCTTTAGTTGTATATCATATTTTGACACAATTCCACGCCGCAGATATGTTGTTTCAAGACTTGTCTGATCCTGTTATTCAACTAAATATTGCGGCAATAGTGATCGAAGTGGTAATTAATGTCTTCTATGAATATTTTATTACAATTGTTCATTATTGAATGTAAATGGAAATGATTACGATCACAGGAGCCCCATGTGATAGTGAAGGAACATGGATTGAATCAGAGATTTTTGGATGATCAGCACTTGCGATACGATTTTCCAGATAGCAATATTTTATATCATATCCAAAGTCATTTTCATACCTACAACGATATATTTTCGCCTGATTCATTCGACATTTTAATGGTTATGACAAGGTATTTATTTTTTTATTCTATTATAATTCAAGGTTTGTTAATACAAAATTCTCTTCAATAAAAAAATTATTCTGTATTTCAGACACAGATTATATACAACGGATCAATATACAGAAGGTAACGAAATTTTTTTTTTCAGAATAAAACTTGAAATTATAGTAAGATTCTGCTTGTGAAATGAGTATTATATTTTATGTTTTCTTTCCATTTTACCTTGATATCGTCTTTCAAAAAAATTTTCTTCAACTGTGCAAGTCGTTTTCTCCTTCATAAGATATGTAGTTTAGGGCTGAACCTAAAATGGGAACGATTAAAACAGAATTATTGAATTGGTAGAGGAAAAACGGTGTTTGTTCCTGTGAAAATGAGATTTTTTTTTAAATGGGCAAAAAATCCTGACTTTTCAATTCTTTTTGGGGAAACCTCGAATTTTTGTAGATCATTCGGATGGTTTAGTCTCAAATTATACATGTTTTACATATGCTTCATTTTTTTTCAAGTCATCAGAGACGTTTGTCCTCTCGGAATCAGAGGGAAACCAAACGAGAAAAATACCGAGAAAAACGCGGAAAGTGCTATGCGTCCCTCGACCTTTTTGCTTGTCAAATCAACAATTTTATGAATTTCGATATGAAACAAACAAGATTTTGTTCAAGAAGAATAGTACTTTCAGGAAATATGATTGAAAAATTCATTTCTCCATTAGCTAGTACCTTCAAAAGATCATAAAACTCACGTCACTGTATCAAAAATAAATGTTTTTTTAGGTTATGAACAAGTTAACTAATATTAAATAATATTCATTTAATAAATTATGTAGATTATATATTCCATAAAAATCATCCCTTGTTAATTGCTTCTTAAACATCAATTATCAATTATGAACATATTCCATTTCTATTCTAATTAATTGTTAACTTGGTATAACCTAAAAAAATGTATACAAAATACCCCAAATCTTTTCATTTTATTTAATACATATTTCTCAAGATGTAAATAAATCTGTTATTAATGTTTGTTTCAATTACAGGAGTAGCGTTTTCAACATTGTCAACTGTAATTGAATTTCGAAATGAACCGTGTCCTGCAGTTCCATTTGCAATTTTCATTCATACTGAAGATAATAATAATGTCGCTAAGACAATCGTAAATAAAATTGGACAATTGTAAGTTATTATGATTCTAATGATAGAAATTAATAATGATTATAAACAAAAACATAAAGATCAATGTGTTCTATTACTTTCAGAATGATTTCTAAAGACTTATCAACCAATCATAAAGAATCACCAAGGGATGACACTGATCTCAATAACCCTTGTCAATTGCACATTGTGGACAATATGAATTTGCTATGTCGTGAATGTTTCCATGGAATCTGGAATGAATATTTCACATCCCGAATTCGTTACTTTTCCAAGTTCGTATTGAATTATATCTTTCCATCGTTTGCCTTCATCATCTTATAATTTATTAATAAAGATAATAATAAGAATTATCAAGTAAATTTGGTGTTTGTAGAAAGTCGAGTACAGATTCTCTACAATAAAAAATTCATTGATTGATTGACAACAGTCAACTATTTGACTATTTTAATTAGGGGATAATTACTTGATTAGACTATTTTTCTTTCACTTTTTCGATTTTACTTTCTTTACTTTCTCTTTGATATTTTCAGATCTTCACAAGTTTGTACATTCATAAACACTCCTCGTTCATTGTATCCACGTGGACCAAAAGTTATGTTATCAAAAAGAGAACAGTGTCAATGTTTAGGTTATGAACATACCAATCACGTTAGTATTCTTTGTCTCTAAATTAATTTTTTTAATTAAATTTTTTCAGCTGCATCATATGATTCTTATAAATATAACCGAGCTCAATGATAATTGCAATAGATACAGATAATACTCAATTCTCGGCAGCATTCAATAAATTGCAACAATTATAAAATTCATAATAAAATACTGCTGTCATGTAAACTATTAAAATCATCGTTATGTTTATAGCAATAATTGTAAATATTTATAACAAGCATTCTTCAAGACAAAATAGGCTCTTTATGCACTCGATTTTTTTTAAGGGTCATTTTTCGGGAAGAAAGTTGCATTGAAAGTTATCGGAAATTATTCCAGTAACTTTGCTATGTTTAAAATAAGAATATATGGTAGAAAAATTTTATCTCTATCATAAATAACGGTTATATGCATTTTTTCTCTATTATTTTCATCAAAATTAATAGAATATATAAGCTGAAATATTATTAATGATTTTTATATTGATGGTTCAATTTTTTAGGGTTATGTTACATCATGCCGTCATCATATTAAATGCTCTGATTCTAATTATGAACGTGTGTCATTACCATTTGATGGTACACCATGTCAGGAAGATCGGGTAAGAAATAAAATTGTGTGTAGTATAAAAAAACATTTATTTCTTTTAATATTACTCATTTTATCACATTATATTGCTTACTAAAATGAATAAATACGTTTACAAATTTTATTCTCCAAAGTAACTATTACCAAATTGAGTATAAAATTTCTTTCATTCGAGATATTTCGACGTAATTTACGAGTAATTCATGTCAAGGAAGAAAAATGAGAATACAATTGGTAATATTCTTATTTTTAATATGGAAGAATAATTTTTGCTTTCAGGTTTGCTGGAGTAATCAATGTGTACCTGTTTCAACTTCTAATCATGCTGTATAATGGACACTGAATATAAGGACATTTCAATTGAGGGGGAAGATTCATATAGACCCGTGAATTTTAACTGATTTTAATTATTTTTTCATTATTGAATAACTTGTTCAATGTTTTTGAAATTTGGCATATAAACAAAATCCTGAGTGTTTGATAATGTTGTAGTGTCCAGATGAATCTAAAAAAAAAATGAAAAACTCACGCTTTCAAATATTTCATAAGAAAAATTTGAACTTTCAACTAAATTTTGCAACTGTTTTTGTCTCGAAAAAATTATTTTCTCAATGAATTTTCAAAAACAAATAGGTCCATCTAGAAAATCAAATCATCAAAAAGATGTGTGTGAAATTTCAACGCGATTGATAAATCACTTTTTGGGTTAACAGTCACGCCAATTCGAAATATGTAATTTCGAGAAAAAAGATTCGAAAGGAATTCTTTTCAAATAATCATTTTTGATATCATCAAAATTAACAATTCCTGTCAATACTAGCTAGGCAGAGCAGAAATGGTCAAAAGTCTTCTAACTTTTTGCACATTCAACTCTAAATTAGAATTCGTCTAAACTCGGCACAAATTGCGAGCAAAATCCTAGTCAAACGAATTCTCATTTTCGATCTTAATAAAATTTTCTTGATCATCCGAATAGTTTAATAAATAAATAAATGGATGTTGTAAGGTAGGATATCACGAATGACACTGATTAATCTAAATATATAGAAAAATTCTCACACATAATGAAAATTTAATAGACAATTCATTTTAAATTAGCGAGCAGATTAAAAAAATTATTTCTTAAAATGGAATCAATCAAATTTACGTAAGAACTTCTGCAATAAGTACACAAAATTAGTATAATTTGTAAAGATCCACACAATCTTTTTGAAAATTACAAGAAATCTTTTTAATATTATAAGAAATTTTCCATTAGAAATTATGAATCCATTTGATAGAAAAAACCACTAAAATGAGCATATCGAACTGTAAACTATACCACCTGAATTCATACATAATATTGATTGAATATGCATAGAGTTTATTATTGAAACCTGGCTTATCGTAGAAGATCTAAATCGTCGGTCCAACCGGGAGCAACTAACAAATTGCATCTCAGATATCTACGATAGAAGATTGTATAATAATTATACTGTTATCAATGGTTTATTGAATAATTATAATGATGTATCATTTATGTTTTACGTTGATGAAGCATCCGTTTTCAAATCATTCAAATGTACATTGTGGCCGATTTATTTAATTATAAATGAACTACCTTACCGCAAACGGATATCGAAAGAAAATATTATAGCTGCTGGTATTTGGTTTGGACCTACGAATCCAAAACCATATCTATTTCTTAAACCGTTATATTCAGAAATGTGTCAGTTAAGACAAGGAGTTACTTTTGAAGTTTGCGGATCACATATAAAGTGGAAAGTCAAAGCTATTATTACATGCGGAACTGACGATATTCCGTCGAAAGCTGATTTATTAAACCACACACATCACAACGGGTTTTATGGTTGCACACTATGTTATTCGCCGGGTTATAATATAAATGGTTCAAATTTTGGAAATACTCACATTTTTGCATTCGAAGGTCCATTGAAACCTCGCAATATTGAAGAACATAAGCAATATGCAAAATCAGCACATATTGAAGGAAAAAATGTGTTTCGTGTGACAGAGCCATCAATACTATTCTCAATGATTTCAAATCCTATAAATGGTATGGCAGTTGACATGATGCGTTGTATATTTCAAGGAGTTGTTCCAAGGCTAGCGTATTTATGGTTCGATTCATCACTGCGGTATGAACAATTTTTTTTACATGCATATATCAAAAAAATGTGGATCGAAGACTAGAACAAATCCAGCCTATTTATTCCATATCGCAGACTCCGCGGTCCATCTCAGATAATTTGAATCATTGGAAAACAAGTGAATGGAGGAATTTATTTTTATTATTCTTTATCGATATTTCGAAACATTATGTCCAAAAAATATTTCAATCATTACATGCAATTGGTTACTGGTATATATATTTTGAATAGTAATAGAATATTTCTACAAAAATGCTGTCTAAAGCAGAAAATTTATTAGTTGCTTTTATTTCGAACTTCCAAAGGTTATATGACCCAACATATATGTCAATTAATATTTATTTGCTCATGCTTCAGCAGAATCCGTACGAAATACAGGGGTAGCATGGGTTACATCTTGTTTTCCTTTTGAAGATTTAAACAGAAAATTGTTGAAATATATCCACGGAACGACTCACGTTGGACTACAAATATATTCTAATGTTGCGTACAGTATTATTATGTCTATTCTTATTGAAGCATTAGATGATAATTCTCAAATTAAATATTTTCGTAAAAATCTTTTAACAGTTGGAAAACGGATTAATGAAACCGAGTTAAACGACGAAAAAATTTATATCATCGGAAAAATAAAACCACTAGAATATATTCCTATTGCTTTGAAAAATAGACTTATCGAATATGGATATTATAAACCGAATCAATCTCAAATTATCAACATTCCGTGGAATTAAGAGAGGCGGTCATTTCATTCATAATATCAATTTATTATAAAAGATCCAAATTGTATACATCTTATGGAATATTATTTGAGATGCTACAATCACATGATATCAAACCAGGATTTGAAGAGCAATTTTTGAAGCTACGGTATTGTAATCGAAATTGCCCATCAAACAATTGCGAAGGAATTTATGTAGCTGTGATTAGAGAAGGAAGAATGAATAATTTATTCAAATCATCTTACAGTATGTTAATAACTTGCCAAATTGATAATAATGAAACCGAAAAAATTGTTCTTCCATACATGAATGCCTTCGAAGAAAATGGATGCATTAGAATAATACCAATGAATAGTATTAAATCTAGTTGTAGTTTCACTATGAAAGTAGATAATACTATACGTATTTAGCTGATATAATTAATGATGTGGATTTCGCAGGTCATGATTGATCAATATTCGAATATTACAAAATTTTAATTTCAGAATTATCCTACCCCATAAATATGTATGAAATTGAATAAATGAATTTATTCATACAACATGAGAATTCAATTTTTATTATAAAAATGCTACCCATATGTGTGACTCGGCGCATAGATTCACAGATATTAACACAATCCAATCTTCATGTATGTACTAAATTACACAGTGTTATGTATCAATAATGATAACTTTTTTATGTATCAATCACGTTTTTAATAATAGGCTTTCTCAAAGACAATGCATAAATCTGTCTCAGTAGGACACCTCATAGCAGGTGTGCCAACTGAGGGAAAACAACTGTAGACAGCCAAATTCCCCAGATAGGCCACACTATTACACACAGTTTAGATTCATTTAAAGAAATCCTCAAATGATATTTCATCATTTTCTATTTTTTCAACTTATGGACTTACTAAATTGTCTCAATTGTAGAAAAATTTCTAAGTCCGAAAAATTTTTTATCCATGAACAGCAAGATTGTCCAAGTTAATAAATGTTATTATTATAAGATTTTTATTGGCGCAAAAAATAGGCTAATATTTTATTGGTGTTCTTTCGGCCTGTTTTCGGAAGCAATATGTTTTAGCCTACTACATTGTCGCAAAGTCAGTATCTTTTCGGCCTCTATAATAATGTTTAGGCCCAATTTCCGCCAAAAATATACTTTTCGGCTCGTTTTCGCTTATTTTATATGGTCTAATATTTTCAAACGGGTGAGCACCCAACCAAAAAAAATTCTCATTCATTTTTTAATACGAAAATGATAACGAAATTATTCATTTCGGTGCTCGGTTATCAAAACAGTTGGCTCTCAATCAACATATATCTTTGAAATATGGTATGCGTTTGAGATGTTAACAAACAAAAACAATAGCAAGTAGTGATGATTCTTTCTTGAGCAAAGGAACTGCTGTTTCAAGTTTCATTTCTCCATCTTGAACGATGGCGTAGTCACTTTTAGATGTTGCTTCATTTATTGGATACAAAGATATTTAGGATATGTATAAATACCAATAGAATAATCGATGTTTCAATATTAATCTTCATTTTTTGAATTCGTGAAATTTCCACTAGTATTACCGATGACTCTGTTTGTTCTCATGCGTTGTGTATTGAACTTGAGCTTTTACAGCCTTATTGTTATCATCGTCTATAATAAAAAAAATATGATAATAAACCTGTTTTCCAGTTTATAATTATCAAGCATTTTAATGTCTTTGTCACGAAACCTCTAGGACATAAAATCGAACTCAAAAGTTTCTAGATATGATACGATTTGAGTGATAAATATATGCTATTGCGTATTTGTGTGTTTAAAATAAACTCTTTCGAAGCAAAACTTCGTTAAACTCCTTCATATTTATTTAAAATTCATATTTATTCATATTTATTTTGATTTGTTCATTTTTTTTTTTTTTTTCAAATTGTGCGCCGTCTAAATTTCTATAGATGCTTTTTCTAGACGAATATAATTTTTTATCTAGTTATCCATCGATTCTGCATATATTATTCCTTAATTTAATCGATCTTTTTCTTTTATTCTAGAAAGTATTCGAAATAATTCTTCTGACGAGCTTGTTTCTAATAATTTTACGTTATCAAATAAATGTGGTAAGACTTCATTAAGCGATGAAAATACTCTTTTCACATTCAGCAATACTTTTCTCAATAAAATTTTCATTAGCCAAAACTTTTGGGATATCAAAGAATGCCGATAGAATATTATTAATGACCTTTCAATTTGAATCATCATTGTTTGAATCGTATACATTTATTATAGGTATCAGTTTTTATTGACTATTTTTCAAACGTTACTGATGCGTCATTTGTTGAACAGGAGTTCTTATCGCCTTCTAGTTGTCTTTTTTTTATTTATTCTCTTCGTGACAGTTTATAATTATCATGTATTTTGATGTTTCTATCACGACTCATCCAGGTAATAAAACTAAATATAATAGTTATTTATGTATCAAGGACATTATGAGGGTCTTAATTACCGATGGATAAATTTTTCGCCTGAGAGATAAAAATTGCCCAAGGTAATTGAGACCCAATAATTCCCGTGATACAGAGATGATTTTATTTCTACCCAATGTATAATCAGCTTATATCGTCCGCCATACGTATTTGCATTGAGAATCATAGAAGTTACGGTTGCTATATGACTTGTTTATAAACTGTCATATGATGTAGTCATGTGAGATATGTCACGATTGAATAAATTTCGAAGAGGTTTATTGTTCATATTTTTATTTGTGAGAGTAAAATGGCAGGAAGACACGATATCCTTGAAATATTATAACGTGCTGATTGTACTTTTGATCGTTCAAATATTTGTAAAAATGCAATAAAAAATAGAGTATATAATGAACAGAAATAGATTTGCTGAAAATTACGAAAATTGAATTAATAGTAATGAGCATTATACAAATGGGGAATTATGGAGAATGTTCGGTGTGGTCTAAGAGAGCATAATGTATTTATTTGGAAAAAAAGGAAACAAAAATAGTATATCTGTCGCTCTATTACTGCCAAAGAGCCGAGCTCACACAGACGATAGCATGCCTGTGTGTGTTCTCAAACAGTATGCTACTATAAATAAGACCACGTAATATGTATTCCGTTTAAACAAAAATTTGCTTTCAACACTCAAAATATTCCGAAACTTTTGTGTAATCGAAGTTTATAAATCGAAGACGCTATAAATCGATTAGTCAGTTCATATAAAATAACTTGTCGAAGTATAACATTAATTTAAATATCGTTTATACAAATTGAACATAAATTGGACTTGAATTTTTGTTCATTTTTTAATTCATAAAAATGCCACGAATTTATGCGGGCTTTTTCATTTGCTTTGTCATACATCATATACAACAACAGGTAACGGGTATTCATGCTACATCACTTCAAGACAATGCAAAAGGTATGACACTATAAACAAACGAATTATTTTCAAATTCAAGTATATAATGAACAAATAATACAGTCCTGACATTGCTAGAGAACAGAATATGATATCAATAATTTTGAAGTCTGAAAATAAGAAACCCTGTGATTTTGTAATTTTAATATTTTCATGATATAATATTGAAATATTTTGTAGAACGTCATCAACGTGATTATGAAAATAACACACCTCATGAATTCACAATCATGTTGGGACATCAAGAAAAAATGACCTTAATCAAATTCAAACACATAAAACGATCTTTGGCTAATAATTATTTACCCATTCGGAGTGTTGCTGAAGATCGAACAAGTCAGCATTTAATCGATTACATACTGCATGAAAATGTACGTACGATACGCGTTATCATTTTTTGGATATTGAATCCAAAATGAAGATTGAAATTTTAATATTATAATTCATGCTAAATAGGTGATGGAACAGGTCGGTGCTTTTTCCTTATATCAAAATAAATTCATGAACGCAGCGGTTATTCTCTTCTCTAAACATGGATTATTGGTGAGTAAATACTAAAATTACCCTTCAAGCAGTGTAAAATTCGATAACTATGCAGTATACAGATAAATTTTTCGAAATTATAAATGTTACTTTAATAAATAATATTGATTGAAAATTAATCGGCAGATGACAAATTTTTTATAAAAATAGGGGGCTAATATTTTAGATTTTCTGAATTAATTTTTCGGTTCAATATTTTTTTTTTAATTTGCATTATTGATATTTTTTCATTTTTCAGCCACTCTTTCCTGTAAGTGTACTATTAACTATTCATATTAATTTGTATTGAAGTATTACGTGTATTATAATTCACATTCATTTTTAATAATTTATGATTGATCAAAAAAATTAATTGTGTTCATTTTAATTTTTTCAATTGTTGATTAAAAAAATACATAAACAATTGAGATTAATACTGTTACGGTGTTTTTACAATGAGCTCACTCAATTTTTTTCTCAAAATTCACATAAAATTAATCTGTCTAATTAAATGTTTTTTTTTACGCTTAGAAAATTTGACCATATTACAATTTTTTGCTTTGCTGCGTTGCCAAATTGTTTAGATACAAAGATGTCAGGAAAAAAAAATGTGTAAATCACGTTTTTTTTAGAATACAATTCTAATTTTCCGTTATTTTTTTTAAATTTTACGTAAACACAAGATATAAAAAGCATTGATTTGGAGTGTTATCGAATCAAATTAGTGATATTTTTGTGTACAGAATTGTTCTAGGGATTGTAGTAGAAAATATGCAGCAAACAAAGTAGTGTATAAATATAATATATAATAAATATAATAATCTTTAAAAATTCATAACAATACGAATAATCTGTTTATTGCACTGTTATTCTTAGCTTAACCGCATTGGATGATTTATAATAAAATATATATCTTTATATCTTTCTAGAATGGTTACATTGGCGATAAATATATTATAAAAAATTTGCCTTGGAATTTAAGAGGTGATATTCATGACGTGGGGGGTCTTTACGTGGCAGAACGTGAAGGCGTAGCTGTTGATAGCGATGAATTTCCTTTATGGAAAAAGGCAAATAAACATGATATAGAATATCTAGCCAAAGAAATATTAAGCCCATCTGAACATCCGAATAAATTAAATGACATTCCACATATTTATCCAGAATTATTGGTCGTGGTCGATAACGATCTGTATAAACATTATTCTGAATCGCCGTAAGTATTCAATGTGATAATAAATAATTATTAATATTGTGGTGAGGTTTTGGAACCAGCACAAAATTATCTTATATCTTAGAAAAAAAAAAATGAATGGATAATTATAGGATTTGTATGTTGAGTAAAAAAATATTCAAATTTGATTCTAAATCTTTAGCAAATTACCCGAGTCGACATTTAAGTTCTACTTTCAGTCTCGAACCCCTCCAGTATGGAGCAGTTAGGAATAGAAAAGCAGGTCCTAACGTAACGTTGCTTGCATTGTGATTTAGATTCTCTTTTACGCCTGCAAGTTCAAGGAATTTGGATTTCTTCCACTTACAGGCGTGAAGGAGGATATTTCACAACGCATCGTTCTCTACTTTTTAATCGTTCGTAGCTTTTTTTTATTATTGAATAACATCACGAATAATGAATCTTACAGGAGAATTTTAGGTTAGAAAGCTGTGTTATGTATAAATAAGTTCAATATTCGGAAACTACGCGAATAAACAAAAAAGTAAGGTTGAAAGGCATCAAGAAAATCAAGGCCTTGAATAAGAATCTTTTTTTTTTTTAGATTCACCCACATCAATACTACTTTCACACTACATATATATTAACAGCTCTCGTCATTTACGCAGCTCATATATGTCAAAGAGTACATTACCGAGCATATTTACTAACGAAAGAGAATGTGTGAAAATCACTTATTGAAATATACTGCACAACATAAAACTCAAATCCAACTTCACTTTGTATCATAATAATTATTTTTATGATTATTGTATTATCACGTGAATATAATATTATACTGATCAAAGCGTAAAATTACATTGGCATAACTGGACAAATGACAATACAAAGATGAAACATGCATAACAACGACACTTTGGAAGTTGGAACAGCCTATAATAGTATAGTCATTTGTCACTATGTCGCTGTTGTACAACGGTCGAAAGTTGCGAATGATTTTACGGAATCGGCCAATCGGTCGCTCTTTCGGGAAGTAAACAAAAGTTCCAGAGTCGAAATTTACGTCCTACTTTCATACTTCATTTCTACAATATGCATACAATATAATTTAGATCCTCTTTTACTCCTGTAAGGTGGAAGAAATTTAGATTTCTTCCACTTGCGTGCGCGAAGAAGGATCTTATAGGACGTAGGAGTATCATATGAGGTTCAAAGAGCTTCAATTAGCATGGAAGTAGCTGGACACAAATTTCGACTCGGGTAGGTTTGAAATGAACACACATATGGCTTGAACTTTTAATTTTTTAGGAGGTGAAGGCGCAAAGAAAGACTAATTCATAGGACTTGTAGTATCATATGAGGTTCAAAGAGCTCTTAGGAGCATGAATATAGGACTCAAATTTCGACTCGGGATATTAATAAACTTACCGACGTAGTATTAAAATTTGATATTTGAATAAATTCCATAGAATCAATTTTGTATTCGCAATTATTGATTCACAAATCATGCTAAAATGTGACTGATTATTGATGTCAAACTTTTATTAAATAATGGATCGACTGATATCAGTATAGCAATTTAATGTTACTTGTAGGGTATCGAAATTGTCCGGTTACGCTTTAGTTGTATATCATATTTTGACACAATTCCACGCCGCAGATATGTTGTTTCAAGACTTGTCTGATCCTGTTATTCAACTAAATATTGCGGCAATAGTGATCGAAGTGGTAATTAATGTCTTCTATGAATATTTTATTACAATTGTTCATTATTGAATGTAAATGGAAATGATTACATTCACAGGAGCCCCATGTGATAGTGAAGGAACATGGATTGAATCAGAGATTTTTGGATGATCAGCACTTGCGATATGATTTTCCAGATAGCAATATTTTGTACCATATCCAAAGTCATTTTCATACCTACAACGATATATTTTCGCCTGATTCATTCGACATTTTAATGGTTATGACAAGGTATTCATTCTTTTATTCTATTATAATTCCAGGTTTGTTAATACGAAATTCTCTTCAATAAAAAAATTATTCTATATTTCAGACACAGATTATATACAATGGGTCAATATACAGAAGGTAACGAAATTTTTTTTTTCAGAATAAAACTTGAAATTATAGTAAGATTCTGCTTGTGAAATGAGTATTATATTTTATGTTTTCTTTCCATTTTACCTTGATATCGTCTTTCAAAAAAAATTTCTTCAACTGTGCAAGTCATCTTCTCCTTCATAAGATATGTAGTTCAGGGCTGAACCTAAAATGGGAACGATTGAAACAGAATTATTGAATTGGGAGAGGAAAAACGGTGTTTGTTCCTGTGAAAATGAGATTTTTTTTTAAATGGGCAAAAAATCCTGACTCTTCAATTCTTTTTGTGGAAACCTCGAATTTTTGCAGATCATTCGGATGGTTCAGTCGCAAATTATACATGTTTTACATATCCTCCATTTTTTTTCAAGTCATCAGAGACGTTTGTCCTCTCGGAATCAGAGGGAAACCAAACGAGAAAAATACCGAGAAAAACGCGGAAAGTGCTATGCGTCTCTCGACCTTTTTGCTAGTCAAATCAACAATTTTATGAATTTCGATATGAAACAAACAAGATTTTGTTCGAGAAGAATAGTACTTTCAGGAAATATGATTGAAAAATTCATTTCTCCATTAGCTAGTACCTTCAAAAGATCATAAAACTCACGTCACTGTATCAAAAATAAATGTTTTTTTAGGTTATGAACAAAACTAATATTAAATAATATTCATTCAATAAATTATGTAGATTATATATTCCATAAAAATCATCCCTTGTTAATTGCTTCTTAAACATCAATTATCAATTATGAACATATTCCATTTCTATTCTAATTAATTGTTAACTTGGTATAACCTAAAAAAATGTATAGAAAATACCCCAAATCTTTTCATTCTATTTAATACATATTTCTCAAGATGTAAATAAATCTGTTATTGATGTTTGTTTCAATTACAGGAGTAGCGTTTTCAACATTGTCAACCGTAATTGAATTTCGAAATGAACCGTGTCCTGCAGTTCCATTTGCAATTTTCATTCATACTGAAAATAATAATGATGTCGCTAAGACAATCGTAAATAAAATTGGACAATTGTAAGTTATTATGATTCTAATGATAAAAATTAATAATGATTATAAACAAAAACATAAGGATCAATGTGTTCTATTACTTTCAGAATGATTTCTAAAGACTTATCAATCAATCATAAAGAATCACCAAGGGATGACACTGATCTCAATAACCCTTGTAAATTGCATATTGTGGACAATATGAATTTGCTATGTCGTGAATGTTTCCATGGAATCTGGAATAAATATTTCACATCCCGAATTCGTTACTTTTCCAAGTTCGTATTGAATTATATCTTTCCATCGTTTGCCTTCATCATCTTATTATTTATTAATAAAGATAATAATAAGAATTATCAAGTAAATTTCGTGTTTGTAGAAAGTCGAGTACAGATTTTCTACAATAAAAAATTCATTGATTGATTGACAACAGTCAACTATTTGACTATTTTAATTAGGGGATAATTACTTGATTAGAGTATTTTTTCTTTTACTTTTTTAACCTTCTCTTTAATATTTTCAGATCTTCACAAGTTTGTACATTCATAAACACTCCTCGTTCATTGTATCCACGTGGACCAAAAGTTATGTTATCAAAAAGAGAACAGTGTCAATGTTTAGGTTATGAGAATACCAATCACGTTAGTATTCTTTGTCTCTAAATTAATTTTTTTAATTAAATTTTTTCAGCTGCATCATATGATTCTTATAAATATAACCGAGCTCAATGATAATTGCAATAGATACAGATAATACTCAATTCTCGGCAGCATTCAATAAATTGCAACAATTATAATATTCATAATAAAATACTGCTGTCATGTAAACTATTAGAATCATCGTTATGTTTATAGCAATAATTGTAAATATTTATAACAAGCATTCTTCAAGACTAAATAGGCTCTTTATGCACTCGATTTTTTTTAAGGGTCATTTTTCGGGAAGAAAGTTGCATTGAAAGTTATCGGAAATTATTCCAGTAACTTTGCTATGTTTAAAATAAGAATATATGGTAGAAAAATTTTATTTCTATCATAAATAACGGTTATATTCATTTTTTCTCTATTATTTTCATCAAAATTAATAGAATATATAAGCTGAAATATTATTAATGATTTTTATATTGATGGTTCAATTTTTTAGGGTTATGTTACATCATGCCGTCATCATATTAAATGCTCTGATTCTAATTATGAACGTGTGTCATTACCATTTGATGGTACACCATGTCAGGAAGATCGGGTAAGAAATAAAATTGTGTGTAGTATAAAAAAACATTTATTTCTTTGAAATTTACTCATTTTATCACATTATATTGCTTACTAAAATAAATAAATACGTTTACAAATTTTATTCTCTAAAGTAACTATTACCAAATTGAGTATAAAATTTCTTTCATTCAAGATATTTTGACGTAATTTTCGAGTAATTCATATCAAAGAAGAAAAATGAGAATACAATTGGTAATATTCTTATTTTTAATATGGAAGAATAATTTTTGCTTTCAGGTTTGCTGGAGTAATCAATGTGTACCTGTTTCAACTTCTAATCATGCTGTATAATGGACACTGAATATAAGGACATTTCAATTGAGGGGGAAGATTCATATAGACCCGTGAATTTTAACTGATTTTAATTATTTTTTCATTATTGAATAACTTGTTCAATGTTTTTGAAATTTGGCATATCGTTTTTTTCCATCTTAAGCTATTATTAACAATTTTCGGGAAGGTCGCAACAAAAGTTGTTCATTGGCGTGACTTGTAGTTCCTGTTGTATTCGTTTGAAATGAAAAAACCAAAATCCTGAGTGTTGTAGTGTCCAGATAAATCTAAAAAAAAAATGAAAAACTCACGCTTTCAAATATTTCATAAGAAAAATTTGAACTTTCAACTAAATTTTGCAACTGTTTTTGTGTCGAAAAAATTATTTATCCAGTAAATTTTCCAAAACCAACAAGTTCATCTAGAAAACCATATCTTCAATGAATAACTTTTTGAGTTATCAGTCACGCCAATTTGAAAAATATAGTTTCGAGAAAAATGCGATTGAAGAGATGCATTCACAAGTTTTAACATGAGAAATACTTTGAATAAAATTTCGAAAATTTGTTAACACATTTTTCAAGTATTAAGTAGATATTAACATTTAATAAAGAGAAAAAAGTCTTTTTTGAAAATTTTGCATTCCACTCCTTAAATCAATTATATGATTAAAATGTTTCACGTTTGTTTGTTAATATATCAATAAATATGCTCACATTCAAGAAATAAAGATGAAACTTATTTCGTGTGGAAATATACTGTTTTATTCATTAATATATTTGAGAGAATTTTGTTTATTTTATTAATATCAAGTCAGATAAAATAACATCGAAATAACAAATTTGGTATTTCCCACAGATTGATGTATTATGTGTGAATGTGTCGAGTAAAATAAGCAGAGAATTGTCTTTGTCATTTACCTCAACCTGCTTAGCCAATCATTTGAATATGAAATTCATACAAAAGTGAATATCAATAGATTTTTTTTTTTACTTCTATTTCTTTTCTACTATTGTAATAATAATTTATGCACAAGCATGATTTGTGCGATAAACGCCTTTTATTTAGGATTCTTATATAAACTGTTGGAGTGTTGAGTCGATGGTTATTTTAAAATTTCCTTCGACCACGAAACTGTCCTATTTCAAAAAAACTTCATGGCGTTATCCAAGATAAGTTCTCTTGTAATATTCTGTATGTCGCTAATAATTATCGTTGTGGTGAGTATTTATAGATGTTATGAAATTCAGTAAAGACTAGAAAATAATTAATTAATTGGCATTTTTATTTGTTAGATCAATGACGCTAATGGTTTAAATAATCGTAAACCTAAATTGGGCTTTGACATGTTTGAAATGATTCATGAAAGTTTTTGCAATGATATTTGCGAAATTCCTTCTCCAAAAAATCGAACATCAAGAACAATAATATTATGTCTGATTAAATGCGGTGGATTTTCTGTACCTACATCAAAGCCATCATCAACATCATCATCTTCTACAACAGCAATACCAAAATCGACCATTGATCCAATAGCTGTGATACCAATATCTGAATTGCCTGGTATTAATGAACCAATTAAATTAAGACGAGAACTGCTGAGTTCTGGATCAGAAAAAATTCATTCTAACAAGCAATCATCATCGGATTCGCGAATTGACAATACCATCAAAACATATTTTAAGGAAAATCCAAAACAATTATCAACATTAAATATATCAATTCCAGTTTCATTAGATGGACTTTTATTCGGTAAATTAAGTAATTTTGGTTTATAATTAAAAATAAAGAAAATTGATCAGTCAAAGTTTTACTTAAATATTAGGCATTTTTAGATTTTGTAATGGTATTTTTCAAATTAATAGTGTTTGTTTTTAACTATAAAATAATTATATAATTGAGTATTTTTTTCTTTTCGTTAATTCATTGATAAAAATTTGTAATTGTTGGTTGAAAATTTAATATTATCGTTGCAATTAACCATATAGGGAAATAGTGGCATGAAAGAGCTAGTTTAGAAAAAAGGGATAAATAATATGAAAGGAAATAAATAATTAAAAAAATGTATATAATAAGTAATTGTTCATTCATTTATGTACGTGATGTCATAAAAAAATTTTCAAAATTATCGGTATTTTGGACTTCTGACCATTCATGAAAATAATTAAATTTGGCTCTTTCATAACACAGGCATTGAAAAAGCCACCCAATGTTTTGAAAGAGCCAAGTTCTTATTACAGGAGTGGAATTTTTGATAAACAAAGATATTATTTACGAATGTCTTAGAGCTAGTGAAAAGCTACCTGTATGTATTTGACCAGACCTGGGTTTTTATACATTGAGGCCCCTATCAAGAGACACGGTAGTGTCTCGCGCCAAGTTCACTGCGAAGCGAGGTACTACGTACCGTGTATCTTTACGCGAATATCGGAATTTCAAGAGACCACTATGATGAGATCTCATATGTGTACCTATCATACATGAAATAGGGAGTCACTAAGCCCAGAGTGGTGGACGCGGCGGGCGCTCAGGTAATACAGGTATCGATTTTTGGCAAATTTTAAATTCATTTAACCCCGTCTGCTGTTTGGAAATTTGGAAATATATTGATATTATTATCGGAAAATAACAATGGCAGACCATTATCACGCGTTTAACATTGTAGCAGATAGTTATGAAAGTGCTGAAAAAAATAAAATTTAGAAAGTAATTCACCAGATCTGCCATTGATATATTTTATTTATTAGGGTCTTAAAAACTTATATTTATCACGGCAGACGTTTTCATTGAGTACACACACTTCAGTAGATAACAAGACTTAGCTACGACCTGGTCAGATCTATGCATAGACTGTCTATATAGCTATATCTTAAAAACTGATAAATTACTACTATTTTCAGAAGAAACCATGTCAAAATGCCGAAAAATTTTGAGGTTAAGAAAATTTCATAAATTGAAATATAAAGATATTGTTTTACCGGACGAAATGTTTGACTCAGCATATCATAGTAGTTGTTACAAGACATTCACAGCATTGAAGGGACATTTTTTTTTGACAGATGTTCAAAAAAAAGGGAACGTAATACATGTACATCTGACCGTGTAGTTGCTAAGATTTTATTGCCTGTTAAAGTGTGTACTCAATAAAAACGTCTGCCTTGATGAATATAAGTTTTTAAGACCCTAATAAATAAAATATATCAGTGGCAGATCTGGTGAATTACTTTCTAAATTTGATTTTTTCAGCACTTTCATAACTATCTGCTACAATGTTAAACGCGTGATAATGGTCTGCCATTGTTATTTCCCGAAAATAATAACAATATATTTTCAAATTTCCAAACAGCAGACGGGGTCAAATGAATTTAAAATTTACCAAAAATCGATACCTGTATCACATGAGCGCCCGTCGCGTCCACCAGTCTGGGCTTAGTGACTCTCCATCTCATGTATGATAGGTATAGGGGCCTCAATGTATAAAAACCCAGGTCTGGTCAAATACATACACCTGTATGTAGCTTTTTACTAGCTCTTATGCTACAAGAAACATAACCCCGAAAATTAGTATGAAGTTAAAAATTTGCTTGCAAAATATATATATAGTATTAGAAGGTCTAATATATCTATAAAATTATTGTATAATTATATTACTATTAGTTTTATCCGTACAAACGTCAGAAAACAAATAAAATGAACTCAAAAACTTACTTTTCGACGATGAAATCTTCAATATATCGTATCGACGCCGTTTCTTTTTGATAAACTGTCAAATATTTGTGGGCGACATTTAGCTAGTGTTACTAATGGGACTTCCAGAATAGCATGCGATGTTGCGGATTTTTAGCGTACTACAAAAAATGTTCGCCAGTACGTAGAATGACAGTGAATGACAGTACATATAGAATATTAATTATTTTTACTGATTTTTTTTGTATCAGTGTGATATAATTCTTTTAAAATGAGTATTACAAATAAAGTAGTGAAAAATATAAAAACACAATGAAAATAATAAATCAATAACTTTTGAAATCTACGTACTGGCGGCCATGATTGTTTTGATGAACAGCGCTGGAAACGAATCCTGTAAGTCCCAATATCTTAAAATAATAATACATCCATGATTCGTTCGAAAACTACCGCGTAAATGATAATGGCTCTTTTCCTCTATACAGGTTAATATTAAATAAAATTACAATAGAATTCTAAAATTTCGAATAAATAGAAAGTAAATATTTAATCTTCATAATTTGTAAATTTTTTCAAAGCAAATTTTAATTATTTCCATGTAGTTTCAGAAATTCGTGTATTATTCTGATAAATGTGTACACTTTGATTCATTATGGGACATTAAAATTAAGAAAACAATATACATATATATTATGTATTATATAATATTATTATTTATAATAACAACGAACTGTGAGAATGCTCAGAAGTCCAGGAGCAAGAAAAAAAAATGCAACACTGCCAATAAGCATTTAAATAATATATTAAACATTTTGACATTGATATAGAGACTGTGATGCACAAGCACAAAATTAAGTTTGCAATAACTTAAATATTATATTACAGAAAAATGTCGACTGGATTCAGTGACTTGATCATTTCTGTAACAAAAAGGAAAATTGTGTATTTATAATTTCAGAAAGTAGTTGAATATTATTTGAACTATTTTGAATATTTCTCTATATTTACCTTTATTAATAAGAGGGAAATTGATGTCATTGAATCCAAGTAGATGATGTGTAATTGGTAGAGAGACAATCAATATGAAATAGCATCATGTGGATTTATTTTATTATTCTTTGTCAATGAATTTCGAATAATATATGCCAAAACCCAATAGAGAAGGAACGATATAGGCAAAAGACAGTATAGTTTATATTACTTGATCTTTCATTTCAAAAATCAGAGTATGCAATTGGTTCCAGTGGTTTATCGAAGGTTACTGGACGATAGAAGGTTTGACCCTGGTCCCAGCCACGTGGAGCTGTATTGTAATTTGTCAGCGTTTGGAAACTGTTTATCTTGGGACCATTATAAGTACTTTCGTGCAATTGATTACCTGAAAATTAATGGTGATTAATTGAAATGAAATGAGGTTATGTGAAGTAAAAGCCTTGGTACTTGCTCACTTTTTATCAGTGCAAGAGTTGAGAGATTTATGAGAATTAGTTTATTTATCAAAGGCAGAATTTTTTTGTATTTTTAATTAGTTTTCATGGTTTTTGATATTGAATTAATTTCAACATCGTGATGATTGTTGATTGATTGATAGTTTGTATTAATGTTTTGAGAAGGGAAATCGATAATTAGGAAAATACTACTGGTGAATTATGAACATTGAAGTCAAAATAGATGACAAAATGGATTGTTTGGAATATTCAGTCTAATAATATTTATAATTTTTTATAAAATACACTAATTTGAAATAATCAAGTGTGTTTCACACTCAGTAATAATTTTTTTATTTGTAGTAATTTTTATTACTAAAGTTTTTTTCGCATGAAAATTGTAAAAATGCATTTAATTGGAGAATTGATGGAGTATTAGGACATGATTGAGTTCCAGGGCTGTTATCTTACCGGTAATTATTACCGCACTTAATTGTGGCAACAAATAACTTAACGGACGATTTATATATAATGTTAATTTGCATTCATTAATTTTTTTTTAACGTATATTCAAAAAAATTCGACAATGTAAATATTATATGTTATTTATTGGTCCTTTAGGTTGAAGAAAAAATTTATGAATAATTTTTTTATATTTAAATTGTTTATGATAATTGTGATTTTTTACAAACGTCAGAAAGAAAAATTTTGTTTCACAGTCAGGATCATAACTTTTATAAATATTAATAAATATAAAAAATTCAAAAAGATTATTGTTATATATTGTTACAATTGTTATAGGCTGTCGAGAAAAAAATTTTCAATTTCGAAAAAATAACTAATTCATGAGATTTAAAAATTAATTTTGCATTTTTCATGAAATACATTCCACGCATAATTTTCACAAAATTATTAATTCAAAATAATCTAGTCTGTCCCAACTCAGAAATAATTATTTCATTCATACTAATTTTCATTACTAAAATCTCTTCACATGAAAATTGAAAAAATGCATTTAACATTAGAATTGATCAACCACCAGGGCTATTACTTATGACACATAAAAACTCTCAATGATACCTTCATATTCACAAAATAAAAAAAAAATCAAATACAATAATCATCAAGCAAAAGCAGCAACATGCAAAATAAACTTGCCTAAGTCAGCACAAAAATTATCAAGCTTACTGCAATCAGGTGATGGACCATTCATGAGATTTTCTAATATTGGAGTTCTTCGCAATTGTTTTATTTGCTCCAAAATATCTTCTTGCGATGTAATACCAGCTAATATAAGTGATTTGGCCTCAATCGGCATATCAGCATCAGTATCAATGAATTTATCAGCCATGTCACCATTTCTAAAACCCGGCGGTGCTTCAAACAATTGTTCACTAACACAATCGATAAGCTGACGACGATAATCATAATCACTGACTGACGACATTCTATTACTCATTGACGACATCCTCGTTCCATTTGAATATCGTGGGCTTGGCATTGTATCATAAAAGTCTCCATTACAATTATCGGACGAACTTGATTCACCAAATGAATCGTCTATTTCATCATCAGTTGAATCATATTCATATTGAGGAGCCAATGAATTGTGTTGCACTTGATTTCTTGAGTATCCATTTACATTATTATTACCATTTCCATTCAAAACATTTACATTTCCATTAGAATTCGAACGATTTCCATTAACTGGATGTTTTGGAACGCTACAAACATCTGGATTTTTATTAGGAATTCTTGGTGAATTGAAAAAACGTGATATATCATCAATTGGTGGATTCTGAATAATCGGAATAACTTTTTGATTCATTTGTTTATATTGAAGAATTGGTCGACATGTTTTTTCAAATTCTTGAATCAATTGTTTCACAGGTACAGGCGTGTAATCATTTTCTTGCTCTTCATCTTGAAGCCTATGTGGCTGATGTTGATAATGTCGTTCATGATAATCATTGTCACGATGATGAATTCCATTTTCACGATTAAATGGCTCTGATCTATTATGAGACGATTTTGTTTGATGTTTATTGCGACGTTGTGGGTTACCATTTGACTGTGATATTGGATAATTATCAGAATCAAATGACATACGTCTTGATTTTTCAACTGATAAACCATTACGATTTCCATTGAGCTGCTTTTCATGCATTGGATAATTTGAATCAGTTCCAACTGCCACTTCACGAAGATAAACTTTTTTTTTCTCAGGCTCGTGCTTTCTCGATCCATTTTCATATGATTTTTTGCTACGACGTTCATCAATTCCTGATGATTTATTTTGTTTTTGCCAGCGCAATACATAGCACATGCAAGCATTATTAATGATTAGTATTAATTTATAAAATATTGTGAATAAATAAATAATGCGTTAAAGCTGATTGCTGGTTATAATGAAGATAATTTTAATTGTTGATTATTATTATTAGTTAAAGAATAAAATTTACCTGATGATATATTTAGGTTATCTACAGAGATGTCCATTGTAAATGGATTGTAAAAAGATTGCGAATTGTTCTGAATTGGTTGGTTTATCGGTGATATTGGTGTTAGATTCGTAAACTTTGAATTTTCATTTAATCCATAGTCCTGAAATAAAAAACAAATATATTTATTGATATTTTATTATTTTGTAGAAACTCCAACTGCAGATGAAATAACCTCAAATTTATTGTCGATTGGTAAAAATCAACAGGAATTTAACTGATATTTGATAAATAAATCTAATTAACTTAAATTTAGTATAGATTTTAAATTAAGTTCACTATTTGTTCATATTTCCAAAGTTACATAATTAATTCTCAAGTACAAGGAATAATTTCATAAATTCCAAAATTTAATCATATCAAATGAGCTTTCACACATTGGAATCATTCATCTTCAGTTTGTATCTAATTAAAATACTGTTAATCAACTGCAACAGCACTAATTCAACCATCTTTTAATAAATTTAATTATTTAATAATAATTTATAATGATATTTTAATTATTTTTAGGTTATTAACTCACCATATTGCTTGGATAACTAGGAACTTTGGGATAAATTGGAGTGCTGGGTGTTGATGATATTTCCTTATCCACCACCCACTTTTCTGACCTTTTTCTGCGTTTTGCGAAAATTTCTGCACCTAAAACCAATTATTCAGTAAGTAATTTTGCTAAAATATGTAAAGAAATTATTTTATTCATATGAATAATCACCACGGCCTTTTTGATTATTCAAATCACGAACAATGTCAAATAATTTTTCAGCATTTATTGGACTTGTGCCAATATTTGGCTCCTCTCCCAATGCCTGAATGCCATGGATGTCCAAAACTTTACCATTTGGATTCATCATGCACTTCAAGGGCACTTTATCCTAATGATAAATCAAATTATTGATTCGTTTGATTTCCATTATTAATTCATTTTCTTTTTTTTTTTTATCTAGTGGACAATAAATTTCTTTTCTCACCCTACGCACAGGAGACGGAGGTTCTTCTTCTCCATCTGCACCTGACGTAATGACATCAATTATTTCATCAATAAAAAAAACAAACAAAATGTTCAGTAAGTAAAAATAATAAATATAAAATTAATCTATAATTCATTTAATAAAGTTTCACCATTTCCATCATGAATCCATTTAACTGATCTCTTTTTTCGATTCACATACATAGATTGGCCTTTGCTTTTCATATTTTTCACATCACTCAACGAATAAGAAATTCGACGAGCGAGTTCAACTTGATCTTCCACTGTGGGATGAGTTGGAGCATAAAAGCACGAAGATGCATACATTTTTTCTTTAAACAAAACAATAACAATAAGTAATTTATACAATAATTAATCATAACTATCTATTTTTAATTATATTATCATAATGAAAAATAATTTAATTACTTTTAGCTTGCAGCAATTCTGTTGAATCCATTGCAGGTGTAAGTAACTTTTGTAAATCAATCGGAGTCGTTTTTTCGCCGCTATCCTAAATTAAAAAATACTAATCAATATTGCAATCAGGTAATTTTAAATGTATTACATATAAGACATGAATATCAAGCATGGCGCAAGCTTTTTTTATCATCAAATACAAGTAAGTGCGTGTGCAAAATGAGTTGTGTTGTTTATTTTTGATGCAATGCAAAATAGTGATAAGCAAAAAGTAGCTAATACAATAATTCTGATATCTATTTCATTTTTTTTTTTTTTTAGATAATGAAACTCACCATGTCAAAATGTAATATTTTCGATGTCAAATGTTCAAGAAAATTTCGTTTAGCAGGATCGTGTCTGTCTGATGGTTTAAATCCACGTGATTTTACAACATTATCAGCAGAAAAACTACGTTGTAAATAATTATTTGTTTTAACGGTTGATTGAAATATCATACGTTTCTGTTCAACATTTTTTAAATTAGTTGATAATGCGTAGTTGAACACCGGATTGTTGCTTCCACTATTGTGCTTTGTGTTATTGAGTCTGTGCATGTACAAATGAAAAAAAACAAAATTAACATTGACATTTATTTTTCTGAATTATCTCATTAACTCCTGAACAGTAAATTTTTTTACGTTATTTTCAAATATATTTTTCATATTCAAAAACAAAGAGAATTCATAATAAGATAGAGTATTCTACTATTTTTAAGTATGCTCTTTCCGAATTTGAGGTCTAATTTTGATTTCGATCAAAGGTAAATCCAATATGGCGGTTTTTATATAAAAGAAATATGAAAATTTCTTCTATTTTTTTTCTATAACCTTCATTTTCATATCATAAAAGTATTGAATTCAAGCTCTAGTGTCAACCAAAGGTGCATAAAATGTTTAAATTTTATAGATGCACTATTCATTGACCGCTAAATTATCATGAGAATCCAAAATGGCGCCTAAAATGCACCCATTGTTATGAAAACATTTAGAAAATTTTTAATCAAAAACTATCAACTTTTAAAAATAATTGCTAAGAATAAAATGTGCTTAGAATTATTCAAGAAATGTTCTTGATTTTTTCAGAATTTTTGGTTTTTTTGTAATTTTAATTTTTGAGCAAAATTTAAAAAAATCTGAAGAATGTACGCATATATTGTTTGATCGATTCTAGGCATTTATTGTTTCAAAAATTTTTCTAAAAGTTGATTGTTACTCAGAAAAAAGTTCAATAATTTAAAAAAATATTTAATAATGTTGAAAATATTTTTATGCAAAAAATTTTGAAATTACAAGTTTTTAATTTGAGGTAAAATATCTGAAAAAAATCAAATAATATCAAAAATAAAATTTTTTTCAATTTTACTAGAAAATAAAAAATATAAAAAACAAGAAAACCAAAAAAATCAATAAAAAATTCTGAAAAAATCAGGAACATTCCTTGAATAATTCTAAGCACTCTTTATTTCTAGCAATTATTTCAAAAGTTGATTGTTTTTGAGTAAGAAATATTCTGAATGTTTTTATAACAATGTGTGTATTTTGGGCACCATTTTGAATTCTCATGATAATTTAGTGGTCAATGAATAGTGCATCTATAAAATTTAGACACTTTATGCACCTATGGTTGACACTAGAGCTTGAATTCAATACTTTTATGATATAAAAATAAAGGTTATAGAAAAAAAGTAGAAGAAATTTTCATATTTTTTTACATAAAAACCACCATATAGGATTTTCTTTTGATCGAAATCAAAATTGGACCTCAAATTCGGAAAGAGCATACTTAAAAATAGTAGGATACACTATCTTATTATGAATTCTCTTTGTTTTTGCATATGAAAAATATATTTGAAAATAACGTAAAAAAAATTGCATCTCAGACGTTAATGGGTTAATTCAAATTGGATAAAAAAGATGAATTTATAAAAGTCATTTGACAAAGTTTGATGCAGACAAGCAGGACAATATGCCAATATATACATTAGCTTGTATTACAGCATTCATTTATTTATTTATTTATTTATTTTTTTATTTTCAGGCATCGAACGCTCAATTGGTTGTCTTCCAACACTCCAATTAATTCCGCGTTGCGGCATTGGCAAAGGTACAACGTGAAAATTTCTGTGCGAAAGAAACGCTAAATTTATCTATTGTAACGTTATACGATTTAGCTGCGAACAACATACACATCTATACATTATCGTCTTGCAATGAATAGATCAACGCAAAGCTTTGATGCTGAAATAATGAGACCACGACCTCGAACCAATTAAATTCTCATTTTATTGTCCATAAAAGTAGACAATAAAATGATCAAATTCCAAGAATTAATATTTAAGATAAGAGATAAATTGTCAAGTGATTTATTATCTTCATTAAAGATTTATTCTTAGTATTTATTTGAAATTAAAAATCAATTTTATTCATTCTAAGAATTTTAATGTACTGTATTTTATGCCTGTTTGTCTTTGGGATTTTCCACTGGGTTATTTTCAACCACCAATTTCTGAAGGCAACTTATATATTATCGTGTTTTAGATTTCGAGTGCTGCCACATTTTGACACGAATTTACGAGCAATGTGATGTTCGCCACCTGCTATTTAAATTGATATATTCATTTAGATATCCAAAATAAAAATGAAAATAATAAAAGATTATTTATTTTCATTGAATTTAAATGAATATAATCTTTTGTAATGATATCAATTTACTTGATATTCCTTATTTGAACACATCAATCGTCAAAACACGATTGATATTTATAAATGCATTGAATGCCAGAAGGAATATACAAAGAGTCAATCACTCTCTCAAAATCTCAAGCTCTTTTTCTTGTATACATTCAACCAATACATACAAACACACACAGAGATATATTTTATTTTTTATCATTGCGTAATAGAAGTTAAAAATATATTTCTGACGCCCAAAGTGCTACAGAGAAAAAAATATTATCTCTGATTATTTTGCATCACTGAGCATATAAAATTATAATAAAAAGTTCATTGAACCAGTTTGAAAAACT
This sequence comes from Microctonus brassicae, assembly GCA_918226075.1. Taxonomy (NCBI): domain Eukaryota; kingdom Metazoa; phylum Arthropoda; class Insecta; order Hymenoptera; family Braconidae; genus Microctonus; species Microctonus brassicae. The sequence continues at coordinate 4,730,048 of OW445486.1, read as the reverse complement.
GTTGATTTGTAGGTTAAAATAAGTAGGAAAATTTGATCCATAAACACGAGGTTGATATGAATAATAAAAAAATTAAAATACAAATTATTATTATGTTAAATAATGAATATAAAATTTACTAAAAATTTGATACATATTTATTATGTTTATATGTTTACTTATCAAATGATGCTCTCCTCATTTTTGGTATTTTTTTATTGTGGATTTACCCAGTATTTTTTTTTTTTTTTACACTTATTTACAATATATTTTTATATTATATCAATTTTCTTTTTCTTTCGTAATACACCAAAATTATTGGGCGATCTGTGGCTACTTTAAATTCATACTGTCCACTGATT